>JAEQBH010000566.1:0-680210 GCA_016808115.1 Tetrastigma voinierianum
ATACCGCTTGATTAGATGGCTCAAATTTTAGCCATTTGGCAATCTTCGTGGAGCGATAAAGGTTCACCGAGAGGGTAAGCAGTACCAGGCAAGAAATTATGACTTTAATAGGGATCTTGAAAAGGCATGGTCGTGGCTAGAGGGTAATGAGAGGGTGTTCAGTGCTATGGGATGCTCCGATGAGCATATGGTGACATATTCTGTTTTCTTGTTGAGAGACATAGCACTTGATTGGTGGAAGGCAATACAGAGACGGTTTCCAAAGGGGGTGTCCTGGACACAGTTTAAAGAGGAGTTTCTAGATTAAATTTCATCTACTACTATATGATCATAAAATTGAAGAATTTTTCAAGCTCGAGCAAGGGACCATGTCAGTGACAGATTACGAAAAGAAGTTCTTGGAACTAGTGCGACATGTTCCTCTATTTTGTGACCACGAGGTACATAAAAGTAAGAGGTTTGTAGTGGGCCTGAGAAAAGAGGTCAAGAGTATCAGGCGCCTCACATACTCAAGATGGACAAGCGGTCAGGCCACACGATAGAGAGAGTCAGACGATCTCGATTGCATAGGGTTCACAAGGGCCAAAGAGAGATGGATCTACTGACTGGTGGTAACCCAAGAAAGTCAAATAGCAGGAAACCACCGCGGAAGTGGTAAACAAGTAAGAGGCAAGAACATCAGAGTTCGAAAAACCACCGATCGAACTTCTTCGACCCCAAGACAAAGAATGTAGTAAGTGTGGGGAGGCTTACATAAGGGAATGAAAATGGGGAGGTCATGTTTGTTGCGTATGTGACAAATGTGACATTTTGAAAGAACCACAAGCATTCCTCCGACAATGGATCGCCATAATGGCACCAATACAAAAGGCCATTTTCGCTATAGAGGTCGATCAAAGAGGGCAATCAAACAGAATTCGCATTGTCCTCACATAGCTTTTAAAATTGATCATTGACCACTTGGCATTGAAGCTCTGTGGTGGCCCATTGTTTACTCACATAGTTTGCATGGCATATTGTATGGTCATTAATGCATGACTTTTTTATTTATTTATTTTATTTTTACTTTATTATGTTTACTTATTTGATTTATCTATTCATTTCTTTATTCTTATTTTGATCATTTTTAAAAAAGTGGTTTTAACACTCATTTATTTTAATTTAATATTTTTTTAAAAAAAGAAGCTTTACTTTTTCATCTATTTTTAAAATTTCTTATTTATTTAATTTAATTTAATGTTTCAAAAATGATTTTAGTTATTTAGGTTAATATTTTTAAGAGATGTTTGTTTCATTTTAATTTATTTAAATATTTTAAAAAATGCTTTTATTTTGATAGTTTGACAAATTTCAAAAGGTTTTATTTGTTTTATTTTGTGAGTTTTATTTACGTAGGTAATATACTTGGAAAGGTATTTTTTATTATTATTGTTTACATTATTTTGAGGTGATTTCATTAACGTAAATAACAAAAGAATACATGGAAAAAAAAGGAAATTAGATAAGGATTAATGGGTTTTGGGAGAATAAAAAAAAAAGGAGTTCCCCGAAATAGAGATTTTGGTTTCTCTATGCATGGAAAAATGAGAAGAGTTTTAATAGGGCACAAAGTTTTTTTAAAAGGAAGGGGGAAGGTTTTTCTTGGGAAGGAAGGATTTTCTTGGGAAGGAGGTTTTCAAAAGGAGGGAGGTTTTGACGAATAAAAAGGGGAGAGTAAAAAAAAAAAAAAGAGGAAGAAAGAAAAAAAAAAAGATTGGGTAGAACAAGGGAAGTTTTTCATGGTGGGAGATTAGGTTGTTCAGAAAACATTTAGTTTCTTTAAAAGAAGCGTGGGAGGCACATTCGTGGAGAAGAAGGTATTTTGAGACAAGGTTGGTGGCTTGATCGAGGAAGCACATAATTTCCTCCAGCATGGCAAGGACCCAGTGCGCGCCATTAGTCTTGTTGTTGAATTCATATGCATACTTAAATACCACCAGACTGTGTGATTCATATATCTATCTTAGCCTAGTGGGTTGTTTGATCTTTGACCCATATGCTCCCCATATACCGGTTCGCAAGTAGAGACCCGAGTTCGGGCACGAGGGTGCTACCTCATGAGGTACCTTCCGATAGATGTCCCGACCCGGACCCGAAATCTAGTTTTCACAGAACCGTTTTTTCCATATTGGAGTCATTGGGGTTTGTTCTTACTTGGTTTTCCCCTTTATAAAATAACAACAAAAAGTAAGTGGCGACTCCAAAGAAAAACTGTCCTCCTCGAGGACGGATTTTTCAAAACTCGAAAATCAACCCACATTTTCTTTTCATTTTTTTTTTTACATTTTTCTTCCATTTAAGCGAGTCGTGCCGGCAGTGGATCGGAGTAGGGTTCTAAATTAGCGACTCTCGCGGGGATCGAACCAGATATACGGTTTCATAAGAGGATCAAGCTTGAACTTGAGTTGTGTATATTGAAGCACATGGTTCTGATCAGAAGGCTCTTGGGTTACGTAGATAATTGATGATCATACATGATTGGTATTTGACATTTGTGATTTGTTGATGCTTGTGTGTTCACATCCAGTGCATGCTTTCTCATTATTAATTGGTATCTAGCTATAACATTTGGGATTAGGCTTAGAGGATCAGAATGTGTGTAGATTTTGTGATAGACTTGCTCTTTATGCATGATTGTTTGTTGCATGACTGCTCCTTCCCTTGCATGACTGCTTGCCACTTGTGTTTGTGGGGCATGTGTGTATCCCCTTACTTCCGAATCACGAGTCTTGGTCAGTCATTCCTCGTGGATTGCTTATGTTTCTTGGGAGTCATTCCCCAACTGTTTGCCTTCGACCAAGCTAGGGGTTTGGAATAGGGTCTAGCATAAGGGCTATATTAATGTATGGGAGCACTATGGAGATGACGGATGTTTGAGCAATGAAGACCTAAATAGCTCTGAGCTAGATTTCATGGATACATGCGTGGCCAGTGTGTCACTTTGATTGTTGATTAGGATCTCAGGTTGTGTATCCTTGTGGGTACGGTCATCTAGCCTTTTAGGACTTGCCTCTTCTCTTTGTTAACCGAGCCATCTTACCCCCCTAAGGTATTACCATGTCGAGTCTCGCTCTGCATGTGGAGTCATTGCTCCAGTTATATGTTAACATCACATGTCAGCTCATTCCCCTTAGAGGATTTTCATTGTGGGATTATCACTGGATTGATTTAAGGTTTAATAGTCACGAGGTGACATGCCCTCTTTATTTCTTCGGGTTATTGATTAAATGACACAGGTTCCCAAACTTGGATTCGGATGAGAGAGTAGACTTATTTAAAGATTGAATCCACCTGATCAGTTAAACGAGACATCAAATCATAAAGATATAGGACTCCCGATGCGCTGCGTAAACCAGCCATTTGAGATTACCCATTTCATGGCATCTCTCCGGGATGCTATATTGGGGCTGAGACCGAGTTGATGGGTATCGGGGCCCAACCATTGCGAATTTCGGGAGCACCCACGCATGACTCTATCCACCTCACCACCACCATCATCTGGATTTTCTCTGACGAGGACTATACGAGTTCCACCTCCACCACCCCACCATTATCTGGACCAGTATGCGACGGGACTATACGATTCCACCTCCACCACCATTTGGTTCAATCAACCCTTGAGTTGGAGCTTTTGTTCTACATGGTATCTTGAGACCATGCCACGTGCCATTGACCCGGCCTGGAATTATTGATGACACTCGGGCTGCGTGTCGATGGATTGAGCGAAGGATGGTCTGCATGTTTTTGATGGGATCATAGGTTGGGACGGATATGATGGCCTTCCGATGCGCGGCCTTGCGGTTGGTTCCGCATGCGGGACATTGAGAGGCCTGGGATAGGGTGCCCCGTATTCCACTTGCAGTTCTCTGGCGTATCTTGTGACATAAAGTGGATGAGCACGAATGAACCATGCTTTTCCTCTGTCATTGGTGAGTGCCTTCTGGCATTCAGTTTACATCGTTGGACCCTTCGGCGCGCAGGACATGGGCTGATTTAGGACAAGAGTTTATCAAGCGGTATTCTTTTATCTTGTAGTGGGCGTATCCGAGAAGAGAGTTAGAGGCCCTCGGGGCGGAGGCGGATGGTGATCACATCATTTATCTCCCGATGGAGGGAGAAGATAGCACAGATTATAGATAGACCCTTAGAGCGCGATCAGATCAGCATGATTATGCGCAGTCTTCAGCCCCGCTTTGCTAGGCATATCATGGGTTTTCTACAGACAGACTTTGGATCATTGGTTCAGGCCCTTTATAGTGAGGAGGGCATATCCTAGCAGAAGTTATGGCGAGACTCTTCTTCTTCGAGACTCAAAGGGAAGCGAGTCGGGACCCATATCATCGAGATGTTGGTGCCATTGGCATGACGGGACCACGAGTCCCCACGTCACCCCTCCGTTTGAAGGCGGTTTTGGGCCTCCTTGCGGATGATGAGGCGGGATCCGATGCCGGACCGACTACTCCTTTGAGGCCGATTGGGCTGCTCACATCAGCCACCACGGCCGGTATGCTCTGCTACGGGCACCTCGGAGGCCACTTATCTGGTGCATCGGCGTGCAGAGCAGCCTCCACCGAGGCCGGTTAGGCAGTTTACACAACTCGGGATGCCAGTAGGAGCATTTCAAGGTGGTTGAAGGGGTTTTGATTATTCCACCACCGGACCACCACTACGTCTGCGGATTGGAATGGTCTTCTTGTGCTTATCATCAAGAGTGGTCATGAATCTGAGACATTGTGCGAAGCACGCTATTCGAGGACTTGATTGATCCCGAGTTTGGTTGATTTAGCCGTCTGCCTTGACTCACAGGACAGCTACCTCATGATCAAACGTACCTCCACCGGGTGTACATTTGATTAGTGTCGGGAGATGAGATATTCATGATGGGATGGGATGGAGAGGCTCACTCCCGACCCGATCGGTTTGTGTACAAACTCAGTTTTTAGATAATATACACGAGGTCGCGGTCTCAGGCCATTTAATTGGATTCGGATAATTATTCCTCGACCAGAGGTGTGTCTCCTTTGTATACTTGCAACATGTTCCTCCCATGACACCTTTCATTCTGTTCCCGGAGGAGTATGGGCCAGTACATAGAGATGTTCAGATTGTTACGAGGAGTGGGAGGGTAGCTCAGCCCCCACCTGTTGATAGACCTTTTGCTAGCATTGATGCTAGAGATGAGATTCAGAGGGAAGATGATGAAATTTTCGCCCGGTACGCTGCACTCGGGCAGCGTTCGGAGCTTATTGGCCTCATCCATTTTTATAGAGATGCGTTGATCGGGGCTCTTAGTCGGATTGGAGTTGACACTACTACGAAGGGTGATCCACTTTCTAGCAATTTGATAGAGACTACATACATAACATTTTCGACAATGATTTACCACACGAGTTAAGCCGTATTCGTCCCTTATTCGTGATGTTGCTTGTTCAGGTCGAAAGGTGCCGTCAGTCTTGCTGGACAACGGCTCTGCCCTAAACGTTTGTCCACTGGTTACTGCCATTGCTTTAGGATTTTCACCATCCGATTTTAGGCCATCCACGGACCGTCAGCTTATGATGGACTCGGAGGAGGTTTTGATGCCTTTCATTTTTATGTCATGAATTGGATCGGTCATATACTCCATACTCTTTGGGGTTTGAGGATCGATCATCCTTTAACCTACTTCTTGGTCGCCCTTGGATTCATGAGGCGGGTGCTATACCATCTTCCCTTCATCAGAAGGTGAAGTTCATACATGAGGGGCGCATTATCACGATACAATCTGATAGAGATGTTATTACTTCCTCTGAGCCAGTGCTACAGATCAGCCATAGTGAGGATGACCTACATTTGACCGGGTTTACATTCGACGAAGTTCAGGTTGTTAGCCTAGAGGATGACCGCAGGGACATGGTACCCATGTCATTCGATCAGTACAGTAGCACTTTGGTGCTTAGCATGATGAGAGGCATGTCTTATATGCCTGGTTTAGGATTGGTCGTGCCGCGCGAGTTTACTATTACAGTTGATCATGACATATCTTATGGGTTGGGTTACATCCCAACGGCGGATGATGCTCTGCGACACATGGCGGCTAGCTAGCGTAGAAGAGTGAGCTCGCATATACGGCATTCATTCGATTATCCCTTCGCCCTTACATACCGGTTGGTTGGTATTTTACGGAGGATCAGTATGCACCCGCCTGAGAGGGAGTTGACCATGTTTCAAAAGATAGGCGAGATTCAAGGCATTCCAACATGCTCTAGGACGAGATTTGTTTAGTGCTGAGACACCAAAGCACTCGAGGCCGTGGCAGTTGCACCACCATCATAGGATAGAGCCGGTGTGTTTTCCATGTGCTTTCTGAGGAGATCCACGGCCCATGATCTACCTATGGTTGAGATGAGCGTGGAGTGACTCTTCACGATACCTACATGGGCCGAGATGGACATGATCGACGCTGGCGTATCCTTGTCTGACCAGCGTGGGCCCCATTATGCTTTTGACATGTTTGGAGTTTCTATGATTGATTCGATCTTTGTGACGCTGCGGCGGCGCAGACGCCAATGGACATGATCGGCGGCGCATTACGGATGTTTCCCCACGGGCCCGTTCGCTTTGATGTGTTTGGAATTTCTATGCGCGAGTTTGTTGCTAATATTACTCATGATCTTGTTTACGTTGAGGGGCGTCGGGCTACGGCGTTGCTTTCTCTTTTGACCTTATGTCGGGTTTGTCACTCGCTGATGACTTTTACGATGATAATAATGACATGAGTATTTTGTTTGCTGTGTCCACGGCATTTTCCTTTGATTGCACCACCTGACTCCGCGGTACATGTATACGATGTTAATGATATGGGAACCACGGATGACCAGCTGGAGTGGTCGATCGATCCCCCAGTGTAATCTGAGAGGATAGGAAAGTTACACTCTTTTACGATATCACGAATGGATAGATTTTGAGTGGCACGAGATCGGCCAGAGAGATTAGGATTAGCTCTTCCCTATCTCTGATGAGAGGTAAATTGATTGACATGCTCAGTCATACTTGGATATTGCATAATTAAAACGAGGACATGCCGGGCCAGCCCCACTAGTTCGGCATCACGCCTATTTTGCCACATGCTAGGCAGTTAAGCGAGAAATTGAGAGCTACCCTTGATAGATGCAGGTTAAGGAAGAAATTCATAAGCAACTTCGTGTTGGCTTAACTGTGCCGATTAGTTGGTATCTACAGTGGCTTCGGTAATGTTGTCCACTGTTCCCAAAAGGATGCTTAAGGTTAGAGTTTGTGTTGACTTTAGAGATTTGAATAAGGCTGACCCAGGATGATTTTCCCCTCCCACACATCGATATGTTAGTTGATAGCTACAGGGTACCTTATGTTGTCCTTCATGGATGGGTTTTGCAGGTATGTCCAGTTTTGATGGCTCCAGAGGATGTGGAGAAGACTTCCTTCATCACTGAATGGGGTACTTACTACTACCGGGTTATGCCATTTGGGTTGAAAAATGCAGGGGCCACCTATCAGAGAGCCGTTACTACTCTATTCCATGATATGATGCATAAGTCTTGAGGTATCGTGGATGACATGATAGTGAAATCCCGAGGCGAGCGAATCAGCCGCCGGCCTTACGAGATTCTTTGAGAGGATCGGGCCAGATTCGGATTGAGATTGAATCCCGAGTGCACCTTTGGGGTGGCATACGGGAAATTGCTAGGTCATTGTTAGTGAGCGTGGTATGGGGTTGATCGAGAAAGACCAAGGCCATACTTGACGTGCCGACTCAGGGAGGCGAAAGAGATCATAGGCTTTGGGCGGTTAATACATCGGTCGTTCATTCTTGGGGCGCAGGACATATGCGAGCCTATCTTTACGTCTTCGAGGAAGAACCGACCTACGGTTTGGAATGATGATTGTCAGTGGCACGAGAAGATTAAGGGTGTTGCTTTCCCGGTTTTAGTGCCTCCCACTTGGGCGGCCCTATATATTTGTCGGTTCGGATATAGCTTTGCAGGATGCATGTTAGCTCATTTCGATGATTTAGGAAAGAAGGCGAGCCATTTATTATCTAAGTAAGAGGATGCTGGAATACGAGTGCAAATACCTTATGATTGAGCGCCTCTATTTAGCGTTGGTTTGGGCCACCAGAAGACTTAGGCACTATGTGATAGAGTATTCCATACTTTTGGTCTCACGATTGGATCCGTTGAGGTATCTGTTTGATAGGCCTGTTCTAACTGGTAGACTCATGAGATGGTTGGTTATGTTGACAGAGTTTGATATTCAGTATGTGACACAAAAATGCGTAAGGGGAAGCATTGTTGGAATCATTTGGCTTCTTCTGCCGGTATCAGATGATAGATGTCGATTGGCCGATGATTTTCTTTGATGAGCAATTTGTTTCAATGACCAGCATTATAGGATGGCAATTGTACTTGATAGTGCCGCCCGATCGAGGTTTGAGTGGTATCTTAGTGATATCACCACGGGGGTGATCACATTCCAGTCAGTTGATTAGTATTTTACAGTCATCAGGTTGGCTTGAATAATATAGTTGAGTATGAGGCTTGCATTACGGGACCTAGAGACCCACCTTTGGATCTTAGGCATTAAACGAGTTGAGAGATCCATGGGGATTCCAACTTAGTTACTCTGACCAGAGACGAGGTATCTGGAGGGACTCGAGATGAGAAGAGTGAAACCACCGTCTTACTTAGACTATCGGTTTCTTGAGATTTGGCCAGGGTTAGAGATATACATCTGCAGAATGGAGAATCGGTTTGCGATGGGTTGTACCTTAATGCAATGGTTGAGATTCACTTGGGGTAGCTAATACGACCATTGATGAGGTGGGACGAGTTCACACCCGCTTCTTGTTGTTTGATTGGAATGTGAGAATCGGGATGAGTTACCATGGTATCATGATATTTATCGGTTTGTCATGTTGCTAGGGTTTACCCTAAATGACCCACACCCAAGGATAGGAAACATTAGACGGAGTTGGCCGAGATTTGTTATTTATTAGGGATGCCCTTTAGGAAGTCACCCGATGGCTGTTATTATTAATATGCGGACGCGCCTCTGCAGTAAGTAATGAGAGGTTCATGCGGATGCAGCGGCCACACATGAGAGGCCACATGCTGTACGTAGATCATGAGAATTTGCGTTGCTTTGGTTGTGGAATGATTATTTGCGGTTGTATAAAGATGTCTCAGTGTCAAATGCGGAGACTTGATACGATGCCACCTTAGAGTTGCATGCACTTACATCCCCCTTGGCGTTTTGAGTATGGGATATTGATATTGTGGAAAGATCTCACGAGTCTTCCGGTGGGCATGAGTATCTGGTGGCTATTGATTATTTCACTAAGTGGGTGGAAGCTGCGCTGCTTATCTTTGGTCGCAATGGCGGGTGGCAATTCATCGGTCGCACATTATCTACCGATATGGGATCTCAAGATTGATCTCGAGATAGGAGAGAGCGCATTTCGGAGGCGAAGTGGATACACTAGTCCCGAGTATGGTATTCGCATCATCGATCATCTGCATAGGCCAGATAATGGGCGGTTGAAGTGCATAAATGAATATCTGAGATTTTTTGAGAAGATGGTTGAGACCACAGGGATTGGTCGGAAAGCTCCCTTTCGCATTGTGGAAGCTATCGTGCATCTTTTTCGTACCTCAGCCCCAGGGCTACACCTCTTTGGTATATGGCATGGAGAGCGTGCTGCTGTTGAGTGGGAATGGATCCTTGAGTAGCATTAGAGCATCGGATATCTAAGGCCAGGTAGACTCAGGTCCGTTATGTCGGCTCGACTTTTGGATGAGAGGGAGATTGAGAAAATAGATCATGTTCGGGCTTATCGAGAGAGAAAATGACCCGATACATTTGGAAAAGGGTCGAAGCCAAGAGTTTCAAAAGTGACCTAGTCTTGAAGGTCCTCAGGGATTGATCAAGCGACCCTAGAAGGTAAGTTTAGGCCAAGAGATTGGAGCGGGCCTTATGTGTCAGAGATCGAGCTCAAGAGGGTGGCACAGTTGTGAGACTTGGAATGGAAATCGATTCACGGAGCCAGTCAACATGGATCAGCTGAAGAAGTTTTATGCGTGAGATCGCCGAGTCGAGGAGGATGGGTGGCATCGCTGAGTAACCATATTCCTGTACACCTCCTTTGTGATATATCCTATTGCTAGCCCTTTGAGCCTCACGCGGTTTATTATGGCCTATTCTTTCATTCAGCCTTGCATACTTTTTCTGACCTGGGTTGGGGGCCTGCCCCTGTGCGCTTTTCATTTATTATTTGGATATGTGAGCATTATGAGCATTGTGACATTCTTCGTTTGTTCTTAGCATCAATTGTTGTTTCTTTTCTTCTCCCATTTGCATTTTCAGCACCATCATCTTTAGTCTAGTTTCCTATCGTCTCTATTTGTTTCATATGATGATGACGTGCTCTCATCGAGCTACCGGTGATTAGGTTTGTCACACCTTTTCGTTCCGCTATGGGTTTTTGATATGGGATTCTTAGGTTGGGAGGACCATTTAGGCTTGGAGGTTTGAGGTTCTTTCGGTTGGATTGTGTTAGTATGGCATTCGACCTACTTTGGTGGTTTGACACAAAAAAACAAAGAAGAAAAAAAACAAAAAACAAAAAAAAAAAATAAAATAAAATAGTGTGTTTGTTTGATATTCGTTACTCATTTAGGTTTGAGAGATTTATTATTCCTCTGAGGTTGAGTGAAAACATTTGTGATCTGCTCCATGGATGCAGGGCAACACATTGGGTATGAGGTTTGGGTTGCTTCGCACTAGTTCCACTGGATCATTACCATCACCTCCCATCTTATAGTGGCTTGCTTTGACTTGGCGTTCTACAGGATGAGTTGTTAGTCGTTGTCACATATTACCACATTTGTATCCTGCTTGTTTCTTCCTTTTTTGCTTTATCAATTCAACCATTTTTTCTTATCCCTTCAGTCTTCTTCTACCTCTTGTGATCGTCGTCTCGCTTCTTAAGCGACTTGTCCTTTAGTGCATTCACTTGTCGACTGACATTATTCGTCGGATGTTGGTTGAGTCACCTTGCTCACATGATCCTTTGATATTTGACATTGCGGCGTACAAGAGGTTTGGCGTGTTATTCGATATTTGGGCCTTTGTTTCCCCATCATGTCATTCACCTTTCACCCCTGGCCTACATTCTACGGTCCAGTCGTAAGACCACCCTGAGACCATGAGATCTCGTGTTTGCTTCGAAGCATTTTATACAGATAGGTTCTATCTACTGATTGAGTACGGGATGTCGACAGGTCTCTATTCTTGGGGAGTATCGAGGGTCACATATTGCTTCTCCATTCAATTTGCTTGCCTCAAATTCATGATTAGATCTTGATGTCTGAGAGAATTGGGGCCGTGATAGCATCTTAGCTTTATGCTTTGACACATTCACTAGGGCATATCCGTCTTTTCATATTGGCTTGACTCTTGCATGCTGGCGACCCATTTCGCCTAGAGATGTTTTGGCATCATTAATCATGTGCGTTCTTGACCAGTCATTCTAAGGGTCTAGTGGGTTAAATCTTAGTCAACGCTCATTGAGTTGTACCATATGTGTCTGTTCGTATTGATTAAATAGAATCTAATTAACTTTGTTATAGCTGTATATCGAATCATGTGTACCTATATCCCAATTTGTGGTCTGGATGTTGTGAATAAAATTGATGATTTTTCATGAATGAATGATTGTGATGTTTTCAGCTCTTTGACTTTGACCGCATGTGCAGTTATGAGATTTTGACATGGCGTTGATACCCTAGACTAGGGCATAACCCCTTTTCTTTCACATTTGGTCACATTTGTGAGGTTATCCTACAGGGGTGTACCTCCTTCTTTCTATCTTGTTAGTATTTTTCTCGCTTGTCATTTTATTGGCATTTTCTGACGTCACACTGGGGCATATCCTTTTTGTCATCAAGGTCAGTATCTCAACGGTTACATCCTAAGTCTCCCCATTATGCTCTAGGTTTCGTTTTAGGGCATCCCCATTCAGTTTAGTTCATCTAGAACCTTAGTTTTGGCATCCCCTATTCCTTTTTAATTTGGTGATTCTCGGTACTCTTGGATTCCACCTTCTCGATCCTTCTCAGGGTACTCACGGGTCCTTCTCTGATACTCGCTAATTTATTTTACGTCTTTTTCATTTCGGATCCCACCTTTTCCGATTACTCGTAGGACCTTTCTCAGTACTCGCCGGATTCCATCCCCTTCTACGGTACTCGCGGATTTCACTAGGCACTCCTCGGGCCTTCTCAGATACTAGCTCGGATCCACCTTTCCGGTACCGCTGGACCCTTCTACGGTACTCTTGATTTCTATTTTAAAACTGCTCCTAGATTCTACCCTTTCCCGGTACTCGCCCGGGCTTTTCTCTGGTACTCGCCCAGATTTCCACCTTTAGGAACTTCGCCCAGGAGGATCCTACCTTTCGGCCTTGCTTAGATTTCTACTGCTCATGATTCCTTTCAGGCTACTCACGGGATCCTTTTCTAATTACTCGTCAAATCAATCCTTATGCTAGTATTCTCAGGTTCTTGTTCGGATTCGATCTTTTAACAACAGGTTCTTCAATACTCGCCGGATCGGAGAAATTCCCTTTTTGTTTCGGTGATTCTCCGTCATCACACTCGAATCCTCTAGTCCCTTATGTTTAAGATTTACGGCGTGTGTCCAGTTCTCTCTACCTCTAGCATCGTGGCGGATCTTTTCCTTGGTGTGTGTCTGAGATCTTCTTATCTTCTAAGTCTCCGTGTTGGGGATTCTCCTATCAACTGGCATCTCACCCGGATCCTATTAGTTCTCTTCGGCGTAATGTCCGGATTCCTTATCTTCTTCGACATCGTGTTTGGATCCATTAGTCCTCCGATCATCGTCACCCAATTCCCTTAGCTTTCATTATGATTGTGTAGGGACAAAATTGTTGGTCTTTAGAATTTCTTCACTAGAGTTCATTTCACTCATCCACCGCTCGTACTACGTACTTGCGAACTAATCATTCATTCACTCTACCGAAGAGGGGCATATTTGTAGACCCAAAATTTTGTCCTCTTGACATATTCTTTTCAAATTGATCATTGACCACTTGGTTGAAGCTCTTAGGTGGCCCATTGTTTACTCACATAGTTTGCATGGGTTATGAAACTGCATAACGTTTAATGCATGACTTTTTATTTATTTATTTTGTTTTACTTTATTATGTTACTTATTTGATTTATCTATTCATTTCTTTATTATTATTTTGATCATTTTTTTTTAAAAGTAGTTTTTACTCATTTATTTTAATTTAATATTTTTTTAAAAGGAAACTTTTACTTTTTTCATCTATTTTTTTTAAAATTTCTTATTTATTTAATTTAATTTAATGTTTCCGAAAAATGATTTTTAGTTATTTAGGTTAATATTTTTTTTTAAGAAGATGTTTGTTTCATTTAATTTATTTTAATATTTAAAAAATGCTTTTATTTTGATAGTTTGACAATTTCAAAAAGGTTTTATTTTATTTTATTTTGTGAGTTTTATTTACGTAAGGTAATATACTTGGAAAAGGTTTTTTTTTTATTATTATTGTTTTACATTATTTTGAGGTGATTTCATTAACGTAAATAGCAAAAAGAATACATAGGAAAAAAGGAAAATAGATAAGGATTAATGGGTTTTGGGAGAATAAAAAAAAAGGAGGAGTTCCCCGAAATAGAGATTTTGATTTCTCATGCATGGAAAATGAGAAGAGTTTTAATAGAGGCTTAAGTTTTTTTAAAAGGAAGGGGGAAGGTTTTTCTTGGGAAGGAAGGATTTTCTTGGGAAGGAGGTTTTCAAAAGGAGGGAGGTTTTGACGAATAAAAAGGGGAGAGTAAAAAAAAAAGGAGAAAGAAGAAAGAAAAAAAAAAAGATTGGGTAGAACAAGGGAAGTTTTTCATGGTGGGAGATTAGGTTGTTCAGAAAACATTTTAGTTTCTTTAAAAGAGCAGGCCTGTTCGGTGGAGAAGAAGGTATTTTGAGACAAGGTCGGTGTGATCGAGAAGCACACACAATTTCACTCGGCCTTTATGACGAGGGACCTAAGTGCAGCGCCATTGGTCTTGTTGTTAATTCATATGCATGCTAAATACCACTTAAGACTGTGATTCATGTCATCTATGTCTTAGCCTAGTGGGTTGTTTGATCTTGACCCATATGCTTATATACCCGAGTTCACTAGTAGAGGCCAGGAGTTAGGGCCTGGGGTGCTACCTCATATGGGGTACCTTCCCAGTCAGTGTCGACCCCGGACCCGAGAAATCTAGTTTTTCGCGAGACCGTTTTCCATCGCAGGTCATTGGGGTTTTTTGTTCTTCTTGGTTTTGGCTATAAAATAATAACAACAAAGTAAGTAGGCGACTCAAGAAAAACGTCCTCCCTCGAGACGGATTTTCCAAAACTGAAAATCAACCCACATTTCACTGTTTTTTTACATTTTTCCTTCCATTTAAAGTGATGGGCATTGGATTGGTAGGTCACCAGTGAGGTTCTCTCCTTCTAGTAGGCCTGGTGTGCCGATGAAAGTCAGCCACCAAAAAAGAGACCTCAGGCAACCTATGACCAGGCAGTATTCCGATTACCCAGCGGGATGCGTGTACTCCAGAAATGTGTGACAGTGCCATAATTTTAATCTTTGATTGTGATGCTCATATATATAGACCACAGGCTACACATTCTTTTATTTCTATGGAGTTTATTTCAAATGTTAATGTGGAGTCCCAGCCTATAGACTGCAGCATAGTGGTATCTCTTCCTACAGGGGATTCACAAATAGCAGGGTGATTATTGGAGGCCAGGAGTTTCTAGCATAATTGATATTATTAGATATCCATGACTTTGATGTCATATTAGGCATGGATTGGCTATCTAGACATCATGCTACAGTGGATTGTTATAGAAAAGAGGTTAGGTTCTGCAGACCAGGGGAGACAGAGGTTGTGTTCTATGGGTTACGAAAGATACTACCTAACAGTATTATGACAGCTATGAAGGCTAATAAGATGCTCTAGAAGTCATATTAGGGGTACCTAGCTTATGTCATTGAGGTGAGGGATAGTGGTAGTCGACTAGAAGATATTCCGGTAGTCAGAGAATTTTCGGATGTATTTTCAGAGGATCTTCCAGGTATATACCTCCAGATAGTAATATTGATTTTCAGATTGAATTGACCCTTGGGATAGAACCAATCTCTAAGGCACCTTACAGGATGACACCTTTAGAGTTGAAAGAATTGAAAGTACAGATGGGAGCTTGTGAGTAATGGTTTTGTCAGGCCGAGTACTTCACCTTGGGAAGCTCTGTTTTTGTTGTGAAAAATGATGGAAGTTTGGTGTGTATTGATTACGAGAGAGGTGGAATAAAGTGGCCAATCTGAAATCAATACCCACTTCCACGGATTGATGATCTTTTTTATCAATTACAGGGAGCGAGGGTATTTTCAAAAATTGATCTGAGATCGAGTTACCATCAATTAAAGATCCGGTTAGAGGATGTTCCCAAGACAACTTTCAGAACACGGTATGGGCATTACGAGTTCTTAATCATGCCATTTGGACTAACTAATGCTCCAATTGCTTTTATGGATCTTATGAATAGGATCTTTCAACCTTATTTAGATCAATTTGTTATAGTATTCATTGATGACATTTTGATCTATTTAGGTAATAAGGAAGATCATGAGGAGCATACGGGGTGTTTCTGGTCCCGGAAAATGGAGTTATGCCAAGTCGGTAAATACCGGTTCTAGTTAGACAATGTTGCTTTTCTAGGACATGTGATTTTAGCAGAGGGGTTTCTATTGATCCTCAAAAGATTGAGGCAATTGTGAACTGGAAACCACCTACGAATGTGACAGAGATACAAAGTTTTCTGGGTTTGGCAGGGTACTATCGAAAATTTGTTGAGGGGTTTTTGAAGTTAGTGGCTTCTTTGACTAAATTGACAAGGAAAGAGGAAAAGTTTATATGAGTCGAGAGATATCGAAATAAGCTTCAATGAACTAAACGAAATTGACCTCGACCACAGGTTCTTACCTTCCGTCGGGCGGGATGGATATCGAGTGTATTGTGATGCTTGAGGCGGGGCGCAGGGTTTGTGTGTGCAGCGTCAAAATGTGATAGCATATCAGCCGAGATAATTGAAGAAGCATGAATAGAATTATCAGGCACACGATCTAGGGCGCTCTTGTAGTTTTGCTTTGCAGTTTGGGCATTACTTATATGGGGTTCCATGCGGAATTTTCACGAGATCACAGAGCCTACAATATTTATTCACACAAAGGAGTTAAATATGAGACAGGGGTCAGGTTGAGCTCATTGCGATTGCAGTGCACTATTGAGTACCATCCGGGAAAGGCTAATGTGGTAGTTGATGCTCTCAATAGGAAACCTATGGGTTCCATATCTCACCTAAAGGCTATGTACCTCCCTAGACTTGTGGAATTGAGGTCTTTAGGTGTGAGACTAGAGTTGACAGATATTGGGCTATATTTACATTTCATGTTAGATCGATCTTGATAAAGCGGGATAAGGAGCTATAGACTCAGATCTAGCAGTGATTAAGTTGAAAAGGGAAAGCCAGTGCAGGCGGAATTTGAAGGGATTTCGGTATGGGCGGATGGTACGGTGATGATGGTGTGAAGTTGTGTGTGCCAGGATGTGGGAGGATTAAAGAAAGGGGAGTATGGAAGAGGCTCACTCTTCTTGCATATCGATACCTTCAGAGAGCACTAAATTGTATCATACCCTAAGGAACACTCTTTGGTGGACGGGTATGAAGAAAGATGTTGCGAGTTTGTCTCTAGATGTCTCATTTTATCGACAAAGATAAAGCATCAAAGACCTGCGGGGCTCTTATAGTCTCTTAGATCCTCGATGGAAATGGGAGATAATCGATGGATTTTGTGGTAGGACATCGCGTTGCCCGGAGTGGTTATGGCCGCGATATAGGAGATTGTTGATAAATTGTGAAATCGGCCCATTTCTACCTGAGAAAGCATTGACTCGGTTGAGAGTTGGCGAGTTATATGTGAAGAGTTATGCGACTTCACGATGCAGCATGGGGTATCGATAGTATCGGTGAGAGATCCACAATTTACTTCCAGTTAATGACTTAGAGAGCTCTAGGTACTAGGTTACATTTGATCTGACTTTCCATCCTCGGAGGCGGATGGCGACTGAAAGAACCATACGGACATTGGAAGATACTTTCGGGGCTTGTGTGTTAGAGTTTAAAGGAAGTTGGGATAGATATCTACCATTAATGGAGTTTACCACATGATAGTGATCAATCAAGCATTGAAATGGCGCCTTACGAGGCTGCCCATGGAAGGAAGTGTAGGACTCCATTATGTTGGGATGAGGTAGGTGAGAGAAGGTGGTAGGTGAGAAATTGTCCAGTCTGACAGGATAACGTTAAGGTTATTAGGGATAGATTAAAGATAGCACAAGATCGACATAAAATTTATGCTGATAACCGTAGGAGAGATCTAGAATTTCAGGTAGAGGATCAGGTATTTCTGAGGATATCACCCTGGAAAGGGGTGTTGCGATTCGGAAAGAAAAGAAAGTTAAGTCCCTGCTATATGGGACCTTATGTAATTGTGGAAAGAATTGGGGAGGTAGCGTATCGATTGAGGTTGCTATCTGAATTGGCCAGAATACATGATGTCTTTTTTGTTTCTATGCTTTGAAAGTACATGGCAAATCCTTCACATGTGTTAAGAGGTCAATCGGTTGAATTGAAAGAAGACTTGACTTATGAAGAAAATGGTTGAATTGTGTCGAAGGATCGGGTTCTTGAAACAAGTGATTCCTTTAATGAAGGTGATGTGGATGGATCCACGGTAGAGAGAAACTGACATAGGAGCGTGAAGATGGAATCACCGGACTGATATCCACACACGTTTAGTCGAATTTATGAAAATTAAATTTCGAGGATGAAATTTTTATAAGGAGAGGTGAATTGTAAGACCCAGAATTTAAGGTTTATTAAATGGTAATTCGTTTTTCGATAAGTATGTATTTGGTAAGACGGTCAAATAAATAGTAATTACCGAAAAATGAGCTGAATCGAAAATTTTCGAGAATGATGTATTGAGTCTAAAGAAATGGGAAATGATTAAGAATTATTTTAAGGGATGAGAATGTAAGACCCGAGAAAAACCTAGAAATTTGACTTTTTGCTAGGAAGGGCAAAATAGTAATTTTGTCTTAATTCTTTCTAGATCTCCAATGACGAAACAGAATTCACTGTTGGAATCGTCTCGCGAAATCTAGTCACCGGGCGAATTTCGGGGCGGTCAATTTTCAAAAATTTGAGACAGTCAGTGTGGACCCAGCTTGAGATATTAGAAAAATCCCAAAAAATGTCAAATATTTAAAGAATGTCCGTTTAAGATAGATAAATGGCTGGGGAATGAAAATAATCGTTTAGGATAAGAATGGGCGAAGAAGTGTGACATGTGGCACGACGTGAGCCACGTGTTCACACTATAAATAACCTAAAATATCAAACATGCCAAAAGATCTCATTTTTGGTCTAAGAGCAAACCGTGAGAGAGAGAGAGAGAGAAGAAAAAGGCAAGCTTCTCTCTACGATTCATGAGTTTTCGTCAGTTGGATCTCGTTGGGTCAAGAGTTAAAGTTGCTTTACGCGACGAGAGCTACGCATGGGTACTGGAATCACAAGATTTCATTATGGTTCAAAGTTCGGGTTTTAACGAAAACCAAGAAAAGGTTGTGTCCCGGGAAATCATGCTATTTGAGGTAGGGTTTTTCTCCTACTCATGTTAATTTCTATCTAAGGGCATGTGTGTGTGTCCAAGGGAGATGCTATCCAGTTTTTCCCTTCGACCCCATGAATGTATTGTGGTCATAACTTAGCCATCACTAATCTGAATTGAGTTATTCAAAATTTTGAGTAAACTATATTGATAGGAGAACATATCTCCTTGAAATAGGTCTATCGAATTAGGCAGTTTGGACTGGAAATTCATTCAAAGTGGTATGTTCGAGCAATTTTCCTAATACATTTTGAGACCCGTGGCTTGTATTTTGGCCATAACTTGGCCATCACTCATCTGAATTGAGTTATTTTAATTGCTGGATAAACTAGACTGATAGGATAACATATTTCCGTGAAATAGGTATATCCAATTTAAACACTGGGACAAATTCATTGAGTGCACTGACACACTAATTCCACTGGTGGGACACAATCATGGCCTCGACCGGAAGACCATAACTTCGATCGAACTTTCCGTTTTGGAATTTTGGACTCTATGAAAAGCCCATTGAGTCAAGATTCCAACCATGTGCCTGTAGAGAATAGTGGATGATCAGAACATGGCTAAAAATTTATGTTTTTCACCAAGTGTGTTAGTTGCTTGGTTATGTCGTTATGAATAGTCAGGTTTTGACATAACCATTTCATGACACGTTGTGGGCTATTGTATGGGGTAGTAATTGTCATGATTTAGCATAAGAAAAGCATGAGAAACAAAAGAGGTTGAGTTCAATTGATTTTAATCAATTGGAAGTGATTAAATGCTTAAGGGTTGCTGAAAAGTATATTATAGTTAATGGTTTAATAGCTTATTAATACAGGTAATTATAATTTCTGAATATGACGGCAGTGGGAGGTGGATTAAGGACAAAGGTGGAGGTGGAAAGTTTGTTTAAAGGAGGAAAAATGGCTTAAATAACTAAGGTGAAGAAAAATGTAAATGTTTATGAAAATATATATATATATATATATATATTAATGTTTACCAATGTATATGTTTTCATATTTATGTTATAAATGTTCAAATGAAAAAAAAAGAAATATGGTTTTCTTGACTTTAAAATTATGTTGAGAAAATATATGAAATGATTATGGTTTCCATAGTTTTTATGAAACATGATTTATAGTTTCATATTAAATGAAATATTTATGAACATATATTCTATATATATATATATATATATATATATATATATATATATATGTTTATATGAAAATGTTTGAATCCATGGTTACCTTATGTTACAAAGATAAAGTTTAAAGGAAGTCGACTAAAGTACTTTACGCGTGCATGGTACATGGGAAAGGGATAGGATTTTGTTTATAGAGGGAAGGAAAGAGTGATGCATATTTCCATGTACGTGAAAAGTACGAAAAGGTTACCAACGCATAATGTGATTTATTCCATAGTGCAATGGTATTTAAAAGAAATGCACGATTTATCGGAGGTTCCTTTTGGGCCATCGATGATCATAAGACTGTTTCCTCAAAGGTTCTTTCATGGACCAATGGTGGTTAACGGTAGACAGGTTCCATTGGATATGACGGATTCAAAAAGGAAAAGAAAGTATATTGAAATGATATGTTTATACAATTGTTTTTTACGGGGTTCGAAACCACACGTGCGTGGGCTTAGGCATGATGAAGCTAGGTTTGAGGAGGATAAAGAAGCGAGGTCGATAAAAGACATTAAAGAGCTCGACCACCACATATGCCAAAACACGAGGCCCGATTTGAGGTTGGTTCACCTGTCGAGAAGCGAGGTGTGTAAACATCCAAGGGCAGGTATTAAAGGAAAGTGCCAAGTTCTAATTAAATCTCCACGATTAGGGAAGTAGGATGTTTCTAATAATTATTCATCAATTATCCCTTATTGTCGATTAGCGATAAGGAAAGAAAATCTCTCACCCAGTGGGAGAAATGAAGGTATCATCATCGACTAGGAAAGTTATCAATTATCCCTTATTAATCAGTTAACGATAAAGGAAGAAAATCTCGCAGCGGAAGAAATATTATCATCATCCGATTAGAAAGTTGTAATTATCCTTATTAATCGGATTCGCGATAAGAAGAAAATCACGCTTCACCCGATGGAAATATGTTATCATAATCGACTAGGAAAGTTATCATGATGCATCATTGTTATAAATGCAGGCCACCGCTTCGGTGAAAGATGCATACAATTCATTCCTAGCGATTTGATTTTCTCTTCCGGAAAGAGGTGGCTTAGGCATCGGAGAATAAACGGGCGAGCCACGTCCTTTTTTGCTTCTTATTTTTGCGAGGGCCCAGGACATCCGATCAGCCGGACCGGCCCGACAATTCGGCAAGCCCAGCCAGTTTCGATTTGAAAAAGCATCATCAGTTTAGCGCGGAATGCGGCGGGAACTCAGTTCCTTTACAAATAAAGTTGATCTCTCGGTGGTAGTGAATCAACTTCGAACCTGGCAGGCCTTTGTATTAATCCCTACAAGGATGCAAGACCGGCAAGATGACATAGATGGTTGTTCCGGAGGCACATTAGAAACTCTGCGCGTCTGGCGAGATGGGGCAATCGAGTCTCACGGCCCAATGTTTGCTAAGAGAGTTGGAGCAGCTGCGAGACAAATCTCGCGCCCCGGGAGGCGCGACGGGCGAGGCCGAAACACCGTACGAGAAGAGCAGCGGCACCTCGGCTCTCGAGAAGCGGATGGAGAGGCTTCGCTGACCGGGAGCATGACCGCACAAACTGGAGAGGATCGCGATGAGGAGGCATGGTAGAACTGGCATAGGCGATGGACCCATCTTTATCGACGGGAGACGGGAGGCGGTCATGGGAGGCGACGTTTGAGACATTTAGCAGGCTCGGCCACATGAAGGAAGCGCAAAAGGATGAGCTCTAGTCTCCACATGGAGCAGCTTTGGTGCCGGCAAACAAAATCCCAGTTCACGGTAGGGTCTTGCACTTCCCCCTCCGTGAAGTTCAAAATGCACTCACATCAAATGTTCGGCAGGCAGAAGACCTGTGGACCACCTCGATACTTACAAGAATCCAGATGGGCTACACGGATACGAGGACTTAAGTGAGGTGTAAGAGCTTCGCTATCACAGCTGAAAGGCAGACGTTGGCCTAGTTCAGTGAGACTCCCACCATCATCTATCATCAGCCGAGAGCTATCATAGCATTCATCTCCACTTCGCCAGGCTCGAAGGGCGTGAAGCCGTATCGCTTGCTATATAAAGCGAGCGCTGACTTAGTTTGAAGAGTCTAAACAATCGGGGAGGTAGAATGGCTCGAGCCTGATAGCCTAAGAGCCTGAGACTCGGTTGAGAGGCTGCTTGACTCGGGAGCGGAATGGCCGGCTGTGACCGGGGCAACGGCTCGGTTTAGAGAAAGCAAGCGCTCGAAAAGGCATAATAGCCCGGGAGGCGAATAGCAGGTGTAATAGCCCGGGAAGCGAATAGCTCGATTCGAAGGAGCATAAACGACTGGAGCGAATAGTTGAAAGCCTGATAGCCCGGGAGCCCAGTGCTCGGTTTGAGAGCTAAGCATTTCGGGGGAGTGAATATGGCCTCGAGGCCTGATAGCCCGGGGAACTCCATCGGCTTTCGGTTTAGGCTTAGCTGCTCAAAAGGCCTGATAGCACATGTTTGGCGGTAGAATCACAGAGAGCCTAAACAACTCGGAAGGCGGAATAGCTGAAGCCTGATAGCACAGGCCAGGCGGCTCGAGTTTGAGAGAGCTTAAGCGGCAGGGAGCGGGGAATGCTTTAGAGCTGCTTGACCAGGCAAGCATTTCGGTTTTCAAAGCAAGCGCTCAAAGGCATAATAGCCAAAAGCGGAAATAGCCCAAAGGCGTGATAGCTGGAGCGAATAAGCTCGGTGAGAGAGCCTAAATGGCTCGGAGGCGAATGGTCCCGGGAAGGCCACAGTGACCCAGGGAGCAGCCGGCTCGGTTTCGGGCTTAGCTGCAAGGAAGGGCTTGTGGCCCGAGGCCATTTATCTTAGTTGAAGACATAGCCGCCCGGGAGCGGTAGCTGGGCGTAGCCGCTCGGGGAAGGCCTTGTAGCCCAGAGCCATTTTGCTTCCCGGTTCGAAGGCGGGAATAGCCCGGGACGGTAGCTCGGTTTTGGAGCATAAGCTGCTCGGCCTGGCTTGACCCGAAGCCAAGCGGCAATTTTGAGCTTAGCGCTCAAGGCACAATAGCCCAGAGACGACGGCTCGGTTTGAGCTTAACTACTCAAAGCCTGATAGCCCGAAGCGAAGCTACTCGGTTTTAGGCTTGCTTTGCTCAAAGGCGCAAATAGCATAGGGCAGGCTGGCAGGTGCGTAGCCGGGAGCGAATGGCTCGGTTCAAAGGAGCATAGCGGCTCGAGGGCGGGAATGGCGAGGCGGGGAAGAGCCCAGAGCGAATAGCTCGGTTTCTATGACTCAAAGGTGCGATAGCACAGAGCGAATAACCCGGAAGGCGCAGCGGCCAGCGAACAACTCAGTTTCTAAGAGTTAAAGCCGGCTCAGGCGTAGCCCGAACGAATGGCAGGCGACGGCCCGGGAGCGAATAGCTCGGTTTCAAAGAGTTCATGCTCAAAGGCGCCTTGGCCGCCCGGGCGAATGGCTCGAAAGGCGTAAGCAGTCGGAAAATGGAAGAGCCCGAGAACGAATAACTCAGTTCATGAGCATAAGCCTTCGGGAGGCAAGGCGGTAGAAATACCAGCGATTGAGCACTGGTCGGGAACACTTCCGCCACGGAGGAAGGGTCTTCAGAACCTGAAAGCAGTGCAGGAGGATGTTTCTAAAAGCCGCAGCTTGATAGTCGGAAGGGTGCTGAAATGGGAATGGCGTCATTATCACAAGACATGGCCAATGACAAAGCTGTCGACCATCCCGGCTAGCCGCGTGGAAATGCACCGTCAAGCAATTCAGCCCTTGCCCCGAGCTGGCGGCGAGGTAGAACTAGCGATGGGTGCGAGACCACACGATGCATAGGCTCGAGGCGCCAACTAAAAACTAGGTTTGAGGGGATAAAGAGCCGGGGCCAGTAGACATGAAAGAGTTCGGCCCACCACATATGCCCCGAACCACGAAGCCCCGAGTAGGGGACTTGAGTTCACCCAGTGAGAAGCGGGTGACGTAAACATCCAAAGAGCCCGATACAAGGAAGTACTGACTTCCTAATTAAATCTCTACCCGATTAGGAATTGCAGTATTTCTGTGGTGTGCAGTCGATTATCCGCGTGTCGGTTCAACGATGGAAGAAAATCATCGCCCAGCCAGGGAGAAATATGGTATCGTATCCAGTAGGAAAGTTATCATGATCGTAATTTATAAATACTAGGCCACCCCATGGAGTGAAGATACATACAAAAAATTCATTCCCTAAGCAGTTGATTTTCTCTTCCACGGGAAAGAACTAACTTAGGCATCGGAGAGCCAACTGGGCGAACCCCGTCGATCCTTTTTGCTTCTTATTTTTCGCGGGGCCAAGACATCCGGTCGGTGGGTAGGCCGACAATTCGACCAAGCCCCATCCCAGTTTCGATTGAAAAAACATCATCAGTTTTACACATTGTATTTGAACTATATGGAAAAGAAAGTAAAGTAAATGTTTATTAAAATGAGATATTTATACAATTGTTTATTGTATTTGGCTATATCGAATATTATTTTTCGATGTAAGGCGTACTCTCAACGAGGCTCATTTAATTTCATGAATTTCGAAATGTTTTATAAAATGTTTTTAGGGGCAGAGACTGATGAGCAGTTCGAGCATCCTTCGGCTAGTAATGGCATCCAGCGCAACATGACGGCCAGCACTTTTTTGAACATGGTAGGCTATTCAGCAAGTAGGACATGAGTCCATACAACAATTTCAAATCAAACTTTAAAAATCGTTTTCTAAACACTATATATATATGTGTCACTAGGTACATAAGTAGTTATTTACAACAAGTTCAAAAAGGTGAATGCCCAAAAACATGTGATAATCGGATCATGATGGAAGGTGACTAGGGTTTTTTATTTTTTTATTTTTTTAATGTTAGGCTTATGGCTCTTATACTATATTATGAAATAAATTGAAATATTATTATGATAGTTAAGGTGTATATATATATATATATATATATATATATATACACTATCTGAGGGCAAAAGGTAAAATATAAAATCGATAAAATGAATCCCTAAAATATACTCTAATAGTGGAATCCACTAGAATCCATCTGGTTGTATTATGCATGGCGACAATGGATTTGGGAACTGTATGAGCGGCGTATCGAAAACATGTGATCATCGAATCATGATGAAGGCGGTTAAGGTTTTTTTTTTTTTTTCTTGTTAAACATGACTACGATACCACTAACCCATGAAATAAATTTAAATATTATTAGGATAGTTAAGATATATATATATATATATATATATATATATATATATATATATCACACCTATATATATATATATATATATATATATATATATATATATATATATATATATATATATATACTAATACAAAGGTAAAAACATAGAATCAATAAAATGAATCATAAATATACTCATATAATAACTGTATATCCTTTTTTTCATCAAGCTCTGGTATGAAAGCATTGAATTAATCAATCCAGATAGAAATCCGACCTAATATCATCAAAGATTTCGTTATCAAATTCATTGACATGTGTTAGACCTCATATTCTCACGTGACTTAAAAGCACATTTGTCCGTCAATCACGATCTTCCATGTATTATTATTATTATTATTATTCATAACGAATCATGGAAAAAATATATATATGTTAAAGTGTCTATGACTTTGTGGTGACCAAATAACGGTGCCATATTAGATACTGCAAGTGGCATTTGTGACTTTTTTGGATGATAGGTATAGGTTCTCTATCACTTCTCAATATGTGTTTTTTTTCCCAAGAAAATGTCTTTTTCCCGAGAAAATTGATGCTCCCGAATGGTCCATCCTTCAAATGAAAGTGAAAAATGAAAAATAGGGTTCTTCCACTAGATTTTTCTTGTGTCTTTGGAAATTCTTGAATATTATTGCTTTTCTTTGCCTACTTTTGGTTGAGTCATTGATTCTCTTTCCTTCAATTTTTTTTTATCTAATAAAATTTAGGTCTCGTTTTTTTAAATAAGTTTTTAATTTTGAGTTTTTCTTTACATTAATATTATGATTTTAAAACGTTAATAAAAGGTTGCTCCTTACCACCAAATATGTATATAAGATAGACAATATCTCTTATAAGTTAATTCAAGGTCTTGTTCCCGGCCTTGAGGCTGCCGGTGTGTTATGTGGTAATCTTTTGCTCGTCATATGATCAAATCACGACTCGAATAAAGTTAATTGAGTATTAATATGGCTTAAAAAGTGTTTTTATATGTGCGTCATGTCAGCTCAGGGGCCTTTCATTGCTTTGGCAAAAAATAAAATAAAAGGTTGCTCGGTTGGTCCGATCTCGAGTTTATTCACTAATGGGTACCAGTTTGAGTCCATGTATAAACTATCTAAAGATTTACCTGATTATTAACTTTTTTTTTGTTAGATCATGGAGTGTCTGCCGCCTAAATCTTGTATTTTAAATCTGGCTTTTAAGTCATCCTCCTTCAGATTATCTATATGATAATGGAGTAGGAACATGGAAGATAAAGCTACTCTCACATGGCGCATTCACAATGTTTGAACTTCCGAGAATAGTCGTCAAGCTTTGAGAGATCCTAACAATTTCACCTATCTGTTTGATGGTACTCGTTCATCAGCTTTTAAGGCGCCATGGTAAGAGCTGTGATTTAGGTCAGATTAACTTACGAGTGGTCGGGTTGGGTTGTTAATTTATTGTTAAGAAAAAAATCGAACAAAATTTGACTTGGCTTTGATTTGGAGCCTAGGTCGACTGCCCAGTTAGGGGGCGGGGGGCTAGAATCGCTATATTTAGGCTGAATGTGAGATTATTTATGTTTAGGTCCTAAAAAAATTGAGCCAAATTTTAAACTGAATGTCGATCACATCACAACTAAATCGTCCATGGTGCATATTAATATATCACTTATGATCAATATCATTGGGATATATTATATAGTGTTTGGTTTTTTTTTTTTTTTTACATATGTGATTTAATTTTGTTTCAAAGGTGATTTAATTTATTTAAAGAACTTAATTTTTTTTAAATATACTACATGCAATGTTCAATATTTTGTTTAAAATAAAATTTATAATACATCACAGTATTTTTCCCCAGCCAAAACTTATAAAACTACATTTCATAATCTAATAAATTATTTTTATTTATTTATTGATGACATTTATGAATTATTTAAAAAATTCATATACTTTTTTTAATATCGAAAAAGTAAAAAATTTATTTAATAACTTAATTACCTCAATATAAATCAAAATGCGTTATTTTTTCTATTTTTCAGGGAATTAATTTTCCCCATTTTATATTGATATTTTTATTGATTATTATATATATATATATATATATATATATATATATTATTTTATATAATCAATTTACGTACATAAATAGCGTACATTATATATTATTTCCTATAATTTTAATTTATTATTTTGTTTTGACCATTAAAACTATAAATATTTGTTCTAAACATCGGATTAGATTACAAGGCACAATCCAGCTAATTTTTTTCTAAAATAGTAAAAACATTTCCTAGAAATAAAATTTTGTACTTTTTGTATGTTTCTATTGCTTATTTATTTCTTTATTATATATAAAATAAGATAAATGGTGATTCGATTAAAATACCCTTTGAAAAGCAAAATTTGGAAATCTAAGGCTTGTTTTGTTTATGTTTTTAAAAACTTTGTTATTGAAAATAGTTTTTAAAAACATATTAGCATTTTCGAAATTGTTTTGTGCTTTTAATTTTTGTTTTTTCAAAACAAAAAATAGCTGGCTTGTGTTTTATTGTTTTCGAGAATAAAAAATAAGAACCAAACATGTCATATTGATAAAAATGCCTTTTTTATTATCTAGTAAAAATAGTATTTTCTTATAAAAAATGTATGTAAATAAAGCATTTTTGTATAAAAAAATTAATTTTCAAGAAAATCATTAAAAGGGTTAAGTTTACAAAATATTATACTATTTGAAGTTATTTAACCAAATATTTATAGAATAAACGTATTTTCCGAGAAAATGAATGGAACCAGGAAATCTTGAAGCACATTGCATTTTCTCCCAAGGCAAACAGTAGGACACAAAACTGGTGGGGTCCACACACATGCTTCAAAAAGTGAAAGCCGCAAGGAGGCAAAACCCTAAGACCCCAAAATGCCCAATCAGACTCGCAAACAAATTTGAATTTGCAGCCAAAAACCCTAATAAGGGTCTCTCTACTCAACTCAACTCGCCTCAACTCAGAAGAAATATCTGACTCCTCGTAAATAACTATTTGTGCATATTTATATATATAACATATATATATATATATATATATATATATAGTGTTCGAGCGATTTTAAAGTTTGATTTGAAATTGTTGTGGTGAACGCGATGTTCAGTTGTTGGATGTGAAGTAAATTAAATTATTTTATTACAAGAGTATTATAAATTGGGAAATGTCAAAAGCAGAGGAAGCGCATGGGTTTTAAAATATTTAGCGTATAAAAGGGTATAATGTTTAAAAGAAAAGAAAAAATAAATAAAAATTCCTATTATGTTTCATAAGATTTTAATGGAAAACATAACTGTATAAATGGGTTTGCTCCACGGATTCATAGTTAAAAAGGGTTTAAAAGAAATGTATTTTCAAATCCGTATGAGTGTCGGGAGGGTACCTCGGGTTAGGAAGAGGAAACTTGGGTTGGGTCCCTTCAAAGTGGTATCAGAGCCTAAGGTTTTGAAAATGTTTTGGTGGTTTGAAAAGTCTCCACATCCTAAAATGATTTAAAGTTTTATTTAAATGTGCACGAGTTATTTTAATAATTTAAATGTACCAGACTTTATAACATATGATATGTTTAAATGTTACGGAAAATCTTCGTTAAGGCGGAGTCGAAGCCAAGAGGAGGTTCTGTGAAATTAAATGCTGCTCCAGTTAGGGAACATATAAATGAGTACATTAATGTTCCTATTCCACACTCTACTATTCACGCTTGAAGCCTTCACGAGGCGGGACCATCCACGTCCTCCAGGCGGCGGGAGTTAATATAAGCAGTTAAGATGGCTCAGTTTTAGCCACAACATTTCGTCGATCACATGGTAGGTAGTGTCCATTGAGAGAGCGAGAAAGGTAGGGGCAAGAAGTATGACGGAATAGGGGATCACGAAGGCGCTGGAGTCGTGGCTAGAGAGGGGTAATGAGGGTGTTCGGTGTTATGGGATGCTCAGGTGAGCGGATGGTGACATATTACCTTTCTGTTGGGGAGACATAGCACTTCGAGTTAATTTGGGTAATCTGAGACGGTTTCGGAGGGGTATCTGGACCCGAGTTTAAGAGGAGTTTCTAGAAATTCTACCTAGAATTACATAAGGATCAAAAAATTAAAGAATTTTCAAGCTCGAGCAAGGGACCATGTCAGTTACAGATTATGAAAAGAGGTTCTCGAAACTAGTAAGTATGTTCCTCTATTTTGTGACCCTGGGGTATAAAGTAAGAGAGGTTTGCCAGTGGGCTTGAGAAAAGAGGTCAAGAGTATTATGGCGTCATTCTCTCATACTCAGTATGGAAAGGTGGTTGAGGCTGCCATTAGGATAAAGAGGAGTTTGGGATTAGCTCCTTAGATTGCCTGGGGGTTGAAGAGATGGATCTCTTGGTTTCGGGGTGATCAGTAAAAAGTGAAGGAGGAGAAAACCGCCGTGGGCAGGTGGTAAGATGAGTAAGAGCGCGATCAGTCGGAGTTAGAAGTAAAACCATCATTTGGAACTGTGACCACTAAGATAGCGTGCGATAAGTGTGGGAGGTTTCACATAGGGAATGCAAATGGGGTATCGATGTTTGTTACAGATGTGGACAGTCAGGACATTTGCGAAGGAATGTCATAGTTAGCCTACGCGATGGGTCATTTCTGATGGCACTAGTAGGTATTTTTCAACTGGTAGAATTCGGGATCAAGAGGGCGCAGATGGGGAGTTCTGCTCCTTCCGGTGCAGACTGGTGTGCCGGCGTAGGTGGGGTCGACCACCCGGAGGGACCTCAGGGCGACTGCTGACCCGGTGGGGTATTTGCAATTACCCAATAGGATGTTGATATTGCTCCCAATGTTGTGACAAGTATAATTTCAATCTTTGGTCATGATGCTCATATTCTCATAGACCCTGGAGCTGCACATTCTTTTATTTCTATGGGGTTTATTTCAAATGTTAATGTGGAGTCCGACTATAGGCTGACATAGTGGTATCTCTCCTCTGAGTTCACGAATAAGCGGGGGTGATTATTGGGCGGGAGTTTAAGCGAGACTTGATATTATTGATACCCATGACTTTGATGTTATATTAGGCATGGATTGGTGATGAAGTGCCTAAGAAGCCTCATATTGCTCTCGCTGTCAGTCTTTCCATTTCACGTTTATTTTATAGTAATTTTTACAGTTTTTGTGGCTAGACTCGATTTGGTGTATGCGGTTTGGATCACGAGTACATTGGAAGGCGAAAAGAGCGCTCTTGGAAGGCATTTTGGAGCAATGGGGACGAGCGAAAGTGGGTACATCCGTCTGCGACGTTCAGCGTCGCGGCGTCCCGCGTCAGCGGTAGCTGACGTCACGACGCGTCGAGATTGACGTAAGTGACAGTGGAAAGCGTCGCGGCGTCTCAGCGTCATGACGATCTCAAACTTCGGCTCCATGACGTCACCAGGCGTCGCGCCCGACGTCACCCAACGTCAGCGAGCGTCCGACAATCCCGAACCACTATCATTTAAAGTCTGAATGGCTCGAAAGTAGGGGATCGGGGCGTCTACGAGCGAAGAGCCACGAATTCGAGGCGGTGACACGGACTTCGAGTGCGGGATTTTATCTTGTTTCTTATTTTTGGATATTAAATTATGTTTTTAATACTAAACATTTTGATCTTTTAAACTCGGTATGTTACAGATTTATTTCTAGGGTTATATTGAACCACAATCGCGTGTTGATGGATTAAAGTTTGGATCTTTATTTTATTCAGTTATTTATCAATTTGTTCGCATCTGCTCTATGTCTGTGGTTTAATTATATAGTGACTCCTTGACATTGGCATAATCGCAGCTGGAGGCGAGATTCGAGAGATGAGGTGTCGAGATCTGGGTAAGAAACTGACTTTGGTCGATTCGGTAAATAGAATGTCGATCACCAGAGGGTATGGCGTGGGGTTAGAGCGTTTAAAAGCGTCACCGAATGCGAGGTTGAGATAGAGATATACTCTGACTCTATTCAGGAATAAGGCGGATATACCTCAGAAATTATCTCGTAGTAAGATCACCTGCGCCGTTGACAAATTGTAAATACATTGAATAATAATATCTTGAAGAAATAATCCATTAAAAGTGACGGGGAGATACAACCCCCTTCAACTCTGATAATTGATAGAATCTTCGATCGACTTATACATTCACGCTTCTTTTTCCTAAAATCATCTCTTGGATATTATCTAGCCAGAACCTTTGTAGTACGATACATTTGTCCGTGGATCGATGTCAGTACCACGTGCCTTATATTACTTGGGCGACCCAGCGTGCACTTGCGCACATATTTGTTTTACACCAAGCGTTTTCGGCTGTCGAGTTTTTGGCGGATTTCAGGGGATAGGTTTAGATTGATATAGAGAATTAAGCAAATAGATATTAGTCTGGAAATTTCTTTACTTTTGTTTTGTTCTATTTTACAAGTCGCGTATTTGGTTTTGTTAGTTAGTGTGTTGCGGTATAGGTTTCCCGGTAGTACATGCGATACTCGAGATCAAATTAATCGACATCACGTTTGATCGAGCAGAGAAAGACTTACGCGCGGCTGCTTGCCAGGAAGCGAGAGAGCGGGCGGTTAAATCCGATAGTCATGGAAAACCGAAGAACAAGATCTTGGCATTGAATAGGCGATGCAGGAGGGCGAAATGAATCCGCGGAAGGAATGGCTTTTCGAGGCCATTTAACACGCGAGATGATCCTTTTCGTACTCTTAGATGAGTTCGTTTTACCACGCAGCGTTGGGCGTATCGGGGCAGCCACCCGTTCAAGCGAACAATTTTGAATTGAAATTCGATCCGCAGTCACGGATGCTTGAATATCTTATTCCATGGGTACCCAGCCCCAGGAACCCGAACATGCATTTGACTAACTTCCTCGAAGTTTGTGATCTTATCAATCCCTGATAAGTTCTTGAAGAAGCTCGGGTTGCGGTTATTCCTTTCACTTGGAGATGAGACGAACCTTTGGTTGCCTTGATGTTGACCACCGGTCAATCCACTACATGGAATGATTTGGTGCAAAAATTTACATTAAGTTCTTTCCGCGTGAAAATTGCACGACTTGTCACGAGAGATCAATACCTTTGGAGCTGACTAGAGGAGAACTGCGAGAGGCATGGGGTGATTTCACGGGTGTGTGGAGTGCACCGCAGGCGACGGATGGATGCAAGTCCACACGCTATAATGGTCACGAGAAATCTGGCCCAGAACGATGATGCAACTAGAACAATGATCGATGCCCCGCCCCGAGGAGCACCGATGAAGAAAACCACGCACTGCTTATGAAATCTTAGAAGATGCCGCGACCAACACGAATCGCTGGCCTAGAGAGAAGGCTACACCCCAGAAAGTATGGTGGCACAGAGCACGAGGTCCTCAACAACTGGTGAATCACGAGCACTGACTAAACAATGACTAGCAAGAAGGAACAAAGAATGCCATACGCACTAAACCTACTGAGTCAGGTAGGAACTCGTGGAAGACAAAGACAACAAAGACAGACGTCACGTGAACCCAACAAAGAGAGTGTGCCTCGTGACGTGTCAAGGTTCAATCAAAGTCACACAAGAAGAAGGAGTGTGGCTGGGAAACAATTATCAGAACCAGAATCAAGGCCAAGGGTGGCATAATAATCGTACAATAACAATCAAGGGTATGGACGGAGGAATAACTTAACAATACGCCATCAAACCGAGATAGCGAACCACTTCCCGAGAAAAGATGGACTTTAGAACAAGCTCCTGCACAAATGTCGACTCTCCCACCGCTTCATGAATGAGACCAGTTAATATGCAAAGAACAAAGTAACCCAATCGAACAATCAAGCTACATTGGGGCTTGAGAAATGGAGGTTCAAATGGGGCAATGGCCAATTGCTATGTAAAAGCAGCCGATCATTCCTAAGCAATTCGCAGGTAAACCCTAGAGGCGAAGGAAAAGAGTACTCGAGAAGGCCATCACTCTAAGGAGTGGAAGAGAATTGGAAAACTCGGGGCCAAACTCAAAGGATACGAGAACTAGAAAATAAAGGGCATGATCAGGTCATTTCCAAAGACCAGATACAAACCGAAAGTGTACTCAGATACGAGGAGCTAAATAAGGATAACAAAGTTTGGGATGAGACCAAGAAACAAGCAAAATGGATGAACCCGCTAAACATATTCCGTATCCCCAAAGATCAAGAAAGGTAAGTTAGAGAAGTACTACAAAGCTTCTTTGATATCTTCTAAGAAAACTACATTAACATACCCTTTTGGAAGCATTAGAGAATATGCCAAGTTATGTGAAATTCATGAAAAGATCTTGGCAAGTAAGAAGAAATTGGAAGAGTATGGTCATCGCCTTAATCGAGGAATGTAAGCAACATCCCGCAGCGCTTCCCTCCAAACTTAAGATCCGGTAGCTTTTCTATACCGTTTATAGGAATCGGGCACCGAAAAAGCCCCTGCGGGTGATTGGGAGCTAGCATCAACTTGATGCCACTTTCGATGTTTAAAAGGCTAAAGTCAGGGAACCAAATCAACTACAATCACTCTTGCAACTCAGACAGTCATACCAACATCCCTGCATAATCGAAATGTCTTAGTAAAAGTTGGTAATTTGTCCTTCCAAAGAGACTCATTATTCTCGACATGGAGGAAGACGAATTGCTCATCATAATCGGGTGCACTCTTCCCAGCCACTGAAAAGCTCAAATCAATGTGCAAGAAGGTGAACTCAAACTGAGTACAAGGAGATCTAGATCACTTTCCATGTATTTGAACCTATGAAGAATCTCCATAATGACCCAAATGAAGATATCTCGAACCTCGCACACGATGTTGCAAGAAGATGCTTAAAAACTCGTGGATAAGCCTATGACTACGTAAAGACACCGAGAAGTGGCAAGGGCGTGGAATGTAAGAATATTTCATCCACCTCAACAATGGGTGAGCATTATAGGGGATGCATAAGCATTTCCCAGCTCCTTCTAATCATGTCTGTGAGATCTCGTGGTCACGAGCTAACGACAGAACATAGCGCTTCGGGAGGCAACCCAAGTGTTTCTAAACTTTTCCTTTTCTGGGGCCCAATTTCTATCGCTTATTTTCAGCAATATGTGGTTTTTACTTCTCCGCACCTGTTTCTACTTGTTCGTTTAACTGCACCCGCGACGCCTAGTGGGGAGGATTCGCTCGCCGTGCATTACAAGTCCGGCAAAGTCACAAGTACGAGCGGAAGGGTCGGATCAAGAGATCATCAATGCACAAATTTATTACCGATCCATACTTCACGTCATGACGCGGGTTCAACGTCGCGGGACGCCAAATCACTTCGTCACGTCAGCGACGGGTTCTAACCGCACGCCAATCAATTTCTTCACGCCGCGACGTGGACCTCCCACGCCGCGACGCCAACCGAATTCTCTCGCCACGCCGCGACGTGGATCCCAACGCCGCGATGTCAACAGATCCTTCTATCACGTCATGACGGAATTCTAACGCCGCGACGGATTTTCATGACTCGTCACGCTGACGCACTTGCACGCGACAAGAAAGACTCCTCACTGGTCATCAGTCGCGACTTTGCCCTCGCATTTGTCGCGACGCTTGTCTCGTTTTTAAAGCCAAGATCAGTTCATTACTTGATCTTCACCCGCCCACTCCATTGCCCCCAAACCCTAGCCATCTGGCTTACCTACACTCACTAGCCCTACCGGAAATCTCTCGTCACGCCGGCCTGAGTATTCAGATATCGCCCGACCGCCGCCGGCATCCCGCAGCTCTCTCACACATCGCTCCGGTCCTTTCGCGGGCATTTCCACCACACAGGTTTCCTGTCTAGCCTGTGGCATTCTCGCTAGTCTAGGGTCTCTTAGATTCTATTTGTGGGTTTTGTTAGGGTCTATTCTAGGGTTCGAGTCATAGTTAGTTTTTTTTTAGTACACTCTAGTAGTTTTGTCTGCTTAGCTGCACACTAGGTGTGCCTTGCTTTGTCTAAGCCAAGAGGGTGCCCAATTTCGTGCCACGAACACCACGTGTCTTCTCAGCTCGAATATGTCCGCAAGAGTAAAATCGACGGGCCAGTTTAGTTTCCGGGGCGCGAGGACCCGACCCCACTGCCGATACCATGCGGCAGAATGCGTGGAAGCCGCTTGATCTACGGCACCCATTTGCAAAACCGATCATTCATCAAGGAGAAGGGGTTTCACTCACCCCGATGATTTCTTCCGCGCGACCATCGCGCTGGGCGGGTCGGGCGCGCGGCCAGGCTAAACCACCTCATCCAAAGAATGATGAGTGTGGTGCGCGAAGTTCTACGCCAATCTCGCTCCTATGTGCTGAAGAAAGTCGTAGGCGGCGATTGGTCGACTTCGCCGCGGGAGTCACCAATAGTTTTTACAGCCTCGGCATAACCTTCGTGAGGCATTCGACCGCTTCCACGGTAGCACTCGACTACCCCGAGGTTATACGCGTATCGGTTCAATACAGGTGAGTGGAAAATCAATAAAGGCGCGACATGCAAGCACTCAAGGCCAAGCATTCGCTCATCTCGTCCGGCATCACTTCATCACTCGCCTCATTCCGACTGACGAATGTGTGCTGGTGGATCACAAGCGCCCTCGCTTCAACTATGCCATCTTTACGTGACATACCTTCGATGTCGGGCAGTTATGAGGATGCCATCCTCCATAACCTGACGCGAAGATGAACCCGACACCCTTCCTCGATCTTTGGTCAGGCAACAAGCCTGGTGCCCTGTACGACAATGAGGCCTGCTTCATCCCATCAAGGCAATATTCACTGGGCTGACACACCTGTGTCCCGCGCGACCCGAGGGGGTGTAATGACAACATGAGCCCTGACGAGGACGAGCCAGAGTATCGGCCGCTATGGATCCCTCGGGCGATCCCTGCGGAGACATCGTCACCCGTCCCACCCACCTCCACCACCACCCCAGCCAGCCCACAGCGGGCAGCCTCCTCCGGGGCCTCCTTCCCGACCTTGAGGACCCTAAGTGTTTCTCACCGGGAAGCGCTGACGCATTCCGGATGAGACCCAGAGCACCGCGTCCTCGTCTCCCACAGACTGAGGCCCTCCGTACTGAGAGGCAAGATCGTCCCGGCTAATCAGCCGTCATTCTTCGCCAGCCAGGAGTCCTCGCAGCCTAGATCGCCCAAATTCCTTGCCTTCATCAGCCTCCACCACCACCACCGCAGTGATCACCAGGGGAGTCCCCTTCACCTCTACTATTTATTTCTCAAAATAACATTAATCGGATATTTTGTCTCGTGGGTGAGATCGTGTTTTGTTTTGTTTAGTTCTCGTTTGTTTTTAGTGTTTTTATAGTGCTTTTGTTTTATAGTGCTTTTATTTTGTTCTATATAGTTGTGTTTCTATTTTTAGTCTATGTTTAGTCAAATTTTACCAGTCATGTGTAGTTCGTTTCAAGGCTTGTGTTAGTCAATCTTATATGTAATAATTGCGTGTTTGTGTGCCATGTTAAAAATCGAGGATCACTTTTGACCAATTCACGACAACATGGATGTTCAAATGCATACAATGCTTCATGCCTCAGAATTAGGTCAATAGATGGAAAGGGTTAGCTTCGAACTAACTTTCGAAAGTAGTCAAGACACTGGGCTTCTCAAGAACCCTATCACACCACACACTAATGACCTTCGTAGGCGATGTGCGCCGAGACCAACTACTGTAGTTCGACTAACCTTGCGAGACTCGAACCATTTAAGTGATGGGACACTCAAATAAAAAGAGGATTGCCATCGAGCCCCAAACAAAAGAGAAAATACAAAAACAATAGAAAAGCGTGAAAGAAATAAAAATGAAAAAAAATAGATATCTCGCGATAAGAATAAGCAGATTATCCAATCTAATCCCGTACGCCCGAGGGGCCTTTCAAAGCCTAATGCCCTAAGCCAACCGGCCGAGTCATTGACTTCACCGCCCCGCTACACGGGATGTAAGATGGATTTTTCCACAAACTGTATTCGTGAGTCTGGGCCGAGTGTTCTGGTAGAAGTTTGAAGGGAACTTAATGCCTCGTGCCCTTAACTAAATCGGGTGGGAGTCACCAATGCATCCCCGCTACAGAACACTCATTAAAACCCGGCACTAGTTTTCTTCCATTTATTTGTGTACATAGGAAATTTCTAGGTATTTGGTCACGAATAAATGGGTGCGTCTTATCCTTTTCTAGTTAGCTTCTTCCAAATAGGTGAGTTGAGCTCAAGTTCGGGGGTGTTCAACCTAGGCATATACTGAGTTCATTCATTATAAGCACATAGGGGCTTGGGAAAAGTTATTTAATATCACGGGATTTGATGCACTAGTCACTTCTACCTATTTCAACCGAATTTTCCTAAGTCAAATATCTCAGATGCATTTTGTGGAACTTCGAGCAACACAAATGCAATAGCAGGAGTCACCCAAATTGATCCTATTTTTCAAAGATGCAACATCGGGGCCTTAGTGTTAGTGGCATTATGTCGTGTGTGTGTCCTATTTAGTCGGTCATTGAGGGACAAGCAAGAAACTAAGTTCGGGGTGTGATGAGTGCCTAAAACACCCATTATACTCGCGTTTCTGCCTTTTCATTTCACGTTTATTTTATAGTAATTTTATATTTCAGGCTGTGACTCGATTCGGGTGTCCTGCCTGATGCGTACATCGAGCGAAAAGAGCAAATTTTGAAGCATTTTCGGAGAACGGGACCAAGGCAAGAAAGTACCACACGTCAGCGACGCTTCCAACGCCGCGTCCCCATCGCTGACGCCCCAACCACGACGCCGGGTCAACAACGCGTATCAACAAGTGGAAAATCGTCATAACGCCGCGACTTCAACGCCGCGACGCCTCAACGCCGCGACGCCGCAACGCCGCCATCGCTCAACGCTGCGACGCTATAACGTCGCTGACGCCACCGAGAGTCGAACCCTATCATTTAAAGTAGAATGACCTCGTAGTTGTGGGGGGATCAAGGCATTTAACGAAGGCACCTAATTCCGTGAGCAGAAAGGACAATGTGTACTTCAGGAAGTGCTCCTGGATTTGTGACGTTTCTATTTTCGATATTAGAATTATGTTTTAATACTAAACATTTTGATCTTTCGCCGCATGTTCTAGATTTATTTCAGTGGCTATGTCAACCCCGTCACGTGTTGATGGATTAAAGTTCGATCTTTATTTTATTCAGCTTATTTATCAATTTGTTCGCATCCGCTCTATATCCGTGGTTTAATTATATGGTGATGTCCGCCAACATTGGCATAATCACACCTGAGGTTCGAGATTCGAGAGATGAGGTTAATCTGTGATCCGGTAGAACAAATTTTCGGGCCGATTCTGAAATAGAGATATCTCGTGATCCCGAAGGTGGCATTCGGGGTTAGAACGTTTAAGCATTTCTGAATACCGAAGCCGAGATGTGATATACCAACTCTATTCACGAGATAAAGGATATACCCTGTAGAGAGGGTATCTCGTAAGTAAGATCACCTCGCCATTGACAAATTGTAAATACATTGAATAATAATATCTTGAAGAAATAATCCATTAAAAGTGACAGGGGGAGATATAACCCTAGCCTTCAATACCAATAATTCAATAGAATCTAAACTCAGTCGACTTTCATACATTCACCTTCTTTCCTAAAATCATCTCTTCAGATATTATCTAAAAAGCCGAACCTTTGTAGTCAATACACTGGGGTTCCTGTGGATCACTATCCGTACTCACGAGTACACTATATTACTTCAGGGGCGACGTGTGCACTCAAGGCAAGCATTACATAAGCGTACATTTTACACCGCGCTTTCGGCCCGTCAATTCGTCATCTGTATACATCATGCTACAATGGATTGTTATAGAAAAGAGGTTAGGTTCTGCAAACCAGGGCAGACAGAGGTCATGGTTCTACGGGTTACAAAGATACTACCTAACAAAGATTATGACAAATGCACAAGGCTAGTAAGATGTCTCTAAGTCATATCAGGTACCAGCTTATGCCATCAGGTGAGGGATAAGGTAGCTTCACTGAAGATATTCCGATAAGAGAATTCCTGGGATGTATTCCGCAGGATCTTCTGTATACCCCGTATAGAGAGATCGATTTTCATATTAAATTGGCCCTGTGGATAGAACTAATCCTCTAAGGCACCTTATAGGACGGCTCCTTTGGTAGTCGAAAAGAATTGAAAGTACAGATGGAGGAGCTTGTGAGTAAGGGTTTTTTCGTCGAGCAATTTCACCTTAGGAAGCTCATGTCTGCTTGTGAAGAAAAGGATGGAAGTCCGAGATCAGGTATTGATTACGGAGAGTTGAATAAAGTGACAATATGAAATCAATACCCACTTCCACGGATTGACGACTTTGATCAATTACAGTGGAGTATTTCGAAATTGATCTGAGGCTCAAGTTACCATCAATTAAAGATCCTAAGTAGAGGATGTTCCCAAGATGCCTTAGAATACCTGCATGGGCATTACGAGTTCTTAGTCATGCCATTTGGACTAACTAATGCTCCAATTGCTTTTATGGATCTTATGAATAGGATCTTTCAGCCTTATTTAGATCAGTTTGTTATAGTATTCATTGATGACATTTTGATCTATTCATGCAAGAAGTGAAGACTAGTTATATATCTATATTGTTTTACGATTTTTGAGAAAATCAAGCCAGATGCCAACCAAGAATGCCGCTTTATGGTTAGACAATGTTGCTTGTCTAGGACATGTGATTTTAGCAGATGGAGTTTTTGTTGAACCTCAAAAGATTGAGGCAATTGTGAACTGGAAACCACCTACGAATGTGACAGAGATACAAAGTTTTATGGGTTTGGTGTGGTACTACTCTAAAATTCCTGAGGGGTTTTCAGTTAGTGGCTTTTCTAATTAAATTGACAAGGAAAGAAGAGGAAAAGCTTCATATGGTCAAAGGCATACAAGAAGCTTCATGAACTAAAACGGAAATTGACCTTAGCCCTAGTTCTTACACTTCCATCAGGGCAGAATGGATATACAGTGTATTGTGATGCTTCTAGGCAGGGCTTAGGGTGTGTGTTAATGCAACATCAAAATGTGATAGCATATGCTTCGAGACAATTAAAGAAGCATGAATAGAGCTGACTGCTGTAGTTTTTACTTTACGGATATGGAGGCATTACTTATATGGGGTTCCATGCAGAATTTTTACAGATCACAAGAACCTACAATATTTATTCACACATAAGGAGTTGAATATAAGACAGAGAAGATGGGTTGAGCTCATTAACGATTATGAGTGCACTATTGAGTACCATCCGGGAAAGGCTAATGTGGTAGCTGATGTTCTCAATAGGAAACCTACGGGTTCCATATCTCACCTAAAGGTTGTGTGCCTCCCTAGACTTATGGAATTTAGGTCTTTAGGTGCGACTAGAGTCGATGATATCGAGCTTTACTAGTCAGATTTCATGTTCGTCCGATACTCGATGTACGTGATAACGGTTGCTATACTCAAGATATGATTGTGATTAAGTTGAAAAGGGAAGTTTAGTCCGCGTGTGCCTAAAGGGATTTTTAAGACGGTACGGTACATTGATGATGGGGTCATGTGTCAGGTTTACTCTGATGTGGAGGATTAAAGAAAGAAATTATGGAAGAGGCTCACTCTTCTGCATATGATGCATCCGGGAAGCACTAAAATGTATCATACCCTGAGGGAACACTACTGGTGGAGGGGTATGAAGAAAGATGTTGCAGAGTTTGTCTCCAGATGTCTCATTTGTCAGCAAGTCAAGGCTGAGCATCAAAGACCTGCAGGGCTCTTACAGTCTCTTCCGATCCCTCAGTGGAAATGGGAGAAAATCACGATGGATTTTGTGGTAGGACTTTCGCGTTGCCAGAGTGGTTATGACGCGATATGGGTGATTGCTGATAGATCGACCTAAAATGCACCCCATTTCCTACCTATGAAAATGGGCACTCCTGGGCTTGAGAAGAATGAAGATATGTGAAAGAGATCACGACTTCATGGCACGCCGATATCGATAGTATCATACGTGAGATCCACTAAGCATTTCCGATTCTGCCTAGCTTACAAGAGAGCTTCTGGGTACTAGGTTACATTTCGCATGGCTTTCCCCATCCTCAAATGATGGCTAACTGGAAGAACCATACAAACATTGAAGATATGCTCGTACTGTGGTGTTAGAGTTTAAAGGAAGTCGGGATAGATATCTACCATTAATGGAGTTTGCTCACATCAATAAGGTCAATCGCGATTGAAATGGCGCCTTACGAGGCCTTATATGGAAGGAAGTGTAGGACTCCATTATGTTGGGATGAGGAATGTGAGAGAAAATTGTTAGGTCCAGAAATTGTCCAAGTCACAACAGATAATGTTAGGTTATCAGGGATAGATTAAAGATAGCACAAGATCGATAGAAAAGTTATGCTGATAACCGAATGAGAGATCTAGAATTTCAAGTGGGGGATCAGGTATTTCTGAGGATATCACCCTGGAAAGGGGTGTTGTGATTCGGAAAGAAAGGGAAGTTAAGTCCCCCCTATATGGGACCTTATGTAAATGTGGAAAGAATCGGGAGGTAGCCAGACGGCTGGAGGGTCGCCATCTAAACGCTTAATACATGATGTCTTTCTTGTTTTTATGCTTCAAAAGTACATGACAGATCCTTCACATGTGTTAAGAGATCAATCGGTTGAATTGAAAGAAGACTTGACTTATGAAGAAAGATTCCATAGATTGTTGATCGAAGGATCAAGTTCAAACAAAGTGACTTTAGCGAAGGTGTCTGTGGGATGAATTACTAAGTAGAGAGGAAGCAAACATGGGAACCCACATCGATATTGTGACTCAGATCCACACCTGTTTTAGTCAGGTATGAAAATTAAATTTCGAGGACAAAATTTTTATAAGGAGGGGTGAATTGTAAGACCCTGAATTTAAGGTTTCAATAAATAACGAATTTCGTTTTTGATAAGCATGTATTTGACTGGAAATGGTCAAATAAATAGTAATTTTCGAAAAATGAGCCCTGAAGAATCGAAAGAATGATGTATTGAGTCTAAAGGAATTGAAACATATTAAAACGAAATTATTTTAATGCGAATGTAAAGACCGTGAAAACCTAGAAATTTGACTTTTACTGAATGGCAAAATGGTAATTTTTCCCGAATTTTTTCTAGACTTCGAATGACGAAACAGAATTCACCGTTGAATCCTTCGCGAAATCTAGCGTCACCCAGTGAATTTCATTAATTCTAGACATTCGACTTTCTACGAAATTCGAGGTGACTGAGTCGACATTCTAAAATGAGATTTTTAGGAAAATCCCAAAAATGTCAAATATTTAAAGCACGTCCATTTAAGATGGGATTTGAACCTAAACCGGTACAAAATAAATCGTTTCAAGATCTATACCAAAATCGAAAAGTGTTACATGTGGCACGACTTGAGCCACATGTCCACACTATAAATAACCTAAAATATCAAACATGCCAAAAGATCTCATTTTTGGTCTAAGACCAAACTGTAAGAGAGAGAGAGAGAGAGAGAGAGAGAGAGAGAGAGAGAAAAAAAAAGGCAAGCTTCTCTCTACGACTACTAGTTTTCGCATTTGACCTCATCATCGAGAGTTGCCGCTTTAAGCGACGAGAGATATGCGTGGTATCAAATCACGCATTTCGCTAAGGTTCAAAGTTTTTGGCTTTTAACGAAAAACCAAGAAAAGGTCAGGTCCTGTGAAATCATGTTACTTAAGGGTAGTATTTCTTCCTCCCATCAAGTTAATTTATGTCTATGGCATGTGTGTGTCCAAGGGAGATGTTGTTTAGTTTTTCCCTTCGACCCTATGAATGTATTTTGGTTATAACTTGGCCATCACTCATTCGAATTGAGTGATTCAAATTTCTAAGTAAACTATATTGATAGGAGAACATATCTCCTTGAAATAGGTCTATCCAAATTCCGACCCCTTTGGACTCAGAAATTCATTCAAAGTGGAGCTATGTTCAAGCAGTTTTCCTGTTCTGTTTTGAGACTCCATGACTGTGTTTTGGCCATAACTTGGTCATCACTCATCCGAATTGAGTTTTTTCAATTGTTGAATGAACTAGACTGGTAGGAGAACATATTTCCGTGAAATAGGTATATCCAAATTCCGACACTTTGGGACTCAGAAATTCATTCAAAGTGCACAAGCACACTAATTCCCGGGTGGGACACAATGGTCATGGCCTCCAACTTTGGGCGTCATAACTTTTCTTCCGAATCTGTTTCAGCGTTTTGACTCTATAAAGCCCATTTTGAATAAGATTCCATCCATATGCCTGTAGAGGATAGTGGATGATCATAACATGGCTGAAAATTTATGTATTACACCAAGTGTGCAGGTTGCTTGGTTATGTCACTGTGAATAGCCGGGTTTTGACATAACCATTTCATGGCATGTTGTGGGCTATCAGATGGGGTAGTAATTTCCAATGAAGCTAGCATAAGAAAAGCATGTATAAACAAAGAGTTGAGTTCAATTGATTTTAATCAATTGAAAGTGATTAAATGCTTAAGGGTTGCTGGAAAGTATATTATAGTTAATGGTTTAATTGAACATGGTTAAGGTATGGATGTTAATGGATTTTATGGATAATGTGCCTTGTAGGAGGAAAGTGATTAAGGACAAAGGTAGAGGTGGAAAGTTTTGTTTAAAGGAAGAAAAATGGCTTAAATAACTAAGGTGAGGGAAAATATAAATGTTTATGAATAGAGAAGAGATATATATATATATATATATATATATATATATATATATATATATATAAGAGGCATATATATATATATATGTTATAAAATGTTCATTTGAAAAAGAAATGGTTTTCTTGACTTTAAATTATGTTGAGAAAATATGAAATGATTATGACTTTCATAGTTTTATAAAGCATGTATTAAGAAAATATGAAATAATTATGGTTTTCATAGTTTTATAGAGCATGATTTATGATTTTCATATTAAATGAAATGCTTTAAGAACATATATATATATATATATATATATATATATATATATATATATATATATATATATATATATATATATATATATGTGTGTGTGTGTGTTTATATAAAATGTTTAATCCATGGTTACCTTATGTTACAAAGATAAAGTTTAAAGGAAAGTTTACCAAAGTACTTTACGCATGTATGGTGCAAGCATGGGAAAGGGATAGGATTTGTTTATAGAGGGGCGTAAGAGCGATGGCTATCATTTTGCACGTGAAAAGTACGAAAGGTTAAGAACGCATAATGCGATTATTCCATAAGCAGTAATGGTATTTAAAAGAAATTGCACGATTTATCTATGCTCCTTCGCTACCTAGATCATAAGACTGTTTCCTCAAAGGTTCTTTCATGGACCAATGGTGGTTTACGGTAGGCAAAATCCATTAGATATAACGGATTCAAAAAGGAAAAGAAAGTATATTGAAATGATATGTTTATACAATTGTTTTACACATTGTATTTGAACTATATGGAAAATAAAGTAAAATAAATGTTTATTGAAATGAGATGTTTATATAATTATTTTACACATTGTATTTGAACCATATCTAGAAACATTATTTTTCTATGAATCAGACTTCACTAAACTCCTTACCACCATTTTCCAAATCGTTTTATAAATGTTTTGCGGGCGTAGACTCGATCGACGCTCGAAAGTATCCTCCTACTTAGTGACACATCCGCCTAACGCGACGACCACCTTTTTGAACATGTATAGTTTTTATTATAAATAACTACTTGTACACCTTTTATTTTGTGATATATATATATATATATATATATAGTGTTCAGAAAACGATTTTTAAAGTTTGATTTGAAATTGTTGTGGTGGACTTGATGTCCTATTGTTGGATGTGGAGTAAATTAAATTGTTTTATTACATGTGTTGTAAATTGGGAAATATCCGAAAAACAGAGGAAATTCTGCCCGATTTTCTCTAAAATGTTTAAGTGTATAAAAATGGCTTAATGTTTAAAAAAAAAAAAAAAATTTCCACCATGTTTCATTAGATTTTAATGGAAAACACAACTGTATAAATGAGTTCGCTCCACGGATTCATAGTTAAAAAGGGTTTAAAAGAAATGTGTTCTCAAATCCGTATGAGTGCCGGAAGGGTCCCTCGGGTTAGGAAGAGGAAACCTTAGTTGGGTCCATTCATTTATTATTTCATTTCTTGTGGTAAGTTTAATTGTATAATTGTCACATATTCTTCAAAGGAAATTTGAGGTTTAGAGATATATAATCTTCTTATCATCAAATTATTTGTTATTAATTCTAACCCATAATAGGTTTGAGATTAGTTTATTACTTGGTTTATATTCTTCATGTTCTTCTATTACTACCATGACTTTTATTATCAACATTTATTATTAACACGACTTTGTATTATTGCATTTATTATCAACCTAAAGGCTATTATGACTTTCTACTACCAACATTTATTGTAAACTTATTATATTGCTTCAACAAGACTTTAAGGCTTTATTTTCGGGTCAGTTATAAAAAGCTCGTTATCAAATAAAAACAAGTTTTACACCGTTAAATATTAATTTTATCTCTTAAAATCTATATAAATTAAAAAAAAAATTCTAAAAAAACACATATCTCAAGAGATAAAATCATCATCTAAAGGTATAAAACTCGTTCTCATATGAGAATGAGTTTTTTATATCTAGACCCTTTATTTTCACAATTCTTTATTACCTATGTGACTTTTCTACTAATATGAATTCTATTATCACCTTTAGTTTTCGATTAACTAACCTGGTTTTGGCTATGATGCTATTGGGTATGTAAGGGCAGATATATATATATATATATATATATATATATATATATATATATATATATATATATATATATATATATATATATATTAATATAAAGACAAAACATAGAGTCAATAAAATGAATCCTAAATATACTCTAATAGTGGAGACCACCGAATCCATCTGGTTGTATCGTGCATGACGACAATGGTTGGAAACAACACAAGCAGAATGCCCAAAAACATGTGATAATCGGATCATGATGGAAGGAGACTAGGGTTTTTTATTTTTTTATTTTTTTAATGTTAGGTTTATGGCTCTTATACTATATTATGAAATAAATATAAATATTATTAGGATAGTTGAGGTATATATATATATACACGAATACAAGGGCAAAAAGGTAAAACCATAAAATCAATAAAATGAATCCTAAATATACTCTAATAGTGGAGATCACCGAATCCATCTAGTTGTATCATGCACGACGACAATGGTTGGGAACAACACAAACAGCATGTCCAAAAACATGTGATCATCGGATCATGATGGAAAGCGACTAAGGTTTTTTTTTTTTTTTTTACTGTTAGACTTATGACTCTGATACCATATTATTAAATAAATTTAAATATTATTAGGATAGTTAAGGTATATATAAAAGGTAAAAACATAGAATCAATAAAATGAATCCTAAATATACTTACTAATAATCGGTGATATCCTTTCATCAAGCTCTAGACGAAAGACACCAATTAATCAATCCAAATAGAAACTAACCCGATGTGGTTTAAAATAATAAAGACAGTCTTAACACTGTTCCTGTAAATACTGCGCTAAGAAGCATTAAGGAGCTCACATCAGCCACAGTTCACGACATCCCCAACATGTGTCAAACAAGTACTAATTCACCCATTCAAAAGGGTCAACAATCAAAGAATTCAGATAAGAAAATACCCAATTCCACCAATTAGGAAAACAAAATATTTCCTAATTATTGCCCATCAATTGTCCCTCATTTATCTAAGAACAATAAGTGTTAAAATTTATCACCCAATGAGAGGGAATATCGTATCATCATCCAACTAGGAAAGCCATCAATTATCCTTTATTAATTTATTTACGATAAGCGAAAGAAAATCTCACCCAACTTATATAATATCGTGATCATCCAACTAGAAAGCTTCTCATCACTATACCTTATTAATTCCATGACGATAAGGAAAGTTAAAATTCCCACCCAAGCAGGTAAGACATCGTATCATCCTCTAATACAAAGATATTATTCAGCTGTCCTCATCCAATTAGAAAGTTGTCATGATCATCCATTATAAATACCAGCCACCCCATCTATGAAAGGCACGCACTTCATAACAAACTTTATTCTAAGTAAATGTTATTCCTCTTCCATCTGAAAGAACCGACTAGCATCTGGAGAGGCAATCCAAGTAGCCCCGCGATCCTTTTGTTTCTTATTTTGCGTATGGTCCAACGGCCCGCAGTGTTTAACGCCTAGCAAATCTAGCGCACGCGCCAGCCCGCCTAGCTGAAAAAGCATCATCAAGCCATGCTGGCTCTCGTGGAACGACAGCCTTTACAAATAAAGTCGACCTCTCGATCGATGGTATCAACCAGAACACAAACAGAGCAACGCCTAATCCTCAAAGGACAAGACCGCTAGGCGAGGTGGATGTACCGACCTGGAGCAAGGCGTTAGAGACAAGACGGCACTAACACGGAATGAGGTGGAGGCGCTCCACGCCACCGTACCAACACTTGGCCGAAAGAGCTTGGAACAAATCACTAGGCAAATACGACGCCCTGTGAGATACTTTGGCCACAGCCCGAAAAAACCAAAACCCTATTACCCGAGAAGAACAACACCTCGACCCTCATCAAGAAGCGGATAGAGAAGGGGAAATTAGCCACACCAGGGAGCATGATCCTTACCAACCCCCTGAAGAGGATCGCAACGAGGAGAGGTCAGGGCAAAGGTTCGCCGACATCCAAGGCCACATGAAGGTAGCGGTGGCGAAACTCCAATCTCCGCCATAGACGCCCAGTGCGACAAACCCAGTGCCATTCACCTCGGGGTGCTACACTTCCCACTTTATTGAAGTTTAGAATGCCACGGTCGGGGCGTTCGATGGAATAAAGGCTCCATAGACCACCTCAATGCATTATAAAAATTAAGAATGGAACTACCACGGATCTTCGGGAACTGTAGTAGCTCGGTTCGCAAAATGCTTAGCTCGAAGCAGGCCATGTAGCCACGGAACCGTAGCAAGGCCAATGGCTCAGTTGAGCAGGCCATATAAACGCTTGAGCCAGCGATAATTCGAGCGAGGCCATGCGCGAGCCCGATGCTTCGATTCTGGCGTAGCGCTCAAGCGAGACCATGTAACCCGCAGGCGAAGTAGCTCGGGAGCCCGGCAGATTCCGAGCGGTAGCGTGCGGAGGCCGTAAATTTCGATTCGCGGGCGTAATCGCTCAAGCGGCCATGTAGCCGCAGACCAAGTGGCTGGTTACGTGAATGCTGGATCAAACAAGTCGTGTAACCGCGGGTAAATGGCTCCGGTTCGTAGGCGTAACGGCTGAAGCGGGCCATGTACGGAGCCAAGTAGCTCGGGATCCCATTGCTTCGATTCACGAGGCAAATGCGGCTGAAGCGAAATTTATGTAACCCGCGGGCCCGTGCTTTCGGGATCCGGTAGCTGATTAGCGGCGTAACGACAATGAGCCGTAGCCGCAGACGAGTAGCTGAAACTGGTAGCGCCGGTTCGCGGCCTTGGCGTGAAAGCGAGGCCAGCCCGCGCGAGCCGTAGCTCGGGGCCCGGTAGCTCGATTCGCAAGCGTAACGAGCCAAGCGAGCCGCTAGCCATGGAGCCGGTAGCTTAGGGCTGGTAGCTTTCGATTCAGCATCGCGTAACGCTTCCAAAAAGGCCATGTAGTCCACGGGCCAAATAGTTCGGGGCGTGGCTCGGTTTGCGGCGTAACAAGCTCAGGCGAGTAGCCATAGAGGCCATGTAGCTCGAAGCCTGTAGCTTAGTTTGCGAATGCTTATTTCAAAAAATGCCAAGTAGCTGGCGAGATGCATGGCTCGGGAGCCTAGAAGCTTAGTTTGCAGAGTTTAAGCCAAGTAGCCATGGAGCCATGTAGCTCAAGAGCCCAAAAGCTCAGTTTGTAGAGCTTAGGCCAAGTAGCCACGGAGTCATGTAGCTCAAGAGCTCAGTTTGTAGAGCTTAACGGCTCAAGAAGGCCTCAGCGCCCAGGAGCCCAGTAGCTCAGTTTGCATAGCGTAACAGCTCGAAAGGCCCAGTAGCCGTAGACCATATGGCTCGGTTGCGAGCTTATGACTCGACAAAGGTTAAGTAGCCCGCGGGCCATGTGGCTTAGGAGCCCTATGACTCGGATTCAAGAAGCTTATGGCACCAAAGGCCCAGGGATTCTTAGTAGGTAGTGGAGCCATGTGGCTTGGGTAATGTAGCTCGGTTGCGAGTACTTGACTCAGACCCAAGTAGTACCAGACGTGTAGCTCGGGAGCCTAGTAGCTTGGTTGTAGGCGTAACGACTGAAAGGCAGTAGCCCGCAGGCCATGTAGCTCGGGAGCTAGCTTCAAGGCAGTAGCCGCAGACCATGTAGCTCGGTTGCAAAGTTCTTGTTCAAAGTAGAGTAGTCGCGCGGGTAGTGTAGCTCGGGGAGCCCGGTAAGCTCGGTTGCGAGGCTTAATAGTTCGGGACCGCCTTGTGCGTCCGGGGCCTAGTAGCTCAGGTTTTGAGAGCCTAATTTCAAAGGCCTGATGCTTGGAGCGCGGTATCCTCGAGTTTTAGGGCTAAAGCTCTGAACGAACCCGGGGAACAAGCATCTCAATTTAAGCGAAACAATATTAATCAACAAATCCGTATATCAGCAAAAAGTCAATGTGCTTGTCTGACCCTTGCCTCGCCAGCTTTGAGGCTCGAGACGGCGATGGGTTTAAAATAGCCAGCCTTGCGAGGGCTGAAACATGTAGATGCCGGGCAGAAGGGATTAAGCCCAGTGTAGATCTTGAGCAGCTATGACATCCCAGAATATGGGCTGAAACAGGCTGATCACTTATGGTGGTAATGTAATCAGGAGTCGTATTAAAGGAAAATACCAATCTCGCCCAATTAGGAAAGCAAATGTTTCACAGTATTCTTGGCATCGATTATCTCAGCTACATTAATCGGTTTAACGATAAGGAAAGAAAATTTCTGGCCGATGAGGAGGAATATCGTGTCGTCGTAGTGGAAAGTCGTCAGTGCTCTGCTGACTATTCGGTTCCACGATAGGAAAGAAAATATCTCACGATGGGAGAGATATCGTATTGTCGTGCATTAGGAAAGTCGTGATTATGCTTATTAATCGGTTTACGATGGAAAGAAAATCTACCATCCAGGTGGGAGGAATATCGTATCATCCTCCCGATAAGGAAGAATCTTGTCCGATTATTAAATGTCATTAGGAAAGTTGTCATGATCATCAGGTATAAATCGCAAGGCGGCCGTCGATTGAAAAATAGCGTTTATGCGCGAAACTTAAATTCTACAGCGGTTAATATTACCAACCCCAGTGGAAAGAAGCCGAGCATGCGTCGGAGACGACGGACGACCGTAATCTTTTGTTTATTTATTTTTGTAAATGAGTCGATGTTTAAGTAAGCGGTTTCGCTGTAAAATCGATGCATGGTCCGATTAAATTGAAAAGCATCGTAAGAGCTAATATCATCAAAGATTTCGTTATCAAATTCATTGACATGTGTTAGACCTCATATTCTCACGTGACTTATAAGCACACCTGTCCGTCAATCACGATCTTCCATGTATTATTATTATTATTCATAACGAATCATTGAAAATATATATATATATATATATATATATATATATATATATTAAAGTGTCTATGACTTTGTAGTGACCAAATAACGGTGCCATATTAGATACGGCAAGTGGCATTTGTGACTTTTTTGGATGATAGGTATAGGTTCTCTATCACGTCTCAAAATGTTTTTTTTTTTTTTCCCAAGAAAATGTCTTTTTCCCGAGAAAATTGATGCTCCCGAATGGTCCATCCTTCAAATGAAAGTGAAAAATGAAAAATAGGGTTCTTCCACTAGATTTTTCTTGTGTCTTTGGAAATTCTCTGAATCATTATTGCTTTTCTTTCTCACTTTGGTTGAGTCATTGATTATAACTTCTTTTAATTTTTTTATCTAATAAAATTTAGGTCCTTTTTTCTTAAATAAGTTTTTTAATTTGGTTTCTTTATTAATATTATGATTTTAAAACGTAAATAAAAGGTTGCTCGGTATCACCAAATATGTAAGTAATATGGTTGAGGATATCACCATGTTAATCCTTGAAGGAATCTTCTGAACTCAGCATATGAGAGCGTATATTTGTGTTTTATCTTCAGACCAATAAATATTTAATCATTTTATGTTGACATTAGTAAGATGGGCGATAATGGTCATTGAATTTCTGATATGTTAGTATCATTAAAAATATTTTTTTATATAATGCGGCAAAACTCAGGCGTTCTCTTATTTCTTACAATATCAGAGTTTGCTGGGACGTTGTTGTGCAGAATCAAGATTTATCCCATGCCAGTTTGCATGATTTGAATCACGTGTATAAACTATCTAGATTCTGCGATTATTAACTTTTTGTTATATCATAAGGTGTCTAACAAACTTCATGTGTGGGTGCGAACTTTGAGGCACCCAAACCATTTACTCGATAGACCGGCGCCGCCTGAGCCCATTCTTGCTTGCCTCGTAGAGCGGCCGAGGCGCCGTTAACAGGCTCGCACAAGAACCGTAGAACAGAGCGGAGTCACAAACCCAGTGTGGGATCCAGGAATTTATCAAACCACCTCACCATATGAGAAAATCTGCAAGTATATATTTGTCAAGCAATTTCTTAATTTCTAAATCCTTTATTTTGAAGGATAATCATTACCATCAGAGGAAAAGCGTATATTATCCGCCCAAAGGATAATCCTTGATAAAGAAAAATAGATCTTATCGTAAAGGATAATCGCGATAAGGAAAAACATATCTTATCGCGTAAAACATATTCAGGTGAAAAATTTGGCGTGAGAGCGGTCATTGATCCGCATAGGTTCTCTCCGCGCAGTGCCTTGCGGCAGCGGACCGGTTGGATGGCGAGGCGTGCACTCTAGAATGGGCCTCGCGGCGTCGGGGGATGAGTGACGGCGGGGGAGCGGGGAGTTGCGGAGGACAACTCATCATCGGCCCGATGGAATCGATATCGTGCGGCGCGTGAGCTCTTTGCCGCTGGGGCGGGGAAGGAGGCTGGGCGGGGAGGCTCTTGATATCTCGCCCGGTGGCCTCGGCCCGGGTTCGCGACGCTCATTTCTTCCGTAGCAGCTCCACATTCTCGCGATTCGGCTGCACGGCACGCTCCTCTTGTCTCACTTCGCTCTTGGCGCGGAGGAGGGGCGGTCTTGGGGCGAGGTTAAACGATCGCTAGTGGTGTCTTGAATCGGCGGTCGGAGCATTGTTAATATTCAGTCGGCTCATATTAAAGTCCGGATGACGCTAAATGCCCTCTCCGGCCTGGCATGGTTAATATCCAGCCGACTCATATTAAAGTCCGGATGGCGCTAAATGCCCTATTCGGCTCGGCATGGTTAATGCCCAGCCGACTCATATTAAAGTCCGGATGGCGCTAAATGCCCTATCCGGCCCGGCATGGCTAATGCCCAGTTGGCTCAGTTAAAATGGGATGGCGCTAAATGCTCGAATGATGCGAGCGACTTCGTAGTCTTTGAAACACGAACACAGCCAGTGGTAATTTATAAAGGGCCAGGTAGCAGTCAAATGTCCATACTCTTCTCTCATGCGTACTGGGCGGGCTGCCCTTCTTGTTCCCTCAGGTGGTGTCAGACCAGACCGAAGCTAATAAAGCCCCTTCAACGATCTTGGCTTGAGGCTTTCGGTGACCAGGTATGGGCGAGCTGCAGAGATTGACTTCCTTGAAATATGTTAAAACAAAATATTCACTGCCCAACTGACCTCCACAGCAGCAAAATGGGGTGTAGTGGAGACTATGTAAGGAAAATGGTTGGAGCCTAACTCTTACCGCGAGCTCTTCGCGCGGCCAGAGGCTCGTTGACCTCTCTGGTGGCGCCGGCGATCGGCGGTGTTGGGGAAGCATCTGAGTTCGCACGCGGCATATCGAACCACGCGTTCAATAGGTAGCATTAATTCTCCAGTCCGCCCCGACTTTCTCCATTTCCAGAGATCTAAGCGTATTTTTCCCGATTGAAGAAGTATCAATGACAACGGCGGAAAGAGGCGTTATTAGGTACCACGGCTTTAAGTGAGCCCACTACTCAATAGGCACAGATGCATACGAATTTCGTTCTTGGCATCTCGTAGACGGCTGGCGACTGCATTACAAAACTACACGAGAACCCACAGACAGGCGGGTCCACACAAAACAGGTGTGGGATCCAGGTCTGTGACCCTCATATGTGAATAAAAGTATATATTTATACTTGAATTTCACCAATTTAATCCTTTATTTGGAAGGAGTAATCAGCCGTAAGGAAAAACATATATTATCGCTTAAGGATAATCTTGGTAGAAACTTGAGATCTTATCCATCATCCTTAATAAAGAAAAACATATATTATTCTAAAATAAAACTGATTTGGGAACGAATCTATAAATAAGTCGAAGAAGGTATGCATTTCCTACTATTTCAACATCTTCCTTCTTCCTCTCTATATTGCTGACTTGATCATCGAAGAGACGGTCGGCCCACCGCTAGGATCGCCCTTTTACGGGTTCACATTCTTGCGTACCGTGCCCCGGAGATCGAGACGAACAAAACAAGACTCTGGGAGGCGATAGACGCGCGCGTCGTTCTTTTTGTTTTGCGGGTTGCATTAGCGAGTGAATGCACAAACCCGGTCGATTGACTCACGAGAATTCGAGACCATCACCATGCACATACAAAAATCGACACAACCATACCACACTCAAATTAATCTCTATATGAGCCAGGAGGAATCACGAGGACGGTAAAACTCTACCATATAGCACAACTGCATTCCTAATGCTCGAACTAAAGACCACTTGTAAATCTTTGAGAGACCCTAACAATTTCACCTACATGTTTGATGGTACTCGGTTATCAACTTTAAGGCCTCATGAGTAGAGCTAGCAATTTAGGTCCGATTAACCCGGAATTAGGGTCAAGTTGGGTTGTTAATTTATTGATAAAAAAAAAATCGAACAAAATTCGACTTGGCCTGATTTGGGCCTAGGTCGGCTTACCCAGATTTAGGGTCGGATCGAGTCACTATATTTAGGCCTGAATGCCGAGTTACTATGTTTAGGTTCGAAAAAATTGGGCCAAATTTGACCCGGCCCAATGTCGACCCGTCCCAACTTAATCGGTCCGCCCAAATTGCATATTAAGATATCATTTATGATCAATATCATTGGGATATATTATATAGTGTTTGGTTTTTTTTTTTACATATGTGATTTAATTTTGTTTGAAAGGTGATTTAATTTATATAAAGAACTTAATTTTTTAAAATATACTACATGCAATGTTCAATATTTGTTTAAAATAAAATTTATAATACATCACGGTATTTTCCCAATAAAATATAAAAAAAGTTCATTTCATAATCTAATAAATTATTTTTATTTATTTATTGGTAAAATTTCTGAATTAAATATTTAAAAAAATTCATATACTGTTTTTAAATATCGAAAAAGTTAAAAATTTATTTAGTAATTAATTACCTTAATATAAATCAAACTGCGTTATTTTTTTCTATTTTTCAGGGGTATTATTTTCCCCCATTTTATATTGACATTTTTGTTAGTTTTTATTTTTTATTTTATATATCATATTACTTTTAATTTTAAATGTATTAAAATGGTAATATTATTTGTATAAATCAATTTACATTTACTTAATAGCATTATATATTATTTCCTATAATTTTAATTTATTATTTTGTTTTTGACCATTAAAACTATAAATATTTGTTCTAAACATCGGATTAGATTACAAGGCACCATCCGTAATTTTTTCTAAACTAGTAAAAACATTTTCTAGAAAATAAAATTTTGTACTTTTTGTATGTTTCTATTTACTTATTTATTTCTTATTATATATAAAATAAGATAAATGTTGATTCGATTATAATACATTTGAAAACCAAAATTTGGAAATCTAAGACTTGTTTTGTTTATATTTTTAAAAATTGTTATTGAAAATAGTTTTTAAAAACATATTATGTTCTCTGAGAATACTTTCTGTACTTTTAATTTTTTGTTTTTCAAAACAAAATTTGGGCCCCAATGAGTCTGCAGCTTTTAAGTTTCGCCGCCTGCGTGATAGGCCCGGCCTTGCGCAGTCTCATTCGCACTGCCGCCTCATGAAATGGCCTTGTATTAAGCGTACGGGGAACCCGCTAGGCAGGCGGACCAAAGCAGTGTGGGATCACAGAATCACTCGATTGACAATACTCATACATATGGGAAAATCTACTTAAAGTATATATTTATCCTTGAACTCCTAATTTCTAAATCATTTATTTGGAAGGATAATCGTGATAGGAAAAATATATCTTATCTGCCAAAGGATAATGCTACTATAAGGAAAAACGTATCTTTATCGTAAAGGATAATTAAGCACATAAGGAAAAGCAGTCTTTATCGTAAAAGAATAATCGCTTATCAGGAAAACGAGATATTATTCACAAAAATAAGAAGCGGAGATTTAAGAGCTAAGATCTATAAATTGAGAAAATCACACCTTGCGAGAATAGTGTCATTCATTGTCTTAACCTGTGTTCTTATACCATTCTTGACTTAATCGTAGGAGCGTAGGCAATCATGTCCTTTGGCAAGTTGCGTGCGCGAGTGATGTGGAATCGAGACGAAGCAAGTGGTTATTCTGGCCAAAAAGTGTTTTTCTTTGTTTTAGAGATAGCATGAAACAATCATGTCAGATTAATAAAAATCTGCTTTTTATTGCTCTAGTAAAATAACATTTTCTTATAAAAATATATATAAATCAAAGCATTTTAATCTAAAATTAAGTTTTCAGAAAATCATTAAAGGGTTAAGTTAACAAATATTATACTATTTGGAAGTTATTTAACAAATATTTATAAGAATAACGTATTTTCAGAAAATGAATGGAACCAGGAAATGTAGCTTTGATGCATTTTCTCCCCAGGCAAACAGTAGGGACACAAAACTGGTGGGGTCCACACATGCTTCAAAGTGAAAGCCGAAAGGAGGCAAAACCCTAAAGACCCCAAAATGCCCAATCAGACACGCCAAACAAATTTGAATTTGCAGCCAAAAACCCTAATAAAGGGTCTCTCTACTCAACTCAACTCAACTCGCCTCAACTCACAAGAAATATCTGACTCTTCTTCCACAATGTGCCAAAAACCCAGGTCCCAGGCACGTCTATATCCATGTCCGTTTCTCTTTCTAGACTTATTTTTTCTCTCCCCTTTTCTATCATTTTCCCTCTCTTTGGATTTGTATTTATCTATATGTTCAGAGACATGTTTTTTTTTTTGGTTAAATTGTGGGTTTTGCTGGAAAGTGCGTTTTGGTTATCTGGTTTCTAAATTTTCTCTTTGATGTGGCTGAGATCGGAATCGCAGAAGAAGTTACTGCGTTTGCACAGGGGACATGTGGGGTTATGATGGTACCCAAAGAGCTCGAGATCGAGAAGGATGCCTCCATTGATCAATTTCGTTTTCAGCTTCCCGATCTCAAGCAAGCTTTCCAAGTTAGTTTTATTTTGTTTTTCTGTTTTCAATTTGTTTCAATTTTTTGGTAGGCTGTGTTTGTTTGCCGAGAAATCGGAGGAAAATAATGATTTTCAATTTTTTTGCCTTTGTTTTTAACTGGGGTGTGTTTGGTTCCTGAGAAAACTGATGAAAGGAAAGGAAAGGAAAGTCATTTATTTTTCTAATAGTTCTATTAGGTTGTCGACAAAACTGGGAATGGATTCTTTATTTATTTTTTAAACTTTTCTATTTCACTTTTAGTGGGGTGTTTCCGATTTCTGAGGAGACTGAGGAAAAGAATAGCTTTCTCTTTTCCTTCCTTTTTTTTTTTTTTTTTAAATTTATTTACTTTTTTCTTTTGAAGTTTTAATCTTTCTCTCTTTTCTGTAGGGGATAAGACTTTGTTTCCTGAGATATAACTTTTTTATTTCACATTTTTATTGGGTTCATTTGATTAGGCTCATTTACTCATTCTAATTATTATGCTGATAAAAAAGAAAAATTGTTGGGTTGTTTGGTTACCGAGAAAATGGATGGGCGTTTGTTTTCCATTCATACTGGAAAGTGTAAGGTTTGGGAATTTGACTTATGTTGTTAGGTTTTGTGGGCTATGAAAGGATTATTGTCTTGGAATTTTTAACAGTAATCCAAATTGAATGGTTGTTATGCATAATTGAGGGGATTTTTTTTCCCGTCAGCTTCCAAACAGAAAATTAAAAGGAAAATCTTAGGCTTAGGCTTGTTTGGTTCCTGTTTTTTAAAACTGTTTTTTGTTCTAAAAAACAAAAAGAACAAGGAAAATGGGGAGAGAATGTTTGGTTCCTTGTTTTTTTGTTATGGCTTATAGAGAACTCAAAAAAATATTCTAGTGTTCCCTGTTTTGGCTTGTTTTAAAAGACAGTTTTTAAAAGGAATCAAACAGGCCCTTAGGACCTATTTGGTTTCTGTTTTTGAAAACAATTTTCTGTTCTCAAAAACAAGGAGAACAAGAAAAACATGTTTGGTTCCCATTTTTTTTACTATTAAGAAAAACACAGAAAGCACTAAATCAAGATAACAAGGAAATTTATCAGAAAACACGAAAATAGTGTTCTTTATTTTTTCAAAAATTGTAATTCTGAAAGAGGCAGGTTTTAAAAATAGGAACAGTGACCACAGCACGCTTGTTTTCTTTATCTATTTCTAGAAGGCAAACGAGGTCCTAACTGTTTGATTCTGCTTTGAAAACAGTTTTTCTGTTCTCAAAAACAAGGAGACATGTTTGGTTCCATTTTTCTTGTTAGGAAAACATAGAAACACTAAATCAAAGAGAACAAGAGTTTACCTTAGGAAAACACAAATATGGTGTTCTTTGTGTTCTCAAGAACAATTTTAAAAATCAGGAACCAAACAGGCCCTTAGCCTGCATGTATTCTTTCCTTATTTCTAGAGAACCAAACATCAAATCAAGTATTTATTCTCATATCAAATTCAGTGTTCTGCTTTTTGACTGGTGGGAATTTTTGGAATGTCATAGTACTTCCTTAGGGTGCGTTTGGACCCTGGAATAGATAAGGGGAACTGGAAATCCATTCAACTTCTTTGGATCACAATTATAAATGATAATTGGAATATAGAATTGATTCTTTCTCCTGAGAATTTTGATTATTATCTTCCTTGTGATATTATGATTCACCTTCAAACTGCTCTCATTTATTCTAAATACCAAACAAACCTTAAAGTGATTCCCATATTGCTACTTTCTTTGCAATTTTGAAGTTTAATCGTATGTTGGTTCAAAGAGGAAAATATCAAGGAAGAAAAAATACTTTAGGAAAAATAATTTTCACACATGATGAGCCTCAATTTATACTTCAGTAGTTTTATGACATGTTTAGGGTATTTTGAAGTCAAAATTGTGTAATCCGATGGTTAAAATAGTTAGGTGCGGAAAAGGGTATAATCGGAATTAATCGAAGAGTTAAGGGTAAATTGGTAATTTACCAATTAGGGACCTAAAAGACATAGAACAAGAAGTTTGTATGCTAATGTATGAATTAGAAATGCATGTATATCAAATACTAAAAGGACGGAGGCTAAATTGAAAAGAAAAATGTAGACTAATCACATGAGCACACATAGTTTTCGAAAATGATGAACCAATAACGAGAAACCACCCACTTGTGCTAGAAGAATCTAGAAGGTGGGAGGAAGTTTTCCCTAACCTTTAAGCTTTGAGAACCGGTTATCCCCTCAAAACGAAGAAGGAGAAAGAAGAGAAGAAAGTGTGGTTGATGCAAAAAGGAGCAAACAAAGGTTAGGGAAGATCCTAACTCTTTTGTATGTGATTGTTGAGTCGGTTTTGTTGTGTATTTGTTGGCTTATTTGTGGTTTGGTTATGGTCTTTGGTAAGGACCAAAGATGTGAAAAATGATATGTGGGTGGTTAAGGGGATATTCTGCCAAAATTTCCCTAGACCCGGGTCCTTGTTTTGGCCATAACTTGGCCTAAGGACCTCTAAATTGGAGATGAAACCTAAGAACCAGAGCTACAAATGTCTAGAAGAGACCGAGATTTAAATCCTGCTATAAAAACCCTGAAAATGAGTTTTACAATAAGATATTGATTTTGTCCTCTTTACAGGAGTAGTTTATGTTGTTTGGACCATATATTGGGTCATATTGAACCAAATGATGTGAATCAAAATCCTATTGAAATTAGACACCCAGGAGAGCAACTTTCATGAAGAAAGTATGATCAAATTATGTCTCTATTGTTCCCAGAAATTCATCCAATTGAGAACACAATACTGTCCATGGAAACTATTTAGGAGCAGTCCGGAATGTTTTGGCCATATCTCATAGCATTCCCCACTAAGCTATATGCTTAGCATAGATGCTCTATCCGTAACTTAGCCAACTCAGGAGGGAGAGCCAAACGATAAGCCATTAGTCCAATTCTTTCTAAAATCTCACAAGGGCCAATAAACCTTTGACTCGGTTTCCCTTTCTTTCCAAATCAGAGTATCTTTCTCCATGGTGATTGTAACACCCCGAATTATACTCTAGTAATTTTATGATATGTTTAGGGTATAATGGCGGTTTAAATTGTGTTTTTCGGAAATTTTAAATGCTAAATGTGAAAAAATGACATAACCGGGATTTTTAAAGAAGTCTAAAAGGATAATTGTAAATTCCCAATTAAGGATCTAAAGGACATAAAATAAGAAGATTATATGTTATTGTGGAATATTAATTAGTTTGACTTCAAATACTAAACAGCAATAAGTAAAACTCTTGGGGTATAAGTTGGAGCTTTACATTATATACGTTCCCTATGTGTTATAAAGTTTGTGTGATATATTTGGTTTCAAGGGAGGTACTAGGTAAAGACAAATAAAAAACTTACGATCTGTTTGGTTCTTGTTTCTGAAAACTGTTTTTTGTTCTCAAAAAACAAGGAGAATAAGGAAAACACGTTTGGTTCCCTTTTTTTTTTGTTATGAAAAATAAACACTAATTAGAGAACAAAGACTTGAATTTTGAGGAACACCGAAATGATGTTAACCGTGTTTTGTTGTTCTCAGATGTTCTCTTTACAGTTTTGGTTAATGTTATGTTTGGTTACAAGGAAAATATTAGGGAAAGAGAAACAATAGTCGGAAAAATGATTTTTCACCACCCTGAATGTTTCCACCTTAAACTTGTTCCTATGTATTGCGAATTTTATTTATGCTATATTTGGTTCCAAGGGAAGTACTAGGTAAAGACAAACAACTATCTATATATAAAAACTTACTGCCTATTTTTTAAAACTGTTTTCTGTTCTCAAAAAACAAGGAGAACAAGGAAAACACGTTTGGTTCCTTTTTTTTTTGTTATGAAAAAGATAGAAACCACTAAACTTAGGAAACGAGGGCAGTTTTAAGCAGAACACTAAAAACGTGTTACATGTGTTTTCAACTAGTTCTTAAAAGCGGTTTTCAAAAGCGAAACCATGAGAATTCGTTACATATATTATATATACATTCACATAAAAGAGAAAACAATAAGTGAAACTAGTTTAAAGAGTTTTCTTACATTTTGGTACTTAGAATGCAATGCATTATTGTTGTGATTCAGGATTTTTCGAGAACCCGAGAAGTCCGGGAATTTATGAGCGGGGCGTTGGCAGGGGCCATGACGAAAGCCATTCTTGCTCCTCTTGAGACCATCAGGTTAGCGTTTGATCTTAATTTCTTGCTGTGAATAAGGTGGCGTTTGTTTTTACTTATCTTTGAATATAATTTTTTTAACATCTTGAATAGTACTTAATAGCATTAGTATTAAGTTGTTTTGTTGCAACATTAGGTAGTGATGGGGATGGTATGAGGCAGTTATTTTGGATTCGTCGACCTCATTAACCCAATGGCACGGGTTTAATTTAATTTTAATCGGTTTTAATAGGTTTGAGTTTATTTTCTCAAATCCGTCTGATTCGAGTCAGTTTCGAGGGTATTGTTGTTACCTCTCGCCCTACTTTCGATTATATTTAAAAATATTTTTATTATTTTATTTTATACTTTAATAATAATAATAATAATAATAAAAATAAAAATGTTTTTAATAAATAATTTATAAAAATTCGTAAATTTTTTTATTTTTATGAAATATATTAATTTTAATATATAACTAAAAATAAAAGGAAAAATAAAAAATAAAAACAAAATCAAATGTAAGCGTGACGGGTTTGAGGAATTTTCCTATCCCACTTTAGGCCGTTAATTTTTAAATGAGACATGGGGTGAAAAATAATCGAGTTGGGTTGAGATGGGGCCACCGTCCCCAGCCCTTTTGTGGATAATGATGGGTTTTCTTGCTTTTGGTGAAAATGAGCTTTTCGAATAGAAAATGCAAATCATTAAATTTACTACATTTAGAAGATTTTTTAAAAATTTAAACAATGGTATTCAGAAAATTTTAAAAAACAAACATCAACATTAAGTCAAAAAACAAACAACCCCTAAGTTTGTCCCTCAATTCAATAGTTTGGTATATATATACCCTTGTCTTTTTATCACATATGTTTCATTATCCCAGGATCGGGTTTGGGCTTAAATTTTAGTCATTTGAGCAGGACCCCTGATCGGGCGTTTGTATTTTTTCTTGAGATCTTTGAATAGAACTTTTATTTAGCTGAATGCTGAGTAAGGCTTAATAGTATTAAGTAAGCCTCGGGTTCAACCATTCAAACTCGACCATGGAAGGGGTTCAAAACTTGGATAGAAATCGGTTTAATGTAAGTATTAGCTCATTTAGTCGAATACATTCTTTCTCAGTAATAATGGTGATAAAGCAGAGAAGAAAGCAGCTAAGATTTTATGTGGTTTGGCGGTGTCTTTCTTGTCGGGAACGACGATTGAACTTTACCATCACTAAAATAGGGTTATATAGGAGGGTACTTATATAATAACCCTAGATATGACAAATTTACAAAAATACCCTTATACCCTCAACATACCGGTATCAACTTGTGTGCTTATATGCGGTTTTGGAACCAATCTTGAGACCTCGTTGCCAAAACTTGCATTGCCATTGATTTAATCTTTCTTGTATTCTAGTTCGATATATTATCGGCGTGTTTTTGGACGATCGAATCCGAGGTAAGAGCACAATGGTTTAAATATAGACTTACAGGGCGAGGATAGTGGGTAAAGTCGGGTCGAAAAACATTTCCGGTAGTTTCTTGGAAATCATCGAGCAACAGGGTTGGCAAGGTCTTTGGGCCGGGAACATGATCAACATGGTGCGAATAATCCCTACGCAGGCGATCGAGCTCGCGACGTTTGAGTGTGTCAAGCGAACAATGGCCGGCGGAATGGCGCGAAAAGGGAAAACCCTGGGTTGCGAGATCGGTCCGTCGCGGTCTGAACTTATCAGATCATGGATCTCCCCATCGCCGTCGCGGTCTGGCTATGGAATCGCTAACGCGGCTTGCATGCCACCCTCTTGAAGTTTTGAAGGTATTTTGCATCGCTTTATTTCTTTTTAGGGTTTGTGTTTTCTCTAATGATGAGTTACGAATACGTTCCTAAGATCGTACGTTTAATGGATGAGGTTGTTGCTAGAAACTTAAGGGTATGTTTGGTTCTTGTTTTTGAAAGCTGTTTTGTTCTCAAAAACCAGGAGAATAAGAAAAACATGGAGAACACATTTGGTTCACTTTTTTTGTTTTGTTTTGAAAAACACAAAAAAACTCAGAAAACACTAAATTCAAATAACAAGAACAAGAGAACACAAACTGTGTTTTCAAAAACAGTTCTCAAAAACAGATTTAAAAATAGGAACCTAACAGATCCTTAAGTTTTTAGTAAGACTAGTTATCGAATTGAAGGTATTTGCATCGCTTTTTTTCTTGTGAGTCTTTGTTTTCTTTAATGATGAGTTACCAACTGGTCATAAATATTAAGTTTTAATGGATGGGGTTGTTCTTTCAGAACTAGACCTCGGATTAACCATAATTTGATTCCACCTTAACTAGTCTTGCTAAAAACTTAAGGGTATGTTTGGTTCCTGTTTTTGATAAATGTTTTTGAAAACACAGAAAACACAATTTTGGTGTTCATTGAAAACTGTTATTATTATTTGAATTTTGTGTTTTCTATGTTTTTCATAACAAAAATAAATAAATAAAAATTGTGAACCAAACACGTTCTCCTTGTTTTTTAGAATAATTTTTGAAAACACAGAAAACCCAATTTTGTTGTTATATGAAAAATGTTATTGTTATTTGAATTTAGTGTTTTCTGTGTTATTTGTTTTTCAGAACCAAAAAAAAAACTGTAAACCAAACGTGTTCTTCCTATTTTTCTTATTCTCCTCGTTTTTGAGAATAGAAAATAGTTTTCAAAAACATGAACCAAACATACCCTTAAGTTATCAGAAATCGAACTTTACAATGTACATCTTGAGCTAAATCTTTGTTTTGGAAAATTCGAAACGATTTTGTCAGTTTTGATTTAGGAAACTGATTCCTTTTTTTTCTTGATAAACTTCTCACAGGATCGGTTGACTGTAAGTCCAGACATTTACCCTAGTATAAGCGTCGCAGTGAGCAAGATTCACAAAAATGGCGGTCTTGGCGGATTCTATGCCGGAATTTCACCGACGCTGATCGGAATGCTCCCGTACAGCACGTGCTACTATTTCATGTACGAGACGATGAAGAAATCTTACTGCACTGCGAAGAAGAAGACGTCTCTTAACCGCCCCGAGATGCTCTTGATCGGAGCTTTTGCAGGTGATGATCTTGATCCCAATCACTGGTTATCTGGTTTGAAAGCTCCTTGGTTTCTGTTTTCTTCTGTGATGATAAGTTAGGGTTCAATTTCAGAACGGTGGGAAGATCCTACTTTTCCAATGGGAGTGAGGAATAATGTCATAAGGGCCGGTTTGGTTTTAGTTTTCGAAAACTGTTTTCTGTTCTCAAAAATAAGAAAAACAAGGAAAACAAGAAAAACAGGGAAAACACGTTTAGTTTCCAGTTTTTTTTACTGTTCAGAAAAACATAAAAAACACTATATGAAGAGAACAAGAACGATTTTCAGGGAACACCAAAATGGTGTTCTTTTCTATGTTTTCAAAAACAAAAACCAAACATGTCCATAGATTTCCGGTTTTCTCGGGAAACATAGGGAATCAGAGTTAGAATGAGTTTCATTTCAGAATGGTAGGAAGGTCTGGGTTGTGACCTCTTAAAAATTTTCCTCTGTTTGCCTGGCGGGATAATCCTACTTTCCAATGGAAGTGAGGAACAATGTCGTAGGGCCTATTCGGTTTTTGTTTTCGAAAGCGTTTATGCTCAAAGCAAGGAGAGCAAAAGAAAACATTTGAGATTTGGTTCAAAGGCACAAGAGCACTAAGTCAAGATAGCAAAAACGGTTTAAGGGCACCAAGATGATTTGAGCTATCTGTATTTTCAAAAACTGTTCTTTCAAGAAGAACAGAACAAGCTGACCCTACAGATCTTCGGTTTTCTTAGCAAAAACGAACCAGAGTTAGAACAGAGTTTCATTTGCTTTTTCAATCTATGCTTCCGGGTTTCCGCGGCGGGCACAATCAGCTTCCGTGGAGTGGCGGGAGCGGCTGATGGTGGGAAGCTCTACAGAATGCCGCCCATGGCGGCACAGAGCGGAGTAGATCCGGGAACAGGGAATCCTCGGCCTCTACAGAGGGTGGGGCGCGAGCTGCCTGAAAGTCATGCCCTCCTCCGGCATCACCTGGATGTTCTACGAAGCCTGGAAAGATATCCTACTTGTTGAACGACAACGACAACGACAACTATAACAAAACTAACTCTCTCTTCCGATCGGCCGTCCTCAGTTTCCGATCGGTAGAGGCCGGAGACGCCCGGAATCTGGAAAGAAAGATGAGAAGCTTATCTTATATATGCAAGGGAAGGGAAGGGAAGGCTGATTTTTCACCATGTTTATAGGGTGATGAGAGCTCTTTCTTTGACCCTTTTGAAGCCACATCAATAACCAATGATTTGTAACAACAAATGTTTTTTTTTCAATTCAAGGAAGAAATCTTATTACATATTTTTTTATTTCAGTTTTCTGTTGAAAAAATATTGCAAATACTATGGTGTTTGGGATTGGATTTGGTTCATGTTTTTTTGAGCACGTTTTGAAAACATCATTTCGGAAAAAAAAGAAAAAAAGAAAAAAAAAGGGATTTAAATGTATTTTTTGTTTTTCTTATTTTTGAGAATATAAATAAGTTTTCAAAAAAACATGAACCAAGCAAAGTCTTATTAGTAACTGGTTTTTAAAGCAATTTCCAAAAAACTGATTTTGAGAATGGTTTTAACATTTTAGATATATTTTGATAATTTTCATGACTAGTGTTTTGTTTTTAAGTATTTCTAGAAAAATAAGTGATTATAATAAAAAACAATTATTTTTTTGAATGAAGACATCAAATTTCTGTTTTTAAAAGTTGAAACTAGAGGTTTTTTCTCACTAAATTCTGTTTTTAAGAATTGAAACTAGAAAGTGGTTTTTAGTACTTAGACATACTTTTTGTTTGGGAGAATAAAGGTTTAGCATTAGCGCCCTGAATCTTGCTATGGCCCAAGTGTAATTGAGTAGAGTCGACATTGATCCAAGCTCGAGCTCGACTCGATAAAAATACTCAAAGCCTGAATTTAACTCCAAATCCAGTTTTTTTTTTTTTAGATGTTTAATCAAACTACTCAACTCAATTAAGTATGAATAAATTTAAACTTGCGATACTTGATTAATAAATAATAAAATAATTAAGAGCACTACGAATATTTGGTAAGATATTATGATCTCTTTGAGAACTCAATTCGATTAAGTTTGAATAAATTTAAACTTTTGAAACTCGATCAATAAATAATAAAATAATAAAGCTTGATTAAGCTCAGCAATCAACTCGAGTTAGATATTATGATACTCAAACTCGACTTGATTAAGTTTGAATAAATTCAAACTTGTGATACTTGATTAATAAATACTAAAATAATAAAGCTTGATTAAGCTCACAAACAACTCGAGTAAGATATTGTGATACTCGAACTCGACTCGATTAACTCCAAGTCGAATTTGAGTATTCTAGAAATCGAGATCGAGTATAGCTCACGAGTAACTTAACTCGTTTACACCCCTAGTCTTTAAGCAAGAATTGCACATGTAGTAACCAATCCAATTATTGTAAAAAAAAAGTATTGACTTTAAGAAACATAAGCAAAACTTGCTATCCATTTTTCTCAATGGATTTGTTGTAATAATTCATTTCTTCGCTTAAAAAAAAAAAAAAAAAAAAAAGGAAAAGTAGGCTTCAAGTTATCAATTTGAAAATTATCATAACTAGGTAAAAAATAATAATCGTGGATCAATGAATGTACTACCATAACTACAATTATTTATTTATTTTCCCGGTAACTTGAACTAAATAAATGCAATTCTTGGTGACGTATGTAGAATAAATTTAAAATCCATAACATAACTTTAGAAGCCTAGTTTTTCCCGAGAAAGAAGGAAAGGAAGAAGAAGAAGAAGAAGCGGTTGGGTTCCTACATGTTATCTTGTGGTGATGTATTTGTGCAGTCTTTTCTACCGATGAACCGAGGTATAGTTGCACAGATCGTCTGGGAGTTCTCGAAAAAAGAGTATAGACAGAACAACCACAATCCTGTTTCAAGTTCAACCAACCAACCACAGTTACAGATTAAAACCCTAAATAATCCATAAACTTTGTCTTAATTAATAATAAGTCTAGCAAAACTATGAACCTTTTTTTTTTTTTTTTTTAACATAAATGGGAACGAACCCATTCCGACTTTTGTTCATGCTGGGGTGGGGGTGAGTTTTGGTGATTTAGGGCTTGTTTCATTTGTTTGTTTACTGTTTTTTGTTTCCTAAAACAAAGAAAATAAGAAAAATATGTTTGGGGTCTATTTGGTTTCTATTTTAGAAAACTGTTTTCTATTCTTAAAAACAGGAAAAAAGTGTTTGGTTTCCTTTTTTTTTTCTGAAAAACATTAAAAAAAACACACACTAAATTTAAACAACAAAGAGAAGTTTTCAGAGAGAAACCCTTTTTTTTTTTAATTTATATTTTGATTTTAAAGCAGTTTTCAAAGCAGGAACTAACATGCTGCTCTGGTTTTTTAAAAAACACTAGTATAATTTAAAAAGAAGTTTCCACAGAGAGCACCTTTTTTTATGTTCTTTGTGTTTTTTAAGCGTTCTTTGAGAGGCAGTTTTGAAAACAAACACAACAGTCCTTGGTTTCAGTTTTTTTTTTAACAAAGAGCGTAAAAGCATAAAAAGCATAAAAATTTAAAACAAAGAAAATTTTCAGAAGAAAAATGCTGCACTCTTTTATGTTGCTTTTGTGTTCAAAAAATAGGAGCCGAAAGCAAGCCCTTAGAAATCTCAACTGTTTCTAATGGAGTTTGCTTCTATATCAGGAGATGCTTTGTAATGATTTTTTCTAGATTAATTAAAATGTGAGAATGAAGAATGTTTGCAAATTAACATCATTAAACAAGCGAAAGCACTAACAAGCTTATCTATGATGCAGTGTAAGCAAACTAACTATGCTTAAGTGAAAGAATAGTAAGCTCAATTCTCACATCGGCTCCACATGAAATTATAGAGTGGTACTTAATCTTGAGAAGCTCTCCCACCTATCGGGCTGGTCTTTAGGGCCGGGTTTTCCTATTGGGGTTAATTTTCTATCAGTGTTGCTTTCGATGAGTGGTCGCGTAGTGGAAAGGGCTATTTAATGCTGAGTGGGTCAGTGAAGACTATCAGTTGTGAGCCAAATCCACGAGATGTCGGGGCTTCTCACAGAGTGTTGATGATCTGATCCTACATTGGCTCCACATGAATTGTAGAGTGGTACTTAATCTTAAGAGGCTCTCCCACCTATCGGGCCGGTCTTTTGGGTCGGGTTTTCCTATTGGACTTGGATACCTATCATTGTTGTTTTCATTAAGAGTCGGTGCGTAGTGGAAAAAGAGACTGTTTGGCGCGAAGATTGGGTGCCAGAGTGAAACATCTGAGATTGAGCCATCCTGAATGTCTACGGCTTCTCTAGGGGTGAACAATGGTACGATCCCACATCGGCTCCACATGAATTGTGGAGTGATACTTATCTTGAGATGCTCTCCCACCTATCGGGTCGGTCTTTTGGGTTGGGCTCTCCTATTAGGCTTGGGTACCTATCATTGTTGCTTTCATTGAGAGTCGGTGCGTAGTGGAAAAGGGCTACTTGACGCTCCAAGAGTAGGTCTAGAGTGAAGGCTATCCGGGTTGTGAGCCATCTACGAATGTCTGGCTTCTCTAGGGGTGAACAATGATACGATCCCACATCGGCTCCACATGAATTGTGGAGTGGTACTTCATGTGATCTCCCCTATTGGATAAAGTCCTTTTGGTTGACTCTCTGTGACAGCACCTCATGTTCTTGCTCAGTGAGAGTTGGTGCGCTAGTGGAAAGGGCTGCTTGGCGCCAGTAGGTCAGGAGTGAAGGCCTGCGGGTTGTGAGCCGTCTCACAGATGTCGAGCATCTAGGAGTGAACAATGATACAAACCCGCTCAACTCCATGGTGTGAGTCAGTGCCCCTCTTGAAAGTGCTCCTCCACTGTCGGGCGAATCTTTTGGGCAGTTTTCCTATTGGAGCTTGGATCACTATCATTGTTCTTTTTCATTAGAGTCGGTGCGTAGTGGAAAGAATTTGCCAGCCCAGAGTAGGTCAGGAGTAAGTATCAAATTGTGGGTCGTCCACGAATGTCGGCTTCTCACAGGGATAAACGATATCACGATCCATATCGGCTCTACATGAATCATGGAGTGGTACTTATCTTGAGATACTCTCCCACCTATCGGGTCGGTCTTTTGGAGTTGGGCTACTCCTCTTGACCCCGTTTTCATCCATTTGTTGCTTTTATTGAGAGTCGGTGCGTAGTGGAAAAGGGCTACTTGACGCCCTAATAGTGGGTCCGGAGTGAAGGTTATCCAGATTGTGAGCCATCCACGAATGTTTGGCTTCTCTAGGGGTGAACAATGATATGATCCTACATCGGCTCTATATGAATTGTGGAGTGGTACTTAATCTTGAGATGCTCTCCCACCTATCGAGTCAGTCCTTTGGGTTAGGCTCTCCTATTGGGCTTGGATACATCATTTGTTGAGAGGTGATTATGTATTAGCAGGGAAAAAAAGACCCACTAGAAGGGAATTAATAGTTATGACGAAGGTTCAAAGTGAAAACCTGTTAGAGGTACTAAGGCTGGGAGAAGTCTTAAGGAAAGAAAAAAAAATAGCGGGAAAATGATTATCTCATGTTGTTTGGTTTACTATGGAAAATATAAAAGAAAGATCAGTATATCAAAATTCCTTAAAATTTAGCATATTTTTTAATAAGTCAGCCATATAATGGATAGAACCGGATAAAATAAGTTTGAATAAACATATATAGGTAATTTATTAAGTTTTAGCTTGTTTTATTTTCCTCTAAATTTTCTTTGCTTCACTTTTCACATTCTTTTCTTTCTCACTTCCAGGATTCAAAGCGAGCCTTAGAAAATCTCTCTACCCACATCCCCAAAGGGTAATAGCTTAGATGGTGTAAAACTCTAGGGTTGGATACCCAGAGATTCTGAGGCTGAGTCTTCCCTTGGGGCGTTGAGGTGTTACTCAACTATTGTCTGGCAGGTGAAGTGTCGAGGAATGCGCATAAGTAGCTCGAACATCCTGATTATCAAAAAAAAAAAAAAATTCTCACTCGCATATTGTCAAACCAGCAGCAACAATGTGAACTTGTGGGGTGAACATAGTTGTTATCATGTCTTATGATAATTATCATATATTTATCGAATCATGTATTACATTGTGTATCGTAATATATATAGAGTAATGTATCATAAACATATGATATTACTGAATCTCGACTTTTAAAAGTTTATTTTAGCAAAATATAAACTTAATACATAGGATCTATGCAAGTCAGAAAAAAAAAAAAAAAAACTTAATACAAGTCATTCCCGAGACCTGCTTTGATGTTTGTTTACCATTCCTTTCCCACCAAATAAATAAATAAACAGAAATGAATATATTTTAAGTACAAGAAAGCATTCACTATCTTACCTATTTAAATGTTCAGCTAATAAATCAACCAATTCAAATGAAAATTTTTCAACATTTATTGTAAGAATAAATTTATTTGGCCTTCAATAACAAATATATAGTTGTCATGAAGGATTATTTTACTCCCCTCCCCATCTTTCCCTCTCAATCAATATCTAAATTCAGTTTATACGTTTTAAACCATTAACTTAACCGTATTTTAATAATCAGTTTGATTCATTTTCAGCAATAGGGTCTTAAGGTCTCGAACCCCTTCCATGTAATTCATAGAGGCCTGCGAACTGCGTCCTTCTTCGCCAGAAGAGGCTACTTGCCTCGGGGAACTCGGATCCCCTTCTTCATTCACCAAGTGAAGATTTCTGATGTCGAGACCACCGTGTCACTTGACAATGACCGAAAGAGCTATATACCTGACTAAGGCTTAACAAAGAACTTGATAAAGCGAAGGGAGGGTCTTGGCATGGAATTATTGCCATTGCTATGTTTATTTGTTGGCATGAATGGTTCCTAGCATTAAAAAATAAAATTTCTTTAAACGCCATAATGAAAAATAATGTCAAGCGAAGCAAAGGAAAGAAGAAAATATCGCTCACATACCGGCATAAGCAACCGTAACACCTGAAACCGCCCGTCCTAAAGCCGATAACACATAAAGACAGACAACCACCTGGAGAGAAAGACAAATATGAATGGTCTAACATCGAAATTGTATAAGCAGCGATGTTTCTTATTTACAGTGAAATATGGTAGAGAGATGTATTATAACATGACAGACTAAATATGAGATGGATCTGTGCAGCTAGGGGTGTCAAGGAGTCGAGCTATTTGTGAGCTACTCGAACTCGACTTGTGAAATACTCGAATTCGACTCTGAGTTAATTGAGTTGAGCTCGAGTAGCTTGTCGAGTCAAGTTCGAGTATCATAATACCTGACTCGAGCTGCTCGTGAGCTTAATCGAATCAATTTCAAATCGAGTTGAGTATGAGTATAATTATTTATTAATTTTTTAATTGATTTCACAGCTTTGTCAGAGTCAAATGATTCATTATTTTTGAGTTGAGTTTGAACGTCGAAAAGCAGTCGGTTCGAGCTTCGAGGTTTCTATTAGTTCAGGCTGAAGGCAGCTCTAATATTGATTCGACCGACTTGTTCAGTTGCACTCCTAAGTCTAGCAGTTGCTTCTAAACCTTGCTGAGATTAACGTCAATTTAGAACTCTAATTCTTTGATTTTCCATCAATGATGTTGCATTAATATAGGTTCTTTTACCCAAGCACATAAAGCGAAACATGATTTGTTGAGCTTATACAAAAATCTTGTTAAGCAACAACAAAAAAATGGAGTTGTAGATTTGAAAACTCGAGCCTCCCTTTTGCCAGCTTTTCTCGATAATATCTTTTCTTTAAGCAAGGAGGAGTGGTTTTTTGGCTATTTAAGGCTTGAAATCACCCTCTTTCCATAATTTTCTTTCTTAATAAAGTGGTTATTCCACACGATCTAGGTTTTCATTCACTTTTTTGGTGTTTTAGTCGTCGCCTTGGTGCAGCGTTTTTTTATCATTGTCGTGGTGCGACGTTTATTCATGTGAGTGTGATTGGAAAGAGCGAAAGTATGTCCAGATCGACAGCAATCAAATCAATGGTGATCGATATGCTACAAAAGCGAATCATGGCATTCTAGTCACAATAGTAATATAAATGTAGCCAGGTTCAACTACTCCGAATGTATAAAACTTTGGTAGATTCATTATGCTACTAACACAGATGTGTTTCACATCATTTATGGTTTAAGCGGATTTAATTCTATGTTTATCAATGTATTACTAATTTGAATCGATAAAATTATTTTTCTCTTAAAAAAAAATGAAGTTGTTGAAGATTACCTTAAAAAAGAGCCTCTTATCATGCCCAGTTGCCGCAACTCTCAAAACCGACTCAGCTGCCCCTATTGTGTTAGCCATGCATGCTACAATGTTATTAGCGGTGTCCTGAGATATTTGCCACTGAAGTCCCACGAGAACCTACGAAAAATCAAAATCAGAGTAAACTTAAATGATACAGACATGAAGTTCATTATGATAGCTAAAAGAAAATACACAAATTAAGTGCTAAAGATATAATCATCAAGGTAACTAGCTCAAATCAAGGTTCAAAGTATCGGTCGACTCTGGTACCTGATACGATATAATGCATAACTTGGTAAGGAATCAATCAAACTTGGCTGATTCAATTGAGCTTCCGAATTAACTCGATTAGGTCGAGAGAACGGTTGTTTTTCTTTTTGAATCACCAAAAAAAAAAAGAAAAAAGAAATAAAATCAATGATACCCTTTCCTAATGCAAACACCCATGATTTTGAACTAAAGTTTGGAACTTTCAACCCATGGACGAGAAGATCAAAGAAGACGATCCAATTTTCTTGTGAATCGAATATTACCCACTTGGATTTTTCCTTGAAATAGAAAACTAAAATGATGAATCATTCCCCAGGCAATGGAAAGACAACCTCTCACAGTTCAAAGTAGATCTTGCACCATTTCAAATTTTCCATTGGAGGCTTTGCCGAGTAGTCGTAGTCAAGTACTAATACCGATATGTCTCAGGATCCTTCGAGTCAAGGACAGATATCGTGACTTTGAACCATGACTCAAATACACCAGGAAATTATTTGCTCAACCTCGATTTTTATAAATCATTAATCTGAATTTGGCAGCTAGGTAGAGGGCAGTTGGATTAGACTTTCAACTTTTCCCTATCAAAACCAAAAAGAGCACAAAACCTAGTCAGGACTCAAATCAAAATTTCCCCAAGTCTTTTGATTCTTTTCCCGCAATAGATCACCAAAAAGGAGATATCAGACTAAACTTATCGCCGAATTTCCCGGCCAAAACCTCAATCCACCAATTTGTGTGATTGGACTGAATTTTCCTTCTTACATTTCACAAATTGAAGAACACAAAAGAAAAGGAGTTATCCACATCTTTTTTCTTGCTCACCAAAAGGAATGTAGTCCTATTCATTTTCCCCGTTTTTTCCCATTCCATAAACCGAAATACAGCAGAAAACAGAAAAATCTGTTTCCCCTTTTTACGTCTTCTAGAATTTTCTCAACAGCAACCAAGGAAGCCATCCCCATAATGAATAATGGGATTCTCAGTTATGTTTTCTCATACTTCTGTTTCTCCGTTTTCCAATCAGTTTTAAATCCACAATATATCACTCGGTATTCACATTGGGTTAAATTCCCCAATATTCCTTTCTCGTAGTCAAGGCCTTAACCTTGTTTTCCCACATCTTTTTCCAAATTTTCTAAGCAACCAAACGGAGCCCAATCCCACAACTAATCACCCAGTACTGGCCTTAATTTGTAGACTCCCCCATTTTATTTCCCAAAAGCAAAAAACAGCATAAAAGACAATATCAAAATCTTATCTTTCATCCACCTTTTTTCCTCCATTTTTCCAGACACCGACAGGCAGAATTCTAATAAATCACAAGCACACACAAAACCTAAAACAAGCAAAAAACAACAACCAAACAGCATTCCATTCAAGGAAAAAAAGCCATACAAAAATGCCGCCTTCGCTTTCCGCACCTTTTCCTCCACTTTCCCACCAACCAAACGGAACCCCTCCCCACAACAAACCACGAAAAACGACATTCAACTACCCAAAACCAAAACAACCGAAACCAACAGCAAAAATAAACGAATAAATAAATATATAAATTCAAAACGGAGAGAGAGAGAGAGAAAAAGAGAGTACGAAATGTTGATCTGGCGAAAGAGGAGGCCGAGAATGGCGAGAGAGCAGAGAAGGACGATGAGGACATCGGAGACGAGGGTGAGAAGCGTGGAGTTTCGATAAGCACAGTGGTAGTAAATTAGGGTTCCGCAGATCATCACAATCACAGGCTTCCTATCTCTGCTGTGATAAATCTATTCCTTCGTTTCTCTTTTTCTCTTCTTCTTCTTCTTCTTCCTCCGATTCCGATTTTCTTTCCTTCAATTGCAAATCTATACATCCATCAGATATAAATGCTTCGATGGTAGGATGCTGGCTCTACAGCTGTTTTAATACTGACGATAACTATATCTTGCAAATATTTGAAATAATGATAAAATAATTCCAAAATGAAATAAAGTGTTTGAGTTGTTGAAATTTTTGAGGAAAATGTTATATGATAGACAGAAAAAGAAAGGAACAAACAAACAAAATTACATTTATATTCCATAAAATTATATTTATGCTTTGCTTTCATTACTATAAGATTTTGTTATAAAATAATATAAACCTGCTCAGAATGTTCAAAGTTTCGATTTTTTTTTTCAAAAAAAAAAAAAAAAAAAAACATATAAAATACTTTGAAATATTTTTATAAAAATAATGTATTTTTTATCCCTTTTTTCTATTTTGCTTTTTGAAAATTCAATTCAAATTCTTCCCTTATATTGGTTCAAATTATTATTTTTAAATATTTCCTTAATGAAAATAGTAGAACATTCAATAATATCATATACTCTTGATCACATAAATCGTCTTTCTGATATGCTATATTCTTCGTTGAATGGGATAACGATAATTATATTATATCTAATATGCTCTCATATCTTGATGCTTGTTATAGATTTATTATTTGCAGTCGAATATCTTGAAACATTCCACCCAAGGGGGCTCACGATAATGGAATCGAGAATGCGTCATTATTTGAAAATGTATTTAAATGTAAATCCGAAGAAGAGCGAAGTTCATCGAAATAAGTCTTTGCATTATTAATGAAATGGTCGAATCAAGATGATGAGGTGGGAAGTCGGGCCAGCGACAAAGTGCAGAGACGAGAAAAATCTTTTGGTCTAGATTTTCGACGTATGTACTTGAAGGGGACTCGGACTTTCAAAGAGAGGCGATGAAGCTACGTAGAGTGCATTGTGGAAGAGGCTATTAAGAGTGAAATTGATTCCATACAAGACAAGACTTGTTATCAAAGGCTACGAGCAAATTGAGGTTTTGACACATATTCTCCTATGACGATAATAAACTCCATAAGGATGGTGATTGCAATTCTTCTTATTTAGAAATCTTGAAAAAATACGTCGAATGGATGTAAAGCAGTCTTTCTAAATGGAGAATTAGATGAAGAAATCTACATGGAGCAACCTGAAGGGTTTTGGGCTACGGGGACAAGAAAGAAAGGAGTACTAAATTAGTGAAATGTTGTATGGATTAAAGCAGCCCAGCTGGCAAGCTTGATGGCGCGAAGAATTTGACAGCGTTATGATGTCGCGTGGATTGAAAATCAATGAATGTGACAAGTGTGTGTGCATCTTCGGATATGGAAGATGGATATGTCATTGTATGCTTGTACGTAGATGACATGTATTATGATAATTACAGTAAATAAGATGATCAGCATCTACCAGGAACATGTTGAATTCCCCAGGTTTGACATGAAAAGACTTGGGACTTACCCGATGTAATTTTGGGAATAAAATCAAAAGAACATCATATGGACTGTTCTGGTCGGTTACATTATGTTATGTGATATTCTTGGAAAGTTTTGATAAGAACGGTTAAGAATTGCCAGAACACCAGTTGATGCAACACTAAATCTATTCAAGAATAAAGGAGATAGTGTTTTTCAAATAGAATACTCTAGAGCAATAGACGGTCTGATGTACCTAATGAGTTGCACAAGACTAGACATAACCTATTTGGTTAGTAAATTGAGTAGTTATCTGGTAATCACAGATGCACGTGGGTGGCAAGGAATTATGAGGTATTAAAATACTTAAGGTTTGCACTCGTGATTATGGGGTACGCACTATACAGGATATCCTGATGTATTGGAATGATACAGTGATTCTAATTGGATATCAAATGTTAAAGACTCAAAATCCCAAAGTGGTTATGTGTTCACATTGGGAGGAGTAGCAGTCTCATGGAAATCCTCAAAACAAACAGTTATTGCTAGATCCATAATGAAATCTGAGTTTATAACCCTAGACAAATGTTGGGAAGAGAACGGAATGAGCTACTTGCTTCTGAGATACTCCATGTAATAACCCATCCCCGAAGGCATAACTATTCGTACATGCGATTCGTACACAAAGACATACATGCATTTGTCGTGATTAGGGTTAAAGTGTGAAGTGAAAGTTAGGGGAGTTAAGTGTTAAGTCAAGCAAATTGAAGGACCAGTTTGAAATTTTGTCAAAATATCTAGATAAAAGCTTTAGAGTTGTCCAAAACCTTTAAGCCCCGTTTAGTTCACGAAAATTTTTAACTCTATCCAAAATTCAGAATATGAAAATTTTCAATGTATTCTAATCTTTAGTTTTCATTTTTAGAAAATACGTTTCGTACTTGAATTTGGTTAAAAATAAAGAATAAGAAAATCCATTTTGTAAAACCATTTTCTTGAAAATGAAGTTAATGAAAACAATGAAAATGTGTTTAAAATGCGGGTTACTATTCACCAATCAGAGTGTTTTTCGTGGCTGATGAGAAGAAAATCGAAATGGAAGACGAAAGGGGAAGAAAAGAAGAAAATAGCCACAATCCCATGTTTTCGTTTTATCCCAATCGAGCAAATCCCGTGTTTTCGATTTAATTCGGCTCTGAAAACGAAACGTTTTTCGATTCATATATAAAATGTTAATAGTGGTCGTTTTCTTTGTTTTCAAATTTTGTTTTAATACATTCTACTAAACGTGTTTTCCTTGTTTCGAAAAGTTTGAATAGAAAACGCAAGGCTTGTTTAGTAGGTAGAAAATTTTTACATTTTACGTATTGAACTTTTTCGAAAACAAGGAAAGCGGCGTTTTAGTCACGAAAATCAAACAGCTCAGGCGAAAAACAAACTGAAGTACTATTTTCAACATTTATATATGGTCAGAAAACGGTAAACTGTTCTTTGTTTTAATTAGAATGTAAATTCAACCAAATGGGTTGAAAATGAAACGTATTTTCAACAAAATTCAAATGCGAAGCGTATTTTTGAGAAAATGAAAATAAAGATCAGAATCTGATAAAATTTTCATATTGAATTTTGTGGATAGAGTTTGAAAATTTTTCGTAAACTAAACGGGACTAAATTTTCTTTTTGCAAACGGGATTAGTTCTGCTTTTCCTTTTCTTGTCCGATCGAGTGTGATAGAAGAGGAAAAAAAAAGGCGGTTTAAGCCAATCTGCCCGTTTCGAATTGACTGACTTTTAGGTAAACTACATTTCGGATCTGTTTTCTCTATTTTAGGATTATTTAAGCTACGTTTTGGAACAATTGTAAATATGAAAGTTGTTGGGTTATGTCTCTTCTAGGTTTTACAGCGGAATTTTGTGAAACTGGTTGTGTTTATCTCGAGTTATGATTTGTTGACCCGATTGCTCCATGCTGTCCTAATTCGACCAGGTTTACTATGTGAAATTTGAAAGCCTGTTTCTCCTTGTGTATTTGGTATTTTGCCTAATTTTCGGATATGTTCTACTTTTATATGTCTAGTTCTTGCTTGAAAAATATTAGGGCTTGATCAAGTCTCAATCTTGAGTTATGATGGTTTGTTTAAAGAATTGTTACGTAACGAGGGGACGTCATGATTAAAGTTGGAAAATCTGGTATAAATTCTATATATGGAATATGAAGCTTATTTTTACATATGTTAAAGGGCATGAGTCTAGTTTCTAACAAAAAATAATCATGTAACTTGGATGTATATGTTGAGTTATAGCTAAAGAGTCGACAAGGTCCTGCTTGTAAAGCAGGGGGTTAGAGCCGACCCTAGGTTATATATGTTCTCATATGTTTCGATTTTTGGAAGTTTATACACGATATATGACTTATGTATAGTTAAAATATGTTTGAACCACGAGGAGCAAGGCATTACAAGGCGTGGGCGCGTTAAGGGAGTGATGCGGGACGTCATTTTTGTGAGTGAATATGAATGTTTGATACCATGTGTTCTTGTTTGTCATTGGTGTGAATGAGCATTTTTCAGCAATGAAGTGATTGATGTTCATGTATGATATGTTATGGGTATCACTAGGTTGTTATGTACGAGAATGTGTTGATGAAGCTATATAAGTTCTGGTTGACAAGCTATGTGATAAACTATGAATGTTATTATAGCACAAGTACATGTTATGAAAGATCCACATGATGCATGGAAGATAAGAGAGGGATAAGGTTATGTGACATGTCAATGTCGCAAATACAAGTTACAAGGACCCGATGGGTCAAATACAAGTATACAAGGCGCTAGCAACCTGAGTTTACAAGTTTACCACAGTTATCAAGTTTACAAATTTACAAGTTCGAGGCGTGCTTGATGTGTTTAGGTCGTAACCGATGAAAACGGATACGTCTGGCGTTGTGATATAAGAATACATTATGAACTATGAATGAGCCTATGTTTGATGTTATGAATTATTAAGTGCTCATTTGATGATATGAATGTATATGAATATGTAGGAGTTATGTAAGTGCTGGTTTGATAAAGTGAATGGGCTTATGATGATGATGTAATGTGTGTGGGCTTTGGTATCGTCTTTATATCCCTCATTGAGTAGCATCTCATTAAAGTGCAATATTTTTTTAGGTTCCACGAAGTCAAGAAGAATAAGTTGTGTTTTGCTGCTCATTGCACGTCATGAGTGATAGGTCGGCTGACGACTTCCCTCTCCTCTCTCTCATCATGACAAGTATATGTGACTAGGAGACTTTTGCGAATTGTATATGTCAATGTATATATGGTTACTCCCTAAAAATTTTGGGGCATGTTTATGAACAAGAAAAATGTGTATACAAGTGTTTTGGTTGAGTTTGCGCTTTAAAAAAAAAAAAAAATCCTAATGGTTCTATTATGAAGTGCGTAACTTCCCTAAGTGAGTTTTGTGGTTAGTGAATTTTCTATAGTGGGATGACTTAGTTTTTCTTTAGGGTTATAAAAAACTAAGATTAGGACATTACACTCCAAGATGGCCAAAAGTTGTGCCTCTAATATGCATACATTGTGATAGTCAGTCTGCTATTGGTAGAACACAAAACAGTATGTACAATGGTAAGTCTAGACACATTCGTTATAGACATAATATCATTAGACAACTACTCTCAACTGGGGTTATCTCTCTAGATTTTGTAAAATCTAAGGATAACATCGTGGATCTACTAACCAAAGGGTTAAACAGAGAGTTAGTTGAAAAGTCGTGAGGAATGAGGCCCAAAACTTATAAAAGGATGAATTAATACCTGTGGATACCAATCTAGGTGGCTGGAGATCCCGAGATCTAGGTTCAAAAGGAACCTTCAATTGTAAAGACTTTAATTTGATACATTTGGCAGAGTCTGCCTGTGTTAAAGTTCACTTGTGATGAAGCCGGTGATCTTTCATACGAAAGAAGGGTAAACTATACTTTTAATGATCTCTACCATTTGGAAGAGTAACATGAGCTACTCTTAAGTCGGAGATCACATGTAGGTAAAGTAGGCCTTGAAGGGAATTAATTAGGGCACAATTCTTATTAAGCTCTTGCAGAACCAGGTGCGTGTTCATGGCTAAAACGAACATAAAAGTGAGAACTGGAAAATGTTAGGAAGAGTCATGTGTGATGTATGTAAATCATCGACACAAATGCGAGCGGTCCAGGGACATCGTTTACTTTGTTTAGTCGATAGAGTAAGCGTAATTCTGAGGGAAGGTTCAAGAGTAACCTTACCTCTCCTATACGGGTTTAATAGTTGTACTCCGTACTTGAGAGGAATCATGGGTCTTATCCTTGGATGTTAATTTTATTCACGTGGGAGGCTGGTGATGGGAACGCCAGTTTGAATTATTAAAAAATACGTTTGGGGGGGTTTATTGTTTTGAAAGGTCGTATAAATGGTTTAATGCCATTTATGGGGTTTATTTCCTTTTTCCGTTTTACCTAAAACGATCAAGATTTATGTGTGCTTTTGTTCATCTCCTGTGCCTATATAACAGCGTCAGAGTTGCCTCAAACACAGATATAGAATTCCACAGAAACCAAGCTATATTCCTCAGTCTTCTTCCTTGTCCCTCTTGTGATAGAGCAAACTTTGTTCCAGTTCGTCGGAGTGGTTTCAAGGTGCAGTGGTGCCGCTTGATCATCTTTTCATCCTAGGAGACAGACGTCGTCGTATTTTTCTGATCACCACGGAGACGATGAATCTATTTTAAGAATATCGTGATTACTCACGAGACTCGACATTCACCGTCTCTGATCAACATTATTTCTCTTGTAATTGTTTTATTTCTTGCTCTTTGTAATTGTCTCCTCCCTCGTCTTTTTGACCCACTGTAAGAGAAGAAAGTACATACTTGTAATGGCTAAATATCATGTATTTGGGTTTTCTCACCTGCCCATGCCCGATGAGTGGCCACGAGCCAAATGGTTCGTGAGCTACTCGGATCGGTTGGGCTCGTTCGGCTCGGTTCGAAGAATTAAATGAAGCGAATTCGAACGATATCAGCTCGGTGTTAAAGCAAGTCAAACTCGACATCGGAAGCCGCCTTCGAGCTTACTCAAATAAGTGATAAATAATAACATTCTAATATTAATATATATACTCAGGCAGGCCGAGCTTTATTTTATGATATCGGTCGATTTATGATACATAGAGCGGCGCACTCGAGCGTGCAAGCTTTATTTTTTTCTCGAGTCGGTCGAACAAAATAAAAGCTCGAATCGACAGGCGAAACTGACCACATTAATATCTTCGAGCTCGAGTCGAGCCAAAACAATGTCATTTCGGTACGGCTCGTAGCCGCCCCTACTTAACACAACCGACCCTTATGGTTTGGATAAGCCATAAAAACTTTCCTCCACCTTCTTTACTTTTCTAGAAACTAAGGGTCTGTCTTCATGTGATTGGCTCCATTTATTAAATTAGTATTTAGTCCTTCCAACTTTATTTAACTAAACATTTAACATATAACTATTTTTAAATCATATATTTAAATATAAAAGTTCTTAATTTATGTTTTCAGGCTATATAAGACCTTTTTCCTTCTTCATCAATCACCATTCTTTGATTATTTTTTATACATAAATACACATAAAATACAGTTTAATCTATATAAACATTTAAATACATATAAAATACATCATTTACTAATACATATGTTTAGTGACCAAGCATATGAATTCATATTTTCTCCTTATAACTAGCATATAAATAACAAAACAACAGTTATCTCCCATGAAAACAACTTCCCAAGCTATATAGGCCCTTTTCCTTCTTCATCCAATCACCATTCTTTGATTATTTTTTATACATAAATACACATAAAATACAGTTTAATCTATATAAGCATTTAAATACATATAAAATACATCATTTACTAATACATATGTTTAGTGACCAAGCATATGAATTCCATATTTTCTCAGCAACCAAACAGCATATAAATAACAAAACAACAGTTATCTCCCATGAAAACAACTTCCCAAACTATATAGACCTTTTTTCCCTTCTTCATCAATCACCATTCTTTGATTATTTTTTATACATAAATACACATAAAATACAGTTTAATCTATATAAACATTTAAATACATATAAAATACATCATTTACTAATACATATGTTTAGTGACCAAGCATATGAATTCCATATTTTCTCAGCAACCAAACAGCATATAAATAACAAAACAACAGTTATCTCCCATGAAAACAACTTCCCAAGCTATATAAGACCTTTTTCCTTCTTCATCAATCACCATTCTTTGATTATTTTTTATACATAAATACACATAAAATACAGTTTAATCTATATAAGCACATTTAAATACATATAAAATACATCATTTACTAATACATGTTTAGTGACCAAACATATGAATTCCATATTTTCTCAACAACCAAAGCAACTATAAATAACAAAACAACAGTTATCTCCCATGAAAACAACTTCCCAAGCTATATAAGACCTTTTTCCTTCTTCATCAATCACCATTCTTTGATTATTTTTTATACATAAATACACATAAAATACAGTTTAATCTATATAAACATTTAAATACATATAAAATACATCATTTACTAATACATATGTTTAGTGACCAATATGAATTCCATATTTTCTCAACAACCAAACAGCATATAAATAACAAAACAACAGTTATCTCCCATGAAAACAACTTCCCAAGCTATATAAGACCTTTTTCCTTCTTCATCAATCACCATTCTTTGATTATTTTTTATACATAAATACACATAAATACAGTTTAATCTATATAATATAAACATTTAAATACACATAAAATACATCATTTACTAATACAAATGTTTAGTGACCAAGCATATGAATTCCATATTTTCTCAGCAACCAAACAGCATATAAATAACAAAACAACAGCTATTTCCCATGAAAACAACTTCCCAAGCAATATAAGACCTTTTTCCTTCTTCATCAATCACCATTCTTTGATTATTTTTTATACACAAATACACATAAAATACAGTTTAATCTATGTAAACATTTAAATACATATAAAATACATCATTTACTAGCCATATGTTTAGTGACCAACATATAATTCCATATTTTCTCAGCAACCAAACAGCATATAAATAACAAAACAACAGTTATCTCCCATGAAAACAAATTCCCAAGCTATATAAGACCTTTTTCCTTCTTCATCAATCACCACCATTCTTTGATTATTTTTTATACATAAATACACATAAAATACATCATTTACTAGTACATATGTTTAGTGACCAAGCATATGAATTCCATATTTTCTCAGCAACCAAACAGCATATAAATAACAAAACAACAGCTATTTCCCATGAAAACAACTTTCCAAGCTATATAAGACCTTTTCCTTCTTCATCAATCACCATTCTTTGATTATTTTTTATACACAAATACACATAAAATACAGTTTAATCTATATAGACATTTAAATACATATAAAATACATAAATTTACTACAACATATGTTTAGTGACTTTCCCATATTGAAACTGGCAAAACCAGATGCAGCAGCCACCATGGTTACACATCTCTGCAAAAAGAATGATTTAGGGTTTTTTTTTTTGCCAATCTCCCGATTTTCGGGCCGTCCCATGGTGATCTTTCGTATGGATTTTTCCCGATTTTCATCAGTAATTCGTGGTCGAAGAAGCGTCTGCAAAATGCAGCTGTTCTTAGCAGCGTTTAGAGAGTTCCGGGGCTATGGGTTTTTCTGCATGTCAAAGGTCGTTTACTATCGGTTCTAGAAGATCAGGTATTTTAAGGTTTCGGGTTTAGGGTTTTGCTTGTTTTAAAGGTAATGCAGACAGCTAATACTAGAACTACCATTTTTTTTTTAACTTATTTCTCAGAAACCAACAAACAAGATATGTAAGATCAATGTCATTCTATTTTAATGTAAATACACCAACATAAAAGTTCATTGAGTAAAACAATTCTTGGATTGTCAAAAACATTTTCCAATGCTTGGAAGTTGTTTGTCTTAAAAGAAAAGCAGGAGTAGGTTTGATTAACTGTTTTTGGAAACTGTTCGAAAACAGTTTTTAAGCAATAGAGAACCTAAATAGTGTTTCTATGAATTTGGTGTTTTCATAACAAAAAAAAAAGAAATGAGAACGAAATGTGTTTTTCGCTGTTTTCTTTATTTTTTGAGTTTTAAAAATTGTAACGACGGGACTTTAGGAAAAATTTTGTATTGGCGTGAGAATCACTAAAATGGTTTTAAATGACTTGATTATGGGAGGAAGCCTTCTACTGTACCAACGATTGTTTGTCTAGGTTGCATACAGCAGGTAGGTTCCGTTGGAACGAAGTACTAGAAGAAAATAGAGAGGAAAAAGAAATTGGAAGGAAATAAAAATTTGGAGGAAAATGAAAAATATGTAAAACTTTGAAGAATTTTGATTTGATTTTATTTTCTTTTATATTTTCACGCGGTGAAACCAATGAAAAAAATTATTTTCGCATTTTTCGCGTCTTTTTCGGGTTCAATCGGCAAAGGAAAGCTACGACAGTCTAGGTGATTGTAATACTGCTCGAGGTGTAAGCAGCATAAGGTGGAATCTCAGTTCAGCTCATGGAAGACGGCATTCTCCCATCAACCATAAGGTCTATTGACCGTATTCACGGTGACAAATGACATAAAACGATGCCTGTACGGGTTTTCTATCGTATAAATCATGATCTTAAACGTGTAAATGCTTGATCAAAAGGTATCGCAACGAAACGTACCTTCGCAACATAATTGCTCAAAGCGAGCAACGATGTGTTTTCCATAAGTGTATTTCCTCAAAGCGATGAGATGAACTCTTATCCGATTGAGCAATATCTCTCTTTGTTTATCGTTGCTTGTCTCGAGAATTTTCTGAACCACGTAATTCGCAAACTGGTCCTTCATCATCACCTAATATAAAAAAATTCGAATCCCATCGAGAAAATTAGAAGGGCAATAAATAGCATTGTACTTGCATTCAAAATCGGGATTTACATAAAATCATGCGAAAAACGAAAGCTTATCATCAAGAACAGGTTCATAACAAGGACGACAAAATGGAATTGTAACATCAAATATGACAATCAAATATCGTAAATCTTGGAAATCAGCGATATTCATTTAACAAGAAAGGCGGCAGAAAAAAATTGATGACCTTTGTAAATTTCTTCTCAAGGCAACGTTCCAAAAGCTAGGGATGGACTACAGACGGGTAATAAACCAACCCTTCTCACAGCAGATATGAAGAGGGTTTCCGTTCAAATGATCGGAAACATCTGAGAACCGCTAGGCCTACATTTGATCATTTAAGTAAATCTTTAAGGCTTCGTTTGGAACCCAAAAAGTAATAACGAAAGGAAAAAAAAAATGCTATAGAAAATGATTTTCCCAAGTTTGGTTCCACGATGGAAAATATAAAAGAAAATAAAATATAATCAAAATTTCTCAAATTTTACTTATTTTTAAATTTTTAATCTTTAAACAAATAGAATGAGTTTGAATAAAACATATAGAATTAATATTTTAAGTTTAAACATATTTTTTATTTTCCTCACTATTTTCTTTCCTTGGTACTTTCCGGGTTCCAAACGGAGCCTAATAGATGGAGCATCCATTTCCATTGAATCTAAGATATTAATTTCAAGAGTTTCAATCTTGTGATTGTACTCGCTATAGTAAAGAGAAGCATCATCTCTTAAGACTATTTTCCCAAATTTTGAAGGCTCTGTTTGGAACCCAAAAAGAACTAAGGAAAGAAAATAACGAGGACAATAGAGAGGAAAATTTTTTTGGAGGAAAATATAAAATAAGTTTAAACTTAATATATTAATTTTATATGTTTTATTCACACCCATTTTATTCGTTTCTCTCTATTATATAAAGACAAAGAAATTAAAAATATGTAAAAATTTGAAGAATTTTGATTATGTTGATTTCTTTTTATTTGTTTCTTTCATCGGTAATAATATGCGAGGAAAGAATTGGCTTGAAAGAGCATAAAGCTTATTATATAAACACATGACCACCAATGACGTCCCACACATAGAGAAGCAAAAGCAGGAGTGGGTGGTGGCTTAATATGTCTTTCTTGCAACCTTGAATTAAGACGATATCGAGTGAAGAGTTGGGTCGTTCTGAATGGTATCAGCGCGCTTTCGACCATAAATGTGCTTGCCTTGGGCGCTAGGTCCAATGGTGAATGTAACGTCTCTGTAATCTAGAAGAATGGAAATGGTCCATATATGGAGGACCTAAGACTAAACACTAACGATGCCTTTCTTGGGACGTGAGTGACGGAGAAAAACTTAGAACGGGGATGGTGGGAAACCGTGGTAGCCCAGCGAGAGATTCGGCCTCCCTCACTTGACAACAGCCTCGATCTTCTACGGAACCTAAATAGGAGCATGTTGCCTTTATCCCCAGCGGCGGTTCGCATTAGCCTTCTGTGCTACGAACAATCTCGTGTAGTTCCGGGTGTGGTGGTGCAACGAGAGGTTCTCCCACTGTCCGGGCGATCTTTGGATTGGGCTTGAGGCTCTATCATTGGTGCTTTCATTGAGGCCGTCATGGCGGGAGAGGGCTGCAGGTGCGCAAGTGGATTCGGGTAGAATAATAGATCCATGACGTCCAGGTTTCTCAAGGGAATAATGGAATGATTCGATCCCGGTGGTTCTACACAAGTGTGGGTGGTGGCACTAGCCTCTGAGGTTATCCCACCTATCAAATCGATCTTTGGGTTGGGCTCGATTGGGCTTGAGGAATTTATCATTGGGCATGTTGCCTTTATCAGTTCGCGTGGCCTTAATAAGCTTTCATATCCACGAAGGCGGTGATAGCTATAGAAAAGTTTTTATGACCAGAGGCCAAGCTCGAGCTGATTAGATTAAAAACTGAAACTCAGCTTCGATCGAGCTTACTAAACTCAAAATATGAGTCATTTGCTCGAATATTCGATAAACACAAATCATTTAATAAATTAAAAAATAATTATACTTGAGTTTGACTCGATTAATAAAATAGTAAAACGATTAAATCGCGGCTTGAGTTTGATCAGTGTTATCTGAAACTCGGACTCAACAAGCTACTCGAGCTCGATCTCGACTCGATTAACTCCAAATCGAATTCGAATATTTTACGAGTCGAACTCGAATAGCTTGACTCGTTTACACCCCTAACAAGCACCAAAACCATCTAGATCAACTTGGCATGTACCACAACAATTTAGATGGGTTGATTTTGTTTGACCTAAGTTCGGCCGTGACAGAAATACAAGTCGACTTTAAGTACCAAAGTCACATCATTGCCTTATATATAATACCTCAAACTTTCTAAATATCACAAGGGTATATAATTAGAAAATGCACTTTTGTGGCTCGACTCAAGTGGTAAAAGGACGGGATTAGGATTCTGGGAGGGTTCAAGGTTCGGAATCCCGATGTGGACAAAAAAAAGGGGAAAAAACATTTACCTACAAAAAATATAATATGAAAATGCAATGATACTTCAATCAACTTACAAGTAAATTATCGTTGTCCTCTGGTTGTTGAATAATCTCTTCGATCAAGGACTCCCGTTCGGAAGTACTACCATACTCCAAACATTTCTCGACGACATTGGATGCGTATTTATGCTGACTCATTTGACAGTTGCTCGGTTAACTATTTGTGATTTAGGCTTCTCTCATCGAGTTCCCTCTCAAAGCAATCTTTTAAGAAATCTGATCAATCATGACATCATAATCAAACATAAAGTCGAAAACCTTTCTGACTACACCAAACAAGAGCGGTATAGGGAATCCATGTCATGAGGCAACTATTTGATGCAGCGTGTAGCATGATTGATGACAAAGTGCTGCATCTCAATCAGAATATAGCGCTGTTTGGTTCACATTTTTTTAAAATGGTTTTTTCTGTTTTCAAAACCAATGAGAACAATGAAAATAGGGAAAACATGTTTGGTTCTTAAAAAACAAAGAAAACACTATATTCAAAGAACAAGATAAGTTTTTAGAGAACACCAAAATGGTGTTCTTTGTGTTTACCTCAAAAGCGTTCTTATGGAGTTTTCAAAAGAAAGCATGAACCAAACATGCCTGATTTCTCTGAAGAACAGTAAGAAAAGGCTTTAATTTTCAGTTTAAATTGATAAAACAATAATAAGTAAATAATATACGAACAATCAAATTAAGAATTTTAGATTGATGCCGATCGATACCGCATCACCTAATATACAGAAGAATATGTGTGATAATATTCAGTGACTTTCAGTGTTGTTGGTAATCAATGCGGTCAAAAGGGAAGGCATGTTTTAAGTAAAGATAATCAGTGGCAAATTCATGTTGCTTGAAACTCTTGAGTTAGATTAGGGCGAGAGGTCTCAGACTATAACCAACCCGCGTTTGATGATTGAAATTAACTAAATCTTAAGCTATAAATCAAATTCCCAATAAAATTTTTATTTATTTATTTTTGATAAACAAACAAAGCGGTATATTAGAAAGAAAAAGATGCCAAAACGGGCATCCTTAGAGAGTATACAGGAAGTCTACAAAGGGTACTGAATTCCCAATAAAATGCCCAAAAGCTATAAATCAAATTCCCAATTTTTTTTTATTTTTTTTTTGATACGGAAGAAACAGCGGATATTAGAGAAAAGTAATGGCATCCTGAATGAAGAATGTAAAGGGCGGAATTCGATACTTATCTGAAATATCAAATTCTCAAAATTGATGAAAACATGCATTACAATATTGGAAAAACTATTTGAAGTAACATAATTGCCATCTTGATTATCTTCTGTGAGAACAAAAGCGATTCAGAATCTCTATCAACCATAAATTGAATCGTGCATAGTGATCACTCGAAACTCTACATGACAAAGAAGAAACAAACCCGAATAATATATCAGAGGGAAACCATGGATGAATCTGCATCAGCCGAGAAGGCGGGGTCTTACGAATAACGCGTAATCCATGGATGAGTAGCCGGGAACTTGACCTTTGTGGGTATGATAAATCCGATTTTCTCGGCGGGACATTCTAGCGCCCGGATCACATGAGTTCGTTTGGTCTCGTACGCATCTCATAACATGTCCATCAAGCTCATGCACGAGTTGCGTCTTCTGATCAAGCTCGATAACCTCAAGTGCCTAGAACATGCATTTAGCGCAGAATATAAAAGTGAGAATCCGAAATTCGCATTTCAAAGTGACATAAGATGAAATATGATGAACTTCTATTCACACGAAAACCATATCCTTATAATTTGACATTAGTATCGTTTTTTTTTAATGGGTGAAACGGCCAAAAAGGAAGCCAACGGCTCAAGAAAACCTACCAGAGCAAAAAATCATCTATACCCCCATCGAGTTAAAGAAATCTATGGAGCCATCTCTATCAGGCTAAACAGTGGACCCGGGACCATAGCTGCAAATGACAGGCAGCTTCGTGCAGCGAGCGAAAAGATCTCGCTCGTCAAAAGCCACTTTATTCCTTTACTGCATTGTCCTGAAATGAGACAAAGGGAGCGCCCTCGAACTTTTACGTTTTCTTTCCCACAGTGCTCCTTGCCCGAAGAGAGAAGATTTTGGCGAATGAAGGAAAAAACCCCCAAACTTATTATCGCGAATGATTTCCCTAACAGAACATATATATAAGGTGAGATGATTGGGATTTCTCTAATTTAACAGTAGTCTGAGTTAAGACTGAATACGGTTGTGTTATGTGATACGAGCTTTATAAATTTATAGTTCCACTGTTTGTAGTGAAGTGTCGGAATCATTGAAACTACAAAGGCATGTATACAGTAACAGTACACGGATCATAGACACCTCATGGTGACAAATATATGACTTCTATGTTTATGTCACTCCTGATAACTCAACAATATAAAGAATCTGGACCATTCAGTCTATGTAGAGTAATTCATCTATCTGAATAGAATCCATAGGTCTACCATTACGTAAACATATATTGGAAAACAAGACATCTAAGATTCATTACATTAAGTCGAAATTGTTTTGGAGCTTGTAGGAGCTCCATGGATATCAGTAAATTAAACATACCTTGGATCACCTGACAACTAGCGTTTACGGGACCAAGTTATCTTCAGCGACAAGTTGATATCTGAGTTCCCTTCTGCTCGAGAATCGGTGTTGAAAAGCGCTAACATATAGAGTCGGTTGAACAAAAATATCCATCCATGAAATTTTGAAAATCATACGAGATAATATCTCAAAACATAGTAAGTGCCGCGAAATCTTTTTGATGTTAAATGTATATTCTGGCAGATTATTAACTTTTTTAAGGTCTGATACCCCAACATTTGTTTCATAACTCAAATATGCCCATACGTCGACAAAGTGAACCAGATGATAGCGGAAACGTCTAGACCTTGATTGTTGTCTTATGTGTATCAATTCTGCTGACGGTGTGGCTGATGGGTGATAGGCGCTCGATTTATATGAACCCTATGTTAAGTAATTGAGACGAACATTGAAACAACGTTGATAAAAAGTTATGAGTAGTTGACTATATACATTAAGCTTATCGGGTTGTTTGTTATCTATCTTATGAAAACAAGCATATAATTTAATGCCTAAAGGGTGAAACATTTGTACAGATAACGTAATTCCCAAAGACGTCGGTCATTAACTTTGAAACGTAATGGTAGAACCTCTTTTAAAACAAGATTGCTAATATTCACTACAATCTCAATTCTGCTGAATAAATGGAAGCTCATTGATCATGTGAGAATTAAAAATATAAGAAAAGTGATTTTCCTGTGCCTTAACTGTGAAAAAAGCTACTGGCAAAATGTAAAGAACAGAGACTGAGACACTTACCTGCCTAATTCAGCACATTATCCATAATATGGACTCAAATTTCGTGCATTGTTAGATTTGGGTTCTGAAAAGAATGTTTTTAGGATCATCAAGTTGTCTACTCCTCTTTGTCCTTATAAAATCCATATAATTTAACTGGACTGTAGAGGGAACCTCATTGTTTCGTAGTCTGATGATTAGATCCATCCTGTGGAATCCACAATAGTATAGGACTAGAAACAGGCGAAAATGAAATTGTCAGCCTTGATGGAGGATTTCCATAATAACCACTGCCCATTATTCATTTTCTGGACTTGGAGAGTTCAGTTTCCATTCGTGAGGATGATGGGTTTATGATGCCTTGTCATGAAGGCCCTGACATTTGGACCTCTTACTGTAAGAAACAATGACAGTGACCCCAGAATGCTTCTCTAGGTGAAAACCGAGGACCGTACTGGCCTGCAGCAGCGTATGCCTCTTCAAAAGGATGTTGAAAGTATTGCATGTGAAGAGGATCCAGAAAGGAGATTACCTGTGATAACCCGTGATACCCGTAAAACTTGTTCAGATTACGCAACCATGTGAATCTTTTCCCAGCTAATTTTCCGCTGCTCGGCGGTCACTTCGGACCAGAACTTGCATGAAGGCAGAGGAATGGCCGATACAGGAGAAAGATACCGCTATATATTGAAACAGGCGAACTCACCATATCGCCATCCCGTTATAGACGTGGTCTGGCGGCTGTACATTGGCGTGCAAAAAGCAGTTCGGCTGGAGTAACGTATCCAGCTGCGGTTGCAAACAAAGGCGTCGTGATCCCAGGAGGCTTTGTCGCCGGCTCTCAACAGGCGAGAATTTAGGGGAACGCCGGTGAAGTTTTCCGTGCCATTGTAAGGTTGGCTGTTCGCCGGAAGGTAACCGACCGACTCACGAGCCGTGGAAGGCTTTGTTGCGTATGGAGGTGTTGGCATATTCCTTCGAAATATTGTTTCTGTTGTCGTTTATTTATTCATCTGGCTGAAAGACTAGATACATTCGATGCCTTTGTTTCAGACGCCAATCCAGCATCCCCGCCTTTACTGCTCGATTCATCTTTTGGTAGAGGAAGTGAGCTGTGTTTTCGATCAGAATATGATGAGCTTGGAAAAGAGTCAGTTGCGTCCTCGTTAAAATTGCACGAGCTTGCCGATATCGGCAGGTCGAGGACGGGTTACGGTAATTTTGAAATTTCAAGGAAAATGGAACAATGAAATAGCGCTGGACATCGAGTCAAAGTTCTCTGTGTTGCATAGCTTGAACAGGACTAAGTCTCCACACAGGAGAGACGGGGTTCGGGGAAAATCTTCCTATGAAAAATGAAACATAGTATAAGTACAAGGAAATACAAACAATTAGTACCATGTTTAATGAACACGTAACATAACAATCAATAATTACTAAAAGAACGATCTTTTTATTTTATTTTGATTAACAGATAATGGATTTGTTTAGCAATTATTAGAAGTATTATCTAATAAAAACGATTGTAGAACAAGTACTATGTTCAATTAACACGTAACACAATAATCAATAATCACTTTGACAATAAAAAATAATTAAAATATGGCAAACCATATCGATGTTTCGGCACTTTATGATGTTAAGAATCATTTTTCCATTCTGTGCATCTAAAGTTACTTTTGAATAGAACATCTGTACACAATATTTCTGTAGGATCGAAAAGGAAACGTTTAAACCGACTTCAAGAAATGTCAAAAGATGCAAAATTGTAGTTAGATATCGTAAAATCACTTATATTTTATACAAGCAATGTCAATAATAAACCACAAATAAGAAGGCCAAACTCCTGATAGCAATATACTCGGAACTCTCCACTACCAATACAAACATAAGTTATGTTGAAATCACTGACACGATAATAAAATACGAAAACAAAGAAAAACGCCAAGATTTAAATACAAGATCAGTGATGTTATTTATAAAGCATGATCAAGCATCAAGATTAATGATAAGAATGCAACTCGGAAAAACATGACATTAAGATTGGTTAAAGGTATATATCCAGAGAAGGCCCCGAGCTTTTGTAATGAGCTGCTGAAGAAGTAGCCTTATAATCAGGCGCGAATATCCGCTACTTTCTGGCCAATCATCTGAGGCTTCTCGAGGCGACCTATCATCCTCGGGTTCCTCCTTGTGAGTAGATAGGGAACTATGAGACAAATGAAGAGGTCCATTTCCATTGTCATCAAAAGAAGTTAATCTCCAAAATTGTGCAGAAAACCAGTCACCAGCGCGCCGGCGATTCTGTGACTAGAGGCGGAGGGAGCCTCGGATTCAAGTTGACGTTAGAGCAGTAGTATGCAAAATAGGCTGGATCAGACCGCAATTGTTCCTCAGGGCCTTCATTCTGTGCTTGCTGTGCTTCGCCAGCTCAATTCAGATTGTTTTGTTGAGTCATTAGATTCCCAATAGCGGCAAAAGAACCCTCCATACTGGGCGGTGCACTACCACTTCGGTTTGGAATCATATCACTCTGATCCTCGGGCAACCTATGACCGTTCAAGATTAATCCCAACTCCTCTGCTGCCATACTCGTTAATGGGGATGCAGGAGTATTTGCAGCATCAGCGAGAGCTTAGGCCATTTTCTAGCTTCACCGCTTTCCACCATTATCGCCGGGGCTTAATTTGTATCACCGTTAAATAATCTTTGTATCGACAATGGCTTTCATATTTTCTCCAACCCGGGCGCCACGTCAACCCCTTATTCACAAATATTAAGTCAATTATCAATTTATAAGCAAACTTTACAAAGAAAAGCACAATCTAAAATATCCTTTCAACCGCCATAACCGATCTTGCAAAAAGCACACAGTACATTTACAAAAGCATATGTTTCAGAACCAAATTCAAATTCTCTTAACTGCAAGACGAATCAATACTCTCTAAAAGATCATTACAGCCCGACTCATGATTGATTGGTTATACAGTAATTAAAAAAAGGTAGTGCTTAACCTGCTCGGGTCGGTCCTTATTTGCAGGTTAACAAAACCACAATTATAGTTTTCGGAGTTGATAACAAATCGAGCATTCTTCCCTAAATTCTATTTAAGAAGGTATCTAACATGCTCACTCCAAAATATCCTTTCATCCGCCATAACCGATCTTTCAAAACGCACAAAGTAAACTTACAAAAGCATATGATTCAGAACCAAATTCAAATTCTCTTAACTGCATGTTTTATGTACAATTAACACCGAAATTGTGAGAATCACATGGTTCCCAGAAATATCTACAGTTTCTTGCGCCTACCAGAGTAAAAATTCAGCAACATTTCCAACAAAAATGCTAGCTTGAAAGTCAGGATCAAGCTGAAGCTGACCACGAAATAGATAGACCTATCCAAACACTAAAGCTCCAAAACCCCTCAAACACGATCAATTCACATACACAACTAGAAATAAATACAGAGCAAAAAGCTTTAACACAAATCATCAGGAATTAGAAACAAAAAAAAAAAAAAAACTCCAACTTCAAAACCCTAATACAAATTTTCAGAATTACCTAAGCATATCTTCTGAGACCAAATTCCAACTTTAACTCTATATTCATTTACAGATTTTTAATTAAATCTAACCCCAGTAGTTATGAATTATTGATTACTACCCAAACCCAATTCAAATTTAAGCAAAATTTCAAACAAAATATCATCAAATAACACTAAACAGAATCCATTAAAACCACTAAATCATTAGTTCTTTTAGCCACAATCTAATTTGCAAATCTCTCAAACAACAATAAAATCACATACCCAACAACAAAAGAATAATAAAAGCAAAAGGGTTTAACGGCTTTGGACAACAAGAACATCACAAGATACTCAATTGAAGACAAAAAAAAAAACTGCAGCTTCCAGCCTAGTGCACATTTCCTGGGCCATGTTAGGAAAGTTAATGGGGCTCACCCTGGTATATCAAAAACCCTAAGTTTTGAGCTAAAACTAGCAAGCTGTCAAGGAATTCTAGAGAGAGGAAACTCAAGAGAGAGAGATTCCTTGGTGTGAAGAAACAAATGCCACTTTGCAAAGCCCCCACAGTGTATATATAATAAGGCCAAGGCTTTTAAATTTTATATTATTTCGGGAAAAATAAAAAAAACTATTTCCAAATTCATTAATTAATGAAATAAGTCATTGTATTATGAAATGACAGTACCGCCCTTTTGTTTTTCATCGTCTTTTCATAGTCAAGCTCTTGATTTTGGAAGGTCAGTTTTGGGTATTTTGCTGAAAGTGGAGAGTACACGTGGAGGATTCCTTGGGGGGGAGCATGGATTTTGATGGAACTGCAGTGTAGCCTAGATTTTGTCCCGTAGGATTTTGGGTGGGGTTCTGGTGCTTGACGGTCTATCAAGGTCAACCGTGTGGTCGCAATTCTAGGCCGTTAGATTGGGTTATGATGACATGTGATGCTTCGATGACACGTTCGTTGACCCGAGAAGGTGAAGAAAAAAAGTCATAGTTTACACGGCTATGGGGAAAGCTAAACGAACAGGGCGGGGTATATATTGGAGAATGACAACCAAATCTGAGCCGTTGGATCTCATCACAAAGCATGTGATTAACATCATACGGCAATGGGTCGGATTTGGTTAAGATTTTAGATTTTCATCCCCATTTTTATTTATTATTTTTATCTCTGTCTATCATTAGATTTAGATTTTAAATCATGTATCTATCAAATGATCGGGTACTGATATCTTGCCTAAATACCCTATTCCAAATTGTGAAATAAATTGTTTTATAAAATTATGAATATAAAAATTACTTTAATCGTATGATATTAATAAAAATTAATATGATGTGATTTCATTAAACCAATAAAAATGCAAGCATGTCCCGAGATATTATTAACAAATAAATATATTATATATTAAATTATGGATATTAGTCGAGACAGTATGATATACTCAAACGTCTCCATCCCCCAAATTGAAAATCTTTTGAACCAGTTGTCAGATATTTAGTGGGTTTAAAATATTCCTTACCTCCCACCATTCTAGTTGGTTATTGGATTATTTTTCGGGTTCGGAGGAAATTGTTATCCCTATACCTAATTGTGAATGAGGGAAATTGTATTTATGAAAAAATCATATGTTTTAGGCTCGATATCGATCCTATCCAAATGGAAACGAGGGAATTTGTATCTAATATCATTAATAAACTGAACTTCAAGAATCTCGAAGTTACAAAATATAGATCATCATCTGAATATAAAAGCGAGGAATTCGCCTTAATCGATTATGCGATTTTGGTCAAAGTTTCAAATTACAAAATATGATATTGGATAATAGAGTTGTGCAATTTTACTTAATCAATTATCCGCTTTAGGTAAAGGGACACAACATTCTTGCTGGGTCCCACGAGATTATGGAGACAAATAGACAAACAGTCCCTACAGTGTCAAGCAAGCAGGCAGCACTTTCGTAGGGTGGAAGATCGATTCTGATGTCGTTTATAACTTGGCCGGTCGTGAATAGATATTATTCGTTTAGTAGAAATCGCCATGGTACAAATGTATTTCTGGTTGGATCTTCTTAGATGTCGGGAGGCTTCTTTTATCAGTCACGGGATGTGTAAACGGTGTTTTTCTTTGGTTTTTTTTTGAGTTAGGTGAGCCCCCAGCCTTGTTACTTTAATTTCCTATTGTTGATGACAAGTCACAACCTAATAACCAGCAACAAACATTTTTAAAGAACGTGGGTAATGACTGAAATAGCCTCCGAATGGATAGGAAAAAGTTATTGAATTGAGAAAGCAAATGGGGAGGGGCAATTTTGGAATCGAAATGGAAAAAATAATTGAATCATTTGGATGACAGCAAACGCCAATAAACGATTACCTAAGGCAAAGAAAAAAAGAACTTTGTGTGGCATGATCCTGGCCGTCCGATTATTCATAGTCAACGGCTGATGTCCTCCTAATATAAGAACAATTTACTCGACTTGTGCTTCTCACTTTAGTTTTTTTCTTTGCTTTTTTTATTTATTTACAAATCCAATTAAAAAATTTAAAATTAAAAATATATATTTAAAAAAATATTCTTAGACATATGTTTGATATATATATATATATATTTTATATTTATTCGACTTTGTGATATATACGTTAAGTATTATATTCGCGTAAAAACAGGCTTTATCAATCTCTTATGTCCTTGTCAAGCAGCACTAGCAGTGCCGTTGAAAGAAATTTTAAATTTTATCTTTTCAAATTATTTTTATTACGTATTATTTGATAAATCGTTAGCTTATTTACATATTTTTATATGCAATATAAAAAAATTAAAATTTACTAAAATAAATAAAATTTTGGCTTTTTAAAGTCAATACCAAAATAAATAAATTTTATATTTTTTATAATAATTAAACATATATTAAAATAAATATATTATACTTAGTATAGAAAATGGGGGATAAAATAAGGGATGGAGACCTCAATGAAAGTACAAGTGGATGCCCACTTTCTTTTCTTTTCTTTTCGTTTCTTTTCTTTTCTTTTCTTTTCCTTTATTTTCCTAAGAAAAAAGTGAAATGTTGATTGAGAGGGCCATTTGGAGTTGTCTTTGCTTCCTAGGACACTAGCATGGTGACTGAAACCCATTGCAGATTTAGCCTCTCTTTCTCATCGTTCTTTTCTCATTTGCTTGTTACAAAATAAAATAAACAAAAAATCTTGTTATTTTCATTTTGTCTGCCCATGTATCTGGCTTAATTTAAGTCGTCACTAAATCCCAGTATCTCATATTATGAGTTCGAAGAGATCATGAGCCTTAAAGTGGTCGGTTGATTGGATAGCATTTCTTCTGGTCATAACATTAAAGGGGTGTTTAGGCGTAAAAAAAAAAAAAAAGTATATATCCTCTTATAAGAAGAATTTTATTTCTGATGATATTTATATAATATAATACAAGATGATAAAAGAAAAATCTTAATTATTTTTATTTTTTTGGTCTAACTACGAGATGTTGAATGTGTCAAAGGCAGATAACTATTATTAAGTAATCTTATCTAATAATGCTTCATTAGAGAGTGATGCAAGAAACATTGGAAGTGGCATTAAATTGGTCCAGATTGAAAAGTAGTTTACTACATTGGGATTGCTAAGGGTGTTTAGCTATTAAAAATAAATAAATAAAAAATTATTCATACCTCTTTTTTTGATAAGAAAATTTTCTTCCCTCTTACCTAATGGGCGAAGGATATCGGGTTTGATTACATTAGGAACAATTTACTAGAATATATATATATATATATATATATATATATATATATATATATATATATATATATATAATTAAAAATATAAATAAATAAATAAATAAATCTTCCTGTCTTCTTGCCATTCTAGTTATACCTAGCACAACATATCCTCAGCAATCCAAGCAAAATTGAACTCAAAACACCATTTTCATTGAAGATTTCCATGACAAAATTCAGAACCATGAACTCCATTGAGGAAGAAGACAACATCAAAATGATAGAATTCACCATTGATTTGGTTGAAAAAAGAACAGATCAACTGCAGATTTCCTTCATTTTAACAGATCAACAGCCTCGAATATCTGCTTACAGAAATCCAGAGCAATGTATCATCATCATCATCATCAAACATCAAGCTAATTAGTTATGGGGGAAACCCAGAAATCCTCGAGGAAGTACGAGAATTGAGGTTTTTTCTATCATCCTAGCAGAGTTTTCTTACAGGTGAAGATTGTATGGTCCTTTCTGAAGATTCCTTAACCCGGGAAAAGGGCCGGCAAAGGGTCTCGCTGGAGCTTCCCGTCCAGAAACCCGAGCTTGTTCATCTTCGCTTCGCACCATAGCAACTGCTCCTTCGTGATCCTTTCCATTCTCAGAACTCTGGATAGGATTTTCATGTCGATGAGCCCGAACAGCATCTCGACTTCGGGATGAGTTGCAGGCCAAGATTTCTTCTTCCACCCTTTCTGCTTTCTTCTCAGCTCCTTAAGTTTCATCTCTTTCTGCACTTGAAGGGAAATGAGTTGCAGGAAATATTCCATTATTATTAAAAAAAAAAGAAAAGAAAAAAAAAAGGAATAAATACATCATGAACAACATCATAAGTTTAATTTTGGAAACAAAAAAACCGTAGCCTCATTTTCTCTCAACTTTTTCTTTGCTAGACTTTTTTCCTTCGAGCAAGGATGAGTGATTTTTTGGGCTGTTCTTGGCCTGAAAGCACCCCCTTTACACATCTTTTCATAAATTTTTTCCTCGATAAAATGGTTATCCCACAAGATATAGTTTTTCATTTGTTTTTGTCGTGTTTTAGTCGTCGTCTAGGTGCAACGTGTGATTGTCGTAAAAGTGAAAGTTTGGGATTACTAGAGTGCCAGACTCCTTCGGTACCATGAATTTGGTATGCCCTTCATGCATATCCTCTTCTGTTAAGGGGGACAAAGCCCGTGCAGGTTTGGTACGGTATGTTTAGGGTACAAGGGTATTTTTGTAATTTGATCATATCCATGCTAGTATAAATACCCTCCTACCTAACTCTATTTCGGTGATAGTAAAAGTTTGGGCCGCAGTTTTTGTAATTTGGTAATTTGGTATGTTTAGGATATAAGGGTGTTTTGGTAATTTGATCATATATATGCTAGTATAAATACCCTCCTACCTAACTCTATTTCGGTGATAGTAAAAGTTTGGGCCGCAGTTTTTGTAATTTGGTTTTGGTATGTTTAGGATATAAGAGTATTTTGGTAATTTGATCATATCCATGCTAGTATAAATACCCTCCTACCTAACTCTATTTCGGTGATAGTAAAAGTTTGAGCGCGTTTCGTAATTTATTGTTTAGGAACATAAGGGTATTTTTTGTAATTTGATCATATCCATGCTATTACTGTCCCTCCCCTCACGTAACTCTATTTCGATTGATAGTAAAAATTTGGTGCAGTTGATTAGTTCTTGTTCTTGCAACCACATCAAATTTAGTGTCTTCTTCGTTTTTCTTACTCCGATTTTATCACCATTATTGCACGAATCACAACAAAGACTAACTATCAGGATCCGACATGGTAAAAGCCAAATAATCTGTAAAAACGGGACGAGAATGGAAAAGGATTCTCAAGAGTTAGACGGCTCTAACAAGAACTAGGGTTTTGAACCACTGAATTTCTACTACTATTTATGAGAATAGAACACGAAATTTTTAGGTAACAAATTCATCGCCTTGATCGGAATGAGATATGGCGTCGAAACCGTACCTTCTCGAGGAAAGATTGAATCTGTTGAAGTGGCGTAGCAGTCGGGTTCTGTCCTCCAAACAGATTAAGAACGCCGCTCGACTTTTTCTTGTCCATTTTCAGGAAAAGGTGGAAAGTAAGAATCGAGCTCTCAATGATTCTAATTAGATCAGAAGCAAGGACAACAAAATCCGATTCATCCTCCATCTGTGTTTGATCTGAACCTGAAAAAGATAAACGAAGAAAAGAAAAACACTTTACAGCACAATCCAAACAAAAAAAACAAAAACAAAATCAAAATCAAAATCAAAATCAACCCCAAGTAGCATAGTCTTTAGTTTCAAGATGCAGAACGAAAAACGAAAATGAAAACACACAATTCACAGGTTGTCACCATGCAGTTTCCGATCAAATTATGATCCTACCTTGTACATTTGGAACTTGGAGAAGTTTAGGGAGCATATTTCTCGTTCGAGCATAAATTTCGACCCTGGATCCCAGCTCAAAGGGCTCGTTTTCGATAAACCTTTGCAACAAAACCTGAAATTGCTGAAACTGCTGCGCGCTGTGATTGTATCGAGCGGGATTTTCAGGCTGGCACGAGATTTTCTGGCTCAACTGCGTGTATTGGCAGTGAAGTGCCTCCCAAGTCAAGCAAATGTGAGCTACATACGCGGTTTCCAGATCCTGATACGGGTTGTTATCAGGCTTCTGCAGGTGTTCGGTTTCGTCTTCAGCTTCTTGCATCTTTTTCATGGAAAGGCAACGGAACGGAGATGAAAGCTTCTTAGATCTCGGTGATGGAGTTCTTGGCGATGGAGTTGAGGGAACTAGAGGACCTGCAATGAAACAGAGCCTTCATTTCTATAATCGATTTAGTTTCTTGCATTGAGGTGATGAATTACTGTTTTTGAAAACTGTTCTTGGGAACAGTTTTTGAAAGCATGGAGAACACCATTTTGGTGTTTTCTGAAAACTGCTTTTGTTTTTTTTTTTGATGGATTAGCAAAGCAGATATATGTTTTTGTTCTCTGAATTTAGTGTTTTCTATGTTTTTTAAAACAAAAAAAACTAGGAACCTAACGTGTTCTCCCTGTTTTCCTTGTTTTAGAGAACAGAAAATAGTTCTCAAATACAGGAATCGAACATGCCCTTAGCCCTTAGTTTCTTAATAACCGAGGATTTCACTAAATCAAGGGGAAGTAAAACAACAAATGCATAGTTTCTATGAACATGTTAGAAACAAATATCGCTTTCGAAAATTAAAAAACAAACAAAAACTAACAGGCAAGGAGGCAATTCAGCTCGATTTATATCGTATTCAAGAAACCAAACACTCATAACAAAATGCAAACCAGCTTCATTCAGATGTTGAGCGCTCATTCGATCAAAGAACAACATTTTGGTGTTCTCTTAAAACTGTTTTTGTTCTTTAAATTTAGTGTTTTCTATGTTTATAATACAAAAAAAAAAACTGGAAACCAAACATGTTTTCCCTGTTTTCCTTGTTCTCCTCGTCTTTGAGAACAGAAAATAGTTCTCAAAAACAGAAACCGAACATGCCCTTAGTTTCTCAGTCGAGCTTTTCCACTTAATTAAACCCGAGATTGCTGTTTACTAAAGTAAAACAACAAATGCATAGTTTCTATGAACATGTTAATAACAAATTTCACTATCGAAAAGTTTAAAAAAACAAAAACTAACAGGCAAGGAGGAAATTCAGCTCGATTTATATAAGCATTCAAGAAACCAAACACTAAGAACAAATCATAACACAATGTATATACCAGCTTCATTCAGTTGCTGAGCACTCATCCGATCGAAGAACAGCATCCGCTCGCAATATTTGTCGAACACATCATTAAACCCCTGCCATTGTTGCAGGCCTTCACCATCTCCGTCCCTCCACTCGCTAGAGCTCGTCTCGCCCTCTTCCTCTTCTTCCTCGTCCTCCTCTTCCGGGCACGATTCCTCAGGTATTAACACCATAAAACTACTCCTCCTCAGTTCTTTCAACCTCCTCTTCACCTCATTCGTGATAAAATCGTCATCGTCATCATCCTCAACATCACCAGAGGGATGACAGTTTCCGGGTTTATTCATATTATCACCATTCTCATTCTTAGGTTCCTCAGGCTGTGGCACTGGCTTATCCTCTGATTCTTTTTCGGGGTTTGGTTTGTGGGCTTTTCTGAACTTCTTAACTTTGAAGAAATCCATTATAGAATATGCCTTTTGAGGCAAAGCACCTTTTTCCTATCATCCAAACAGAAAAGATTAGAACCTTTTTCTCATAACCCAAACATAAAAAGGTTAGATTCTTTCTTCCCAATCACAACTCAAAACCCTAGAATAGCATTCCTATTCCAATAACAGTGCTTCCTTTCTCAAATAAAGAATATATGAAATCAGATATCCTCAAGCCAAAAAATAACATTATCTAACTTAAAAAAACCCATTTCAGCAAGAATCTGTTCGGAAAAAAAAAACCCTAAAGATCTCAACAAAAAGCTACAAAATCCGAACCCCACTAAGAACAAAGCCACTGATCTTGACCCTATGAGACCCAAAAACAGATTTAGATTCAAAATTATTAGACAACAAAACCCAGAGATTTAAGCAAGCTGAAAACAGCAAAGAAATCTATTTTTTCTTTGAATCACCAAGCTCTAAGTTAAAACCCCATTTTTTTCACTCAATGCAATCAGATGAACTCTGAAACAACACTCGTAAAGACAAATTCAACATTTAAGTCTCATAAAAAAGTACATTTTCCAGCATTACACAAAAAAAAAACCAGAGATCAGATCAGTCTTGCTTAACCTTGGAACAACACTTACACAGTTACACTGATCACTAAAGCTTCACCATCTCAGTACTAAAAAAAACCCACATTTCTCAGCAAAACCCATCACCGACATGACAATACCAGATCAGGTGATCAGCATTATGATCAAGCTCTCGAAAAAACGAAAACCCCTTTTCAGGAACATCTTCAAAAACCCATAAGAAAATCAGAAACCCCACAAACAGAGAAGAATGTCTAGGGTCTGTATTGCTTCGGAAAGCCTCAGATGGAGAAATGGAGAGGGAGGAAATTGGGTGGGGAATGCAAAAGAACTGAGCAGTAATGATGGGAAAAAGAGCATTAATTTCCATAATTAGGAAAAAATTAGTAGAGATCTTTTTTTAGTTATTGGAAAAAGAGAAAAAATTTGAATAAAAATTTTAAATTTTGGGGTGTTTCCGTAAATGGGGAACTTGATCACGAAACCCTAGATCAGTACAAAGAATATTGTCAGAACAACAGTCACCTGCACTCTCTCCTATCTCAGAATGCCGCGAAAATGTGTATTTTTTATTTAATATAATTATCTTTTATTGAATTACCATTTTACCCTTAACATTTTTTCCATTTCACACTTGGAATTGTTTTCTAAAATTGTTTTGTTTTTATATTTTATAGAGTAAAATTTTATTTAGTTTAATTTTAGTAGCTAATTTGTTTTCTTTTTTTTTTTCTTTTTTTCTTTTTTCTGAAAAACAAAAAAAAACAGTTTTCAATTCTTTTTGTAATGAAAAACATAAATAATAAAGAAAATACTAAATTTAAATAAGTTGTCCAAAAAATCGGACGACAATAAAAGTTTTCAAATAATATCCAAATTGTGTTATTTGTATTTTCAAAAATAGTTTTAAAGAATAAGAACAAAAAAATATCTTAATGTTTTAAAATATATATATACAAAGAAAGTGGAAGAAATTAAAATTGAGATAAATTAAAATTAATAAATTAATTATATATGTTTATTTAAACTCGTTTTATTTGTTTCTGATAGGTTTGAAAAATTGGCTCGCAGGCCCACTCACCAAGCCCAAAGAAGTGGCGCGCCCAATGCAATACCCAGCCCCTGGCATCGTACCTCAAAACGAAGGCCCGGCCCGCAGAACCAATGATCATCTTTGATGAATTAGAAGGTCCATATCTTGCAAATCAATCAGATTTACCATTAAAAATAATAACCCTCAATAGTGATATCATCCGCCGATCCAACCAAATCTTACTATAAGGGAAATAAAATAATAATGATCATCACTCAGCTGATTCCCCCAATAAGGAATAAGTGATTATCCCCAAATAAACTCTTTCGTAAATCCATACACTAAATCCGAGTATTGATAAGAAAATCTTATCCATCAACAATCCAGTTACGATAACCGGTCGAACATCCACTATAAAATAAGGCGACACCCCCAAATGTGGTAATGCACTCTTAGACGATACTCATATGCAAGATAGACAAAGAACACATTCGCTTCCTCTCTGGTTAGCGCCTCTTTTCTCAGCTTAACCGACTTAGATCTGAGTGCCACGGCTGTGCTCCCTCACCGACCCCTCTTCCTTGTTACAGAGGCACGTCCACAGAGGCTTCCAGTATCAACAAGGCAATGGTCCTAATTCCTCACCAGATAATCCAAGAGCTCAGATCCAAATTTCGTCACAATCCGCGTCCGCCTAACTAATTCTCCTTTACACGCCCAAATTTAATTCCATGGGACAAAAGATCATTAGTTTCTCTTTATTATAAAAAATCTAAAAATATGTAAAATATTGAGTAATTTTGATTATATTTTATTTTTCAAAATGAAACAAAATGAATATATATATATATATATATATATATATATATATATATATATATATATGTATAAGTATATATTCATTTATAATATTATGTAAAGCCTATATGGTTTATAATCAAATAACCGAGCTCCGTGCAAACTAACCCAAACAACTATGATAAGTGTTGTAAAAATCGAATTGAATCGGTTCGTCCGATCAGTTGGACTATCGACCGATGACCTTTCTGGTATTGGTTTAATCCAATTTGACTATCCGTTCGGCTCATAAATAATGAATCGATAACTTTTTTGATTCAATAATCATTTGCCACAATTATACAAAAAATAAATCATAAAAAAAAGCCATAATTCATTTAAGAGTTTTCTAATTTTATTATAAATAACATAAGTATGATTAGTGTAAAATTAAAAACCAAATTTCAATGCAAAAGACTAGTGAAGAAAAATCGAGGGTCTTTTTTGTTCATGTTTTTTAAAACAGTTTTTGAAACACATGAAGAATAACATTTTGGTGTTTTTTGAAAACCGTTATTATTTTTTTAATTTAGTATTTTTGTGTTCATCATATTTTTCAATAGATAAAAAAATGGGAATTAAACATGTTTTACTTGTTTTTACTGTTATTATTTTCTTGAATTTAGTGTTTTATTTGTTATTAGTGTTTTCTAAAATAAATAAAATAGGAACAAAGGATGTTGTTTGAGGTTTTTTTTTTTTTTTTTTTTTTTATCAAAATAAAAAACAGAAAACAAATGTATTATTAGGTTTTAAAGTTTGAGGAAATGGAAAAAAACATGAGGGTAATTCTGTCATTTCATATATAAAATAAAATTTCATATTTAAAAAGTATAAATGGGTGGGTTAACTTAATAACATTGGTGGAAGCGTTTAGTAGCCCAAGGTGTAACTGGTTTTGGCGGGAAGTAGATACAAGTACGAAATTACCCCTCGTTTTCCCGTAGAATAACAAGCGCACCCTCAAAATAAGGTTGGATGCCTTCCGAAACGCTTTTAATTTTGCATTAATTTGATTTTAAGAAAATTTGTTTATTTAAAAACATAAATTTTTTTTAAAAAAATTTCACAACAAATTATACGTAAAAAGTGCAATAATAAGAATATTTTTAAACATTTTTTTTATTATACATGTGTAATATTTTAATACAAGTATTTTTAATTTATTTTTACATATTTTGGTTAAAAATATGGTTTTTGAAAATAAGTGAGGGTAAGTCTTTAACAAAATAATAATAACAAAAACTATGAGCTTGTTTGATGGAGGTTTTAAAAAAATGTTTTTTGTTTGTTGGTAAGGATGGTATCGAGACGAGTTTGGTATGAGGCACCCTTATCCTATTCCTGTCCCAAAATTTTTGTAAATTTTTGAATGCCAAACCCGGGGTTGGGGCAAAACCCCTTTTCTCATCTCCCAAACACATCCAAGACCAAGCGAGTGACAGATTTTTCACCCTCATTTTCTCATCTCCCAAACACATTTTGCAATACAGATTTTCACCATAATTTTTTTACCGCCTTGTGAGAAAAACAAAATAAAAAAGAGAGGACCCTCGTTACAGAATCTCATTGATAAAAAATTGAATAAAGAATCAACCCCGGAATACAAAGATCTCTCCTTTAAGCACGAACACCATCTCGGCATCACATGGGATGGGGGGAAGAAGAAGAAAATGAAAGGGAGAGGAGATGAAGACGACGACTCTACTAGGGTTAAGGGTGTTGAATTACAAAATTAGGGTTTAATTACGTTAAGGGTAATTTTGTAAATACATATGTAGGGTGGGACCGGGCAAAACCCGACCCTACCCCAAACCCGATTTTAGACTTCCCATACCTGATCCAATAGGGGCAGGGCCCGCGTGAGTTTGTCGGGTTCAGGGTAAAATTGTCATCCATAGTTGTTGGGAGAAAATTCTTTTGAAATCGGTTGCTCAAGCTACCCCACCTACGTATTGAGCGTCTTGAAAGGGATATGTTGGGATATCCCGAGCTTAGGTTAGGGATGGCAATGGAGTGAATTCAACGTCGAACGGACCCACCTCGACTCTATCACTTAATTTAAATTATTTTCCATTCTCATCCCACGCAAAAAAACTAAATCAGGCAAAATGGTAAAGAAAATTGTTTTTTCGTGTTTTAGTTTACTAAAGAATATAGGAAGAAAATAAAATAAAATTGAAATTATCCAAAATTGTATGATTTTCAAGTTATAGAATCCTTTAAGTAGAAGAATTAAAATAACTAAATGAATATAAAGTTGTACATAAAAATTATTTATCTGAATTTAAATTTGTTATTAATTTTCCTTCTCAGTTTCCATCAAATTTTCCTAGTAACCAAACATAGCCAAAGTGTCAAGAAAAATACAAACTCCATGGTAAAACCAGAAATGGGAATTACAAGTTTCTACTCACTGGTGTGAATTTGAAAAGAAATAGATTCAATTCAAATGTTACATGATAAGAAATCCTATATTTTTTTTATAAGTTCGGGTTAGCTTACGCACACCTCGATTAATCTCCCAGAACCCTGAAATTAATGGTTGGATAAACCTCCAACAACGCTAAGTAGGGGTCGTGTCAATAACAGGTTTTATACGATATTCGTCATCCCGAACACGACACGGATAAGAAATAACAAATTCAAACACGACCCAATTACTAATCGTGTAACAAGATACGATAGGTGTAACCCGTTTATTTATTTGGCAATTTAAAATAATATAAATTATAATTAATTCATTAATATTTAACACAAATGATATATATAATAGGTTAATTTAGGTTAAATATTAATTAACGTAATAATTAAATGGGTTAATCCAGATCAAATTCGTTTTATATGGATCAAACCAAATGTAACCCGTTTATTAAACGGGTTAAGCAGGTCAACATGAATTTGACCCAACCATGATTATGGTCAACCAAAACTCATAAAAACAGTGTTGAGTTCGTGTCGTGTTCATAGGTTGTGTCAAATTTTGTTAGGCCTAGCTCTGAGTGGACTCAAACCGATGACTATGGATTCCATTCACACATGCCATCATACATAGAAAGCATCAATTAAGGGGTCGTTTGTTTACAGTTCTTAAAAACTTATTTTATTTTATTTTTAAAACAAGGAGAACAAGGAAAACACAAAGAATACGTTTAAAGTATGTTTGGTTCATGTTTTTGAAAACCGTTTTTGAAAACAGTTTTTGAGAACAGTTTTTGAGAACAGTTTTTAAAAACATAAAGAACATCATTTTGGTGTTTTTTAAAAATTGTTATTATTGTCTGAATTTAGTGTTTTTCAGAACAAAAACTGGATACCAAATGCATTTTTTCTTGTTTTCCTTGTTTTTTAGAATATAAAACAATTTAAAAAAATAGGAACCAAACAGAACCTTAGGCCTTAGGGCCTGTTTGGTTCATGTTTCTAAAAACTGCTCTTGAGAATAGGTTTTGAAAACCCAGAGAAAGTCATTTTGGTGTTTTTTTTTATAATTGTTCTTGTTATCTAAATTTTAGATTTATTTATTTATTTTATGTTCTTTGTGTTTTTTAATAACAATATAAATCTAAGAGCTAAGCGTTTCAATTTTTTTTTCCTTGTTTTTTAAAAAACAGGAACCAAACAAACCATTAGTTCCCAGTTTTTTTTTTTGGTTTCGAAAAACATAGAAAACACAAATAAAAACAGAATAAATGAGGAACATTTCCTTTAAAAAATTAAAAAAAAAAAAGAAAAAAAAAGAAAAAAAAGAGGAACATCAACAATTTATAAGTTTTAATCACATTTAATGGAGTAATCTCAAATGTCTTCGTATTCAAGGATACAATACACAACCTTAAACACCTGTATATATAAACCGTAAATCAAATCGGGTCGCTCCAATCAGGTCGGGCTACCTATTCATACTCGAGACCAAAATCTCAATGCGAACACAGCATAAGATGATTGTAAGTTTCAAATTATGCAATAAAAAGATGTAGTTTCAAATCATGGATGTCCGGGTCAGTTCGTGCACACCTCGACTAATCCTAATGGGCCCTGGTTAATGGCAGAATAATCCTCCAATGGCCCCGAGTAGGGGTAGTAATTTGTGTTCGTGGGTCATGTCAATAACATGTTTTATACAGTATTCGTCAACCTGAACACGACACGAATAATAAATAGGACAAAAATAACAAATTCAAACACGACCCAATTAGTAAACGTGTAACACATACGACACGTGTAACCCATTTATTAATTTGGTAATTTTAATATAAATTATAATTAATTTATCAATATTTATAACAAATAATATATATAATAAGTTAATCCAAGTTAAATATTAATTAACCTAATAATTAAATAGGTTAACTTGTACCAAATTGCGGTTATACGAATATAACCCGCGATAAACGGGTTAAGTGCGGGTCAACATGAATTTGATTCCAACATTATACTCAACCCAAACCCAAAAACCGTGTTGAATTCGTGTCGCAAGGTTCGCAAATCGTCACCCTTGAAATAAGCTCAACTCTCGAAAGTGACTCAATTGATGACCATTGGGTCGGGAACCCCGCCTTGTGACTAATCGGTTCCCCTGGATTTGATTCCGTAATCTTAATCAATCATGCTTTCTGTGATAGTAATCATCTACATTCGATATGTCATGTGCTTGTTTTTCACAAATATGAAAGATTTTGAAACAAAAGAAATATTTTCAAAGCTACATAAGCAAGAGTTGGCAAATAGTTATTTGTTTACAATTTTTAACAACTATTTTTTATTTTGAAAAACAAGAAAACAAGAAACATAAAAGACGTTAAGGCTGTTTACCATATTAAAACCTATCGGTACACTTTAAAAATACTGTTAACAACCATTTTGGTGTTTTCTAAGAATTGTTTTTGTTATCTGAATTTAACGTTTTCTGTATTTTTTAGAACAAAAAAACTGGGAACCAAATGGATTCTCCCTGTTTTCTTTGCGTTTAAGAACGAAAAAACAGGAACCAAATAAACCCTTAGAGGCTATTTGGTTCCTATTTCTAAAATTGTTCTTTGAGAATAATTGAAACGTAGAAAACACCATTTTGGTGTTTTCCTCGAAACTGCTATTGCTTCCAAATTTAGTGTTTTCTCGTGGTTTTTCGTAACAAAAACCAGAACCAAATGTACTTCTCCTTTCTTTGGTTCTCTTGTTTCAACAAAACATGAACCAAATGTATCCTAGTTTTCCTAGCTTTTTTTTTTGTTCTGAACTAAGAACATAAAAAACACTAAATTCAAATAATAATAATAGTTTCCACATAACACACAATATAAGAGTCTTCGAGTTGTTAATTACTAATAATGAACAAAAACAAGAACTGCAAGAGGCCCTAAGGGCATGTTTGGTTCCTATTTTTTAAAACTGTTATTGAGAACAATTTTTGAAAACACAAAGAGAACATCATTTTGGTGTTCTCTAAAATCTGTTATTTTTCTCTAAATTTAGTGTTTTCTACGTTTTTCACAACAGAAAAACAACTGGGAACCAAACGTGTTCTCTCCGTTTTCCTTGTTCTTCTTGTTCTTGGGAACAAAAAACATTTTTCAAAAACAAGAACCAAAGAGGCCCTAAGGGCATGTTTGGTTCTTGTTTTTGAAAACTGTTCTTGATAACAGTTTTTGAAAATACAAAGAACACATTTTTAGTGTTATCAAAATTGCTGTCATATCTAAATTTAAATATTGCTTATTCACGTAAAAACAACTACGAACCAAACACGTTCTTCTTGCTTTTGAGAACGGTAAACAGTTTTCAAAAACAGGAATCAAACATGCCCTAAATTTTTGAAGCAACCAAGACACAACAAGATTTTGAGGTTATACTCTAAAACCTTAAACAAAAGAAATGAAAAACACCACCAATTTATAAGTTTTAATTAAATTAAAGGACTAATCTCAATGTTCCTCATTATCATATTCCTAAGTTTAGGAAAGAGGTAAAAAATGTCATTCTGAGTTTATATCTTCATGAGTTTAAGATTCAAATTATGTCGAGTATACTGAAGCTCCATACTCATGTTTATGAACAGTCTGAGAAATACTCTTTGAAACATAGAGAAGGTGATTTAGGTGTTTTTTAAAAACTGTTCTTATTCTTTGAATTTAGTGTTTTTTATGTTCTTTGTGTGTGTTTTTCAATAAAATAAAAAAAACCAAGGAACCAAGCATGTTCCCCCTGTTTTCCTTTTTCTCTTGTTTTTTAGAACAAAAAATAGTTTTCAAAAACAAGAACCAAACATGTCATTAGTTCCCAGATTTTTTTGTTCTGAAAAACACAGAAAATATAGAAAACACTAAATTCAGAGACTAAGAACATTTTCCAAGGAACACAAAAATGACGTTCTCTGATTTTTCAAAAAACTGTTATCAATAATAGTTTTCAAAAACAAAAACCAAAGAGGCCTAAATTTCCGAAGCAACCAAGATACAGCAAGATTATGAGGTTTTACTTTAAAACCTCTGAACAAAAGTGTTGTAATTCATGCAACAATAGTGATAAAATCGGAGTAAGGAAAAACGAAGAAAACACAGATTTTAACAGTATGCCTATATCCACGGGAACAACAGCTCAAACTTTCCCTATCATCGAAATAGGGTTCCATAGAAGCGTATTTATAATAACCCTAGATATGACTAAATTACAAAAATACCCCTATGCCCTAAATATACTATACCGTACCACAAGGGTTTCGCCCCCGCACCCTGAACCTATTATTTCATCCCTCAACAAAAGAATATATGCATGAAAGGCAAATGCTCGAGCTACGCTCTGCTCGGGCATTAACCCAACCTTTCTAACCTCAATACGAGCGACAACAAAAAGAAATGAGGAACATCAACAATTTATAAGTTTTAATCACATTTAAAGGACTAATCTCAGGTGTCTTATAAAAATATACAAGTTTTATTTATTTATTTATTTATTTTTTTATCTTCATATCAACACTCCACCAAAAGGTTATGGAGTAAGAGTTTATATTGACATATACAAATACTTACACGGTTTTCGTCGGCTTGTTGGAGCGCATCAGTAACCTAACCAAGCAGATGGTATCGGTTGAAACTTCGTCTTCGCACATGCTAATACATCATAGTAATCTGCACCACTGAAACAGTCGCGGAAATCTGTAAATAGTTTCTCGAACACCCTCCATTGGACTTTAATCGATCTTGAGTATGGATATGGAAGAAATACCTGAAGAAAATAAATCGGTTTTCGGTTTGTTATTTATATAAACGAAAAATCTAACCATTAACATGGTTAACCATATATCAGTGGTGTTTGGTTAACCACAGTAAAAAAAGAGAGCGTGTTAAAAGGATGATATTCGTATTAAACCCAAATCTACGGGGTCGGGTGCCTCTGTGAGAAACACAAGCTTTAACACGATATCGTAACTTAGGCTCGACATAAGGTCTCTGGTTTGAGACTCTCTCCAGAATTTAAATTTCATTTGTCGATTCGAAGTTCATGCAGACTTATTAAGTTTTTTGACCATCACAACTGCTTTTTGACGATAACGACATTGGTACCTACTAACAAACATTAGAGCATAATTATTGCATCTAAAAGCTGAAGGACCCATTAACTCGGGCTTTCAAGGAGTTTGGCATCATCACGAAGTTCGCTTTGGAACTTGGAAAGTACTGGAGAAAGAAAAAAAAAAACCAAAGAAAATTATTTTTTATGTTTGGTTTCATCGTGGAAAATATAAAAAAAAATCAAATATAATCAAAATTCCTCTTAAACCTATTTTTATTTTCCCCCAAATTTTATTTCCTTCAAGTTTTCCTCTCAATTTTCTTTCTTTAGTACTTTTCAGATTCCAAACGGAGCCGTAAGGATTGTATGAAGTTGAGAACTGGGGGCAAAGAAAACTCGAAAGCTTGTAATTATCTTCTGCAGTAATTATCTCAAGTAATTATCTTAACATCTCAATCTTATTTTTTAATCAAGATCATAATAAAGTAACAGAAAGAAAGAGTGGTCTATGATTAGATACTTACATCCCCCTCTTGTGCGAATCGTTTTAGTAAGAGAAATGTGTTGTGATTTTCCTCCAAATTGTCAAGAACAGCCAGCCATATCTGCGAAGCAAGCTCATGAGCCGCATCCCTCGATTTACCACAGGCGATGAACTGATCTGCTAAAACAGAGTCATTCCCAGATAATTTCTTCTTAATCAAATTTGTTCTTTTACATCTATGTTTAACTATGTGAAAAACTCGAGAAATATATTTGCCGATTGTTAAACGACTAACTCTCCTAAAAGCTCGAACTTATAAGATTTGAGTTTAATACGAATACCATGGTTTTAACAATCTCCCTCACATGGAGAGTTAAATAAACCAAATAAAGTCCTCCATGAGCTTTCAAATCAACAAATGGGGAATAAATTGCAAGGAGATTGCTCGAACCCGGGAACTCCTGCCAAACCAGGCTTTGATACCGTATTAAACGACCAACTCTCGTAAAAGCTCAAGCTTGTAGGATTTGGGTTTAATACGAATATCATGCCTTTAACACTGATAAAGGGCTTATTGAAGCACAACACGATCTAAAAGGGGATTTTCACACAAGCACACAATGATAAAAGAATATATCGTTAAAGGTATAATATTCTAGTGATTCATTCAAGCATTGTAAGAAGCAAGAGATATACCGATTATGGTTCCATGAAGTATTCCAGAAGAAGGCGCCATTGTTGAAAGCTGAAGCTGCTCCTTCAAAAACAAGTATGTGTGTCCCATAATCTCGTCCATCTCACCATCGGACGTCAAGATGTGCTTGCTGATACATAATGCTGCGTATCTCCTGCAAAAAAATTACGCACTATGTTGAAATATATTTATGCCGAGCCAAATCGAGTGAATTGGATGAAAAGAAGTGTTAAAGGCATGATATTCATATTAAACCCGAATCCTATAAGCTTGAACTTTCAGGAGAGTTGGTTGCTAAACACGGTATCAAAGCCTGGTTTGAGCCATCTATTTACAATTTATTCCCCATTTGTTGATTTGAAAGTCCAAGGAGGACGACTCTATTTGGTTTGTTTGACTCTCCACGTGAAGGTAACAGGACTGCACGTAAAGAAGGTTGTTAAAGGCATGACATTCATATTAAACCCGAATCTTAGAAGGTTGAGCTTTTAGAAGAGTTGGTCGTTTAACAAAGAGAATAAAGTGACCTTTGTTTTTTTTTACTAACAATGTAACTTTTTTTTAGCTTAATATCGAATTTATACTTTAATAAAGATTAAGATGTTTCGTTGCTTTTTTTTACACAAGAATACATGATGGCAATGAAACTGATTATTTAGGTTCCTACCACCCTACTCTTAATGGACGGAGTTTGATTTAACTAGAATCTAATTTTAATGGCTTGCTTATTTTCAATCAGATGCAGCTCTGATGGCTTACTACTGTTACCTCATCCCGCCGATTATATTTTTAAATATATTTTTTAATTATTTTATTTTATACTTTTTAATATAAATAATAATAATAGTAATTTTTTAATAAATAATTATGTGTAATTTATCATATTTTTATTTTTTATGAAATATATTAATTTTAATATAATAAAAAATAAAAGGCAAATATAAAAATTAAAATTAAAAATCAAAACAAAAATCAAAACAAACTGACTGCCTGTACCCTTCCTATCTCACCGGGCCTCGCTTTAATTTTAAATGAGACTGTGCTCGGTGACCAAAAATAACGAAAACTTACTGTGACGCGCCACCCCCGTCCCAACCCCGCCGTTGTCATCCCCAGAGTGAGTAAGCATAACCCTTCTCCTTATTTGGGCAATGAATGAGCTCTTCTTATTTTGTTTGAAAATGATCTTTTTCTCGAATAGAAAAGCCAAATATTTTCTACTTTTTCTATTCATAACTTTTTTAAAAATTTCAACAATAAGCCTGAAAATTTTTAAAAACAGTCAGCTTTAATGTCGAAGCTATTCACTTTTCACGACAAGTCAAAACAAACGACCCCTGGCGGTTGATGCTGAATTGGCAATAGAATTTCATTTCACATAAAGCACGTAGTTGTTATCTTAGTATGTATGGTCAGGGTCTATCAGCTTCACGCCTAATCTCGTTTAAGATTTTGGGTCAAAATGGCGTTTCTAACATTATGCCTCATTGTATTTGACACGACTCCGCGAACACGATACACAAACTCGACAAAGATTTTTTACTTATTTTGGTCAAAGATAATCGTTGCTTTAAATAAATTCGCTACATAGAAGATAACCTCAGCTTAATACAGGTTATATTCGTGTCAATCCAAATAAACACGAATTTGACTGGTTTAATTATTATGTTAATTAATATTTAACATGGATTAACCCAATATATATTATTTGTGTTAAATATTGATGAATTAATTATAATTTATATTATTTTAAATTACCAAATTAATAAACGGGTTACCCGTGTCATATCAAGTAACTTGATACTTATTAGGTCGTGTTTGAAATTGTTATTTTTGACCCGTTTATTATTTGAGTCGTATCGTATTTCGGGCGAATACCATGTAAAAACCCGGTTATCGACACTATGCCACCGAGCACGCAGTCAAGCTCAACTCACCTCATTAAAACCTAAGCTCAACTCGACCTGCCCCCAACTGCCTTTTCTGGGATGCTCGAACTCACTGACAGTGCTCGAATCGATTAAAAAAAGTAACAAATAATTATACTTGAACTCGACTCGATTAATAAAACAATAAAGCTCGATTAAGCTCACTGAACAAATGAGCCTGCATTAGAACACCCGAATCCCGACCGACGTTTATCTCAAACTACTAACTCGATTAACTCCCGGAAATGAATTCAAGTATTCCCACGGTCAAGCTCGAGTAGCCTCAACTCGCTTACACCCGCACCACACCTAATCTCGCCGAACACGAATTGCCACCCCTACCCAGCGCGCTAATACCATTCCAGAAAACGAGCCTGCATGGTAGGACACTCAAACTCGACTTACAAGCCACTGAACTCCGATTAACTCGGAAATCGAATTCGAGGATTTGTTTAGTCGAGCTCGAGTAGCTCAACTCGTTTACACCCATAATTGACACAACCCGCAAACACGAATTGCCACCCCTACCTAGCAATACCTCGATCTAGAAAACAAGATGATTCATATGATTTGCATATGTTTCCTTATTCAACACCTATGTTATCAAAATTAGATATTCTTACTTACCTTTTGCTCAACCCTCTAGTATAGGTCCCTAGCCACTTCCAACCATTGGCTGACTTAAAAAGTTCCGAAAGAGCTGGTCACACAAGCTTTCTTTTTCATTTTAACAGATCGCCCACAATTTAAACTAAGAAATTTGTGCCCACTGGTTGAGGAACACTTAACAAAAATTTCGGACGTGAGATGATCGTGAAGCTTTGCAAAGGGACTATCCGGTCGTCGCTATGGAGTTAGCACGTAAGATCTAGTTTGGCCATTAGAACTCTGCAAAATAAGTACCAAAGGTCTCAAAAGTTCGTCACGGAATAGAAGAAAGAACAAAAAAAACAAGTGTCGGAATTAAGAAAACTAAGGGAGTAATCGAAGTTTTTCATCCGACTCCAATTATGTAGCATGAAAACAAAATCAAGACAAAAGATGTGTTCATGGTGATGAATGAAGCATTTCATAATCGAAATTCGCAGACGACAAAGCTAAATTACAGAACTTATCAAGAAATAATAAAGGAAGAGAAGTCGTTGTTGAATATGTTGTTATCTGCTATGACTTATACATCTAATTTCACAAATGCAATAGAGCCTCAAATTGAGTTAAGGAACTGTACGACTCCGTTTGGAACCCGGAAAGTACTAAGAAAAGAAAATAGCGAGGAAAATAGAGAGGTAAAGTGTAAGGAAATAACCTAAATTGGAAATAGAAAACTTGAAAGCTCGTAACTTGAATATGAATTCCACCAAAAAGTGGTGGAATTCGGACACAAACAAGTTTTCTATGTTTCAATCCTATTCTCTCTCTCGATAACGCCAATGGCTAAAGATGTCAACAACATCGAACCGATCCTTGGGGGAAATCTATTCAATCCAAGGAGGAGGTTTTCGTTTCCCTTCTCTTGTTTGGTACTCAGGAAAATGTTAGTTATAAACAATATATTTCAATCCTATTCTCTCTCTCAGTAACACCAAAAGCTAAAGATGTCAACAACATCGAACCGATCCTTGGGGGAAATCTATTCAATCCAAGGAGGAGGTTTTCGTTTCCCTTCTCTTGTTTGGTACTCAGGAAAATGTTAGTTATAAACAATATATTTCCCAACTTATTCTCTCTCGCACACCAAAGCTAAAGATGTCAACAAATATCGAACCGATCTGGGGAAATCTATTCAATCCAAGGAGGAGGTTTTCGCTTCCCCTTCTTTGTCTGCACTCAAAAATGTTAGTTATAAACAATATATTTCAATCCTATTCTCTCTCTCAGTAGCACCAGCTAAAGATGTCAACAACATCGAACCGATCCTTGAGGGAAATCTATTCAATCCAAGGAGGAGGTTTTCGTTTCCCTTCTCTTGTTTGGTACTCAGGAAAATGTTAGTTATAAACAGATTTTCATGAGGCTAAGGTAGGAAAATTCCACTACTTTTAGCACAATTCAAAGCTTCTAATCACCTTCAGATTCCCTTCCATTCTGATCATTTGGATGAAAACAACCAAATAAATTTTCTTGAGAAAATCATTTTCCCTCCCCTTGAAAATTCCCTAATCAAAGACATACTATGAAAACATAATCTGTAACACAATCATAAGGCCAAAAAGAAAAGAAAATCGATCAGAACACAATCAAAACCTACTTCTCTGCAATGGTGATGAAAAGGTGAATTCTATATCACACCACATAACCCATTCCATTACCACAACTCCAATTTTCTTTCCCAGAATCCAAACAGAAACCCATCTGCAAAATCCTAAATCCTCTTCAAACCAAACACTAAACCCCCAAAAATAAACAAACAAAACCAGACTCCAGCTTCAAAACTTTTAGTCTACTCCATCTACTAATTACAACACAAACCCAGAAATTTCTTTGGAAATTAAACTAAAATAAAACAAACCCACCACAAAATCCACCAAAATCAAACGAACAAAGAACAGAGAAAGGAAAGAAACGAAAAAGGGAGCAAATCCAGAATAGAGAAACATAAATCCACATCATGAACAAATCCCAAATCAAATTTGAGTATAGATTGATTCGGATGAATTCAAGCTCGTTAAGTGAATGGGAAAAAATTCAAATAAAAAAAAAACCCAGGAGATACATAAGCAAATACATGATTCAGCAATAAAATTACAATCCAAATAATTGTTTTCCTTTCTTTTCTTTTCTTTTTCTTAAAGAAATTAATGTTATTACCAGAGAGAGAAAAAAAAAAAAAAAAGAGCCTTACAGGTGAGGAAGGTGAAGAAAGAGACGGCTGTACCCAACCCGTGAAGACAGCACAGTGTTGATAACGTTATATTTTCACTAAGGACAGCTGCTACTCTGACAGTCACCGTCATGGCTGTCACCCAATGAATAATAATTATATATATTTTCAATATATACAATTATAAAATTTAATATAGATTAAAAAAGGGTCTAAAATCCCAAATTTGTTAAAAAAAATTAAAATTAAAATTTCATTTTTTTAAATTATTTTTTTACATCTATTCAATTTGCATTTATAATATTATGTCCGCACGAAAATATTAAAAATAATTTTAAGTACAAATCTTAAAAAAGAACTTCAAATAATTACAAATTTCAATTATAACATACTTTATAGTAATTTCATTATTATAAATTACTAACTTATTTGATATTTCACAATAATAGAAGATATGTTAAAAATGGAATTGTGAAATAACATTTATTACACATCATAAATAAAATATATATTTATTTTCATGTTTTCATTTAGTTTTTATTTTTTTATTTTTTATTTGTAAATTGAATATAATCAAATATAATATATCTTATTAATAATAATATTAAGGATCCTATAACTTGGTTATGATACAAAAATATACATATCATATTCTATTATGTCACCCAAATACAACCTAAATATTTTGCATTAAATATTTGTAAATAAATAATTATTTTATTTTATTTTTATTCACATAAAAGATTCAACATTTTATTTAAGAATATTTTTCAAAGTTGTTTCACTAATTGTTGTTAAGAATAAATTATTTATAAAAGCTTTAAGCCCTATTTACATTATTTTCAAAATTATTTCAAGCACTCCATTTTAAAAATACAAAAGAATATCATTATCTCAAAATCGTTGTTATCATTGCTTTCATAGTTTTAAAAAAAAAGAAACCTAAAACTGGCGCCTATTTGGTTTTTTTTTTTTAAATCAGACTGCATTACAAAATACGTAACATCTTTTTAATATTCTCTAAAAACTGTTTTTATTATTTGAATTTAATGTTTTATATTAAAATCTAGGAATCAAACCTAATTTTTTTGTTTTTTTTGTTTTTGAGAACAGAAAACATATTTAAAAAATTTGACCCAACGTGCCCTTAACATTTATTTATTTTATTTTATTTTATTTTTGAGAAAACCTTTAGTTTACTTGTTACGAAATTATAGAGCAGCCCATTCACACTAATAATAAATAAGAAAAACATAAATAAATAAATAAATAAACAAAAACAAAATAATTTCCTAAAAAATAAATAAATAAAATTACAAGAATCTTTTTCTCTCAAGCACTTTCTTGATCAGTCCTTCACGGCCAGGAAAACGGCTGCCCACACTCACAGGGCTGTGAGGGCGGTGACGATTCTCCACCGTCCGATCCTCGTCGCCCTCATCTCCCCCAAGATTCCCAAAACTCCCCCCGGTCTTTTCCACAATCCCCATCCTACCCTTCATCCTCAACCTCTCCCTCCTCATCTCCCTCCTCCCTCCGCCTCCGACTCCGACTCCGACTCCGACTCTGACCCCTCCATTTCTCTCCCTCTCCGCCGCCTCTCCGCCGCCTCTCTCAGCCCCCACCCTCGGAATTCTCCCGGATTTCGAGGTCCCCAGAAGGGAAAAATCAACCCTACTCCACCCAACTTTATCGCCATTGTCCCATCCGAAGGTTTCAGAGAGATGGGCGAGTTCTTCAGCCGGATTCTCGACCCGGCGTGCGGCGGCGGAGGCGTTGCCGGTGAGGAGCCGCTCGGCTTGTTCCCACTCAAGGCGGTCTTGGTAGAGCGGGTGGAGGAGGACTTCGTCGGCGAGCTTGGCCCACGGCTCGGCGTCGCCGGCGCGGAGGGTTTTGGAGACCCATTTGAGGTAGGGGGATGGGAGGGTGCCCAGCATTTTGCCCTTGTATTTTCCGAAATCTATGATTCTGTCTGTCGGCGGCGAGATTGCGGCGGTGATGATTAGGGTTTTGGGTGGGAGAGTTGGGGAAGGGAAGAGGATGTGGTTCATGGTTAGGGTTTTTTTAGGTCGGAGATGGAGATGGAGATGGAGGGTTTGGGTTTGAAATATTTGGTTAAAAGACTGATGTTTGGCTTCTCCTACCTTAACCACTATTCTCATGTTTGTGTTCTCATGTTTGCGCAAGGGATAATACACTGCGTCAGGAAAGAACTTCAACTGTGAGTCAAGCGACGTGCTACATCTCAGATAACTCTAAAATTAGCACTCCAAACCATAAAAATTAGAGTCTAACGGCGACAGACGGGAGCAAAAGAAATCGCCATCTGAAGATGGCCATATTTGGCACCTCGTGAGAGAGAGAAATGCAGAGATGCAAATACCACTACTTCGCCAATGCTTTGACAACTGGGCTTCTCAACCCGCTATATTCATTCAAACCCTATAAAATTACAAACGAACTAAAGGAAAATGGCGGAAAAATACGAGCCTTGCCTTTTGGTGCAAACTGAAAAACCCTAGCTTTTCGAATCCCAGCTTCCCTTAATCAACGAGTCCACGAGCTGCAGGAACCGAACCCTCGTTGAGCCGTTTGGAGGAAGAGGGCGTGAAAGGCTTTAAGCAAGAAAAGAAGTGAAGAGGAAGATGTAGGAGGAAGAAGACGTAATCTTTTACAAAATTCATATATTTTAATTGTTTACATTCATTATAAATAAGTTTTACAATTGAGTTTTATAAATTTACGGGTATGAGTTTTATAAATTTCTATTTTTTAAATTGATTATGATTTTTTAAATTGATAAATTGTTAATTTTTTAAATGATAAATTATCATTTTTTAAACATAAATTGATTTTTAAAATTTACATTGATAAATTGGATAATTTTTTAATTAATAAATTGCCTATTCTCTAAAATTGATTATAATTTTAATTGATAAATTGCTCATTCTTTTAGGATTACAATTGACTTTTTAAATTTAAATTGATAAAATTGGATAATTTTTTAATCGATAAATCGCTTCATTCTTAAATCGATTATAAATTTTAAGATTGGCATTTATTCAGATACTTTATAAATCGCTTCATTTTACATCGATTATAATATTTATTTATATTTTTGTAGATGGATTTTGCAATATGACTCGCTTTTAAATCGATTCATGCACGAACGATACCGATTTATATAATGATACTATTCGTAGCATCCCACAATATTGGCGCCAAGACACACGAGCCGTTTCCAAGATTTAAAATCGCAGCTTTATTAAAAGAACTTCTCGTAGGTGCTAAGATAAATTAATTGTGTCTGCATTTTAATACGAAGAAAGATGCTAATTATCGAATGAACAACAAGTGGTGCATTCGGGCAAAGAATCTTGCAATACTTAACTTACTGGCGCACCGTTAAGAAATTGCTTCAATCTTTCTATTAAAAGCCGCTGGACTCCACAGGCAATGCAATGCAAAGAAATTTTGCTCTGCTTTTATAGTCAAATTGAAAGACTACAAAGCCGACACACCGGAGCAAAATAATGTAAGATATAAACTTTTAATTCTGTATACTCAAGACGATTTGATATTCAACTATTAATCAAATTATCGTGATACGTTTGTCAGTTGGATTTAAGCAAAAGAAATGTTTGCTAAGATTATTGGAAACCATTTCAATAATGGTATCATTGAATATATTGAAAATGGAGCGGAAATGGACTGGTAATCTGACTAGCAATAAGAGAGCAAAAACTCATTCAACTCGGGTAAATATCCCGTCGACCAACTTACGCTAACTCGCTATTCAACTTCATTTAGGGGATGCACATCAACCCCGTCCACTCCCAACCTCGATAGGCCATCAAGTGTAGCGTCATTAAAACAACTTAAAAAACAAGAGTAAGAAATCACGTCGAAAGATCACATCATCACCACCGAATGAAAAATGGAAGTGGAACGACAAAAAGTTGAGCGATTAAGACAAAATTTACGCCAACAGAGATAAAGATTGTGAGCAACATCAGAACAAAGAAATTGAAGAAAGACAAAAAGAAATTAAACGCAAATGGCATTTAAAATCATGGAAACTGATACCACTCCAGATGGCTCCACTTTCGCAACATACGAATAACCCGAAGATAGAGGTTATGCAAAAGCTGGGTTTTAATTTTAGTTGTTATTTATTATGTTGTTTTTATTTTTAAATTTGTAATCACATTTATTATGTTGCACTGAATTGAAAATATAACTTCAAATTGAAATTGAAATTGAAAATACAACATGAAATTGGAATCAAATTAAAATACAACATGAAATCAAATCGAATTAAAATACAACATGAAATAGAATTTGGAATTGAAAATACAGAAACAACTTGAAATTGATAGAGGTTATTACCGCCATGTCGCTGCTACAATGCTCGAGCAATCAAGATCTCGATCAAGAATTCGAGAATGAAAGTAACACCGTCCCCGACCGATAATGGGCTCGCATGAAGTCTTCTAATTCTCGTGTATACGCATGTGACACTTGCATGTCGATTCGCATCACTTCCATCAAAGCTCATTGTTACAATATCTCCTTCGTCCTCAATGACCATATTATGCATTATTATACACGCTTTCATAATATCTGCAAGTATTTCTTCATCCCAAAAACGTGCTGGTCCACGCACAATTGCAAAACGGGCTTGAAGAACCCCAAAGGCCCGCTCTACATCTTTCACGACTCTTAGCGCTTGAAGAAAATGTTTTTCTTTTCAAACCGGTGGACAGTGAATCGTTTTTACAAATCGTCACCGCTGATAAATACCATCGCCTAGATAATATCCCATTCTATACCTGGGCGACAGCCATAATCAGATAGTTAATCGGGAGGACAGTACCATCTTCGGCTAATAATGTAAAAACAAAGGGACCTATCGTAACATTTACGCCATTCAACGAATCCGTGCAGACCAAATAATCTACGCCATATCCAAAGATCTCAGACGCCACAAATTTCTAAAACGCATTGCCTGCTCATGACAATGACCAAGATACATACCTTGCCACGCCAGACAATTTTCCACTTCCAAAGGCATGCAATCAATACTCCTAACATGCCGTGAAAGAAAGCCACGCTGTCTCTCGCCAGAAGAATCGAAGAATATCGACATTGCTTTACGACCAAGTAATGGTCGCCAAACATTGCAATAACAGCTTGTTGGATACGATTTAAACAACCTAGATCACCATGTTAAAACACAAAGCATAATTTTAATGGAGAAAACCGCAAATTACATACTCCATTCGAATCCATGAATGTCTTCGATGAATCGATGAAGAACTCGCAAAGAAACGACCAAGATCTTCTCCGAATGACCTTCTTAAGACACCGGGGCTCGAATGAGAATGCCTTCACCGATCTTTAAAAAATATTTTCGAAACCGTATGTGAGAAAATTATACGTATCCTGTGTGGCCTGGGAGGACTCAGCCATTTATGTAGCTCGACCACGGCCTCTCATTACGGCCTGCCATACTCAAAATTTATCACACTTGCCACCCCATAAGTTTTGATGCCGTTAAACTGTGATAATCTCACTCTAATTGTAGACCAAACTTAATCCAACGCATTCTCAATCAACGGGGTTCCCACTTAATGAAAAAATCTTACATTCTCCACTGGGGCGATATCAGATGGCTCACGCCAGTTTCCTTCCATGGTCACGCAGTGCTTTCAACTTTACCGACATGATTCAATATGTTAAATAAGTGTTTAAATGTACAATACCTCATAATGAGTGATACTTCATGTGTTATCCATTTTGTTAGTCCAAATTCTCTCTCCTTAAGTGTCACAAAACCTAGTGTGTCACCAGAGAATATCCATCATGGTTCCAATGAACCTGTATACATGTTACCTTTGATATAAGAATCTTTACTTTACGCGGTAACAAAACATGCTGTTAAGGCCAATGCCAAGAATGCCCCATAGCCTATATTCAAGGTTTACATAATGCCTTGAGATTTTCAACAATTATATGTACTCAACTCGATAAACCTACATTCACAAATACCTTATTGAATGTAAAAGAGTTGATACAAATTCAATTATTACAAAAATGTAATGAAATCGGATTCATCCTTCATAAGAGCAACATAAAACTTAATAGCCCCCACTAATTCACAAGATCCCACGACACTCCTAAGCCCATGTTAATGACATGTCGATCAAATACACAAGTATTAAGGCCTTGGCCACGGACTGGCAATCATATCATCCTGTTGATATGTGCTCCACTTCAACGCCACCGCTTTTGAACTTTTTCCTTATGGTCGTGCATTTGACCTCCATGTGCTAGACCCTCAGACCTATGTCATTGCTAATAAACAACACCGCAGCTATCATTACAATACAATCAGATGGGCCTATCCACAAAATCAAACACTCGCTAACTCCTAATGAGGTTTCTATCAAATCGGCCTGAAAGAAGTTGGGTCGGTAGCATGCTACAAACTCCGTCAGACAGGATGAACGGATTTGCCACTTTCATGACACCGCACTCCTCTCGCTAACTTAAAGCATATAATCCGCTTATTGACTTCTTTTCATCCCTGACACCAAGAAAGTCTCGAATCAATACTCAACTACCGTAGTCTCGAACACGCTTTCAGAATCAACATATAGCTCTTTTTCGTCCTCTTTAAGATTTCATAACCTTTTCTGGGCGGCAACCCAATGATCATGTCCTGGGTTTGACTGATATCCGCCTAGGAAGTCCCGCTGAAGGCATGTCGCCCAAGGCATACTGGAAAGACACATAATACCCCAAGTGCACTAAAGATAAGGTACATTCTTCATTCGGGCTTTCTATATCTCGAATGAGGACATTATGATAGACTAACTTATCACCTTTACAGACAGAGCAATTCCGGCTTACATTGTCGCATGTTGAATCTTTCTAAATTCGATCAACATATGCCCTCCTCGAGATAAACTCAATAAGTCTCTGCAGAAGAATCCATTCCCATGAATCTCAATGCCCGTGACAAAAGACGCCTCACCAAGGTCCTTCATCGAAGTTCTTCGACAACATCCTTCTTTGTCTCATGCAAGAAAACCAAGGTCATCATTGCGCAGATATCATCCACATAGAGTATTAGAAAATGAATTTCTCCCACGACCTTGCAAGATATACATTCGATCTACTTTGTTCTCAACAAACCATACAAGAACAACACTATAAAACTTAAGTAGAATACTGCCTAGAAGTCATTGAGACCATAATGACTTCTTGGGCTCACATAAGTAAGTTTGATTCAATCATTTGCCACAAAACCTTCTACAAGATCATATGTACTCTTCATTGGGCTGGGCCTCCATTGGAGAAGGCGCTTTAACATCCATCCGTAACTCCACATCAAAATGAGCAAATAATGTCACGATCACCCGGGAAAGACCCAAGAGATCGAGAAAAGTCGCCCATAGTCTACTCCTTCTCCTCAAAGGAAACTCACCACCGGGCTTTAAACTTTCAACCTTCCTTTAGAGTCCCTTTTAGTCTTATACACCCATTTGCACCAACGGGTCTATGACCATCAGTAATCCAATAAGTTCCTAAACTCCGTTACGCCATGGGACAATTCCCATCTCTCTCATCGATCCAACCACGCCTGACGAGGATAAGAAATAGCTTCTCATAAGTTATCGGGTCACCATGAACCAATATCGTAGCCTTGCTCTCCTATGACTAAATAGTCCTGGCATTGGCCGATCGCCTCCTTAGTGGATCTCCCATCGGAGTAGTAATAGCCACATTCTCGCACCCGAGAGCCTCGATGAACCATTGTGAGCCGTCTCAACAAATGTGATCCCTAGTCTCAACAGTTCAATATGGTGTGTGAGTTTCCACAATTATCCGATGGGAGGAGATACAGATACTCATTACTCATCGTACTATCATCCTCAATACCAGGAGCAAATTACTCTCTTCTACACATCAAACTCCAAAACTTACCACCTCAGGATTCCACACCAGGCCTCCATCGGGATTATAGAACCGATATCCCTCTCGAATGTTCCGGTAAGATACAAAATAACACCTAAGCAGTTCCGGAGTCCAACTTACTTAATGTCGATTATATAGATTTCAAGTAGACATCCCCAAACCTTAAGATGGTTTAAGCTAGGCTTTCGCCAAATTCATAACTCGTGTTGAGTCACCGGAAATTTTGTGAGGGTGCACACGGATCTAAAAATGTACAAAGTCAAGTTGTGCTTCACCCTTACAGAAACCGCAATTTGTCCTACTTATCATACCTTACCATCGATAAGAGCACGAATATGCCTTCTGGCCATACCATTCGGTCAGACTCCTGTGCATAAGAACTGCGGCCAATTATCCCGCAGTCCTCTGGCGTATTTGGCGAATGACCCTTAAGCCGTCCAAAGACGCTATGCTTGCCATAATACTCTCCACCCTCGGCCGATCTAACAACATTTATGACTTTTCCCAATTGTTTCGACTTCAACCGAAAATTCCTTGAACTTGTCAAGAGACTCAGACTTTCTTTAATCAAGTAAATAACCATATCGAGAATAGTCATCAATAAATGATGAAATAAAAATTTCTACACAAGGTTGGCACATAAGGTCCACTTTATCGGTGTGACGACTTCCAACAAGTCAGAACTACAGACTGCAGTTTTCTTTCTTATCTTGGTCATTTTACCTCTACAACAGTCTATACATATCTCTAAATCATTTTTAAGAGCAGGCATGATATTAGTCTTTATTAGCCTTTCTACTCTATCCTTAGAGATATGGCCAAGTCGTTTATGCCATAATGCATAAGACTTTCCTAGGTAGTGGTCTCTTAGAAACAACCTTTTTCAAATTATAAGCTACGTGATATGTCATCTGAGATAAACTTAATCAGATAATCCGCTGACATATGACAAGATCTAACCTTATTTGAATTAAGAAATATTGAAATAATATTGTTTTAATTTCAAAAGAGTAATCATATGAATCCAACATGATAATGAAACAATTCCTTCAAAGGAAGGCATATAAATGTGTCTTTCAACATCAATTTAAAACTTAATCTAAAACTAAGATTACATCTCCCATGAACATGACTTCAGCCTTCTCATTGTTTCCCACAGTGAGCTTTGATTCATCCTTGTTTGGCTTCCTCCGATTTATGAATCCCTGTATGGTAAATGCAACATGATTAGTCGCTCCACTATCGAGCCACCAAAGTTAACCTGATGGTGCTTCGGGAGTAGGCTGGATTCACAAACAAAGATAAAGACCATTACCAGAAGCCCACGTTGGACATCCAAGCTTTAAATTTCAGATACCCTTCTTCTATGTGACCTTTCTTCTTACAAATATAACATCACCATCCTTTTTCGCACGTCTTTGGACCCATATTGTCGACGAATTTAGCTGAAAGACCTTTGGCGAATGACTTTTGAACTTTATTTTCCTTTTATTAGACTAGCAAAGATATAAGGCCATATGCTCTTCTTCTTCTTCGCGCTTTCTTCTTCTCTACTACCTTTAAGCATATCATTAATCGACTCAAGTCTCATCTGGAATTGTAGCTTGTCTTTATAATCCCAAAATCAGTGGAAGGTGTTTAGGCTTATTTACAAATGAAAGCATCTCAATGGTAACATCGAGAGCTCGAGCCTCGTCTTTAGGTCTACCATCCTTAGGACATAATCTCTAACCCCAGCATTCATCATACTTCATGTTGAAGAGCTTTTGAAGAAGTATTCCAACCTCAAGATTGGATGAAACTCCTCGATTTCTAGCCTCTATGGCCGCCATCATTTCTTTAGCAAGACAGCTAATGGTAAACCACTTTTCAAGTGTTCTTGTATGGATTTCTTCTATCATTAATAAGCAAACTTATCAAGCCCTCTCCTGTAGCATAGTCCGCTTTCACCTTCAAGATTAGAGGTTGTGACATCCGCCGCTTATCCATTGTAAACATGTGAACATCTCGCCGCTCCATTCCAAATAGAGTCCCTTCCATTTCTCAAATTCAATCCAGCAAGGACCTCAATTGAAATGGAATCAAGGCTGCTCACGTAAAATTAACGAAAAATAAAACAAAACAATACAATCGCATCATGTGAATACTCATACGAATTACACATCATCACATAATCACTAGCGTAAAATATGACATGCAAGCCAGGTTGTTCTCCACATGACAACTAGCCATGAGAACATATTCTAATCCTTCATGAAATCACCACTTTCGGGGTGCATGAACCACTGGATCGCCATTTCGCTATCATACATGTATCCCTCCATGAACTAACACAGACCACCTCCTGGGAGTATGATCGCAGAATGTGAGCAGAGACATCCCACCACAATATGACTGATATTTCTCAAACTCAATCAAGGGTGCTACTACAATACAACTCAATTGAATCCTTGAAAATCTCTCATACCAAGGATATAAACTTTATGTATCACATTCAATATATATATGTTATGCCAATTATAATTGCTCAATCATTCAATAATAGTCAACGAATATAGACTTTCAAGCTACACCCTTATGCGTTGATATGCATGTTATTCATATGTATTTCTAAACCATAGAGAAATACAAAAATATGTGAAAATACCCTAATTCCTAAGTGTAACAGGTTCTATACGATTTTCATATCTCAGAAAAGCTTCAAACATGCAAAGAATATACCACATTGTAGGGAATTTCAATACGAGTCCTAGATACCAAGATCTCCTTCAGACATCACATCGCGGCCCCTCACGCGCCACCAAGGCTCCTGGCTGCGGTGGCACACAAGGTGGCGCCGCGTGTTCAGCCGCTGCCTGCTGACCGGCCGGTTGACCGAGTTCCGCCAATTGGACTGGTCGGGCCTTGACCGCGGACGGCTCGTCAGTTGGACGCCGGCCAAAGATCGGTTATGAGATGACGCTATCATGACGCCATCACCCACGCCGGCCCACGCCAACGCACATCGCCGCTGTCCACGCCGCTGTACACGCCGCGATCCACGATCGGAACCGCCGCGAAACGGCCCGTAGATCCGGCCGACGCGTCGATCACCGACCGGTCACGACGCCGCCAGTCGCCGGACGTGATCCGGCGGCTACGCCGCACGCTCGCCGCCTTCGGCCGCTGCAGGCGCTGCGGGCGGCGCAGGAGGGCGCCCATCACCTCCGGCGATTTCCGCCACCCACCGATCTGATCGCCTCGTCGTGTAGATTCCAATATGCAAAAATTTTACTGATGCATAGAAAAATCTCGAAATTGGACAGACGCCCGATTTTTCATAAACCCAAAAAAAAATTCTCCGATTCATGCTTTGAATTCTAATCCATGGTCGGGCTCGATACCAACCGTTGATACGATTTAAACAACCTAGATCACCATGTTAAACACAAAGCATAATTTTAATGGAGAAAACTCCCAGAATTACATACCTGATTTGGAATCCATGAATGTCTTCTTGATGCGGAATTGATGAAGAACCTGCAAAGAAACGACCTCAAGATCTTCTCCCGAATGACCCTTTGGTGACACTGGCTTGAATGAGAATGCCTCTCACTGATCTCATAAAAATATTTTCTCGTAAACTCAGATGTGAGAAAATCACACGATCCTTAGTGGCTCGGGAGGGATCGAGCTTTTATTTATGGAGTTCTCACCTAATGCCCTCTCATTACTGGGTCGGGCCATACTCAAATGACACACTTGTTAGTTCCGTAATACTTATATTAATATAAAGCAATTAAAATGAATAAAGTTATAACCAAACAAAAATAAATATCATAAGCAAATGCAATAAATAAACCGAGCCAACGTATCACTGCTTAGCCTTAAGGAATTTTATCTTCTGACCCAAGGTTAATAGAATAATTCCTCCCGTATCGTATCAGCTTTAGGAATCTTACCTGTAGCTAAGATCAAACGCGCAAATTTCAACGCAAAGAACGGAGGAATCACACGACTAAGAATTTTTTTGAGAAGAGAAAGGAAATGCAACGTCTTTTCAAATGCATGAAAAATGTGTGTTCAAATTTGTGTGAAGGCCTCGAATTTATATATAAACTGTGCATGCTTAACTCAAAAGTCAGAATGGTTCAAGGGGTGCACCTTGAAAAAAGCTGCAATGGTTCGATGTGGGGTGCAACTTTTCATAATTTATCTACACATTTATATATATATATATATATATATATATATATATATATATATATATATATATATATATATATAATTCCCAACAATCCCCACATGAACGGAGAATGACAAGTTTTGAAAATCCATGATAAAACTGTGTGATTCACAATTCAAGAATTAGCAAAGATCAATAAGAAGGTTTCCTTCAACTTTCTCCGTAGCCGAACATATATCGAAAGATACTCGCCAATCCCAGAGATGAGATATCTTTGAACCGCCGACTTTAGTGTATACTAAGACAATATAGGTCACACAACTAACTCTTATCCGCTTGGTTCTCATTGTTGTGTCTGATAGCCACGAACACCGCCCGGTCTCACAGCGTTTAGGAGAACTGGCCTTCTTTATTCTCCTTGAAGCGGCTCACACTTCACACTCACATAGGATTCCTAAACGTGTATTCAGAATACACCATTTGATCAACTTATAACAAACTTAGAAATCATTAAAACCTTTTCATTTTAGGTTTATCCTTATTTCGAACATTGTCTCATCATGAGAATGGATTTAATAAATTTGACAATGTTGGACCATCAAACACAACTTTGTTTTCTCTTTGAACCTAGATCTTGGGATCTCCAGTCTACTAGGTAGAGTTACCGCCATGATGATTTGTCCTAGGCCACAGTCCCATTCCCCTCGATGATTTTTCAACTAACTCTCTAGATAGGCCTTTTGTTAATGGATCCGACACGTTATCTTTTGATCTTACGTAATCAATTGAGATAACTCCACTAGAGATTAATTGTCTAATAGTGTTATGTCTTCGTCGTATGTGACGAGATTTTCCATTGTGGCTACACACTTTCCAGCCCTTCCGATAGGGCCGCTTGGACTATCACAATGTATGCCTACTCCGGAGTTAACGGCTCAGCTTTAACGAATATCTTCTAAGAAATTCAAGCCATCTCAAATTTCTCTTCACCGGGCTTTATCCAAAGCTATGAATTCACTCTTCCATTGTAGAACTACATGCAAGTTTGCTTTAGAAGATTTCCAAGACACTGCTTCCCCACCAACCGTAAACACATATCCACTAGTGGATTTGCTTTCTAAGAACCTCGCCAGTGATCCAATTTGCATCACTATACCTTCAATCAATGGCTGGATAATTTTTGTAATGCAAAGCAAAGTTTTGGGTATGTTCATTTAAAACACGCCTCATCGCTATCCAATACTTTTATTTGGATTACTCGTATCGACTAAGTTTACTTATTGCAATGCGAGTATCTGGTCGAGAAAGTACAATTCATGATATACATTAGACATCCTAAAACTTTAGCGTAGTCCACTTGAGACTCACTTTCACCTTTGTTTTTTGCAAGAGCAAGGTTTAAGTCTATTGGCGTTTTCACTTCTTTGAAATTCAAATACTTGAATTTGTCAAGTACTTTGTCAATATAGTGAGATCAGGATAGCGCTGTGACCTTGGAGGAGTTCTCAGAGATTTTATACCTAGAATAAAATCTCGCACCTCAAGTCTTTCTCATATCAAAATGATTTGATAGCATTCGTTAGGGCATTTATGTCAATAATATTTTTGCTTATTATTAACATGTCATCCACATATAGACAAACAATGACCTCATGATTAGGAGTATTTTTGATATATACACATTTATCGCACTCATTAATCTTAAATCCATTTGACAACATTACTTTGTCAAATTTTGCATGCCAATGTTTAGGTGCTTGTTTAAGTCCATACAAAGACTTAACAAGTCGACAGACTTATTTTCTTTGTCTTGGACAATAAACCTTCAGGTTGTTCCATATAAATTTCTTCCGTCCAATTCTCCATTTAAAAAGGTCATTTACATCCATTTGATGAATTTGAAGATCACACAAAGAGCCCAAAAGCAATTAACAATCGAATAGATGTAATTCTTGTGACCGGGTGAGTATAGATCAAAGTAGTCAAGACCTCTTTTTGTCTAAATCCTTTGACAACTAGTTCTATTTATATTTTGTCAATAGTACCATCATCTTTCAATTTTCTTTAAAAATCCATTTATCCTAATGGCTTCGTTTCCTGGCGAAGATCAACCAATTCCCACGCATGGTTATTCAATATGGATTCAACTTCACTATTGACTCCGCTTCTTTCCAATATTGAGCTCGTATGACTCATTGTTTCAAAGTCGAGGTTCATTTTCTCTAACGTAAATGCTAGAAAATCCGGGACTAAAGATTTAGGTACTTTCTGACGCTTACTACGTGTTCCTCAATATTAGCACATTTTCTCAAGAATTTCGAGGTCGCTTGAACTTTCTACTCAAGTAGTTTTGGCTCTATTCTATACGGAAAATGTCTTCAAAGAATCTCGGAAGATTGTCTCGATCTCTATTATTGTATTAGAATGAATATTCCGAATTTCTCGATGAGAATCTTAAAACGATATGCTTTACTATTGTTAAAGATATCCAATAAAAATACAATCTATTGTTTTCGGTCCTATTTAACTCGTTTCGGTTTAGAACTCAGAGCTTTGCTAGACACTCTACACTTTGAAGTAATTCAAGCTTGGTTTTCTACTTTTCCATTTTTCATATGGAATGATTTCAGGTCTTATCAGAGGGTACTCTATCGAGCATCTGCGGTAGCCGTAGGCGACAAATTTTCCCCACAAGTTCCGAGGTAAAACTGTAACTTAGTAGCAAAGCATTCATCATTTCTTTCAATGTTCGATTCTTCCTTCAGCAACTCCATCTCCGCTGTGGTGTATACTGAGTCGCCATTTGATGAATAATTCCATTTTCTGTATTATTATTTCTTGAAATGGAAATCCATATTCACCACCTCTATCACTTCTGATCATTTTAATCTTTTTATTAAGTTGATTTTCAACTTCAATTTTATATTGTTTGAATGCATCAATTGCCTCTATCTGCTATTAAGTAAATATACATAACATCTAGTGCAATCAAGCCAATAAAAGTTATGAAATACTTTTTCCCACCGCGAGATGGTATTGACTTCATATCACAAATGTCCGTATGAATCAAGTCCAAAGGTTCAGACCTTTCAACCGACTATGTGGATGTTTTGTAAATTTTGATTCAACACATACTTGACATTTGGATTTATTACATTCAAACTTTGGCAATATTTTCATGTTTATCATTTTCAGAAGATTCAGAATTAACATGTCCCAAACGTGCATGCCATAAATTATCTCGACTCAAGTAAATAAGGCATGAATAATTATTCTTATTATTATTGATTGTCATTACATTGAGCTGAAAAGGCCATCGCTAAGATAACCCTTTCCAAACATACATATCATTTTTACTTATTACAACTTTATTTAAACAAATACAACCTTAACTGCTTCGAATTTAAGTGATGTCGAGACCAATTTACGATTTCGTGCACATGGAGGATATTCTTTAGTGTCGTAGTTACCTGATGTCATTTTCAGAGAATATTTCCAGCTCCTTCTATCTTGAAGTTGAAGAATTTCCCATATGTACTTTTCCTTAGGTCCGACTAAAGCATAGAAGAGAACATCCCTTGATAGCACAAACATGGCTTTTAGCTGTTATAGTCAATCCACCATTCCTTCGGTTTCTACCAAGCTGCACTCGGAAAGAAAACACAAATCTTCAATATCCATATCATCGGGATTCGACAATATTGGTCGACTCCCTTATTCTATTTTTATTTTAGGTGCACTAGACAGGACCTATGTCTCGATTACTACAATTATAGCAACTTCCTTTGAATTTTTATTGCTATTATTGTGGTTCTTTGGACCATAGTTCTTCTTTCTTTTGCATTAGAGTGATTCAACTATATTTGCTCCCGATATGGATGATCGCTCTAAGGCTTCTTTTTTTTCAACATGCCTCGTTGTCTTATTCAATTTTTAATCTGACAATCGTCTTCAAGCATCATCTCCTTTACGCTCAGGTTTCAAGTACTTTAAAGTCCTTCCATGCGGAGGTAACTTTTCTATAAATGCAACCACTTGAAACGCTTTCATTAATAATCATTCATTCGCTGGAGAAGATCGTGAATTATTACTGTGCCTTGATTTGGCGTCACAACAATTCTTGGAATAACCATTTTATAATCAAGAAATTGCCGCCACAAATTTTTAAAACCAGCGCTTTCAAACTTTATACTTTTCTCAAGTGCTTCCCATAATTTTTGAAGTATTAATATTGTTGTAGACATTATATAGAATATCATCTAACCCGCCTCAAAATATAATTTTGCAATAGTTTGAATGTTTCTGTAGTCAACTACAAGATCTATCTTTTCTAGCACTTGTACATTCTGGGTTCTAACCCTCTTTGATGAACTACAGACTTAGAGTCGCTTAGATAGAAGAACATCTTTTGTTGCCATCTTGAAGTCTACACCGGAAAACTTGCTGTGTTTCTCTCACGGCAGGCGCGGTGCAACTTGATTTGAACACAGTGTCTATTTCGGGACTCATTTCAAAATTAAACTAATACTTTATTAGTAAAAATTACTAAGATTTGGTCTCTGGAGAAAATCACAAAGATTTTAATCTCCTACTAAATTTATCGAGTAAAAACCACAAAGGTTTTAATCTCATCAGAATGTAAAATCCGAAGATTTTAGTCTCCTAATTTTGAGAAAACCACTCTGCTGTTTTAATCTCTAGAGGGAGAAATCACAAAGATTTTAGTCTCCTAAATTTTGGAGTAGAAACTACTATGTTTTAATCTCGGTAGGAGTAGAAAATCATAAAGATTTTAGTCTCCAACAAAATAATAGAACCAAAATTAAATAAATGAATGAATAAATCTAAGTAGAAAACTACAAAGGTTTTGAACTGGAAATCACTAAAATAAAGTAACAAAATAATTCTTAAGTAGAAAACCACAAAGGTTTTAGTCTTGGAAGAAATTAAAATAAGTAGACGGAAAATAATAATAAAGAGGAGAATAAAATTCCTTAAGATTGTTAGTTCCGTAATACTTATATTAATTTAAAGCAATTAAAGCAATTAAAATAAGATTGTTAGGTTCCGCACACTTGTTGGCCCAATTGCATTCATCATGAGCCTTAAGCAATTTTATTCTCCTCTCTAGCATCAAGCAAGATTAGAACACCCTCCCGTGATGGGAACTATTTAGAATCTTACCTAGAAGCAGATCAAACCACAGAAATTTCGAACGCAAAGAACTGAGTGAATCACACCCATCAAGAATTTTTTTTGAGAGAGAAAAGGAAAATGCAATGTCTTTTTCAAATGCAAAGAAAATGTAAAAGTTAAATTTGTGCGGCGTCTCGAATTTATAGAAACTACAAAGCTATTGTTAATTTTTGAAAAGCTGCAATGGTTCGATAAAAGTAAACTTTTCATCATTTCCATTCACACTCTATATATATATATATATATATATATATATAATTCCTTAAATTACCATCATGCCCATGTTTTATTAAGAAACTGAGATAATCTCAAATTTCATCAGGACCAAACTTAATCCAGTTAATTTCAATTAATGAAGCCCACTTAATGAAAAATCTTACACAGCTTTCACAAACCTTCTTAGACTCTCTATGGCCGTGCTTTCCACTCGATTATTGTCTACGTATCCCCATTTATGTTCCAGAAAAAGCAATCTGCGCTAAATCAAGTATTCAAGGATGACAGATCGAGAACTCCAACTATGATTCTGTTTTTCAGATCGAAGTATGGATCATATTGTTCAACCTCATTTACACCAAGAAATAGAGGATCTACTATTGAAACCTCCTTCTGAAAAACTTTCATATACATAAGGGGTGAAAGTAAATAATACGATGTAGCCTTCGCGACCTTCAACTCTACCACGATTAACCGCTTCGCGGGTCTGAACGGAACCACGATGCCTTCTACCGCCCTTACTAAACTCCTTCTGACCTTCTAGCTTGTAGCGATACAACACATCCAAATCATCATTATCTTCTTCTTCAATATATTACATCCTCCCAAAGATAGTAAAACCATTCATATCACTGGCGAACGAAAATACGAAAAGATAAATAAATAAATATAAAGGAGATATTGGAAACTGTAGTTATAATGTAAGATGATGGATGAAAAACATGAGAAAATTTTATCATATTTATAGACGAATTATAATTTTTTAATTTTTATTTTGCAGGTTAAAATTTCAAATTTGAATTTCAATCTGAAATTTGAAATTCAAATTTCGGCGGACAAAATTTGAAATTTGAAATTTGAAATTTGAGCTTTGAGCTTTGAAATTTGAAATTTGAAATTTGAAATTTGAAATTTTAAATTGTTACTATACAAATATATCCGTTAAATTACGATCGTTATGAAATATATACCCGTTAAAATATAACCGTTAAGTTTAATTATATTTTTTAATAAAAAAACATTTAATTATTAAAATGACACCCCATTTTAAAGACCTACCATTGGTTAAAAATTGCCTGCGCGCCAAACACTGTTCAGGGTTGCAAAATGGCATTTGGCACCCCATTTTTGGCAACTTGCATTGGAGTTGCTCTTATGTAGTAGAGTTTTATTGTCCTTTAGCTTCCTCATAGCTTAAAAACACCTTTGTATTATGTTTACGGTCTCGCTTATGACACCTCATGGTCCGACAAACAAAAGTAAAACATCAAATATTTTTAAATTTGTGAATCTAACATCTCTCATTTTTTTTTTCTTGAAAAATTACATATTTGGGACAAAAATGTCTTTTCTATTCATGTATTTACATATTAAAATAAATGAGTTATTTTTACAAGAAAATAAACATTTTTGTCAAAATTTGGCTAAAAATAGATAAAATTTCAAATTTCAAAATGTGGGTTTCAAATATTTGGTTAAAAGAAGTCAAATAGTGTTAAATTTGTGAATCCAAGGGTCAGTCTGATTCATGTGTTTTAAAAATTGTTATTGAGAATAGTTTTTGAAAATACATAAAACACCATTCTAACGGTGATATCTAAAAACTCTTATTGTTTTTTTAATTTTATGTTTTTATCTTTTAGAACAAAAACACATTGAAAACCAAAAATAATTTTCTTATTTTCCTTGTTTTTGATAACATAAAACAATTGATGAAACTTAGATTTCAAAATATGGGTTTTCAAAATGTCAGGTTTTGGGGCTAGGTGGTTTCTTTTGTGGGTGTTTTTTTTTATCTTTTGATGAGTCGGGGCTGGACTTTGGGGCCCAATGGATTGGGATTGAGGACATAGGCCCATGGGCCATTTGGGCTTGGCCCTGACCTGTTTTATTTTTAAAATTTTTTAATGATTACTTATTATTTTCTAATTATTAAACATATTAGTTTTCTATAATGAAAAATATAAAAAATAATAAAATAATTTAAACTTTTATTTTATTTTATTAAAATAATTTTTCTAATCAAATAAAATAATATTAGTATGAAAATTAATTTTATATATATATATATATTATAATCTTTTAAGAATATTTCAAATAAACTTTATTTTAGAGAATATAAAATTGGTAAAATTGTTATTTATTATTATTTTTAATATTTTAATGTCAAGCCATGTTGGCCCATTTTGGCCATGACTTATAGGACGGATCGAAAATATCGGTAAACACGGATATATCGAGTGGTGGGCTACGGAAATATCGGTGGATATTTAACAAAAATATTGGTTATTAAATTTTCATATTTTAATTATATAGATTATAGAAATGATTCATATCTTAATTAAGGTAGATTAAAATCAAATGGATTAATAATTATTAAATTAAATATGTTATATTTAATATATTATTCATATATTATTATATACAAAAGATATTATTTGTTTTTGTTATTATTATAAATATTATGTAGATAATGAGAGATTCAAAATATTATATATTATAAATTTAAATTTTAAATGATATTTATTTTCTTTTCATTCCTAAGATATCATTTGATTTAAAAAATATTATAAGTTATAATGTAAATATAAAATAAAATAAAATATTACAAGGGATTGAACAAATAAATAATAGAAAATACAAGAATTTTTGCAGTATATATAATAGAAATTACGTCGATGCAACACAGTGGTTGGAGGGTGTCGGCAGGGCATTTGGAGTGGGTTTGAAACCCATAAGAAGCAATTTTTTGTTATTTTTGGAGCCAAGGAAAAAATCGGTTTTTTTGGGAAAAAATCGAAAATATCGGATTACCGTGAAAAATTGGTCGAAAATCCAGATTTTTATTCATTGCGCCCAGGATTGAATTTGGTAACAAAAGCGGCCCGAATAAAAATGGGGCTAATTATTTAATACATTAAAGTAGGACCATTATTTCCCTTTATATCTCACGTAATTCTCTGTTTTTTGATCTATGTCTCCTTATATGAGGGATTTTGTATAACCCCATTGATTCACGTCTTTATGATGCAAGAGGTTATGAGAGAATTGTTGGACATGTACAAATGCATTAATAATGCTCGTTCTTCATCCCATTCTATAATTCCCGCTCTTCGTAATTAGGAGAATGTGGTGAATGCTCGTCTTTATTATTTGATGAACTACATCCAAAGATCGTCTTTTCGAATTAACAAGTAAGAAAGCTTGAATATGAGTGAAAGTCCGTGAAAAATGGATATTAGGAGAATATCAAACTTATATTATATTATTTTGTCTTTGATAGGTTTATTCAAACTTGCATATTAGGAGAATAATACAATTTACTAAGACTTTATTTGGAACCCGAAAAATACTAAGGAAATAAAATAGTGAATAAATTGTTGTTTTTTGTTACCCGAATTTGGTTTTTGGCTTATATCTGACTCGAAGGCCCGCAAAACGACTTTTGTGAAAATAAAAAATTAAGAAAAAAAATAGGGATTTGTTGTGATAGCAAAGGGGTTGGGTCGTTAGGCCTAGACTCGTAGCCCACAACTGATCCCAAGGGTACTCGAGTATTTTCGTTATATAAACACATGAGGGTTTATTTCCTATCAATCGTACTTTGTAATTCCTTTTAGATTCATAGTGAATCTTTTTTCTTTGCTCGTGATTTTTTTCGGTTTTCACATAAAATCTTGTGTTTTTCCTTTATTTCGTATTTCCTTATTGTGTCATTGATCATAACATAAATTACAGAGGAAAAGTAGAAGAAATTTTTTTTTTGGAAGAAAATAAAATTTTTTTTAAACTTACTTAATAAGTTAATTCTATATGTTTTATTCAAACTCATTTTATTTATTTATCTATATTATATAAGTACTAAAAAAATTAAAAATATGTAAAATTTTGAAGAATTTTGATTATACTTTTATTTTTATTTTTTAAATTTTCCACCATGGATAATTTTCCTTAATATTTTTTATTTTTTCATAATACTAAGGCGGCGTTTGTCTTTTGGCTTTTTGCTGAAAGCAAACCTGCTTTTAGCATTCAGCCTATTTGTTTTTAATTTTTTCATGATTTATTGCTGCATTTTTGAAAAGTTTGGCTAAATAGAAAAAACCAAAATATTTGATTTTTTTAAATTGTTTTTTAGTAATTAAGAAAAATACTAGATATTATTATATAAGAAAATCATTTTTTTTATGATCCAATTGAAACTCTCATAATCTGTTTCATAATAATTAAATAAAAACATATATATTTAAAATTTTATTTAAAAATTTTATTATTTCAAAATTTAAATAAAAATTAAAATATTGATTTTTTAAAAAAAAACAATATTAAGCACTATTTAGAATAAAAGTTTTATTTAGCATTAAGTAAAAAAAAAAAAAAACAATTGTTGCCTTCTCTAAAGATGTTTGCAATAAGATTTTTTTTGGCTTTTTCACATTTACATCATTCTTACTTAGGGGGATAATAGATAAGGTAAGAATTAATATTTTTGTTAAGTAAAATGTGGGTGGTTATACCTAACTCAAGTGACAGAACATTAAACATTTCAAAAAAACAGGGCATAGGGAGGGATCCCGGGTTTGAGTTTGGGAATGATTTATTATATTGTAACTAAAATGTTTAGTTGTAAAACACTCAACGTTTAAAAGACAAGCAAGGGAGGAGAGGGTTAGGGTTGAGTTCAGTAGAAATAATTTTAGATTGTAACTAAAGTGTTTGCTTCTATGAAAAAGTACATTTATTGGTCATGCCTAGCTTAAGTGGTAGAGTGTTCGGCGTTTGAAAGAGACCGAGCGTAAGGAGGAGGAGGATCCGGTTTGAAATCCACGATGTGGATAATTTGTTACATTTTAACTAATTGAACATCAAAAAAAAAAAGTACATGGTAGATCTGTATTTTCTTTCAGTGATAAAGCGCTCAATGTTTTAAAAAGTCATGGCATAGGAAGGAATGAGGTCAGAGTTCAAGTTCAGTGGAGACAATTCTTTGCATTATAACAAAATACAACGCAAAAAAAAAAAAATTTACATGTGGATGGTCACATGAGCTCGAGTGGTAAGCAGCAACATTTCAAAGATACTAAGACACAGGAGAGTATAGGTTCTAGTTTCGATGTGGATAATTTACTATATTATAACTAAAATGTTTAGCTGTAAAAAAAAAACGTACATGTGGGTGGTCATACCTAACTCAAGTAGTAGAACTCTCAACATTAAGGCCCTGTTTAGTAGGTAAAAAATTTTACGTTTCCTTCTATTCAAACTTTTGAAAACGAGGCAGCGTTTAATTCACGAGAGAATAAAATGAAAACAAATTTTAAGCGAAATAATTATTATTTTGACATTTATATATGAATCAGAAAACAAGTAAGGCATTTTCCTTGTTTTTGGTCAGTCTGACCAAATTGACCGAATGGGGTTGAAAATGGCTTTCAACAAAATTCAAATCTGGCGTATTTTACGAAAATGAAAGCCCAAAGTTAGAATCATTTGAAAATTTTCATATTCTGAATTTTGGATAGAGTTGAAAATTTTCGTGAACTAAACAGGGCCTAAGGGTCTTGTATTCGAATCCCAATTGCCAACGGGGATAATATACAGTCATCATAACTAAAATATTTACCGGTAGTAAAAATAAAAACGTACATATAGGTGGTTGGTTAATTAACCATGGATGTTGTGGACCTCCATAACAAAAATAACTTGCAGAATTCTAGCTTTTAAAATTTATTAAATTTTTTGATAAAAAAAAAAGCATTAATATTTCATGAAACAGGTAATAAATATTTATCAGAGGAGAGGACAGTAATAAATAATATTAGGTGGTGTGGATTATGAAATCCTGCAATATATAGAGTAATAAATTAAAATATTTATTACTCCATACTTAGCTCTCATATATTAAAATATTTTCCATCACCATCTTCTCAATCAACCTCCATTTTCTTACCTTACCTTACCTTTTATTTATTTTTTATTTTTTATTTTTTGAATTTTCTGAAAATATGGCTGTTGGGGTTACAGTACGTTGCATGGTGTTAGCTATGGTGATGAGTTTTGATGTGTCAATGATTAGGGTTTACGGGGAAAAGCAAGTTCCGTGCATATTCATATTAGGAGATTCACTAGCCGATAACGGCAACAACAACGCCCTCGTGACAAAGGCGAAAGCCAACTACCAACCCTATGGTGTCGATTTTGTGACCCTTTGTGGTCGGAGGCAGCGGTTGATATCGTGATCCAATCTCATTCCTTACTTTGACGTAATAAATCATAAAACCATAAAACCCTAAAACGATAAAACCATAAAACCCTAATTTAGAGCATGGATGTAATAAATCCAATAGACTCTACTTCTTTTGTCATCCTCTTTACCTCATGTTTCAAATAACCATGACAAAAGGGAGAGAGCTGTGATATATTTGCTTCACCCATCGCTTGCTGTTCTTGAACTACATACAGAACTAATATGATAAACCATGGCCACCATAGACGAAGCCCCCATCCAAAGTCGACTTCTCCGAACCCTACATGTGTGATATTCGAAATAACAAGATTCCCTGGCTGAGTAAACAAGGGCCGACCCTTGATAACCATAAGATCTGTCACTGACTTCACATATTCATTGCTCATTTCTGCCTTGGCTTTCTTCAGCAACCTTATAGCATATTCCAATGGATATGTACATAGCATTCCAGCCTTCGTAATTGAAGTTGGATACACAAAAGCATTTCCATAGTATCCCGGAGGCAGATCGAATCCGTTCTTGCCCCGCATATTGATTAAGCTTGAGAAGCGAACGACCTCATTAGGGTCTACTGCAAATGCAATGGTGCGACATTTCCATACACATGCCATTAGTATCTCAAACGTTGAACAGGCACCCATGCTTGAAGGAAGTCGGTTCCGAAGAGCTCTTATCTCCTTGGGGCCAAAGAAGAATGATCTATGAACCAGATTATTTTCATCCATGGGCATTAGTGTGTCGGTTACCTCCTCGAACTCATAATGCATTCGAGTTATTTGTGGTGGATTTCGGGCATTTAACAACTCTCTTTGCCATACTGGTAGTAGAGACGGAGCTGACAGACCCTTAGTCATGTCACTTATGGCGTTGAGGAATTGGATCAAGCCAAAAGCATCACTCATTGTGTGGTTTAGTCGCAGTGCAAATATAAATCCCCCACATCTCAATCGAGTCACCTGCATCGTACAAAGATGTTCCTTATCAATACATGTTCTAGTTTTTTTTTTTTTTTTTTGATAGCGGCGTTTATTCTGATGTAGTAAATTGTCCTCACTAGAGCTCGACCTCGAGACCCCTATCCTTTTGGGATATCCTGTCTTTTTTAAACTTTGAACGCTCTACCAACTGAGCTAGGCATGTGAACAATAGATGTTTTAGTTAGTAACGCTAGGCGCAGCCAATTGGCGACAGCAGTTCTGTCGGCTAGCTAGCGGGTTTGGGTGAGACCTCGCGAGTTGGGTGATAAGCGGGTCGTGTTCGGGTGGGACGCTGCAACCGTTTATAACCCGTTACCCGTTTAAATAAAATTAATAAATTAATATTTTTAAAATTAATGTTTTTTAATAATAAGCCGTTAACGTTTTTAATCATAGTAAATGGTTAAGCGGTGGTTTACCGTGTTAAATGGGTCAAGCGGGTGGTAAGCAATTAAATGGGTGAATGGTGGTTGTATTGTTCAACTGACCCGAGCCCGACTGACGTTTAAAATTAGGCGTATTAAGCGAGTGCATTAGTGGTATTTACCCGTTTATTAGCGGTTGAAGTGTTCGTGTTTAGATTTTTGCCCGTTTATTAAACGTGTCGGTATGCGGGTTCACGTGTTTTCATTGTCGCGTTTAACCCGTAACCGTTTAACCCAACCCAACACGTTTGACACCCTAGTAACTAACACCCATTGAGTTTTATATAAAATTTTTAATATTAATTGTTTATTGAAACTGATCACTTTCTCCAAAATAATAATAATAATAATAATTGGAAACTCACTCTAAGTTTAGTTAATTGTCAATTATTACCTAAAAGATTATTATCCTTTTTTTTGTTACTTTAAATATTAAAAATATTTGATAGAATTAACTTAAAATATATTCTAAAATCATAGCTCAAAAAATATATTCTAAAATCATTAAATTGATATATTACTCCTATTTTATATTAATTTAAAAAATTTATTCTCATTAATTTTAAATCATATCTATTTCTATTAATTTTAAATAAGAAATTTAGTAATAAAATAATAGAGATTAATATTATTTATTTAAATAAAAATTTTTAACTTACATTAAATCAATAAATTGAATTACCAAACACCTTCGAAAAATAATTACCTTAAAAACTTGTTATCTATTTTTTCATAGTAATATGTTTGTTCACATTGAGACTCGACCTGAATCCCTCTACTCTCTTTGCCCGCCTAAGCTCTTAACCATTTGTGATAGGTCTTATTGGCAACTTGAAATATATTCAAAAATCACTAAATCTATATATTTATCCTCATTAATTTTAATTAACATTGATTCTCATGAATTTTATTTCATATTTATTTCTATTAATTTTAATCAATAAATTTATCTACCAATAAGACCTAGCTCAGATACTTAATAGCTTAGGCGGACATAGGAAGAGGAGGGGTCGCCGGGACAAATTTGTGAAAGGAATAGACTGCTATGATGTATTACAAAGTCAATAGATGTAAAAGAAAATCAATAAGTTTATCTATAAAATATTAGTATTAAATATTAATTGTTTAAATAAAATTATCAAATTATCTTAAATTATTAAATTAATTTACCAAACACCTTCAAAAAATTATTTACCTTAAAAACTTATTATCTTTTTCTTTTTCAAATATTAAAATTTACATTTATTCTCATTATTTCATTTCATTTTTATTTCTATCAATTTTAGTTAATAAATTTATCTACAAAATAATAATATTTAAATTATTGAAATAAAATTATTATTAATTTTTGATCACTAAAGGCTTTGTTACAATATAGTAAACAGTCTCCACTAAGCTCGAATCGGGGACCCCTCCCCTATCTGAATGTCCTACCTTTTTGAATGCTCTACCAAGCCTGGCCGGGCATATAGACAATTTTCTAAAATCATTGGAATCGGTCTACTAAACACCTTCTAATAGAAGAAATTATTTTGGAATTAAAAAGGGGAACAAAAGAATTTCCCAGGCACAGGACATCATATATTTGAATAGATCATTTATTTTCTATTAACTGAGTATTGTTTTATTATTTTTATGGTTTTAGAGATTTTGATTATATGTTTCTTTCGATGTATTGCTAGTCTAAATCAATAAAATTATTTTTCTCAGTAATATATCAATTTAATTATATTTTTATTTTTTCTTTCCTACTACTTTTTGTTCTCTATTTTCTTTTCCTTCTATTTCCCCTCAAATTCCTTGAGAACCAAACATAGTCCTAAAAATTATGATATCACTAGAAGTGGCAATTCAAGCGAACAAAGCAGGTAAGTGAGCCAAGGCCAAAATTGACCCGATTTTTGTATCTAAATATAACGCTCAACCATTCGTCTAGATGAGTCGAACCAAATTGCCTTATAAAGAAAAAAATATAACAACTAGGCTAGTCCAAAATTGATCCGATTTTTTCAGACTAATAAATTACTTGAAAACCTTTCGATCCTAAATGCTTGATCTGCAATACCTCGAATGGGGACCCCTCCCTACTCCCCAGATACCCTTTTTGGTGCTCTGCATCAATGAAATTTTGGGCAATATAGAATTTTGATGTAATCCTGCGCGTACAAACATAGCTGAAACATTTACAATATAATGCAGTCTCCACTAGCTCGAATCGGGGGACCCCTCCCCTTATCACGAATCTACCCTTTTGGATATACCACCAACTGAAATTTGGACATATAGACAATTTTGATAATGTAATCCTGCTGTACCAAACATGGCCTAAAGGCTTTGTTACAATATAGTAACGATCTCTCACTAAGCTGAATCGGGAGTTATACTATCTACGAATCTCCTTACCCTTTGAATCTTCTAAATTGTTTGAACGTATAAACCGATTTGATAATGTAATCCTACCATGCTGACATAGCCTAAAGGAAAACATTTACAATATAGTAAACAGTCTCCACTAAGCTCGAATCGGGGACCCCTCCCCTATCTGAATGTCCTACCCTTTTGAATGCTCTCTTAGCCAAATTTGGACGCGTATAAACAGATTTGATAATGTAATCCTGTGTACCAAACATGGCTAAAACTTTGTTTACAATATAATGCGCAGTCTCCATAAGCTCAGAATGAGGACCGCTTCCCCCTTTGCCTCCCGAATGTCCTTTTGAATGCTTTCTACCGCTAAACGGCCGGACATATAGACAATTTTCTAAAATCATTGGAATCGATCTACTAAACAACCTTCTAATAGAAGAAATTATTTACCTGAATTAAGAAAAGAGGGGAACCAAGAATTTCCCCAGAGCCTGGGACATCATATAAAAGCTCCTCAAAGCAGGGACAAATTGGGAGAATTGCATCACCAAGATTCTCAAGTGTGGTATCTGCATCAGCTTCAATGAACAACACCCCTTCACCAGTACAGTCCACCATCAGTTTTCTATTTTCCCCTTCAATCAATCTTCCTGACAGACATTGTATCTAAGCCCCCTTACCCAGACCTTCAATGACGCTGCGGGTCTTTCCCTTTCATTAAAAGGGTTGGCAGACATAATGGCAATTGAAGCGTAGGCCCTCTTGATCATCTATGTCAGAAAGCTGCTTCACCTCGCATGGGGTGGGTTTTGCTGGCCGAACGAACTCTGGATCACAGCGTTTAACTGAGAATAAAAGAGGAGATGATACTGATGATGCCATGACCTTCAAGATGGAGTTTTTTTAAAGGAAGATAGGAATAATGAACTGAGGAAAAGTATGGCAGATGTTTATGTGAACATTCCTTTATTAGCAGATATTTATAGTATAATGCATTAATGCTGCACTCCAAGAGGGTATACAAGCAAGTCCAAGTTGTTTAAAACACTAAATGGGTTCACACATAAATTTGGACTCTAAGGTATGGAGACCCAAATGGCTATTAAGTATTCTAGGGCTTGTACTTTATAAATAGAGAAAGATAATACAACCATAAATCGGAATCTGAATTGATTATAGAGAATAGCCAGAAAAAGAAATATTTTCTTAGTGATTCAAGCGCCCGCGTTGCTCATTACATGAGATGAGTTTGGAAGATACATGAGTTCTTGTGTATATTCTTTTGCAAATCCTGAGTCGATCTGACTAGTTATATTAGTTTAGTAATTAATTGAATAATCTAAATCACACGATGATTTTAGCTTCCGCTGATTATTCCTACACATCTTTGTTAGCCAATATTTATAGGTAGAATTTTAATCGTCTTTGTTTTCTCTTAGTGATTACAATACATATCTCGAGTCGATTGATTATGAGAATAGCGGAGAAAAGAAATATTTTCTTAGTGATTCAAGCGCATAGTTTGTCCCATCACATCGAGGATAGTTTGGAAGATGCTGCGGTTCTTGTGTTTTCTTCTTTCAAATCCTAGTCACGATCATTAGTTATAGTTTAGTAATTAAATTGAATATTCATCCTTTTGATGAGATTTAGCTTTAGTTGATATTCCTACACATCTTTGTTAGTAATGTTTATAGGTAGAATTTTACTCGTGTTTATTTTCCTCTTACGTGATTTGGCCTGATGAATCTAAAATTAGATACCGAGGCTGTGGAGAAAAGTGCTGGCGATTAAAGCGCCATGCGTTTATCGCAACATGAGGACTCAGTTTGATTCAGTTAATAGCGGACTCTTTCACAATCTTTGAGTCGAACATATTAAATTATATTCGTTGTAATTCATTAGATATTCTAAATCACGATGACTTTATTCAGTGATTATTCATACATCTTTTTGTTAACGATATTTACCGAACAGATTTTAATAAGTGTTTGTTTTCTATTCTTGATTACAACTTAAATGGATCTCGAACATTAGTTATCAGAGAATATTGGAGAAAAATCATTTTCATGATTCCGGCGTATAGACATCATCAATCAAGATAGTTTGAAGATCTGGTTCTTGCGTGCATATTTCTTTAAATCCACAAGATCACGATCGACTAGTTATATTAGTTTAGTAATTAATTAGACCAATCTATAAATCACCGCGATGATTTTAGCTTCCGCTGATTATTCCTACACATCTTTGTTAGCCAATATTTATAGGTAGAATTTTAATCGTCTTTGTTTTCTCTTCCGCTGATTACAACCCTAAATCGGAATCTAAATTGATTATAGAGAATAGCCAGAGAAAAAGAAATATTTTCTTAGTGATTCAAGCGCCCATACGTTGCTCCATCACATCGAGGATAGTTTGGAAGATCTGCAGTTCTTGTGTGCATATTTCTTTGCAAATCCACAAGGTACGATATGACTAGTTATATTAGTTTAGTAATTAAATTGAATATTCTAAATCACATGATGATTTTAGCTTCCGCTGATTATTCCTACACATCTTTGTTAGCCAATATTTATAGGTAGAATTTTAATCGTGTTTGTTTTTCTTATTGATTACAGCCTAAATAGGAATCTAAATTGATTATAAGAGAATGGCAGGAGAAAGAAATATTTTCTTAGTGATTCCAAGCGCCCATGCATTTGCTCCATCACATCGGATAGTTTGGAAGATCTCTGCTTGGTTCTTGTGTGCATATTTCTTTGCAAATCCCACAAGATGCGATATGACTAGTTATATTAGTTTAGTAATTAAATTGAATATTCTAAATCACATGATGATTTTAGCTTCCGCTGATTATTCCTACACATCTTTGTTAGCCAATATTTATAGGTAGAATTTTAATCGTGTTTGTTTTCTCATCCGCTGATTACAACCCTAAATCGGAATCTAAATTGATTATAGAGAATATCCAGAGAAAAAGAAATCTTTTCTTAGTGATTCAAGCGCCCATACGTTGCTCCATCACATCGAGGATAGTTTGGAAGATCTGCCCGATTCTTGTGTCGTATTTAACGCGAATCCACAAGTACGATATGACTAGTTATATTAGTTTAGTAATTAAATTGAATATTCTAAATCACATGATGATTTTAGCTTCCGCTGATTATTCCTACACATCTTTGTTAGCCAATATTTATAGGTATAATTTTAATCGTGTTTGTTTTCTCTTCCGCTGATTACAACCCTAAATTGGAATCTAAATTGATTATAGAGAATAGCCAGAGAAAAAGAAATATTTTCTTAGTGATTCAAGCGCCCATACGTTGCTCCATCACATTGAGGATAGTTTGGAAGATCTGCAGTTCTTGTGTGTATATTTAACAATCGCGAGGTCTGATCATTAGTTATATTAGTTTAATAATTAAATTGAATAATACAGAAAGTAGCATGATGATTTTAACCTTCCATTGATTATTCTACACATCTTTGTTATCCAATATTTATAGGTAGAATTTTAATCGTGTTTGTTTTTCTTATTGATTACAACCTAAATCGAATCTAAATTGATTATGAGAATAGCGGAGAAAAAATATTTTAGCAGTGATTAGCGCGTCGTTCTTCAGTCAGCGTCGAGGATAGTTTGGAAGATCTGCCGGTTAACATGTCGTATTTCTTTGCAAATCCAAAGATACGATAACCGATAGTTATATTGGTTAGTAATTAAATTGAATATTCCTAAATCACATGATGATTTTAGCTTATTGATTATTCTACCGTCTTTGTTATCAATATTTATAGGTAAATTTTAATCGTGTTTGTTTTTTCTTATTGATTACAACCTAAATCGGAATCTAGATTGATTATAGAGAATAGCAGAGAAAAAAAATATTTTCTTGTGATTAAAGCGCCGAAATCGTTAACCAGTCGTGAGAGAGGATAGTTTGGAAGATCTGCCCCGGTTAGCATATGCGTATTTAACATGAATCAAAGTGCGATATATTTAGTTATATTAGTTTAGTAATTAAATTGAATATTTTAAATCGCGCTGATGATTTTAAACCGTGATTATTCCTACGCATCTTTGTTAGCCAATATTTATAGGTAGAATTTTAATCGTGTTTGTTTTCTCTTCTGCACATGGAAACTATAATTAAAGAGACGTTGGAACCATGATCTCTTGCCATGTGAAACTTGTGTATTCAAAGGAAAAGACAAGAAAAGAAAAGTGATTGAAAAGGAAAGATAATTATTTGTGCAAAGTTATGAAAACGACAATGAAGTAGTGGAATTAGAAATAGTAACGTGAGAGCAATTAACCTTATAATTAAGGAAACAGATACGAGACACTTCAGGAGTTTTAGGTTTATAAAAGATACGTATATTTGGTAAAGTTTTGAAAATAAATTTTTGGCAAGAATTTAGTTTTCTTATTAAAATTTGGAGACTTGCCCATTAAATTATTATTGGTTGGGAAGTTGAAAATAAATTGAGGTTAGACCATCTCCAACCCACACCGACTTGCCCATTAAATTATTATTGGTTGGGAAGTTGAAAATATCATTAAGGATTAGGCCAAATAAATTCACTGCAATTTTCAAAATCATTTAAACAGTGATTGAAAAATTTATTTCGAATCGCGCCAATTAAGCACCATTTCACCCAAAATTTGATTTGACTGGTCAAATGCATCTGCAAATTTGAGTGTTGCACTGTTCATTCCGCGATTTTTAGTCATTTCCTTTTAATTTTTAAAGTTTATAAAAGAACCCAAATAATATAACCGTAATTTACCCGTATAATATTTTGAATAATAAAGTTGTTTTATTTGTGCCAAAAATTAAAAAATCTTACTTTATCTCATAATATTTTATGGTAAATTATATGAACAAAAATAATATAAATTATACAAAATACTTACATGATATGACTACATGCATTATTATCGTAATATGATAATAGAGGATAATGATCTTATTCTTGATTGAAGATGTGAAACTTTGGCATGGGGTGAAGGGATCGATAGAAGATGAAGGTATGAAGTTTAATCGATTTGTTACGTATGCGATCAAGATAAAGATCTTTCACATTGCGCTTGTGTCGTTAAATGATCATTTGTGGGAGAATACACAGTCAAATGGTTAAATTAAAGTCTCTTCTATTTTTACATATTTATTAATGTTTACTTATTTTTATTACTTTGTTCATGCAATATTATATCATGTATTGTTTCAAATTATGTTGTTAATGCAAATTTGAATTTTATAATATATTGTACTAGACTTTTGAATATATTGTTTTTACAACTTTTTAAAATAATAAAACATGATATTAGATCAATATGGAAAAAAATTATATCTTGAGGGAACCTTTGGGTAAAATAGATAAAAAGTTGAGGATTTAAAAAATTAATATAAAAATGAGTTAAAAAGGAATATAAAGATCATTGTTTGGTGTTAAAAATACTATAAAGGGTTGGAGAGAAAATGGTGTAAAATATGGTGTTTACACCATTTTGGTGTTATGGGTTGGAGATGGTCTTAGTAACATTAAAATATGAAAACTTTAATATTTTAGATAAATAATTAATTATAATAGTTCCTTCTTGTTATATTAGGGGCAAGATAGGTTTCTTAGGTTCCTCAGTGCTTTATTGAGGTAAGGGAAATTAATAAAAACTTTATAAAAGAAAATAAATTTCTTTTCTATTATTCAATATGTGTAAAATGCTAGTTTCATATATTTACATGGATTGAATATGTTTTTGCATGATTTATGATTTGAGTTTTTCTATTTATAATTGAAAATATGGAGATGTGATATTTTTATTTCTAAACCTATAAATGAAGTATTCCTAACAAAATGCAATTATGTTTGAATTCGATATGAAACCATTTGGATTAAGCTTGATAATGTAATCATTTTGACATGGACAAGAGAATGTTTTGGCCAGAAAATTGTAAAGTTTTTGTCGAGATTGTTATACAATATATCTCTCATTTGCACTTATGATTAAAAATATTTAATCTATAGAAATTATACTAATATTAATATTCTTCATTGGCCTGTGAGCTTATTCCCATTAATTAAGGATTTAGTGATCGCTAGGTTGGGAATCTATTGCTATTGAATATTATCTAGATAAAATTTTTATTTTCGTTGAAATTATGTCGACAATAAAACTCTCATTGAAATGTTGGCATTTGAAATTGAGATTTGGGTATTAGAATTTTGCTTATTCTAGATAATAATTTGGCATAATTGACAACTTCCAATTATAAAAGAAATGTTTGTATTGTTTTTACTTTGAGCCTTCAATTTTTTGTAGAAAAATAAAGGTTTCAAAAAATACATATTTGTGTTGGGACGGACAGATATGGAATTCAGTTTTAATTTCATAACGGGAATAAGAAATATATACTATAAATATGATTTTTATTTTCCCTTGTTATTACCCTTTATGAGTACCATGTCGCCAAGTTACGGTTCTATGATACCTCGCTTTTAAGGATGAGTTTTACCCAAGTGGTTGTAATAGTGGTATCAAAGCGGTTCATTCCTTAAGGCTGGCTCTCGTTCCAGAATTGTGGGAAGGCTGTTAACCATGGGGTTTGAGGAGTCACTAGCCATTGTGGACGTCGGTTTTGAAAAATGGAAGAATTGTTATGACCCTTTCTAAGTCCGACATCACCAAATTACGACTTGGCTTTGTGGTTTATAACCATTTGAACTCTCTCCCCTTGGTAACTAGCTTTTAATGGCGAGTTCTTTCCAAATTATTGTAACACGCCTCGTCCTAAACTACATTTTGCCGACCTTAAATATGATTCTCCTTTAAATTGCACTTAATTTTTTTTCAAACTTCCCTCTGTTTTTTTCTTAAGTAAATAAATTTCAAATAAAGTTGCACTTGATGGACAAATTTTATTAACTTAAAAAAAAAATTTGAAACTTTTTTTTTTGACATAAAAAATAATTGAAAACTTAAAAATCTATTTGAAACTTCTTAATACCAAACATTTACGAATAAAAGTTAGTTTATAATGACTCTCATTGTTTTTATACGTAATAGTATTTTTAAAATTTTCTCACCCTACATTAAAATTTTATCTATAAAAGGTTCTTTAGAATAATTTAGAACTCAAAAATAGATATAGTTAATATGAAAAATAATGGACAAAAAATGATATATTACGAATCACGAATTTGTTGTTTCGATGATAGACACAACCATATTTTTGGAATTTAGGAAGGCAAATTATAAATTTAATTTATACATCTGAACAGAGCGGCCACGGGGCCAGCGGTAGTGGCAGCTGTGTATTGTAGTGAGGCAAGCGTATGAATTTAAGGTCTTCACAGCCCTTAAAACTAGGGTGCCCCTTGGGACTGCATCTATTCTGAGGTGGGTAATACATATCTGCATCAAAGTCTTCTCTTAGATGTGGGACGAAAACTTTTCGCAAACAAACCTTTAGTTACCATTTTTCAAGGGGTGATGTTTGGAGGCAATTTCTAATTCACTCCTTAATGGTTTTGAGCAACTCAATATATAATCTTCATCATCTCCTCATGGAAGAGAACACATTCCCATGGACCCACGAGAAAAGGTTGTAGGACCCATTGTAATTTTAGCTCAAAAGATAGCTATTTATTGTGCTCAAACCCATTTTCCATGATCCCATAGATGAAATTGATTGAAATTAATGTGAATGACATCATAACACTAAGAGAGGATTAGTTGGAAATTTTACACGTATAGAGAAGAGTAGTGGCTTCGGCCCGGAACCTTCCCTTGTGAAATCTTTCGGAGATTCTTGATTGATCGATGAACATAATGTCTTAGGCTTGTTCAATGTCATGTGTGTAAAATCAGAATAATAACGTTCGCGCGAGAATCTTTCGACACGATTCAGTTCTCAGTTTGTGTTCATTTTGGCCACTGAACATTGCAGTTTCATATGAGTGCTCTGAAATTTAGCCTTTATCATTCTCATAGAACCGACCTAGTTCTCACTCACATAGGTGACAACATGAAAGATGATACCTTTATCACTTGTCTTTAACAAGATATAAGAATCATTAAAAGCGTGACTTACCCTATTCAACGCTGCAGGCATCACTATTATGATTATAGGAACGAGTAGGAGATTTGACAGGACCCGACCCGGATACCCTCCCAGGATTTCCCGGGTGGTCCCGCCTAGTGAAGTCTTGCTGTACGATCTTTAGGAAGATCTGGTGGAACTCCACTTCAGAGAGGGGAAGTAAACACATGCATTAATTTAATATCTCAATTGCTATATAAAAGACCTCACATTATAGATAAGACCCGGCAAAGTTCGTCTGAAATATCGAGCAGCATTCTAAGAGCTACAATTTAGGGTTACACAAAATGAAAGTAAATAGATCAACAAGCAAGCAGATAGATGGGATAGAGTACTCCGGTATCGCGAAGGAAGCGGTGTTGAATGGCGAGAGAGTGGAAGGCCTGTGGTATCGGGACCTAGGAGCAGTTAAAAACAATAATCGTGAGATAATAAATCTCAGTGAGTAGCATAATTTATAAGGAAAATAAAACTTTCATTTTCGAAGATTTCTTCTCTCAAGAAATCACATCCCTCTGCATAATGTTCCAGTTTAGCAAACATTTAATATTTCTTAGCGCCAATATAGATTCTGTTGCTCAAAATTTAACGACTTTGGTATCAGAACCTTATAACACGAATACATTTATGGCATACCATTGAGCATAAAATTATATAACCTCATATCGTAAAAGAAAAATAATCGGGAAAATGCGCTTAACCATAAAGATTAAAATAGCTACAGTTTGCAAAACCAACATTATGCGTATATATATCCGTAGTAAACGTCCGAATTAAGCCCGACCTCACGACATTAGCAGCAATAAACCGTCAGTAACATCGACCTCCACGGCGCGGGCAGCAGCCAATAAGCGTGATTAACACCGACCTCACGACCGCAAGTGGCAATAAACCGTTAGATAAAACCGACCTCCACGACCTTTTGTGGCAATATCGATATACTAAACGTCGAATCGAGCCTCCGCGACCGATGGTATTAATATATATATAATCGTTTCCTTACTCGCAAGTACCTTTCCAACGATACTGTATTATAATCATTTCACAAGATCTCAAAATCTCTTTCTTAAAACAATAAGTTTTCAAAGTGGTTTAAAACCTCAATCCAAGTACCCAACATATTTAAAATACATAAACTCATCCGGGGCTTCGGTAAAACTTCCAAATGTTTAAAAAATGTTATTAAATTCATGACATGATAACTTGTTTATATAAAGTGATACTTTCATTTTTATGCACAACCAATAAATCAAATAAGTTATATATGTAATAATTAACCACAATTATATATCATAATAATATCCCCAAGCATTTTAAAACAAGTAAACCACTCGCATTAGGAGGGCGCTTGAGTCATGCTCCCTGCAGAGATCGTCTCCGGCTCGTGGTCACAATAACATAGATAAGACACTACTTAGGCTCCGATATTGAACAGACATTAGGATGCACACTAAGGCCCTTAGAATAACTTTTTAGAACTATGAAACCATCTAAATTGGACTCAGGCGAGTCCAATTACACGATGTGCCCTATAGACCGTACCTCAAAAGTGGGGCTTTAGCGGGAGCTAATTTCTGAAATTGAACCTTCGATAATTCATACAAACATCATTTCACTAATCCAACTTCAATTTTTCCCGGTTGACCATTGTTTACTCAATCCCTAGTCCAACCTTCTACGTGGTACCCTCGTAACTTGGCCTTTGGCGCCCAAAAGCGGAAAACCTTCTTAAGCGGCGTCCAAATTCACAAACCACATATCATTGGCCCAGAGACCAGAACACATCAGTACCTCACCTTGGTCAAGGTTCTTTGTGGTGTGGGAAAACTCGATCGACGATCGACCAACTTTGTTTTTATCGTATCTTTCAAACGGTGAGGAATCTGCAAAGAATGCACGGGAATGAGTTAGATTCAAAAATGGTGGAAATAGAGGTATGGGTCGGCTTTGAGATGGCGGAAAACACAAAAGTCGGCTACCCCGAGTTTGCGTGCAGCGGCATACATGCGGCCGGATCTGTGGCGTGGGTGATAGCCGGGAAATTTTACCGGCGTGGTCATCTGGTCGTCCTCCTCCTCCCTGACCGGTGCGTGTACAGTGCTGGTGGCCGGAATCGGCTCCCACGGCTGAAACATGAACGACCTAATAATGGGTGGCCATTGATTTGGTGCTTCTGAGTTTGGGGGAGTTTTCCTAGGAGTTTTTTAGATCCAAATGGTCATTTGAGGCTGGGGTTCCCTTTGGCATGCAACGCTATGTATATATAGAGACCTAGTTAACTTTCAGGTAAAACAAAGCGACTTGGACATTCTTTGAAACAACTTCTTTGTGAACTCCCGGGGTCGCCCAACTATCCGTAGGGCGATTTTGGCGATTGACCCGTCTATGAACTCGTACCGACAAGACCTATGAGGTGAGTGCCTTAGTCATTACAGTATGCATCGCCAGAAAAAGAGTCGACTTTAGATTTTATACTAGAATGTAATTCAAACTTGAGTCGACGATTTTTAAAAAAAACTTGTTTTGTTTAGATGCGAATTAGATTCTGGATTTGTTCTCATTATTAGTGATCTTCAATGAGTCACACAAAATTCTGTTGTCCCTTTGAACCCTAGACCGAGATCTCGGTCATTGGGCAGGTTGGGTTGCTATTCGATGACTTTTTAGTGCATAGGCTTTAAACCCATTCCCTCGATGATTTACTTACTTGCTGCAGTGAGCCTTTGGTTAACGGATCATGATATTCTCTTTTGACCTTAATTCAATGGTGTAATACAAATTAGAGAGAAGTTGTCTTACGGTATCATGTCTTCGGCCAGATATATGAGGCTTGCCGTTATATATATGACTGTGCTCTTCCAATTCTTTGATTGACTATCATAATGAATGCGGATCGCGAGCCTGAGGTTGGCCATGTGGAATATCTTCTAAGAAATGGCAGACCTCTTGCTTCTTCACGAGCTTTATCTAGGTGGCAAACAGATTCCATAGTGGATCTAACAATGCCACGTTAGCAGAATTTCAAGACAACGCTCGGCGTAGTGTAATGAATAACCGCCGTGGACTTGAATCTTTGGTGTCGAATATCGATTCGCGTCACAATATCCTTAATCTTCTTTGGATATTTTGAGTAGTGCAATCCATAGTTTTGGGTTTATTTAAAATACTTCCAAAACTGCAACTATTGCCTTCCAATGAATGGGACTGGATTACTTGTGTATCTACTCAATTTATTGACAGCGTAAGCTATGTTTTAGATGATAAGTTCATAAAAGAAAACTATTGCATTATGTTGCCAATTGCTTGTGCATATTCTTGTTGTGAAAGGCTTTTGCCATTATATTTTTATAAGATGTAGATTTATCACAGTGTTCTAAGTGAAATGCTATCATTTTGTTTTAAATTTCTTGAATTTTCTCAATGTAATGTGATTGAGATAATATTAGTTCATCGATGTTTGGAGATCTTTATTCCAAGTATAACATCGGCCAACACCTAAGTCTTTCATGTATCAAACTTATTTGAACATTTCCTTAGTAGTTTTAATGACTCCATTATTGCTACGTGATGAGTATATCATCAACATGAGACAAATAATAAATCCGTTGATTATTTCTTGACATATACATTTGTCACACTCGTTGATTTGAATCATTTGTCATCATTACTTTGTCAAATTTTATCATGCCCTTTGCATTGGTGCTTGCTTTGTCATAAAGGGATTTAACAAGCCGACAAACTTTCTTTTCTTGACCTGGAACAATAAACCCTTTGGGTTGTTCCATATAGATTTCATCAGTCTGTTTGAAAACATCTTTACATTTCAGACAGTGTATCTCAAAGTTGTGTATAGCTCTAATAGCTATTAACATTCGAATGGATGATATTCTTGTCACTGGTGAATAGGTATCAAAATAGTCCAAGCCTTCTTTTTTCTTGTAACCTTTGATAACCAGTCTGGCTTTATATTTATCAATAGATCCATCTGCTTTCGATTTCTTCTTGAATATCCATTTATATCCTAGAGTTTTGAACGGTGGAAGATCACTAGTTCCCATGTATTTGCAAGATGGATTCTACTTCATCGTTTGTAACCTCTTTTAATATGGAGCTTGAACAGGCGTAGCTTCCTTAAAGCTTTGGCTCAACTTCTAATAGATAAGTTAGAGGCTGGATCAAAGATTTTGGCGTTCTAGTTCTTTTTCTTAGTCTAGGTTCATCATCATCTTGTTGGCCATGACTCACGCTATTCTTGATATCATGAGCGTTCTTTTACTTAAGTTCGATTCTGTGTGGATTTGTAAGGAAATACATTTTCTGAAAATTATTCCCTTGATTCGATAATAGTATTGACATGCATATCGATGAATTTAGATTTACTGAATGAGAAACCGATATCACACTACTATTATGTGCATATCCATTGGCTTAATCAAGCTGTTTTGGTCTATTTTAACCTTTTTAGGTATAGGTACCGCCACTTTAGCCAGAACACCCCACACTTTTAAGTATTTGTAAGAAGGTCTTGACCTTTCCCGATATAGGGGTTTGTGGTTTCTTGTAAGGTATTGAGTTAGGAGATATAATTTACGAGAAAATTTGCTTCCCAGAATTTCGAGGTGATCGAACTTAATAGTAATGCATTTATCATTTCTTTTAAAGATTCATTCTTATCCGTAACCTTTATGCCCGAGTGAATAGGTGTCTCGTTTGGTGTATTATACCATGTTGAACAAAATTCACCCAAAGGTGTTTAAATATTCCCTTTCTATCACTTCTTATTACCTTGATTTTCTATCAAGTTGGTTCTCCACACCTCATTCTTGAGAATGTTGAAACATTTAGGGTGCCTCATCTTTACTTCTTAATAGAAGTAAACATAACGACCTCTTTGTGCGATCATTAATTAATGTGAAATATTTCTTACCTCTCGTTGAATAAATTTCATATGGAATATCAGAATGTATTAATTCTAAAGGTTCACTACTTCTTTCAATTGATTAAGATGAAGTTCTTATAGTTAGATTCCACAAATCTCACATTTATGATTTGGATCTATTTGAAATTTAGGCAAAAATTCCATATTAATTAATCTATGCAATGTATCATAATTAACATGTCCTAGTCTATCATACCACACATTTGAAGATTCAAGCATATAAGCGAGAAAGGCGTGTTCTTTATTGATATTCTTAATATGAGTCTGACAGTCGTACATTCATTTTGAAAGAGCCCATTGCTCATGTACCCCTTTCCCACATACATCCCATTTTTGAGCAGTTAAGTTGTAGACCAAACACCAACAGCCCTTCTTACTCAAACAATGATCCGGACACACTAGATTCTTTGAATTTGGCACATACAGCACATCTTTAAAGTAAGTTCCTTGCCCAGATGTCATCTTCCATCCTACCTTCTCTTGGCCTTCAACCGACGAGAGTTGCCATAAAGAGTTGTTCTCCATTATCACATGATTTGGCCTTCGATGAGACATCTTATCACGACGGCGGCGGGTAGCCCCATCTCCACCACGTTTAATTAGTGCCGCTGCAATGGTTCACCTCATTCTGTTTTGGATTCATATTTGGTTTCTCGTCTACTTGATCCACGGCCAAGCGGGGAGTTTCTTCTTAGGATTCCTTATTTCACTTGCGACTCTGACAGTCCGCCGAAGCAGTGCCACTTGCTTGTTGCACACATAGCACGCTCGTTTCGTAGGACCTTGCCCGAGGTCGTTGCCATTGCTTCCTCTTCTTGTGATTTTGGGAGAGTGCGCCCCTTGTTCATAACATTGTATGGATTCCATGATGCCTTTGCTGCCTTCTTCTCGGATGTCATGGTTGTCTTCCCCTCTATTCTACGACCTCACTATCAAGTCTTCAAGTCTCATTTCCTTGGCTTATGTTTTAGGTAATTCTTGAATTCTTTCCATAATGGTGGCATTTTCAATAATTGCAGCCACTTGGAGATTGTGAGAGACATCCATGCTGCATGTGTCATGCGGAGATCACTTAGGATCTTGAACTTGGTAGATCCTTTGTCTTGGGATCAAGCATCTTGTAGTCTAGGAATTTTCCCACTCAAACTTCTTGAGCTACATCCTCGGTCTTGTATTTTGTCAAGAGATTCCAGTTTCTCTTACGATTATTGAAGGCGCAATACGCATTATCTGATGTGTTGTCCAAACCATTCAAGAGGTAGTTCACGACATAAGAAGTGGCATGCTTCCATGATTCCAGTAATGACTTACCCTCTCCGATTTCATTTTCCTTGATGCGGGAGCATCTTCTTGAAGGAAGCGGGCCCATTCAGTGGTTGGGTAGAACATCATCTTTTGTTGCCACCTTTTGAATTAAAATTGTTGAACTTTAGGCTTCTCTCCATGACTCACAGTCATTGACGCCATAACAGGCTTTGGAGGAGGCACCACAGTGGGGGTAGAATTAGTAGTCATTCTACTGAACCGAATTCTGCTTCCAAAAACAGTGTATTAATAAAATGACTTTGCCAAATTTTGAATAAAACCAATATTAAATCTAAGTATCATTCACGAAACTTGATTTCTTTAAAATAAAATATGACTTTGTAGTCAAAGCGAGTCAAATATATTAAAACAAATGAATTATCGTTTTTGAATTATTGATAAAACAATTGAACGATATATGGCGAGTAAATATAGTTATAAATTGATATAAGTAAGCGGATGCTTCAGGCCAGAAAGCGAAACCGATATGTAAACATATATATAAGTGATATCAATATTTAAAATAAACAAATCCGGTACAAACTTATCACGATATCAATAAAACAAAACAAATCAGATTCAAACTTATACGTATCAATATTTAAAATAAACAACTCAATCACAATGAGTTACAGCTATTCCCGAGGCTTGCTCCGATCTGATGATTAAATTCGAAGCGTAGTTCAAATCATAAAGTAAATCGTAAAACTGATGCGATGATCGAGCGACGCGATGCCGATAAAAAGCGTGACATCAATAAAGCGTCTTGATATCTATATAAAAAAAAGCGTGCGATATAAAAATAACGCCAGCGAGCGTTTTTGCAAACAAAAAAAATTACAACATAAAATGGTTTCGGTACGGTAGAAAGCGAAGCGACGTTACATTTTGCAAGATTTATGTAAAGCGAAAAAACAAAAATTTGTCGCCGTTATTTAGAGTATCGATGTGTAAATAGAACAAACCAAGTAGCAAACGAACAATTAACACGTTTGCAGGAAAACTAGAAAAGTAATCAAAACCTGTTTGCTGATCAAGTCTTATGTTGGACACAATCTCCTTAAGACAAATATTACCCTCGCAATTAGCCGAGGAAAGATGACAGGTCGTCTCCCATGATGAAAATGATGTCCCAGCGGTAAGAAAACACTTCCTTTGTTGGTAGCCGAAACGGCCCATGCGAGGCTTCGGTCTCTCTCTCAAACGTGAATGTGAACGGATGAAATGAATGCAAAAAATATAAATATCAAATGAGAGTGGCCTATTTATAGACCTGCTCATGATTGTGTCTGATCGCGAAGCTTGGCTAGAATCGTGGCCCGTTCCCGACCGATTCAGCGTCTGTGGAAGAGAGATGTCCATTGATCGACATATTGCCATCAAGCGGCGGTGTTTCGGTGTGGGGCGAGAATTGGTGTGCGTGCGTGTGTGGTGAAGCCGGCGTAAATTTAAGTCCTCCCGCCCCTTTTCGCTGGGGTGCCCGTGGCCCGTTAACTAAGGTAGGTGTGCAGCCTGTAGTAAAGTCTTGTTCGTGGTGTGGGATCTGAGGTTTAAGTAAAACCCCAGAAAAACGCTAGTTCACACAGTTTTTCAAAGGTGATGTTTAGAGTAATTTTGATTCCTCTTAATGGTTTGAGCAACTGATATATAATCTTCGTCTCCTCATGGAGGAGAACCACGTTCCCATATGGACCCACCGAAAAGGTTGTAGGACCAGGTGTAATTTCAAGCAAATATAGCTGTTTATTGTGCTCAAACCCATTTTTCCAACACATATTTGATCAATCGAAGATATCAAATTATAATCATCGATAAATTGAAAAATTAGAGTCATAGATATTAATATGGAAAACAAGGAAAATACAAAAAACACGTTTGATTTTGAGTTTTTTTAGTAGTCGAACACAAGAATCATGAATCAAATACAAATATAATAGCTATATCTACATTAATTATAATATTAATATCAAACAAAAATTTAATACAAATATTATTATAAAATATTACAAATTAAATCATTCATACGTCAATTTCTTTGCATATTGCTATGTAACATGTATAAAATTACTTCTTATTTAATTTTCATAAGTTTTTATCAATTTCCACTTTGGATATTTTATATAAAAATATTAATTGATATTTTTCATGTATATCGCTCAAAAAACATATATGTGGGTGGTCATGCCTAACCCAAATGGTAAAACGCTCAACGTTTCAAAAAGACGAGACACAGGGAGGAGAGGGTTTCAGGTTCTAATCTCGATGTGGATAATTTACTACATTATAACTAAAGTGTTTAACAGTAAAAAAAACGTATATGTGGGTGTTCATACCTAACTCAAGTAGTAAAACTCTCAACATTAAGGGTCTTGCATTCGAATCCCAATATGGATAATATACTACATCGTAACTAAAATATTTACCGGTAGTAAAAAACAAACGTACATAAGGGTGGTTGGTTAATTAATCATGGATGTGGTGGACCTCCATAATAACAATAACTTGCAGAATTCTTGCTTTTAAAATTTATTACATTTTCTGATAAAGAAAGAGCATTAATATTTCATGAAACAGGTAATAAATATATATCAGAGGAGAGGACAGTAATAAATAATATTAGGTGGTATGAATTATGAAATCCTGCAATATATATGGTAATAAATTAAAAAGCATTCATGGTGATATAACTCCATACCCAGTTCTCATATATTAAAGTATTTTCCATCGCCATCTTCTCCATCAACCTCCATTTTCTTTTCTTATTTTTATTTTTTATTTTATTTTATTTTATTTTTTTGTGAAAATATGGCTGTTGGGGTTACAGTATGCTGCATGGTGTTAGCTATGGTGATGAGTTTTGATGTGTCAACGATTAGGGTTTACGGGGAAAAGCAAGTTCGTGCATACCATATTTGATTCATCAGCCGTGGAGACCCGCACAACAACGCCAAATTTAATAAAGGCAAAGCCAACTACCAACCCTATGGTGTCGATTTTCCGGCGGGCGCCACCGGACGGTTTTCCAACGGTCGGAACACAGTCGATATCATCGGTCATTCTCTCATTCCTTACCTTGATGTTTTTTTTATAATTACTATCTACAAAAAACAATTCAAAACACACGTGTTTAGTTTCTGTTTTTCAAACTATTCTAGAGAACAGTTTCTGAAAACACAGAAAACACTATTTTGGTGTTATCCGATTAAAATTGTTCTTATTATCTAAATTTAATGTTGTGCTTCTTCCTATGTTTTTTTTTTTTCAAAAAGACCAAACTTATTTTCTATATTTTCCTTATTTTCCTTAATTATTTTTCATAACAAATAAATAAATAAATAAAAGCAGTTTTTAAAAATAGTAACCATGCATGAAATAAGTTGATAGACCCATATTTTGTATTTAGATCTTGTTTGGTAATTGTTTTTGCAAATAATTTTCTTTTTTTTCAAAAAAAAAATGTTAGATGATAAAAAGTTGTTTTATGTTTTATGTTCTTAAACATATAGTGTTTTCATAAAACATTTTTTTAGTTATTTTTTATTAGTTTCCTTTTTGTTTTTTAATATTGTTTTAAAATATAATAATACAAATATATATAATGACGGACTTAGAAAATAAAGTTAGAACGGACATAAAAAAATTTCGGGGGCATTATATCATAATAATTAAGGAACTAAGCCCAATGTAGGTCCGTCGACATAATTTTTTTTTTTTAAACATATTTAAAAATATTAAAACGAGTATAAAATATTTGCAAAAATTTCTAACCCAACCTCTTATCTCTACAAATATTGTGCCCAGTGGTTTCAAAACAGTCTTCAAATATTTTGAAAACTTTATAAACATGTCTAACCTATGAGAGAAAAATAAAAAATAGGTTTAAATTTAATAAATTAATAATATATGTTTATCCAATTTTATATAATTTGTTTCTCTATGTTATATAAGGACTAGCACTCAAAATTTTATACAATTTTGAGGAATTTCAATTATATTTTATCTTTTTTATATTTTACCTAGAAAACCAAAGAGAAAATTCATTTTCTTTTAATATTATATTTTTCCCTAATACTTTTCAAATTTCAAATAAAGCCTAATAATTTTCTTTTACATATATATATATATATATATATATATATATATATATATATATATATATTATTATTATTATTATTATTATGCTAATAGCATGATTATATATTGCAGCTGAACTTCTAGGTTTCAATGAGTCTATTAAGCCCTTCCCCATTGCCAATGGGCGTGACTTACTCAACGGGGTAAACTATGCATCTGGTGCAGCCGGAATTCGCGATGAAACCGGCTGCAACAGGTAACTTAGATGGCGTTTGTTTTTTTTTTTTTTTTTCCATGGTCTTGAAATGACTATTTTCCATCATAAAACAACTCAAAATAGTTCTTAAAAACTATTTTTTAGTACAGTTTTCAAGAACAACAATCAAACAAGGTCTTTTTGGTTCTTGTTTTTTAGAATAATTTTTGAAAACATAGAGAACACCAAATGACAAGTTAAAATCGTTTTTCTTCGCTAAATTTAATGTAAGTTGTTTTATGCTTCGAACAAAAAAAAATGGGAACTGCCGCATGTTCTCTTGTTTTTCTATTCTCTTGATGTTTATAAAACGGTTTGAAAAAAAAATAAGAACCAATTAGCCTTACAAATTTTGAGTTACTAGTAGTACCTACCTACACACGTTTTTTAATTATGAAAACACAAAAAACACTAATTTTAAATAACAATAAGATTTTTTAGAGAACATAAAAAAGGTGTTCTTAAGAAGAGTTTTCAAAAACTGTTCTTAAGAACAGTTTTCAAAAATAAGGAAAATAGGAAGAACATGTTTAATTACTAGTTTTTTTTTTGCTATGAAAAATACAAAGAACTTAAAAAAACACTAAATTTAAAGAATAAAAATAGTTTTCAGATAACACAAAAATAATGTTACCGTGTTTTCAAAAATCATTCTCAATAATAGTTTTCAAAAACAATACCGAAACAAACCCTTAGTTTTACAAATTTTGAATTTTTTGAATTTTTTTTAACCAAATATTTCAATAAAAAATAAAATAAAATAAATCACTAACAAGTAAGAAAGACAACTAATTTCACGTATATATCATTATTGATTGTAGGGAGATCGGATCAGCATGAATAGGCAGCTACAAAATCATGAAACCATAATCATTGGAATATCCAAAGCACTAGGAAATACCTCAGCAAACAACATCATCGTACCTATCAAAGTGCATATATTTGGTCGGAATGGGAAACAACGACTACGTTAACAATTACTACATGCCTCAGTTTTACACAACCAGCCTTCAATACACCCCTCACCAATATGCTACACTCCTTATCCAACAATTTTCTCACCAACTAAGGGTATGTTTGGTTTCCAAGAAAATTTAAACGAAAATAGAGTTATATCCAACTTAGAATTTATTTATGTTTACTACTTCATTTTTATTTTAACTTATCAATATAAACATTAAATAATTTCAAAATATGTTAATTTATAACTAACTTTATTTATATTTGATTTTCTTTAAAAAAATATATATTAGACAATTAAATATAGGGAAATTATTTTCCTAACTATTGTTTGGGTGATTTGATTAAAACTATCTTTTTTTTTTTGCAAAAATAACTCATTCTTTTAAGAGACAATGTAAATATATGAAATAGAGAATGACATTTTTATCCAAAATGTGTTATTTTTTAAGTAAAAAACATGGAAAATGTTAGATCCTTGTTTGGTTCCTCTTTTTTAAACCTTCTTATATTATAAAACAAGGAGAACAATGAATTAAAGCAGTGAAAATATGTTTGGTTTCGAGTTTTTTTTTTTTTGTTTTGTTCAAAAAATCATAAAGAACACAAAAAACACAAAAATGGTTCTTTGTGTTTTCAAAAACAGAAACCAAAAATATCCTTAGATTCATAAATTTTGGATTATTTGATGTATTTTAACCAAATATTTCTTTTTCTTTTTCTTTTTTCTCTCCTCAATACTTTTCAAGAACTGAATACAACCTTAGGGTTTTAGAACTACAAGTCCTCTTTTTCCCTCTTTCATTTCTCTTTTCTACCTTAGACTTCAATATCAACACAATATAATGTTGCCTTTCTTTTTCTTTTTTTTTTTAATTATTATTATTATTATTATTATTATTATTTTATTTGTCTGGGTTTTCTTGGTGATAGACTTTGTACAGGCTTGGAGCAAGGAAGATAGCTGTGAATGGACTAGGGCAAATAGGTTGCACCCCAAAGGAATTGGCTACGTATGGCAACAATGGCTCTGCATGTGTTCAATTCATCAATGATGAAGTCCAACTTTTCAACAACAAACTCAAGTTCCTACTTGATGAACTCAATTCCAATCTAACTAATGCCACCTTCATTTACGTAAACACTTCTGGGATTCAATCTACAGATCCTGCATTGACTGGTAATTACATTCATCGATACGATCTCGCTCGTTTCTTCATAAGAACAAGTAAAGTGACATTTTTAAGATTGAGAGGCCGTGCCTCACCTATTAGGGTCGGTCTTAGGTTGGGCTATCCTATTTGGTCACAAGAACCATGGAAAAAGGCTTACTTGATGCTGAGGAAGGGTCTAGAGTGTGAGCCGTTCGGTTTCTATAATACGATCCCACATAACGGTTTCATAAGAAATTGTGGAATGGTACTTAAGCTTGAGAGGTCGTTTCACCTATCAGGCCGGTCTTTTAGGTTGAGCTATCCTATTTGGCTTTCATTGAGAACCGATGGGTAGCGGGAAAGGGCTATCTGATGCCCATAGGTCCAGAGTGTGAGCCGTCGTGGATCGCCCGATTTCATCACGATCCCACATACCTGCTCCACAAGAAATCGTGGAAATGACGGCTTGAAAGGTTGTCTCACCTATTAGCCGGCTCCTTAGTCGGGCTCTCCTATTTCCATTTCACATGTCCGGTGTAGTGAAAGGGTTAATTCCAAAGCCCAAGAAAGGGTCCAAAGTGTGAGTCGCGCGATCCTGGGCTTTCTATAATACCTATCCCATTACATCTGGGCTCCACAAGAAATTGTGGAATTGTACTTGGGAACCTAAGTTGTCTCCACCTATCGATGTCTTGTCAACTCTCTATTAAGCTCTGTGACTTATCATCATGCTTTAGTTTAACCTACTACAGAAGTGGGAAAATGGCTACTTGGTACCCGAGACAAGGTCTAGAGTGTGAGCCGTCTACGAACGTCTGGCTTCTCTAGGAGTGAGCAATGATACGACCCTACATACCTGGTCACACCAAATTGTAGAGCGACATCTTGCTTGTAGAGGTTCTTACCTACCGTACCACTTTTGGCTGGGCTCTCATATTGTTTTCGTACCATCACTTCATTTTAACTGCCTCACAACTTATCTAGGAAGTATTTCGCATTAAAAAGTTTTAATCTAAAAAATCATTTTTATAGTTGGAAATCACTTGTAGTGTTTTTTTTAAAGAAATACTTAGTATATGATTTTGTTAAAAATACTTTTTAGGTTATGTTTGGTTCAGGGAAAATGCTACTGAAAAGAAGATTGAAAGGAAATAAAAAGGTAAGGAAAAGAATATAAAATTTATCTCTTGTTTGGTTTTGTATGAAAATTTCAAAGAAGAAAAAGAAGAAATCTATTTTTATATTTTTTCCTTTTTCAAAAATTTAATAATTTTCTCTTTTATTTCTTATTTCATAGGAATATAAGAATATCAATATATCAATATATATATATATATATATATATTCTCTAATTTTTCGCATTAATTAATTTTTTAGTGAAAATATCACACTATTTTCTTTAATATTTCCCTTTCTATTTTTTCCCTAGAACCCATGTTATCCAAACAATAGAAAATGATTTTCCATAATATTTTTTTTCTTTCCCTATAATTTTCCAGGAACAAAACACAGTCTCCTTTTCCCTTCTCTCTCATTTTCCTCATAATTAATTATCAAGGAAAGTAATAAAAAAAATATTACAATATTTTCTTTATTATTTCCCTTTCTATTTTTTTTCCCTTGTACCCATGTTAATTATCCAAACTTAGAAAAATAAATTTCCATAATATTTTTTATTATAGTCTTAGAGAAAATACTCACTATCAATCTGGCTCTTAGTACTTCATTTATATTTTGCATGAATAATTTTTTTTCTTTTTTTTTTTTGTAATATTTTTGTTTTGTTTTTTTTAAATTAGGGTTTCGAGTTGTGGATACTCCATGTTGTGAAGTAGGAAGTGATGATGCTTTGGGAACATGTCTTCCTCTTAAATCTCCATGCCCTAATAGATCTGAGTATGTGTTTTGGGATGCATTTCACCCAACAGAAGCCCTCAATATCATCACTGCAACAAGATCATACAAATCTCTCTCCCCATATGATGCATATCCTATTGACATTTCTACCCTTGCTCCACTCTAATCATGAAGGTGGTTTTCACACTTTGTGTCGTGTCATTATGGTAATTGTAGTGGTCGAGCCAGAAAATCAAGTCGAGGGCATGATTAGTTTCAAGGGTCTAACATGAAAGAACTAAACATGTCTACATATGTGATCACTCGAGTACTTATTGTTCGAATTTTAATTGTAAGTTATTTTAATGCTTTTTTTTTCGTGTTTTTATGGTTCAAAGTCGTGGTATCTGCCACCGATCTGACAAATTTTGAGTCAATCGAGTGTTGACACTTAAAAACACCTAGTTTTCTATTTTTCCATAAAAAAAATAAATAGAAATGTGAGCTGATAAATGTTGATACAAAATAAATCAATTATAAAATTATAAAAGAAAATAAAAAAATAAAATAATTTAGGTATGGATTTAAAGTTTAATTATAAGATTTGTCACTACAACATAAGTACACCAAATACATTTCAAAATTTAGTTGAGTATTAATTAATTTGGATTAAATTCAACTCCAAATGCCTAACCCATTTAATAATTAAATGGACTTTTGAGTTAACTTGCATAATACAAATTGGACCAAAAAGGAAAAAAATTAATAATTTTATAATCTTATTAATAATTTAATAATTTTAAAAAATAAATCATTCAACTCACATGTGACTTATTTTAAATTTGTTTCCAATAAATATTTTAACAAATCATATATACATTTATGAAATCTAACTCAACTTAATTTTAAATTGATTAAATAGATTAGATGATGTGTTACTTATGTAATGATCATGTGATATTTAAGTTTATGTTTTTGATATGATTATTATTTGTGTCTGGTTTTGATCGAATTATATAATAAAATATTTAATCATTAATACAATACAAATTACGATTCTAAAATCAAAATACTTTAGTCTTTGAGCCCTAATTCAAGTGATAAAGATATGAGATGAGTTTACGGGAGATTTCAGGCTCGAATCTAATAACAAAGTGTTACAACGATGTAATTAAAATAATAAAAAAATTACAAAACCAAAATTTTAAATTTTGAAATTAATTTTATATAGAAATTATTGATATTTTAAATTTATATTTTTAAAATAAAAAATTATATTATATATAATATTGTTGGCTTAGCCATTTTCAAATCTCAAAAGATGTTGATTCTAAACACCCTGCAAATACATCCCACTCATCTAATATTGTTACAGATTTTATATAGTATTTATTAAAGGTTTTTTGAAAAAACAGAATCATCATGTCTAAGAAAACAATGTGAAGAAAAAAAAACTATAAAATAAGTAATATAATAAACTTCTTAGGTGAGAAAATAAATGATATTGGTCAACTTAATTAGTATTATTTTTTGCAACAAATTAAGAGAATTAATATATAAAAGATTGATCTTTAATACTATCACATTCATTTCAATTTTCCACTCAACCAAACAATTAAATCACCCCACTTGTATCATTAAACAATGTTTTTTTTTTCTTTCTTTTTTAGGGAACTTTGTTTACTTATGTATTACAACTTGAAAATGATATATAAAATACAATAACTCCCATCACTATGATCATATCCTACAATTTATTAAAACTGAGTTTTGATATCATATAAAATTATCAATTTTTTAAAAAAAATTATAAATTAACTTATGAAACTATCTAGAGTTGGCATTTCCAATACTCTCAAATGTTAGAATGTGTTTCAAATTCCTAAATTGTATGGATTTTTTTTATTTATTAAAGAATATTGTATGTTCATTATGTCTAGATCATGTGGTAGAGTGTTTAACGTTTTAAAAAGGAAAAACATAGGGAGGAGAAGGGTCTCGGGTTTGAGTCTTAATTAAAACAGTTTATTATATTAATGTAACTAAAGTGTTTAACTGTAAAGAAACATAATATTGTATAAAATATTTCATTTAATTATATTATTGCAATATATCGGCTTTCTTATGGGATAAAGAAATATTTCATTATAGAATAAGGAAAGTTGAACGAGAAATGCACCAAGTGTGGCATGGGATGTTTCGGGAACCCAATGGATTAATTGGGTTGTATATATATTTTATCCTCCATAATATTTTCTATAATACCGAGAAAAAAGTCTCTCTCATATGTAGTTAACAAACATAATTAATCGAACCACGTTAAAATCTCATGCATCTTTGCATTAATTACTTTATCTTGGTGTTTTTCGAGTTATTATTATTATCTACATCAAAGCTTTCGCTTTCACAAACATCAGACAGCTAGAAAAATAAAATTTATTGTAAGTAATTAAAAAATGGTCACATGTCCCATGATTTTCCGAAGTACATAACACACCTTGGGCGACATGCAATAATGCAAGTCTATTCACCAAATTCTCACCCTTCACCTCACCTCTTTCTTGCCCCCCAAACAAGAAAAAGAAAGAAAACTGCCCACTTTTCTTCCTCCACATTAATTTTCCATCACCTTTTCTTCCCACTTTTCTTTATCTTCCCAACTTTCTTTTCCTCTATTTATATTAGTCTATATATATACATATATTTCCCCCCCTTGCTTAATTTCCTATCCATCCCCTTGCTTCTCTTCCTCCACAATGAAGGTGTCCCACCACTGCAATCCTGCAAAATCATGCTTCTTCTTTGTATTGTTTTCGATATCGGGTTCGGGTTCTGGTTCGGGTTCGAGTTCGGATCATGGAAGGCATGATATTCATGGTCAGCTGGTGCCATGTTTCTTCATCTTTGGAGCTTCCTCCTTTGACAATGGCAATAACAATGCTCTCCAAACTCGGGCTAAAGCCAATTACCGGCCGTACGGCATCGACTTTCCGGCCGCCGGCCCGACGGGGAGGTTCAGCAATGGCCGAAGCATCGTCGATATCATATGTAATGTTAGCTTAATTTTCTCCCCATCATGAGAACTTGTCTTGTTACAAAGAGTACTTATATGTATGCATGGTATAACTGGAATTTTCTTTTCTTTTCTTTTCTTTTCTTTTCTTGCAGCTGAATTTCTAGGGTTTGATGATTACATTCCATCGTTTGCAAGCACGGCAGGATCAGGCGAAGACATACTCAAAGGGGTGAATTATGCTTCTGGGGGATCAGGAATTCGACCTGAAACTGGACAGCATGTGGTAATGTATACATAAGCTACCGCCATTAATGTTGTTCTCAAAACTTGGTAGTACTGTTGGGAAGTTTGTGGTGTGAAAAATATTAGTTGCAAATAAATGAATGACATTTATTTGGTACCGTTGTTGATGGTTCGTTCCACAAGGATTAAAAACGCAAATGGGGTGGCCAGCCCACGGGCCGTCATAGGCTCACATCATCTCAACGCCTACCAAAAATTTTGTACTAATACCGACGTTATTAACGCCTACTTAAATTCGCTGAAGATTCCCAAACGCACTAATTCTCGCATATTTCAAAACCAAGATTATATTTTGGATTTTTTTTTCTAAATGCACTATTTACGTACAAAACTCTTTATTTGGTACCGTTGTTGATGGGCCTTAGAAGCCAAAGCTTTTGGCTTGTTCGGAGGCCAATGGTTCTTTCTAGTCTATAAAGAAGAGGTTTTCTTTGGTTTGATTAGTCATGATTTTAGTAGGTTCCGTTTAGGGTCGTCTTAATATTAGATTCTTGGTGATAGGGTTAGACATAGTTTCAATTTGTCGGAATGATGGTAATGTGTTTTTGTTGACAATTCGATAACCGTTTTATCATAAGAGACAAACGTCTTAAAAATCTCAAAAAACTAATAGAAAAAAACGAATTTGTGTTAAGAAAATTATGAATTTAGAACAAACTATAGTTTTAAATACTGATATTTTTTACTAACTATTCGAGATGCTCTAATAGGTATTTAATGCATAAGTGATTATATATATATATATATATAATGCATAAGGATTATATATATATATATATATATATATATATATATATATATATATATATATATATATATATATTGAATTTGATGGTTGTCAATTCAACCAATTGATTGACGTACGGATCATAATGAAATTATTTGGATTAGGTTCATGTATCCATCAAATTAATTTTTTTTTTTTTTTATATGGTGTAATGCAACAAATGCTGATTGGAAAGCATTTTGGTATTTTTGTTTTACATTTATTTATTTTATATATTATATTATAATACTATGTTCTTATAAGAATTCAAACATAGTTATAACTCATTTTTATTTCTTTATCATTTGAGTCTTGCATGTTATAAGGACGAAAGCATATTGGTTTACTATTAAGAATTTTGGGTCTTATTGGATGATATGTAGTTTTTAATTTTGGGATTTGTTTGAAATATTAAATAACTTATATGTATGATAATGGGACAAATTTTTTATCTGTTTCTTTGTTTGTTTTTTTCTTATTTGAATTTCCCTTTTATGTATGGTTTGCCTACTGCTATTTCAGCTCTTATACATGTTAGAGATCAAGGAAAAAAAAAAAAAAAAGAATTCTGTAATTACGAATTCCCCTATTTATTAGAAATATTGGATAACAAATAACTTGATTTATAATAACGAGACAAATTTATTATTTGCTTTGTTTTATTCTTATTGTTATGGCATACGACTCATATTAAGAGTAAAATAGGACAAGTGTTGGAGCGGAGCGACGATATTGTCCTTTAGACATATCTTCTTTGTTGGGAGACGAAATAATAGGTTGGCCCTTGTGATATGATACGGTATGTTCAGGGTATAAGGGTATTTTTGTAATTTAGTCATATTACAAGTTATTATAAATACCCTCCTGTGTAATCCTATTTTAGCCATAGTAAAAGTTTGACCCGTCGTTCCCATGGATGTTGACGCACATTGTCGAACGACGTAGAAATCTGTGTTTTCTTCTTTGTTTTTTCTTTACTCTGATTTTTTCACAATTGTTGTTCGAATCACACAACTTATTTATAATTGCAGTAGCTAAATGGCTCGATTTTATTTTCATATATGGTTAATTAGCAGATGCAATGGAGGGACCTACTCCTATTTCGACTCTTATATGGAAAAAATAACCTTATAGGTGAGATAGTTCGGGTCTCTCATAATTTAACCAGTGGTATCGAGTTCGAACCCTAAGAATGTAGTTGTCTTGTGGTCCCTCCCGACTTGTATGAGGATTAGTCTGAGTGTGGTATGGCTTAAAGGCGACTTTTCTATGTGCACGGACCCACTCATAACTCCTCATTGCCTGATAAAAAAAACATATATATAAAAAATAAAAATAAAAACAAATTACTATGATAAACATTTTTTAAAAATTATTGTTCAAAAATAAAATAAACCTTATTGATACTTATTTTTTTCTAATTCAATTATTGTGATCACAGGGAGCAAGAATTAGCATGGATGGGCAATTACAAAATCATCAAACAACAGTATCAAACATCATCAACAGATTAGGGCAAAACGAATCAGCAGCTAAAGATTATCTAAACAAATGCATTTATGCCATTGGATTAGGGACTAATGACTATACTTCGAACTATTATCTCCCGTTACTGTATTCAACCAGTCGAGTTTATACTCCTAATCAATATGCTATAGTCCTAGCTCAACAATACTCCCGACAATTACAGGTATGGGCTAATACCTGATTTTCTATTTCTTTCTTGTGTCTCTGGTAGGGGTGTAACCGAGTCAAGCTACTCGAATTCGACTTGAAGTTAATCTGGTCGAGTTCGAGTATTACAATACCCGACTCAAACTGCTCGTGAGAGCTTAATCAAACTTTACTGTTTTATTAATTGAGTTGATCTCGAGTCGAGTTCGATTATAACTATTTATTAATTTTTTAATTGATTCAAGTTTTGTCTGATCGAGTTCGAGTAGCTCCACTATTTTTCGAGTCATGTTTCAAACATCTGAAACAAAAGATCGATAGATTTTGAGTTTTATTATAATTATTTATTATTTTTTTAATTGATTCAAGTTTTGTCTAGTCAAGTTCGAGTAGCTCGAATATTTTTCAAGTCCGGTTTTGAACATTTGGTAAAAGAGCTCGATCAAGTTAGAATCGAGTTTTTTTAATCGAGTCGAGCTCCAACTTGGCTCTGTATTGACCCGATTCAATTACACCTTTAGCCTTTGATAGGTGTAATAATAGGATGTTTTTTTTTTTTTTTTTTTTCCGGTTCCCATACTGCCCATAACAGGGCATGTATGGAATTTATATGATCAGGTCTTGAACGAGTTTAAAATTTTTTTTCTCAAACTCGATGTGAGTTTAGGTATTGTTTATTTTGTCTCGCCTCACCTCGATTACATAAAAAATCATTAAAATAATTTATTTTATTTTATAGATGTAAAATAATAATAAAAATTATTTTTAATAAAATAAGGTATACAAATTATAATATTTTATCTATTTTATAAAATATATCAATTTAATATTATTAAAATTTTAAAACATGTTTTAAACCTAAAAAATCAAATAAAATAACAGCTAAACAAAATAGGCATAATAACTTCTCGTACTTGCTAGACTCGTCCCGTTAATTCTTTTAACAAGGGTATAAATGGGAAATACTTAAATTTAAACGAGACGATATCGATCGTCCTATTCTAAACCTGCTCATCCTTCATAATTTATTGCGTTTTCTTTTTCTTGTCTGACATCAGACTCTGTACACAAACCTTATGGAAGGCTGAAGGTGGTCTATTCGATTGGCTCGCTCGCGCTCTAGCGTGGTGGCTTCAATGGTGAGCGAGTAAGCCAACGGCTCTGGGTATGCTGATTACATCAATGATGCTGTCTGGGGCCTTAACGTCGACTCAAAATGCTGGTGGATGAGCTCAACGGGAATCTAACGGATGCCAAATTTGTCTATGTGAATGTTTATAATATGGTATCAGAGGCTATTTCATATACTGGTAAGTAACTATTTCATTTTATTTTATTTTCTTCTTCTTACTACATAATTATTTTTACGGGAAAATTTTTGGTTATCAATTTGATTATTATTATACATAAGACATGAAGAATCTGATTCAAGTGGTTCATGTTATTAGGATAAAAAAAAATTATGGATCAAGTGTTATGACCGCCACGATACTATATTCGCACTACGATAGCACATTAACTAGCTTACGATAAGACATTAACTAGCTTATGATAAGATACTGCGAGCCACATAGGGGGATCGATGCTAGTTTTTTTTATCATTCACTTCAATATAAGAGATTACAGCTTTTTCTGGCTAAGGCAAACAAACGGGCGATATAGGTCCCGATCCATCAATAGTTCGAAAGAAGATTTTTGAGTTGATAATCTTTCTGTAGAAACATAGAATCTATATGACAGTACCGCCCTCACTAGTTATGGTAGTACATATTTATCATATTTAGTTAATGTATTACCATAATTAGTAAATGTACTGTCATGACTAGTCAATGAGTACTTTTTAACTTGATCCACAATTTCATTTTTTTCATGGTAACCTGAACTACCTAAATCAAATTCTTCATATCTTATGTACAATAATAATCAAAATGCTAAGAAAAATTATTTTATCATATTTAATTCCAGTGTGAAAAATATAAAATAAAATAAAATATAATCAAGTTTTTACATATTTTTAAATTTTTGAGTCCTTATATAATATCGATAAACAAACGAAACGAGTTTGAACAAAGCATATATAATTTATTTTTTAAGTTTAAACTTATTTTTATTTTCTTTCAAATTCTCTTTCCCTCTACTTTTCCTCACTATTTTCTTTCTTTAGTATTTTTTCGGGTTCTAAACGGAACCAAAATGTTTGATTATTTGAGGTTATTTAACTTTTTTTTTTTTGTTTGGTCCATTTAATTAGGTTTCAAGGTTGTGGATGCACCATGTTGTCCAGTGGGAAGAAATTATAGTCTCATACTTTGTAATATAAATCAAACTCCATGTCCAAATCGAGATGGATATTTCTATTGGGATGCCTTTCATTTTTCCGAAGCCACAAATTTGGTCATTGCAAGAAGATCCTACAATGCTCAATCTCCTACCGACACTTATCCATTTGATATTTGTCAACTCGCCAAAACCTAAGGGGTAGTTTAGTAATTGGTCCGATACTGGGTTTGCTCCGAGACTGTTGTTTTCAAGATCATATTAGTTGAGGTGCTCACAAGCTCTAATACAGGAGTTAGACGGTTTTTTTTATTTGTATTGAAGTTCCATAGTTTGTGTCTTGTTTTGAGATGTATAATAAAGCTATGTAATGCAATCACTTCTTCGAGGCTTGTGTGATAATTGTTTTCGATGTGTTTTCTAATAACTAAAAGACCTGAGAATTATCAATAAGACCTATCTCAAGCGAGCATAAGGAGAAGGGTTCGAGTCTCGATGAGGACAAGTTTGTAAATAACAGAATACTACGATGTAATGCAAAGTGAATAGTTTTCCTACGAGAATCTAGCAGAGTCTTGGCCTTGAAGAATTTTGTAGTGAATCTCTCGGTCATTTTTTCAAACAGTAGATTATGATTCTGCCACGTGTCGTCGCATGGCGAAGGGAGTAGGAAGGCAAGTGAACCCACTATGTCAGATCTCACGTGCTTCTTATCCGTAAGTGGTTTTGTAAGCCTTCATGAGACGCTAATGACGGGCAGGAAGGCTTAACGGCTAAGTCAACCCGTCACCTACTTAACGGGCAGAAAGGCTAATGGACTAACTGTGACGCTCCCAACTCGGCACCCGGTGTCAAGCAAGGGTGTCATTTTTATTTTTTATTTTTTCCTGTTTATTATAAACTTATAATATTTAAGCTTGTTCATTCATATAATGTTAAACACTTAACTTGTACTATATTCAATAGCAAATGGACATAAAATATATACAACCCATATATGGAAGTAAACCAACATTTATAATATTTTATATTGCTTAGAAAAATAAACAAAATACTTATACATTATACTTATTCGTCTTATCATCATGTTTCATTCCATATAATCTTTCATTTACGTTTTTTGTTCTTGTATCTTATCATCGCTTATGTATCATCACATGCCACGTTACGCTCTCATCACGCTACGCCGCTTACATGTTCTTTATCATTTATATTATGTTTCATGCCTACAAATACCTTAGAAGGATAATGGTAAAGAACTGATGGTCCGACTGTATTATCACTGCATTTAGATATTGATTTATATCTCTGTATGAATCTAAATGGGGCCGCGCATAATAATCCAAATGGGATTCATGTTATCGACCAAACTAGGGCCTCGAGACATCTATAATGCTGCAAAGAATCGTATCCCTATAGGCATGTCTATCTATCCAACTATCTAGTCATAAGCAGACAATCAGTTTTATTAACAATCTTTCAGGTATTAGAAAAAATATCTCATATACATGAATAACTATTAATATCATGTATACTTATGAGATATTCATTATCAAATAATCTCTTATAAACATTTAACCTGCATTTCTTTCATATATAACAAAATTATACGTATTATCTTTAGCTTTCATAACACATGTTATCATGATCAACTTACTATGATGCATTATTTCATATATAACAAATACATTTATATAGCCTTTATACACTCTTCAATTTCCATAACCACTTTGCCTCATCAGCTCGAGGCGCTTCAAGTCCATTTTCGACATAATTTTTGACCATGTAAACGGGATTGTTAGAGAAAATGATCTTCTAACTCAATATACATCTATGTCTTAAGTTTCTTATGGTTCAAACATCATGTCATTTGGACTTTTAATTTGGGAGATATGGTCTAAACATTCAAAACTGCTCCTGAACAATTTCTAGGAACAGAATATGGAATTGTGTCCTATATTTGAAAATTTTCTGGAAATGTTAGAGACATAATTTGACCATAATTTCTTAATGAAAGTTGTTATCTCAGATGTCTAGTTTGTACATAAATTTGAATCACCTCATTTGAACCAGTATAACTCAACTTATGGCCTAAATACCAAAAGTGTTCCGAAACCCAAAATTGTATCAAAATTGACCCAAAAACAAGGCCTCACTTTGACAAATTTTTTGGGTACACTGGGATCCAAATTTGGAGATACCTATATTAGGGAGATTTGTTATTTTAGATGTCTAGTTTACCCAAAATTAACCCACCAATTTACCAGCTACGCCAAAACAAAAACACGTTTAAAAAACTGGAGCCGCATCTCCCATAAAACCCAACATTTTTTCTATACAAAATTTTCCTCCATCGAATACTACAATCAAACCAAAGAACCATTCCAAACAAGGATCCTACACAAAAAGATGTATTCTAAACTTCCAAACAAGTATCCCTATACATATCCATATAAAAATCCATACAACAATCTACACACAAATTCATACCAAAATTCCTTACAAAAGTTCCAAACATTTCATACATTTTCTTTTCTTTTCTCCTTCCTTCTTCTTTCTTCTCTTCTCTTCTTCTTCTTCTCCTTCTGTTCTCTTCTCCCACCGTATTTGCCCTATCCCAAAGGCAAAAAAATAAGATATTTTGCCTTCATTAATAAGGCCATGTTTGGTCTTATACAAGTTTGTATTAATTTTTGGGTTTATTCAATTTATTCATATTTTCACTTTAGCCTATAATATTTTTATCATTAGGTACTAGATTGATAAATTACCAATTTACCCTTGACTATTTAATTATCTCAGGATTTTTGCTTATTTTATTTTTATCATTATTTTATTCCGAAAAAATATACATTTACTTATATTATACCCTAAACATATTATAAAACTTTCGGGATAAAATTTGGGGTGTTACTCTCATTTAGCTAATCACCTACTTGATTATTCAGAAAGTTAACCGCTGAGTTGGGCTACTTAATGGCTAATTAAATCAACCCATCACTAATGTGATGGGCATGCGAAGATCACGAGAGATCGTGGCCGTTCAATTTGGTGAATCTCTTCCTTACGCTCTTAATTTCGTAAACATCTCAACTTTAGTAAAATCGTGGTAAGCACGCGCTTGAGTTGGGCTTAGAGCCTTATTGGGCTCACAATCTGAGTTGGGCTTAGAGCCTTAGTGGGCCGAGACCTTAGTGGGCACATTGTATCAAAGAGGTATTGAACTCAAGTGATAAACTACGGGCGTTTGTTTTTTTTTTTTCTAAAAGCAAATTGCTTTCAGAATTTAGACTGTTTGTTTTTTTTTTTTTTTGGCATGATTTATTAATGAATTCTTTAAATTTTCTGCTAAATAGAAAAAACCAAAATTTAAAAATTTTATATTCAAAAAAGCCACATTTTAAAAGGAAAAAAAATGGTATTTTAAAATATTCATAAAATATTTTGAAATATTCCCAAAATCTTCTAAAATCTTTAAAATCCACACATAAAATATTCTAAAATCTTTATTTTAGAATCGATAAATATTCAATTATTAATTTTATATATTTTATTTTAATTATATAAAATAGATAAATATAATAATTATTTTTTTAACAATGATAATAATAAATCTTTTATTTTTTTATTAATATATTAAGATTTTATGCATATATTATATAAATATTTTTCATTTTATCATAATAATGCTAAACAAATTGCTTTTTTTATATAATATAATTAAGATGTTAATTTTAAGCATATAAAAAACAAACGTCTTAATACTTAATATAAATACAATATTAAAAAAACAAACAACTTCATATTTAATACTTTTAAGCCTTATTCAATATTCAGTTAAATATTTTATTCAGCGTTCAGTAAAAAATCAAATGCCCCTTATACCGTAGAAAAGTGTTTTTAATACAAATCATTAACCCTAATTTTTCATGCTCATAGAAAAGTGTTTTAAGAATCATAAAAAATAATTTATTTATTATCATCGAATATATAATATGGCTCGTGGTCTTTTCAGTGACAGATTTAACCGCGTATGCAGAGTTTTTACCGTCTCATATTCCTCATAATCCGTGATAAAGACAGGCGCTGGTAGTCGGAGTCGAATGACATAAATAAGTTCGAACTCGACTTGATTAAAAAACTCGAACTTCATAAAGCCTTTTTTCTTCGGATGTTCAAAACTTGACTCGAAAATTTGTTTTTTATTTACTTCAAATCTTTTTCTTTTTTTAATTTTTTTTCCTTTGTGTTTTCGTGAATTTACAGAAATTAAACATATGTTATGTTGGTTCTTACAATAATTAAGAAAATATATATATATATATATTTTAAATGGTTTCTTCATATTTTCTATTTTGGAAAAGCATAAAAAAAATAAATATAAGTAAAATTAGATAGAAATGTATACATTTTAAAATTTTTTGATCTTTATACGATAAAAAAAAAAAGTAGGAGAAATAAGTTTGAACTAGTAATTATATACAAATAATATATTTATTTTATATTGTTCTTTACCTTTTCTATCTTCTCATTTTTATGTATGAAATATTTGGTTAAAAAACCTCAAATAGTTCTAAAACCTGCTTGTAACACTCCAAGTCCTTATTCACATGCTTCAAAACTGCTAATATAATTTTTAAACACAGAGAATATATCTGATAGATATTTTTTAAAAAAATTTGTTATCTGAATTTATTACTTTTAGTATTCTCTATGTTTTCCAAAACAAAAAAACTAAGAACCAAATATGTTTTCCTTGTTTTTCATAACAAAAAACTGTTCTTAATACCGGTTTTTTGAGAGCCGTTTTTTAGTATAAAACATGAAAAACAACTTTTAGTTGTTCTCTGAAAATGGCCTTTTTGAGAACACCAAGAACAACAAATAAAATACTGAGAACGACATCTCTTTAACCAAACATGTTTTAGCTATTTTTTTGTTCTCGAGAACAAAAAAACCATTCTTAGGAATAAAAAACTGTTTTCAAAAACAAAAAACCGTTCTCAAGAACAACAATTAATCAAACAACACCCTTAATTTAATTTTTATTCAAAAATATGTTTTAATTAATTTTTTAGAATGAGATATAACAAAAAAAAAAAAAATATCATTAAGATTATGATTCCCCACTTTACACAATATTATAATTTATCTTTACCCTAATTCTTATTCTCACATACCAAACCCACTATGGATGAGGTATCACACTAAATCAAGCACTAACTATTCATCTTCATAATTAGCTTCAATCCTCTATTTTATTATTATTTTTTTACTCTTGCATTTTTTATTATGTTGAAAAATTAAAATCCTGTTTGATGGAGTTTTTACAAATAGTTTTCTGTCTCTATAAATTGGTAAAAATAATTTTTACTTGTTCTTTAAAAGTATTCACTAATTTTTAAGAATAAAAAAACATTTTTTAAAAGGGTGATTTGATTAAATGACCCTTTAAAAAATGAATTTCGGAAATCTTAACCCTGCAACGATTTTTTATCTTATTCGATACAATACTCTTATCGCTTTCTTTATAAAACAATCATTTCTTTGAAAAGATATATGTAAATACATAAAATAAAAAATATTGTTTTATCCAAAATTAGTTATTTCTTAAGAAAAATATATGAGAAAAAAAAGAGAACAAGGAAATATAGATAACACGTTTGATTTCCATTTTTTTTTAACACAAAGAACACAAACAATTGGCGCATTTTTGTTTGGTTTCATATTTTGAAAACTATTTTCTGCTCCCAAAACAAAGGAAATGGCAAAAACAGCTGGTGAACACGCATGCCTAAATTTTTTTAACTATAAAACTCATAAAACACTAAATTTAGTAACAAGAACATTTTAAAACACAAAAATGACGCTTCATGGCTTTCAAAAATCATATTTAAAACAAGATTAAAAATAAAGAAATCAACAGTTCTAAATTCAAAAACAACAATAGTTTTGTGAGCTCAATATGAGAATGGTTAGATTTATAAATTTTTTGGTTATTTGAGTTTTTAACTGAATGATTCTTTTCCTACCAAACATGTTTTTTTTTATAATTATTTTTTATCTGAAAAAAAAAATGAGAACAATAAAATATAGATAATACGTTTGATTTCCAATTTTTTTTTTTTAACACAAAGAACACAAAAAAATTAAGGGTTTGTTTTGGCCTTATTCAAAAATTTTTTGTTCCAAAAAACGTGCGAAACAAAGAAAAACAAATAACATCGTCAAGCCTAATTGCTCAATTGGCGAAACACATAAAACACTAAATTTAGTAATGCGTAACAAGAATAGATTTCTAAAACAGACTTCTAAAACGATGTTTTTTGTGTTTTCAAAAATTGTTCTTCAAAACAGTGTTAAAAAACAAGAATCAAACAAGCCCTAAATTCATAAAACAATAATAGTTTTTAGAGCTCAATGTTTTCAAAAGCTATTTTCAATAACGATTTTAAAAAACATGAACAAAACAAGCCCCTAAATTCCCTTTATCCAAACGCATAAGCCCCAAACTTTAGACCCAACTAGGATTGGGGGCCCATGGGCCCTTTGAAATTTTCATCAAAATAAATTTAGCAATGAGAGAATATGGGCCTCATCAAAATGACAAAACATGATTGGGCTTTTGGGAATTACGCATTTACCAATTGGGCCCATTTCTTCATCACCAGATTTGTCCTTTTGAGCTCAATGTTAGGATTGTGCATCAGAACTCGCTTTCTTGCAGCACAAGAAGACCCGATCCCCATTTAATCAGAAAGCATTCAACCAATTCTCCAAGCACTGCATTTCATCGTTCTCTGAATTTAAGAAAATTTTCTAATCTATTCCTAATTCATTCACTTGAGTTATAGTTCATACAATCGTTTGATTTGATGCAGGGAAATTCATGAGAAAACCAAAGAAAAAAATTGAATCGTATTATTTTCACCATCTAGGGTTCGAGAATACAAAAAATGACACTCACCTAAACTTATACCAAGCTTCAGCTTTGTTGATCTGAGTTTTTGTTTTGTCAAAATGTTGTTTTTGTTTTGTCAAAATGTTGTTTTTGTTTTTCATCGTTTTCTTTAAAACCACAAGAGGCCTTCTGAGAGGTCAGCCTTTACGTTTGTTATCACTTGAAAACATTGCCGGAACCCGAATTCCAGGTTTTTTCTCGTAGAAATCGACCGCACAGCCATTGTAACTATGTAGACAAATTTATGTTGATCCTTCCGTTTTTCTGTCCGCAGTCCTTTGTCGTAAGATATTTCATTAGATTTATATATAGATGCAAGATTTTAAAATTTGAATTCCAAAAATCACCTTTCAACCAGAGTTGGGAAAATTATAAGTAGAAACAAGTTCTCTTCGTGATGAAGCCAGAGCAAAGAATATTTTAACTGGGGAACGGTAAAAAATTGTTTCTTTATTTTTCTATTTTCCTGAACCAGACAGTTATTGTTTCGCAATGATTCTAACTAGTCAAAGCTATGGCTGAAAATTTTTAAATTATAGGATTTGGTTTTGGGACTACAGCCAGTTTCTGAAATTTTATAAATTTAATCCATCTCAGAACACAATTATATCATAGAGAATGATTCGGCTGAATTAATGTTCACTAATTTTTTGGGTTTCTTCTCTTTTGGCTAGGGCTATAAGCATGAAGCTTGACACTAGTGGTCTTCAGTCAATCGTCCTCTCTTTGGGGCTAATAGCGAGCTTCTTGATGGGCTATCAGCTTCTTCTTCATTTGAGCTTCCAATAACTACTGATGTGAGTTCGAAGACGTTTTGATTTAGAATTTTTCAGTGAAAAACCTCGACTGGGAAATTTGATGTCACAATTTCTCTTGTGTGGAAATTATAATCAAAGATAGACTGAACCTGCCTTCCCTTTTTCAGTTTGGGGATGCGATTTCAGAAAGATGTTATCTGAAAACAGAAGCCAATGTAAGGATCAGCCTTCAGCGCTTGTTTTCATTTTTGGAAGGAGGGCGGCTAAGTTGCTGCCGATCCTCGCCTAGCATGGGAGATATATTTGTATGATTTTTCTTGTCCCTTCCCGATTCATTGTCTTGAAGAGACAGGCAAGTTGATTGCTTTGCGATTATGTGGTTTTATCATTGTATAGTCCATATGGATGCAATATCTCATCCATTTTTCTTTATTACATGACAATACACATGCATAAATAAATAATTATATATCTATTCATTTTTTTTTTTTTGAGTGCAGATCTATTCATTTATTTATGTGTATCTGCTAAAAATGATTTATTTAGGTGTGTGTGGGTGTTATATGTTTGCTTGAACCACATAAACCAAACAAGAACTTCCATTAGGGGGAAAATTGGAATCACTGCAATGTATGAAACAAACTTTGTAGCTAAGCATGACCATTCTTTCTCTCTCCACCCTCTCCAAACACACACACAATTTGAAAAATTCTAGAAGGAACATTTGATCGCCACAACATTCAGCATCAATTGCTGTAACTATGGGCTATATGGGTGCAATTCTCATCTATTTTCCCTTGAATAATGTACTTAGATAAAAGGATATATTTATTTGAACTATATGCAAACCCATAAAATGTAATTAACGATTTAAATCTTGAGTTATGACTCTGTCAAGCCAAGAAGCAACCAAAGTGGTGATAGATCCCATTAGTTAAATGATTCTTATAGAGTTCATTTATTTTTTAATCTTTAAGCAAAATAAAAGGAATAGGAAATTAACCAATATAACATTTTCCTCATCTATTGGATCATCTAATTGGAAATTATAAAAGAATTTGTTGATTGTTAAAGTAATTATAAGAAGTGAACCAAACATCGGGCTTTATCAACTCGATATGGTTTTGCCTAAAATATTGAATATTGGTTGGTACTGATACGATTTCGGTTGGCAAAAAAACGGAAAAATCGCCGATATTTCGCGAATATCGGAAACGCCGATATTTCACTAATAACGAGTGTTTGCACTTCACGCTGTCAGGTTGGAATTTCTTGCAAAATATTGTCAAAATATCGGAGATATATCGATAAAATATTGAAGATATATTCGTAATGACAGAATATCGGGATATAGATCACTGATAGCTTAAAACATCGACTGCCTTTACTTTGATTAGGTAACTGATATTCAAATCATCTTATGTTTTCACCAAAGGTCCATATTTCATCCACATTTTAAAACATCCAAATGCTATTTTGGATCCAACGGTTGATTTGGGTTCCTAAGCTTGATTCACTGGTTTAGATTGGATTTCCCAATGATATATGACATCCAATGGTCAGGTATTCAACAAAATCTTCAAATCCAACTGCTGTAATTAAATCACAATGATTTTGACAATCCAATGGTTATTTTGACTCCAAAAAATTATGTAAATACCCCTAAAATCATACAATTTCTTTACAAACTCATCCATCCACATCCAAGCTCCATTTGACTCTCTAATTATTTTTTATTTGTGATTTATCTCAATATTTTGAAGATCTTGGTTTTAAATATTGTCTTCAACAAGATGGGATCCTTTCATCAAATAATGTAATGAAGCCACATTGATCTTTATTTTGGTTTTAAAAGACTATTGTAATGTAATTTCTCAATAAATTATAATGAATATCGCTTTTCAACAAGTGTATATATTTGTTTATTTATGTTCTTTGAGGTTTAAACAAAATATTTCCATGAATTTCAAAGTATTTTTGTTAATTTTCGCTTTACCGAGCATTTTTGTCAAAATATCGATCGATATTTTACTCTATATTTCCGAGAGCCCGTAAAATCCAAAGGTATTTGGCTATATCTCGATATCGATATTTTGATCTTGGTTATAAGACATAAAGGGCCTATGTACATAGTATATCTCTTATTATCTCATTTCCTATGAGGTGAAAGCAGTAATAGTGGTTTTAATTATTTGGCAAATATATAAACAAGTAACTAAGGAAAATATTTTGTGTAAGGTGTTTTCAAGTGCTTGAGATTTAAGGTCTTTGTTTGGCAAACCTCTCAACTTATTCAAAAATCTTTTTTTCTAATTGTTAGAGGGCTTAAATGTGTTTGATACATACTAGAACATTTAATAGTATGAGATGTTTGAGGCTTGAATATCTTTTATTAAATTTAAGGGTGAAATGCTTTTGCGGAAAAACTTATTAGGGAGGGAGAAATTTTATAGAATGAAAAAGAGATTTTAGGACCCGGTTCATCGAAATAGAAAATTTAGGAAGAATAGGTTCAAATTTGGTCAATAAATTTCCTATCATCTCAGATCTCCCTTTACTTACTTTGAAATACAACATGGGAATCCGCCAGAATGATACTTTGATTGAAAAGGTATTATTCATATAATACATATTCCCGGTGATGATGATCCATAAACAATGATCCGCTTTTAATTTATTATATCTTCTTTTCATTTTATTTTTCCAGCATCACAGTCTGTGAAGAAAACGCTTGAAATCAATCCTTACATGCTTGGCACAATGGCTGAGGAGCTTTGATTGCCAGTTTTGGCCAGAAATTTGGGCATTAAGGTAATACTTTTGTTGTTTCTCTAATCCACACTCTTTTCCTCGGGTTATGTAAATGATTTGATAGTACTTCATATCAATGTCAGATCTAGCATATTTATCATGGACCTTTAATCATACTTAAATGAGCCAAGTATATATATCATGTAAATAAGTTTATATAACATGCAAAGCCTTACACTTGATAACTATTCTCATAAATGAGCTTAGGGCTGACCCAATGGCTCATGCCTAGGTTGGACCCATTACCTAAGCAGGTATGAACTAATGTATATTTGCTTGCAATATTCCAGTCTCCTGCATGAACTTGCCAACAAACGAAGGATTTCAGTTACAGGGGCTTCAAAGCTGCTGGCAAACATTCTATATTCTTACCGCGGAATGGGTCTATCTGTTGGGACCATGATTGCTGGGTGGGATGAAACGGTAATGAGATTTGAGTATTATGAAATGGCCTTGCCTGTGTTAATTTCATGATCATAATCTGTCTTTGTCGGGTTTGTAGGGTCCCGGGATCAGCCATGGACAGTGAAGGCAGGCTGAAAGGAAACCGATTCTTCGTAAGTTGAATCTGGTTCACCTTATGCTTATGGTGTACTGGATAATGGGTATGTGTTTCCTTCATTTCTCGTTATCCATTGCCTCTCTGGCACAGTTTGAGCTTATTTTTAGTGGATATTTCCGCTTCCAAATATCATAAATCTCTTGAAAAATTAAAGAAATAATGAGCTTTAAATCCATTTTTTGACTATCGAGGAATCTTCATGGCCAGTTTTCCTGTGGACTCCCATGGGGACAAAACCCTAGAGCCGCTGACCACCTACAACAACTAAACACCCGAAAATGGTGATATTAATAGTGTGATAGATTCAAACTCAGGACCCTGTGCCTCTTACTGGGTCACACTTCCTAGCATTCACCCCGATGAGTTGGGCTATCCTGAAGTACTTACAAAACGCTCGCATGGATCGTGAATATCTTTTTACCGCTAAGTTATCTTGTTGATGGTATGGGGATTGGATTAATGTTGTGGGTATCCTTGTTTTATTTACTATTTTATTTTTTGGTTTGTGTCCTGTTCTTATGCTTTGTCTGTACATGGGTTGCACCCACTTATTTTTCATCACACATACATCAATTTATTTATACTATTTTGTCTATCCTCCCACAAGGGGAAGAACAAAGAGCTCATGGAAGATGTCACAATACATTTTGAAATGGTTTGAATATATTGAAGACTTGGCATTCTTCTTTCATTTTTCCTCCTTGCCAAGTCCTTTCCATGACTCCTTCCTAACCTCATGAAGGTTCCACTTGATGTTAGGGAAAGCTAGATCCCTGGGAATTGCTGGTTCATGGATGCAAGGATGGAAAACTATTTTGTTGTTAAGTCTGAATGATAAACAAAGATATGCCACTTCCTAGAGAATAAGGGGTTAGGCTTAAACTTATATCACATCATAATGTCATTCTATCATTTCAATGATGATGCTTCCAAATTTATTGCTTCACTCTAACAAAGATCTTTTGAAAATTCAGTTGACATTCCTTTCTTTGTTTTTGCATAATGTAAGATTCATGACTTGAGAGTTCTGTTCTGGGGAAAATTATCTAATTTTCTAAACGTGATGACTCATGGCAGGTATCGTTATGGATATGCTTACTGAGGAAGCTGCTGAATTAGCTAGATTTTGGTCAATTTATCATGCAACATTCCGTGATGGAGCTAGTGGTGGATGGTAAGCGTACTTTCTCTCTCTCTCTCTCTCTTTCTCTCCTTATTGGATACATACATATGCTTGTAGTTGTGTTTATGGTAAACATGTATTTTTGTCAGTTTATTATGTGGGGAATGTAATGGATGGAAGAAGCTATCTGGCATGATGTGGAGAACTCCACTACAATATAACCCGGTTTTGCCAAGCACAGTGGAAATGGTGGAAAATGGGTGAAGTATGTGGAGCTTGAGTGAGAAAGATGCCTCTTTGAAAGGAACAACTTAGACCAGGTTTGAGTCGTTCTCCCTCTTGAGTCTTGACACATGACTTGAAGGGAGATAAGAGACATTCTCTATGTTATATGGACTGCAAGTAAACTCAATTCATGCATATTTTGTTTGGATCCGGAAAACAAATTATTGACTGGATCTAGGTTTCAGTTTTTGTTATAAGAACTTTTACTACTTTGATTATTTGCCTTTGGCGATTTTTTTACTTTCAAATTTGTCCTTCATGGTAAATTTCCTGAACTCAATCTCGCATTATTATCCTGATGAGCCACCACAGAAAAATTCATGCATCTAGCATCTGGTCTACCAACAATGACTCCATTTTTGTGAAAGAACAACAATGGGCAATGAATATATCTATCTAATCAACGTTGAGATCCTGCAATTATTACACACTCCACCACTTCTGTAGTTGAAGTACATTATGTTTAAAGGGCCGTTTTTCCCATGAAATGGATGTTCTATTTAGAAAGTAGCATTAGAAGGAACAACTCCATTAAATGGCTCCTTCCATTTATTTGTTCAGTAGACATTTTTGTTTTAAAGAATTTTTTTGAATGCATCACTTGGGAATGATATCATTGAATCTCGAATCATTTTGATTGTTCTGCCAAGCAAAGCAAAGCAAAGCAAAGCAATGCAGTCTGTCAATTCTGATGAAACCGAGAGAGCAGGTTGAATTATTTGTTTGCTGGGATGGTCTGGATAGGGTTAATTGCAGGAGCATCTGTGCATTTTTTGTGTGTGAAGAAAGGGAAGAGCCATTCATTGTCCTGTTTTGGGTGAATGAATTACAAAGTGTCTTTTTGTGTTGGTTGTGGCTTTGTGAGTGGATTCTTTCTTGTTTTCTCTTGCATACACCTTTTACCAGCAGCACATTGGCAGTCTTTTCAAACACTGAAATAATTAGGAGAATGTCTGTTATGGCTCTTTAACCCTATCTGTCATATGCCCTTGTGAGTGTGATGTCTAAGCAAGATGGATTGACTATAAGACTTGTTAGAGTTTTAAACCAAATTCTCTTGTGGTAAGTCAAATCGACAACGTCAAGGCAAAAATTCAGGGCAAGGAAGGCATTCCTCCTGACCACCAGAGGCTGATCTTTGCTGGGAAACAGCTCGAAGATGGCCGCACTTTGGCTGATTACAACATACAGAAGGAATCCACTCTTCACCTTGTTCTTCGCCTTCAGGGAGGCATGCAGATATTTGTGAAGACTCTGACAGGCAAAACTATCACACTTGAGGTGGAGAGTTCCGACACCATAGACAATGTGAAGGCAAAGATTCAAGACAAGGAGGGTATCCCCCCAGATCAACAGAGGCTCATCTTTGCTGGTAAGCAGCTAGAAGATGGTCGAACTTTGGCCGATTACAACATTCAGAAGGAATCTACACTTCACCTTGTTCTTCAACTCCGAGGTGGAAGTAAGTGATGGAAGTTCTGAGTAGTGTTGTGCATTGCAGTGTGATGATTTGGATTTGGATTTACTTTTTATAATTGGTATGTGGCTTTGGGTTTACCTTCGTAATAAGTAGTAATAGTAAGATCATTTGCTGCTACAGGATTTGGATTTGGTTTCTAATATTTGGAATATGTGTTGTGTTTGCTTTATGGGTAATATGTGCTGCTTCCTGGGTTGTAACGAGGCCTTGTATCGAAGAATATCTAAGGAAAGATGAAACAAGGTATTTTTTTTGCTTAGCTAACACCCATGCATCATACATGTTCAATGAAGTATCTCTGTCTTTTGTATTTTGCAACTAATTTATTATCCTTAAGAGCCTAATTTAAATCAATCTGGGTTTCTTTGAACATGATCTGGTTGCCTCTTTGTCTTACTGATAAAGCCTCAAAAAAAAGGGCTTTATTTCTTTGTCTAACTTATGTTTATGCAGAATGATGTTCTCCAGCTAATGTGATTGTTGGTTTCAGGTATCACCATAGCCGAATACTTGAGATATGGGCTATAATGTTAGTATGATGGCAGATTCAACATCTCGTTGGGCAGAGGCATTGCGAGAAATATCAGGACGGCTGGTAAGTTTTTCTCAGTTTAGCTTATGGGGAAGTTCTTACTTGAATGGAAGTTTTGATTTTTGGTAGGATACTTTGTCCTACAGTGAGAAGTTTGTAACAAAGAGTTATAGAGCTTTCTACACTGTTATACTTTTATTTTTGCTAGCCAGCATTTCATAACATGATAATTATGAAGAGAAAAAACAAGTTGAGTGCGTAACTTTTTGATGTTGGTTACAGAGTTTTGACTTGCATAAAAACATCAGCTGGTGATTTTTTTTTTTTTTTTTTTTTGTCTCTGTGCCTTCAACAGCTTTTTTACTTAATCATTTAGAAGATGTGAAATTAAATGGGGAAAAAGGATTCATTATGTTTCAATGGGGTTGTATATAATTATGGCATGGACAACAGCCGAAAATACATTAAAATTTGGTTCCTTTACTGCATCAAATGCCTTTAGTTGGTGTATCTTTTTAAACCTGCGCTGCACTCATACTCTTGCCAAAAGTGTTCGTATTTCCAAGAGATATCATTTGTTTTATTTTTCTCTATTAAGAAAGAAGCTTGTAAGTTACGTGGGCTTGCCCTGTTGCTTGCTAATACATTTTCCTTGTTTGCATATAAAAAAAAGGAAATAAGCTTTTAAGTTCTATTTATTATGGGAAATTTTTAATTTGATATTTACTTGTCATATGTTACTGCATTAGAATATTATTTTTTATTCTTGTCAGTGTTATTTGACACTTTAGGGTTATTATTCTCTGGCTTACTCCAATATATTATCTTAATTTCTCTAAAAGGCTGAGATGCCTGCGGATAGTGGATATCCAGCTTATTTGGCTGCACGTTTAGCTTCATTCTACGAGCGTGCTGGCAAAGTGAAATGTCTGGGTGGACCAGAAAGTAACGGTAGTGTCACAATTGTTGGGGCTGTGTCTCCTCCTGGAGGAAGTTTCTCTGATCCCGTGACATCTGGCTCTCAACATTGTCGGAATTAAATGTATAATTTTGTATGCATCTTCTTGTGTTAGATAATGACCAGAATTAAAAATAAAGTGAAGGGTTCAATTTAATGTGAAAGTAGTATGTGTTTTCTCTTTTCATTCTTTTTTCCCCTTTATTTTTAATGCTACAATTTCTGAGAGAAAATGCAAGTATTTACTTTGGAATGACATTAATCCTCGTCTTACAGGATATGAATGAATATATCATGACGCACAAACTCCTATTTTTGGCTTAATATTATCATTTGTTTTAGGTTTTTCTGGGGTCTGGAAAAACTTGCTCAGAGGAACATTTCCCTTCTAGCAAACTGGCTTATTCCTACTCAAGTATTCAACGGTGTGTTGATAATGAGATGTACCCTCAATTTATTAAAGTCTTCGTTTTATTTTCCATGCTTTTTGCCTTTATTCAAATATTGGTATCATGAAATTTCTCTTGTGATCGATCTCAAGGCATTAGATTTCTAAAAAAAAAAGCGATTTGTTGAGCTGGGTTGATTTGAGATTTTCGTAGTGGTGAGAGAGCGGTATGTATCGGCAGTTACCACCTAGCTTGCCCCCTACTTGACCTTGATCTTTCAGAATGTATGGCAGGTAGGAGTTCAGCACCAGGTCTCCTTGCTCGTCGTTACTGAAACTCGGTTCATAACATTTCTCTTCTGAATATCGCCGCTCTGATGTGCCTCAAACTGTCGATAAACTCCTCAGTTCTGTCTTTGTATGGTGATCTCCATCTTCTTCTCCTTCTTCCCCGTTAATGCTAACTTTTCGAACCAGACCTGCCTTGGTTTCGCCCAAGTAGATAGATATCAACAGCTTCAAACAATTTATTTACGGCATACTCAGAGTGGAATTCTTCTGGCGATTTTCGAGTGAGCAGATTCAAGTGGTAGGTACCCTATGTGTATTTTGGAGGAGTTAACATCTTTGGGGTGATTTATGAAGAATGAGGTTTGTTCAAGTTATTTCCACCATCATCTCTTCCATTGATAAATTTTGATTTTAATGGTGGGGGAAAAGTCTTTGAATTTTTTCCTGGGTTTTGTCTGTTTTCTTTGACTTCAAACCCTAATTTGATTAAATGGCAGATCAGTTGAAGATTCTGTTTTTACCTTTTTCTTTTTTTAAGTAAAAATAATTTTATTGATTCAAATTTGTGGTAATGATCAGAATATAAATTTTGTAATAAGGATAAATAATATTGAGTTAATAGCATAATAAATGAGTATAGCATTCAATTTGATAATATAGTAATTATAATATTTTTGACTCCAGTTTTTTAACATTACAAATGATCATAATATGATATTTTTGACTGATCGAATCCGTTTTGCTTGTTTGAATTGTCCTCACATAAAATGTTGCACCCATGCAAAACCACTTTACATAAAGACTTTATTAAGATATAGACAGAACAAAAAAAGGTGTAGACTCTGTATTACTCGAAGAGCAAGATTTGTATACAATCTAGACATTCTTAAAAGGGAAAATACATGTCATATATCATAAAATGAATTTAATCAAATCACATGTGTTAATGTAAGCATGAAACTCTATCTGAAGAACTTTCAAAAACATACATTAATCCTCACCCTGACCTGCCTTTTCTCCTCTTCCTTCTAGGGTTTTTGCTTCATTTTTTGCTCTGAAGAAACCCGACAAGACCCCGAAGCGAGACATCGGGATCTTTGCTCTTCATCAGAGCTCCGGCGACCTCTGCCGGAGTGACCTTCACTACCCCAATCATCTCCTCGACTTGCTCAAACAGAGGATGATGAGACACCCCAGTAATTCAATGCAAGCTGCTTGAAAGCAGAAATGGTACAGTATGACATATGAATATGCATGTCCATCCGGCCTGGCCGGAGCAAAGCCGTGTCGAGCCGGTCCCGGTGGTTGGTGGTGAAGACGACGATCCTCCCCTGATCGCCGCAGCACGACCAGATCCCGTCAATGAAGTTGACGAAACCGGAGAGGGTCAGTTGCTGAAACATTAATCATAGGTACATATTAGCAATAAACATACAGTATATCACTCAATTTAATCGATGAATCGATCATGAATAATGTTCGTAACCTCATTTTTGATCTGTTTATCAGATTCAGAGTCTCGGTTCTGCAGCTTGATCATACAATCAATGTCCTCCACAACAAGTATCGACTTGCTGGACATGGCAAGCATTAGAGCCTTGAAATCGGAATTGCAATACACGTTTGTCAGATCCAAATCGTAGATGTCGTAGTTGAGATGATTCGCCATGGCCGCAATCAAGCTCGATTTCCCCGTCCCTGGAGGTCCGTACAGCAAGTAACCCCTCTTCCAAGCTTTCCCGATTCTTCTGTAATAGTCCTTTCCATTGATGAAATCATCCAAATCCTTAATTAATTCCTTCTTCAGATCCAGATCCATGGCGAGAGTCTGGAAGTTCATCGGATGATCCAGAACTATCGTCCCTGGATCCCACTCCGAATGGTTCACAGTATGAAGCTTCACCACCTTGTTTTCTTCTTTAATGGCGTTCGATCTCTCCAAAACGTACGGCAGGTAAGAATTCAACACCATATCTCTGTGCTTCCTGTTGAATCTCAATTCGTAAGATCTGATCTCCGTTTTCGGAGATTCTCCTCTGTTGGCGGGCTAAGGTTTAAGTGCACAAACCGTCATCTTCAATTCATTCTCATTCATCGAAACATGCGACGTTCTTCCAGTTTTTCTATCCGTAATGGTGACCGTCAATTTCTTCTCATCGTCCTCCTTCAAAACCCTAATTTTTCTCACCGACGGGGAGATTCTGGTGCTGAGGTAGACGTCGGCGGCGGCGAAGAGTTTATTCCGAGTGAGGCCGTGGAATTCGTCGATGATGACGGTGAGTTGGGAGGAGAAGCGGCGGGAGAGGCGGTGGAGGGCGGCGGAGAGATGGAATTGGACTTGGTCGGGGAGGAGGTCGTCGACGATGCCGCGAATGAGCATGGCTGATGCTGGGGCATGCGGACGACACGCCCCGCTGCTCTGTTTAGTTCCGGGAAGTAGTGAACATTTTTCTTTCTGGGTATAGTTTCTGACGAGAGGAAGAAGATGATGATGATGATGATTGTTGCAGAGATTTTTGAAGGCTGTGAGGAGTGAGTCGGTTTGTATGGAGGTGTTAACTGTCGCTCCTCCGTGATAGATTTTCTGTTTAAGCTTTGGGTTTTTGGTTTTAAAACGCCTGGTACAACCAAATCAAACCTTTATTTTTGTGAATTATTTATTTTAACTGTTTTTTAATTCAAATATTTACATTAGAAGAAAGATTGATCAAGAAACATATGGATGAAATGATTATAGTATCTTCTATTTTAATCAATAGTATACTTAAAAAATACAATTGTGTTTTGTGATAGAGTTTTCTCACCGTCAGCTACATGGTTCCTTTTAAGGCTTAACGTGATGATCGTCAAGTTATGTTTTTTTAATTGATTTTATTTTTTTTAAAAAAAATTAAGAATCCCAATGGAGTAAATAGTTATTATTATTATTATTTTTTTGACAATTATTGACTTTGTATATCAAAGTAGTAATAAATGGCAGACAGATTAAAATTTTGTTCTATCAAAAGAAATTTAGAGCGAAGAAATTTTATTATATTAATTTTTAATTTTCATTTAGGAAAATCGTTTCGTCTTGAATTTGGTTGAAAACCGTTTCGTTTGACCGATTTGGTTAATTTGATTGAATTTAATTGAAAGCGAGGGAAAGAAACTGCACTTGTTTTTACGATTAAATATATAAAATGTTGAAAATAGTGGTCGTTTAACGTTTTCAAAATTTGTTTTAAATCTTCAATCCTACTGCCGTGCTTAATAGCGTTTTATTGTTTTGAAGGTTTGAATGAGAAAGCGAGAAAATTTTACTACCCTCTTAACGAGGGCGCATGTTTTAACAAGTTCTACCCATTATTAGATTTAATCCGATACCAGAAGCATGGAAGTATAATTGATGTTTTAAATGTTACGTGAAGGTTAGAAAAACAATGGGAAATGATATTGATCGAAACTGCAAAGTTCGATCTTATAGAGTTTGAATTTAATAGTGAATATCGTAATAACGTATTTTACATAGCAGCATTACCAACAAGTGACCGTTGCTTAACTTCCCGTAGGCGTGATCGAGCCCACCTTTCCACATTGGATATGGGTCTGGGTTCTTCCTCAGTTGGGCCTCACTCTCTAGACTCTAGGCCCGGTTTCTTCGTTCTAGTCCATGGTGAAGGACAGTTTTTCTCACTTGATCACCCGCCATGCGGAACCTAAGGCGCTTGTTTTGGGCAGAAAAATCTTTGAAAAGGAATTAAAAAATTGGATTTTTACAAATATTTGGTTTATTTCAGCGAAAATATAAAAATTAAATATAATCGAAAATCCTTGAAAACTTTACATATTTTTGCATAATAAAGAAACATAAAAAGAATAAACAGAGGTTAAATATGACCTATAATTAATTTTATTAGCAAACCTATTTTTTATTTTGTTTGGTTTTTGTAACATTTTATGCCATGATTTAACATCAACGGGTTAAACAGGAGCACTGTTTTGACGGATGGGGTGATCATGGTGTAGAGTTAGAAGTAGGTGGCATGAAAGAAGTTATTGATGGGGATTTTGAGGGTTGTAATGGCTTCAACCTCTGTCCTTCTCAATTCCCTTTCGGTAGTTTGAGTTAGTGTTTTCTGTGTTTTTCAAAAAAAAAAAAAAAAAACATGTTTTCCTTACTCTTCTTGTTTTTGAAAACAAAAAAAAAACAGTTTTCAAAAAAAAAAAAAAAACAAAAAAAAGGAACCAAACAGGCCATAGTTTCTAAACTTTTTGCTTTTCTAAAAAAACACAAAACACAAAAAACAAAAACACCTACAAAATTTAGGTTTATTTGATGTATTTCAACCAAACATTTCTATCTTTTTTACAACATTCTTCAAGAACACAAACCAAACATGACCTACCTATTTGACAAACCTTCAACAAAAAAAAAAAAAAAAACAAGTAAAATTCTGTTCCTCCAGTTCCATTCAATAGGGACAAGAAAATGTTTAGTTTCATAATTGTGGATAAATAAACAGAACCAGTATAGTATATTAATAAGGTCTAATAATAGCAATAAGTTTTTGCTGGGAGGAGTAATCATGATTCAATGCAGTAGTGGTGGCAGCACCAAGTAGTAGTACCTGCTGAGTTGAGAAAGTACACTTCCTCCTCCTCCTCCTCCTCCTTCTTTGGCCATGGCAAACTCTGAGATTCCGGTCGGTTTCTTTGTGTAGGGCCGACTTTAGGGATGTCGTAATGCTCGCTCATGTTTGCCAGGTACTGGTTGAATTCCTCGATCCGATCCCTGTGGGATTTGTTTGATACCCTGGCCAGCCTGTTCACGTCCAGTTTCTCCCTCTGCTCTATGTATCTTCTCTCTGCTGGGGTGAGATGATCATCGTATGAGGCTGCATTCTTTTCTCCCCCTGATTTGTTCCCATCCTTCGGATCTTCCGAGTTGGGATCCGTCGATGATCTTGCGCTCCCATCTACACCAAATACCGAGTTAAGAGCTAAAATTTTGAAATAGTAATTATGGGAGGAAGTAGTAAGAAGAAAAGAAGATGAATCGAACAAGTGGAAATTTAAGGGTCTGTTTGTTTTCGAAAACTCTTCTTGTTTATTTGAATTTAGTGTTTTCGATGTTCTTCGGAACAATAAAAACAACTAGAAACCAGACGTGTTATGTGTTTTATTTGTTCTCCTTGTTTTTCCAAAACAAAAAAACAGTTTTCAAAAACTGCAAACAAAGGACTTGTTTGGTTTGTTTAATGTTTTTTAAAACTGTTCTTGAGAACAATTTTTGAAAACACCATTTTATGGCCTTTTTGGGACCTGTTTTTCAAAACTGCTATCGAGAACAATTTTTGAAAACACAAAGAACGCAATTTTTGGTTTTCTTTGTTCTCCTTTTACACAAACATCTCCTCCTTTTTCTCCAGCTACCATCGGAAAACAAATAATCCAGGTTGAGTTTCGTCGTTCCAAGAACCATAACAAGATAAAAAACGCTAACAACAAAATTTTCCTCCATGTATTTTTTCCAGAAATACAAAAGAAAATCAAACACAGCTAAAATTGATTAAAAACTTATACATTTTTATGGCCTGTCCTTTTACTTATATTGAAGAGGATTAACTTTCAAAAAAATTCCTCGACGCCTAACTCCCCCTTCAAATGTTTTGGATTCCAAACAAAGCCTTAAGCGGATAAGATCAACATACCTGCTGAAAGTTCGTTTTCAACAACTTCAGAACTTCGATCGTATTGCTTCTTATGTTTCTTTTTTTTCTTCAATCCTGCTGCCTTCACATCCAGGGCTTTTCCCTTTAGCTTTAGCTTCCCTCCGATAACGTTCTCATATGACGACATTTTTCTTCCCTATATCGGGAAATTCAAAAAGTTTACGTACTTGCATAAATATTGCCAAGCAATTAGCAAAGAAAAATGATAGACAATACCTAATGAAAGGAAAAAAGAAGTGTTAAGGAAAATGATTTTCTCATGTTTGTTTCCACGGTGGAAAGTATAAAAGAAAATCAAATATAATAAAGATTTATCAAAATTTTACATATTTTTTAATTTCTTAGTTCTTTTATAATAGAGATAAACAAATAAAATGAGTTTGGTTTTAAACAACAGATTGACAACTACTTATTAAAAAAAAAAATCAACTGACTGGCAGCTATACCCCTTCATAGCTGTAAAAAATATGAGGCAGAAATCGGAAATCTGTTTCATGGATGATAACTATTAATTAGATTTGATGCTCCATGAGATTCAACCATGAGCGTGGAGATTATGAGCAGAAAAAAAGGGCCTGTTTGGTTTTTGTTTTTGAAAACACAGAAAACATCATTTTAGTGTTATTTGAAAACTGTTTTTGTTCCCTGAATTTAGTGCCATTTATGTTTTCTGTATTTCTCAGAATAAAACAAAACTGGGAATCAAACGTATTTTCCATGTTTTCCATGTTCTCCTTATTTTTGAGAATAGAAATTTTTTTTTAAAAACAGGAAAGTAAACAGGCCCAAAGAGTTCTTGAAGCTCACCCAATCATTAATCAGGATCATCACCTATGCTAAGACCTTCATTAAGCAGTTAAACTGATCTAAATGAAAACTAAAACTTCGGTTGACTTAGAAGTTGCGGGGAAATCAATTTTCGAAGGAAGATGAAACTAGTATTGACTTATTTGCTCGGGACCAACAAACCAAAGGAAGGTATGGGCAGCGTACCCGACCCAAATTAAAAGGAACAACAACAGAAGAACTGAAGAAACAAATAGACATGGTAATAGTTACATGGGATACGAAGGGAAAAGTATGTATCGGTACATAATTTTGATAATATTAGGAGATAGGTGATGAAGAACAAGAAATGAGTGTTTCAGTACATGCTAAGCAAAAATAATTGTATTCCAGTTTAAAGAATGATGATTGCCATGAAAATGCTAAAAATGTCCTCATTAATCCACCTCGGATGTCAAAGTTTAGCTTAAATACTACCATAACAAAATCTAGATACTACCATAATGGTGCAGTGTATAACCATGCGAAAGTTATGGTGGTATTTGGGGAAAGTATATAAATACAGTAGTATACATCGATTATGGTAATATCGAACAGAAAATTATGGTATTATCTAGAGTATATTAGGGTAGTATTTCAACTAAATTTTGTCATATATTAGGTGGATTAATGAGAGGGGCATTTTGGGCATTTTTGTGGCAATCATCACTTCTTTGACTGAAGTGCAATTAATTTGCTTAGCACGTACTAAAACATCAATTTCCCATTCTTCATCACTTATCTCCTAATATTATCAAAATGACGTTTTGATACATACTTTTCCCCAAGAAGGAACCAAAACAATGTGTCGATGATTATGCCAAAAAGTTTACTAGCGATACAGCAGTAGAAAATACACTTCTCACAAAATAAAAAACCGAGTTACTAAAATCCATCCAAGACAACAAGGTAGGTTTCAAGCTACTTAGACAATGGAGGCGTACGTGGCATTACTTGTCAAGCCTCCATAAGCCCAGGTAACCAGAGAACCAGCTAATTCTTATAACCCAACTAAATACCTAAATTGATCGGATAATGGCTAGAATATAGAAATTATTTTGATAGCGTGGATGTTGGACCCGGCTTGCACGTAGCTCGATAATCACAGTAGCCCAGCGTTAACTGACATGTAAACCTCTAATGGCTCACAGGGTTAAGGCGGCAGCGATTGAGTAAATCTGAGACTAAGACCAACTGAGCTACCCCTCGAGGTTAGATAGAATATAGAAATTATCACAACTTCATTGCACCTACAACACAAATACTTTAACAGCACCTAAACAAATTAACTTAAAACTAACCTCAATGCCTACAGCCTACATAATCCCACCAAGCAAATAAACTAACACAATTAACATTACGCCAATTACAATAACAAAATACTAACCTCAATTCCGACGACCTGAATAATTCCAATCAAATAAACTAGCATCTACCTAATCCCAACCAAATAGTGACTAGTATACAAGAACTAACAAAGTTGCAGAATGCTAATCACACAAATAACTTTTACAACAACCAAACAGACCTATCATTAACCCGAAAACCCCATAGTCCAAGCCACCAAAGAGACCTATCACTAACCCTAATGCCCCACAATCCAACGAAAATATAGGGGAAAACTATGTTATGGGTTACCCATTTTAATTTATTTAAAAACTTAGCAACAAAAGACCTGAAACCAAGGCCAAATCTCCTAATTTAAAAAATATTTGATAAAGATGACAAAATATTTGTGAGTCAAAATAGCCTTGGAGTCTTCACACAAGTAAACCACATAGGTCGTGATCGTACCTAACACATACGACAGTACAGGTCGTACCTCAAATAACATAACATCAAATATTTTGTGAGAAGTCGGGTGCAGTGCTGTTCTTATTTTCAAATAAATTGAAATGGAACCTCATAACATAGTTTTCCCAAAGCCATAGAAATAAACTAATGTATAAAATTTCTCAATTACATAAACAACATTCCAACCAGACAGGCATAACCTAATCTAAAAAAATGGCTGGTGTAACAGAAATTAACGCCTAATTCCATAAAAAAAACTTTCTCAGGAACCAAACAATGCCTAGTGTCACAGAAATTGATTCATACAATTTAATCAAACCAATTACATAAACTACTTTCTCAGAAACTAAAAGAACTAGGGTTATCACTAACCTTAATAACAACCTAACCCAATCCAACCAAAAAATTGACTAACCGAAAGCAACTGCGCGACCCTAATAACAGAAATAACTTTCTCGGAGAACAAACAGTACATTAAAAAACAGGATAATATCAAAATATAATCGAACGATCAAAAACAAAAATAAAGGAAAAAAAAAGTGAACAAAATTGAAATCAAGGGTTCTAAAGGATGAAGAACAGAATCTAGGGCAACGTCGGGTGCAAGATTGAGGTGGAGTTCGAGAAGCTTCCAGAATCAAACATACCTTTCAGCGAAACAGTTGCTTTCTCTCTACCTTTTTCCTTCCCTTCTCTCGCGATTTTCTTCGATTCTGAGAAGTCGAGAGTGGAAAGCAAAACCACGATTGTAAATAAATACATAAATACAAAATTAGATTTAAATTTAGCAATTTTTTTTTCTTTTAGATTTCGATACGAAATCAAAAAATAAAAAAAGGCAAAATATTTAAAAATTTAATCATATTATCATTATTTATATATATATAAATTCAGATGGGTGGTTAAAATTTATTAAAATATTTAAAAAAATTGATATCAATGAAAATAAAAATAAAAATCATTAAAATTGTTGAAAGATATTGGGTGTATTTTTCTTCATTAAAGTGATTAATTTTTAATTAAATTTTATGTTTTATATTAATTTTGATTTTAATTTATTTTTGTCAAAAGATAGAATAAAATTATATGATTTGATTACAAGTCAAAATCAGCATTGTTATTATCAATTTATTATATAATTGATTCTAATTATTTTGTCGTATATTTAAAATTTGTCACAAATATCAAATCTCACACAAACTTCAAAAAGTAATATCTATCTTGACTTTTGATACTAATCAAAATAATATGAGCTTTTGAAACTCATTAGAGATGGACGAGTACGTGATTATGGAAGAAATTATTAATTCCTTGAAAAAGGAAAAGTCTCGTGATACTATGAGAAATGGATTAATATTGGGGTAAAATTGAAAATCTATAAGAGATAAACCGTTCAACAATCGTAAGAATACCTTTATCAAATATCAATAAAAGAAAAAAAGATAGCAATGAAAATAAACTTTACTAATATTGATGGGTTTGCCTTGGAAGTGGTCCACGTGAAAAGACCGACTCTTTAATAAATGGTAAAAACTAAAAACAGTACTATTGAATTATATATCTTGTACGTTTATTATACTGTTATTATGTCTAGTTTTCATTTTAATTACATCTAAAATCCATGTGTTTTAGTTGAGCACAATGAACATATTCTCTCCATACTCTTGGATAATCACGTGGGAATTTGCATGGGTTGGGTCTTAGGGATCGTTTGTTTTTGGCTTTTTGTTGAAAACAATTTGCTTTAAATGTCAATATATTTATTTTAAATTTTCATAACTTATTATTGAATTTTGCATTTGAATAGAAAAATCAAATATTTGATTTTTTTGCTTTTGAATGTTTTTTGGAATATTTTTATATTAATAAAAAAGCTAGATATTAGATAAGAGAAAATCATATACTTCATGTTTCAGGTGGATTTCTCATGATTTGTTTCAAACTAATCAAATAAAAGATTATGTATTTTAAATTTTTATTTAAAAATTTATTTTCTCAAAATTTAGATAAAAATTAAGAGATTGATTTTTCAGAAAAAAAACAAAAAACAAAATCCTTAATTCCATTCCACACTATTCAAAATAGTATTTATATTCAGTGTTTAGTTAAAAAAACAAGAAATAGTGGATTTTATCTTGTGAAACATGTTCCGATTCATTTAATTCACAATACTTATAAAACATGTTTTAGAATTGTGAATTATTTTGCAAGAATCTAAAGCATCAAACTTGAGAGAAGATAGAATGTGGGTTATGGAAAGTAAAATCTGAAAATAAAATAGTAAATTAAAGTTATTCTTTAGAAATCGGAATGAATCCAAGTAGCACTTAGATATGATGAATCAAAATCCCACTTACAATTATGAATTTATTTTTTTTATTTTTTATTTTTTTAACTTCTATTCACTTTTTTATATCACGTCGTAGTTCTTTGTTGATTAAACAAATTTGAATCAAAGATCTCCTGTAAACCCTTCTCACTTCTTTACCATTTGAGTCAGGCGTGAAGTCAAAAGTATAAGTTTATCTCAACCAAAATCATTCTTTATCTCATTCATATTCTTGATCCAAACACAGGAACCATGAGAGAGAAAATGAGATTCCATTTCCGACTCTATATTCCCATCTACCAAACACCCCCACCAGACACTTTAGCAACTAACTCACTCAGTTCATCTGTATTTGATTCCATATTCAAAAAGGCAACGTTCGAAAATACATCCATTCCCTGGTTAGTGCAGAGGTGTGAAGAAACAGAAAATAACAAAACTAGAGAAAAGTGAAGACATGAGCTTTTAAACAACAAAAACTCTCACAGGACATGATACAACAAAAACAAGCACCAGAAGGGGATCGATTTAACCTGCGATGATCGATCGATCCTATGTTGGTGTGTCTCGATTCGTCATGGAATCTGGATCTCTCAGTAGATTCCGGGGACAATCCTGTATCGAACCTTTTCGCAGTATAGTTTCCAGTATTTCCCGTACCTGCAAAAGCAAAGCAACTTCTTGTCAACCTTACTTCTTTCGTTCACATTTTCGAGCAGAGAGTTAAAGACATGAATTGGATCGATGAGGTTTAGGACCTGTTTGGTTCATGTTTTTGAAAATCATATTCTGTTCTCAAAAAGGAAAATAGGGAAAGCACAATTGGTTCACCGAAAAACATAAAGAACACTGAAAACACAAAATTCAAAGAAAAATAACAGTTTTAAAAAACAAGAACCAAACATACCCATATTTTTTATTTTTCTATTTTATAGGACGATCCCGAGATTCCACATAAGCCATGTTTTAATATGTGAAATAATTAACAGGGATCAAGGTGGTGCGGTGCACTCTTGTGTGTTGCAAACTAGAGATTTTTTTCAAATGTGTGGTTGCTCAAAAATTGGAGGAAGAAAAAGAAAAAAGCACCAAATATAGAGAGAAGAGAAAAGTCCAAATGAAAATTAAAAAAAAGAAAAGGAAAAGATTTAAAATTAATAACTATTTATATATGTTTTTTCAAACTAATTTCACTTTACAACTCTCGTTCAGATCATGGACTGAAATGAAAAACAACTTTGCGAGCATCAATGATCAGTACAGCTATTGTGTATTGTGTATGAAATTTATGGTTTTTGTCACAGCAAAAACATTCACCAAAATTTAAAACGACAAGCAATTCCCCCGTTGGCAAAAGGGTCATCCATTAAAAGGGGGAAATCATTAAAAAGATTAGGCTCCCACTCTTGCAAGAAGCCAAGAACAGACAATTTATATCCTCTTTAATAAAAATCAATAATATGAAAATATAAAGATCTCTAACTAATTTTAGTAATATTTTAATTTTGTTCTATATTTTCGTATGGTAAACTGATGAAGAGAATAATTTTTCTTTAGTATTTCTTCCTACTAGTTTTGAGAACCAGATGTAGGATGAACGGTTCATGTGGCTTATAGAGGCTGTGTTTACTTACTTGGACCGACACCGATCATCGTCTCTTTTAGCTCGGTCAAAAAGAAGGATGGTAAGGAACAGCACATAGAAGTAAGGCAGAAACTGCGAAAGAATAAAGAAAAGAAAAGATCATTCAGCAATTGGGTAGATTTCTGTTCAAGATTCTGCAGGTGTTTCAAAACTAGAAAGGCTTCTTACATGGTTGAAGAGAGCAGGGACTGTCCAGAAAAATGCGGCCAGAATTTCGGGTACGTAATGGAAGTGACGGGATAAACCCCACCTGCAACAATCAAGAAAAGTGTTAAACGATCAACCCTCTTAAAAGCTCAAGCTTGAAGGGTTTTTTGTGAGGGATGTTCGGTAAGTTTTTTGTTCCCTTGCTTGTTTCCCGTTGGCCTCCCTTTCGTATACCTCCAGTATACTTTCGGGATCTGTGGTCCTTTTTAAATCAATGATACGTCTTTACGGAGAAAAAAAAATGGAATACTTCAGAACGCTCTGCTAGCGTGCCTCTGCCATGCCATACGTGGAGAGTTAGAGTCCATTATGAACTTTCAAATCAACAAATGTGAATCAAATATTCAAATCTACACATAGAGAGTTCGAATCCAAGACCTCCTGCCAAATCAAGCTCTAATATCATGTTAAATGACCAACTCTCCTAAAAGCTTGAGTTGATAGGATTTGGATTTAATATGAATATCATAGTTTCACAAAAAGTATCAAGCATAGCCAGACTGACACATCTTTGGGACAATCTAACCGCAGTTATTGTACCAACATAATCTACAAAAGAAACAATACAAACTTCCATTGAACTTCTGAGAGGTGTCTCATGATTTCTAAGCTCATAGAGCCGAACCAATTCCTAGTCGATGAGAGCAATCATTGAGGATCCAATAATGTTTTGTTTGGAACGCAGAAAGTACTAGGAAAAGAAAAAAAATTCTTATGGAAAATGATATTCTCATGTTTGGTTTCACTGTGGAAAATATAAAAGAAAATAAAATATAATCAAAATTCCTCAAAACTTTATATATTTTTAGATTTCTTAGTCCTTGTATAATAGAAATAAACAAATAAAATGAGTTTAAATAAACATATAAAATTAATTTCTTAAGCTTAAACCTATTTTTTATTTTATTCCAAATTTTCTTTCCTTCCACTTTTTCTCTCTATTTTCTTTCCTTAGTACTTTTCAAATTCCAAACAGGTTCCAAACGGAGCCTAAGGGTTGAACTCCCTTCTTATGTGCAACCCAAAATAAAGAGGTCCACAGGGAAGAAACCTATTGATGAAAGACAAAATGGTACACTATTAGTTATAGTATACGCGAAGCTCACCAGCCCGAGGTCAGAAGAATACTGGACTTCGTTTCTCCAGTAGTGGTGGTGTAGGAGGCCACAATCTGTACAACAATCGAAATTAAAATTAAGTAAATCTGAAAACAAAGAACTGCAGTAGAGAGAGTAGTTCACAATGTCACTCCTATCAGACATATAAGAGGCGGGATCTGAATATATTTCGAAAACTAGGTGTAAACTGGAGTAAAATCAGAGACCTTTGATGGAGCTTTCCCCCAAACCAAGCACTTGCCATTTGTTCTTCGGAATTCTTGCCTTTGCCTATCACAATCATAGTTTATGTATATGCACAAGATTCCCGCCACAAGAATATAAATCGAAAGCTGGAACAATAGGAAGAGGATGTCAGAAGCCGAAGCTAATGATTCGTAAGTTAGAAAATTCCAAAATATTGAAAATAATATATAAAAAGATCATACCTGAATTCCGAGGTTCACGGGATGGTTGACAAGGTACATTCCAGGAGAAGTGTATATGGATGGAACCCATACCAAGCATCCCCAACAAATATAAAATCCAGCTGCCAAAACCAAATGGAACGAGTCTTAGGCTCCGTTTGGAACCCAAAATGTACTAAGGAAAGAAAATAGAAAAGAAAGGAAGAAGGAAAGAAAATTTGGAGGAAAATAAAAAACAGGTCTAAACTTAATAAGTTAATTCTATATGTTTATTTAAACTCATTTCATTTGTTTATTTCTATAATACAAGAACTAAGAAATTTAAAAATATATAAAATTTTGAGGAATTTTGATTATATTCGCTTTTCTTTTATATTTTCCACGGTAAACCAAACATGAGAAAACCATTTTCTTTAGTATTCTTTTCCTTTCCCTAGTATTTTTCGGGTTCTAGATGGAGCCTTAATGAAATTATGAACAACATTAGATGTAAAGGAAAACAATAACAGAAAATGAGATCGACACATGAAAAAAGGCCCACAACCAAAATACCACAACTACAGATGCACTGAGCAATTCTTTAACGGCATGCGAAGAACCAAAATTGAAGGAAAGTAATGAAAGTTTTAGGCTATGTTTGGTGCCAAAAGATTTGATAGAAAAGTGAGGGAAAAAGAAAATAAGAGAGGAAAGACAAATGAAAAGAAAAATAAAGGAAAATAAAAAAGAGATTTGTGACTTGTCTGGTTCTATGAAAGTATTAAGGCGAGGGAAAAACAGATGCTTTAAATCACACATTACCCAAGGGTAGTAAATTAAGAAAATATGTTTCTCTCAGGTTCCAAGACATTTCCCAAGAGTGTTTTGAATGTCTCTTATGTGCTCCCAAGAGTTCTTGAACATTTCCAATAATTAGATATCTTAAACTAAAAAGAGTTTCCTATCTAAAAACCAATTCTTGGAAAATAAGAAAGATAATAAGTAAATTAATAATCCATTATATAACAACGCAAAATGCGTCATTCAACACCAAAAGAAAAAAAAGGATGTGATCATCATAGTTCAACGCATTGGCTAGGGTAAATTAAAACAGAATCAGCATTCACACAAAGCTCACAACAAGGAGTGTCCATAATATCATCAACCTAAGGAATGCACAGGATTACAGTATTCCTAAATTTCACCTTCACATGCATGTATTTCTTTTCTTCTGATAACAAAATAAGCACGTGAAATGAGAAAGACAGGGAAGAAAATATATGAACCTCGATCATGTGCAATATCCATAGTGTTCCAGTATCCAGCTTCCCACCAAAAGAACTTTGTCACATACACCAGCATCAATATAGTATTTACAAGCATGGAATCTGCCACTTTCCCATTCTCTTCATACTGTCAAATAAAGAAAATATGAAACACATCAAAATAACCCCAAAAAAATCACATTCTTATTTTTTGTTAGGTAAAAACATGATATTCTATATTAATATGAACAGGCTCCTGGAGCCCGACCCAAAGCATATAAAAAGTATACAACAAACACCCAATGACAAAAATAAAAGAGAGAGAGAATCACATTCATAAACTTCAAGTACCAGAATCACATGATATCAACCGAGTGCACATACATACATACAAGGCAGTAATATATGTATCTACAAGCATGCAGCAACTTAACCAAACTAAAATACTAGAATTATATACTTGTTCAATAAAAACATTGAATAGGATGAATAACTCAGCAGACAAAAAAATGGGGTGATGGGTTCCTAGCAGTCTGGTCTATCCAGAACCCCTAAGAAAGATTTATGTTATATTGACCACGGAATTAAGTTTAAAAATACTAATATGTTTAAAATAGTAGTTTTCAATTCTTGATTCCACCATATACTAATCCAAATATGTGCTTTCATGGCTATTTAAACATTGTCAAATCTGATAGACTTCTTAATTTTGTTGGGTCAATCTAATTGTATTGATTTTTCTCAAAACTTTCATCTTTTTTTTTAAAATATTTTTTTAGACTGTTAACAAGCATACTAGTGTCAAGAAAACCAATCCCCCTCAGGATCTCCAGTATATAGCAATTAATACCATAACTTTCGACCATGCAGATGACCGGGGACAATATTAATTGGGCAGGTGCCATGCCTACAATAGTGAACTCATAGCCTTTCTTTACTAGATAACATTTTTCTTTTTGGTAGTTACACACATATGAACCTCAAATTTTCCTCATTCCCTTGAGTCAAGTCTCAAGAGCAATACTATAGATCCACAGCTACACTGAGAGAAATACTTGGCATATTTTCCGACAGGTTATGCTTGTTATATTCTCAAACTTGAGCAGCAGCAACTAGGCCTCAGCTAGATGAAAATGGGAACCACTGCATGATGATTACTACAGAAAAATGCCAGACTGAGAAGTTAGGCACTAAATTTAGAAGCAGATCACCTAGGTTTAATTGCCTGGCAAGGCAATTAAGGATATCAAAAGACTCAAAATTCAATTTCTGGAGAAACTATATGTACCGATGGATAGGTAGCTAGCAACTAGCTATTGGTTTGCTTAGTTTCGCTTAGTTTTCCACACCAACCAGCAAGACCCAAGATCGTAGGTTTGCCAAGGTATCCCAATGACATGAGATTAGTCCCATCAGCCGGTAGAGTTACATCAGGAAGTAAATCCCCGATTAGGTTATAAACTTATATGATCCAAATAACAAAATCTTACATGCCTAAATAATAAGAAAAAGACAACTCCAAGTAACAGAATGATCAATAGGATTTCTAGATGTAGAACCTAAAACATGAAGGATCTTTACCCCTTAAATTTGACATGCTTGAAATTTTTCAACATATCTTATGCAATATGTAACTTTGAAATTCACATCAAGAAATCAAAGCATTTACCTGCTTAATACAATAGGTCACAGCAAGAACAGCCCAAGACATCATCCCAAATCGGCAGTTTGTGAAAACCTTGATGTCAAAGTTCTTACCAATTCGGGGATACAGCTCCATACCCTATAAGAAAGAAAAACATAAGAAAGTAAGCCAGAAAAAGGCTTCCACAATATTACACAAATTTATCACATTAGGAATTGTGTATATAAATAAATTTCATAATAACAACAAAATACGAAAACAGTCTAAATATGGAGATGAAAGGTATCCATGGTCCATCCCGCAATCAACTAACACTTCAGTTCAATCCAATTAACTGGTCTAAACATACACATGATCATAATAAATCAGGAGGAAATGCATATTCATTGGAACAGGCTGATGTCATAAATCAGTGGCTCAGACAAGAACTAGTCACTTTGTTCCCATTGCAGGAGAAGGGTTTAAAACCATGGATAAACAATACCAAAACTGCCAATCAAAAAAAAAAAAAAACCAAATAAAACAAAACAAAAGGGAAAAAAAAAGACATCAGAATCAAAGATCGATTTATACAATCAAAGCCTACTAGGTTGTATCTCCCAGCCTCAAAAAGATGCTTGATAGTTCAAAATTTGGTAGATCTTAGCCAATGGCTCCACAGGGCGTTCAGCTTTTAATATATCAGTAAGTTGCTTGAAAACTTGTGAGATTCTCTCTTTCAAAATTTTCTTTCTAGTTTGTTTTCCTACCTCCATGTATATGGTAAATCGTTGATGGACCTTTTTTTTCCATTTGATAGGAAAATTAGTCATAGTGGAAATTAAAAACAAATAAGTAAACAACACATGAAAATAGATGCTTGAAGAAACTTACCCAGTAGAAATCAATTATTATGTTACCACACGAACCAGAATCAGTCGAAGATGGTGCCACATGACCCTTTTAAAATTCAAGCATGACTGTCAGAAAACCAGGCAGGCATTGCATATATATTAAAACATTTTAGTGTTCATAATTGATGAGTCCAACCATAAGCCCTCACTTTTATGTATAAGAAAATACAAAAGAAAAAACTTCCAAAAATGAGTGCTGAGTATATTTCTCCCAGATGATCATAAACAATTTACCAGGAGTGAATATTCTTCAAACCTGAAAAAAATAAGCACAGCAAATCTAATTGCAGTTGACAGTTGTGTGGCACTCCATCCATTAGAATCAGAAACAAAGAAGAACACGGACTCTCAAAATAATAGTAATAGCAGTGATAATGATAACAGTAACAATAAGGATACCAATTAACGCATAAAACAAGATCATGAACTTCCTCGCAGCAGGTAATGCAACCTCATATGTGATATTTGCTAAAGAGCAACACAAAAAAAAATAGAATGAAGATAAACTGTTCCAAAATAACATTTATAACCACATTTGATGTTTTCGATAAATATTCTAGACAGTTAGAACATAAAGTTGATAATGAACAAGCAAAGAAGTGAAAGGAGCTCATATATATATATATATATATATATATATATATATATATATATATATATATATATATATATATATATATATATATTTGATAGGTAAACAGAAAAAATTCATTGACAAACAAAGAGCCAAAAGTACAGCCCCAGCGTATACAGGGGGCATACAGGGGAAGACAAAAGGCCTATACAAAAAAGGAAAGGGCTTACAAAAAGCATAAAAACATACCTCCCCCAAAAAGACTAGCTCCTAGGAATTGTAGAAATAAAAATTGGGTTAGAAATCCACCGAAGTGCGATGCCTTAACCGGATGTGTTAACAGGTAAGGCCAAAGGCTGTTCCAGTCCCTGCCAGGGGAGATGCCAACCGTCTCTCCTTTCTACGAACACTCATAGAGGTATTGGGGCCTAATATGACATTTTAACAAATATCAACAAAGCAAAAACAATGAATTAAAAGTAATAAGATCCACATCATGAATTCCCATTTGAAACAACCATTCCTGACTTGCTTATTTAGAGATCTAGAGCCAGTGTAGACAGAAATGCTTTAAAGCAAAAATTTAGTTGTAGTTCACACATTGTCTCTGAAAGAAGGTTGCAAGGATATATTTCTTTCATATCAATGGTTTAATCAAAATTAATAAATACCTATTCAAAGGAAATAACGAATCTTAATGACGAATATTTTGGCAATACTTACCACCATATGCTTAGATAAGTAATCAACGTTACAGCATAAGCTTGCAAGCCATTTGCCTGCACAAGTGTGAAATGAAGCATGAGTTTTTTTCCTTTTCTAAGAAAATACCAAGGACAATATATACATATATGGAAGGATCAAAACTCCTCCAGTAATCACGAATATATCGGTACTTAGTTTACGGATATCAGTATTGGTGGATATTTTGAGAGCAAAAAATATATCGGTAAGCGAAATTAACAAATACTTTGAAATTCCTTAGGAAATACTTTGTTAAACTATAAAAAAAGACATAAATAAGCAAATATACACTTGTTGAAGACGATATTCATTATAATTTATCAAAAAATTACATTCTGATAGTCTTTTTTAAAACCAAAATAGAAGACCCGATGTGGCTCATTCACGTTATTTGATGAAGGGATCCCATCTTGTTGAAGACAATATTCAAAACCAAGATCTTCAAAATATTGAGATAAATCACAAAGAAAAAATAATTTGAAAGTCAAATGGAGCTTGGATGTGTATGAATGAGTTAGTAAATAAATTGTATGATTTTAAGGGTATTTATAGAATTTTTTGGAATCAAAATAGTAATTGGATTGTCAACAAACCATTGTGATTTAATTCTAATCGTTGGATTTGATTTTGGTTCAAATCTGACCGTTTGATTATCATATATCCATTGGAGATCAATCTAAACCGTTAGATCAAGCTTCAAATTTAAAATCAACATTTGTATTATCATATATCTGTTGGAAATCAATCTAAACCGTTAGATCAAGCTTCAAATTTAAAATCAATTGTTGGATTGTATCATATAGCCTTTGGATGCTTTTAAAAAAGCGGATGAAATTTGGACCTTTGGATCAAAGCAGGAATGAATCCAGACCGTCAGATTTTTGGTCAAGAAGTCAAAGGCACAGTCGATATTTTGAAAATATCTCCGATATTTCCGATATTTTACCGATATATCTCCGAAATTTACCGATATTTTTTCATAAATTCCAGCCCATGCGCGCATAAGGTACACTCTCGATATTTTGCCGAAATATCGACAATTTCCGATATTTCGGCAAAATATTGACGATTTTACTGATTTTTTGGCCAACCGACTTTCGATTGGCAAAATCGTGTCGGTACCGACCGATATCCGATATTTCGACAATATATCGGTGAATTTTAACGATTTTTTGTTCCTTGCATATATGCACATACATAATCTACACAGGCTTACATACATATCAAGACATAAATGTGCTTGTTTTGCACACACACACATATACGTATACATAATATGAGGAAGAGATCTTTTACAGAAACAATAAAGGAACAATCCTATACCTTGTAAACAGGCCGATTTCCAGTAGGAGATATTGGGCCCTCAACCGTTTTACCAGGTAGAAAAAGCTGAAGAGCAGCTTCAAATGCAGCATAACAAACAATTATTTTCCATGCAATTGCAGTTGGTCTTGGCCAGATGTCTATGAATCCTTGCAGCCCATGCTGCTTTAGGTAGTCCCAAGTTTGTAATACAGACCCATCAGCATGAACCATTGTATACCATCTGTGTTGTGTATGAAATGGAAAATTTTAAAATGAAAATTCTTATTTTAATTCACTTAACAACAAATTGCAATAAGTTTCATAGTTAAATAGTGCAGCTCAAAACAACAGGTAAATTATTTCCAATCCAAACTTTATCTTAGCACCCAACTAAAAAAATAAGCTGGTGTCTTGGCTCCAATTTACACAGCACTGTAAACAAGTTCATTCTACTTCTGATACCCACTTTAAGATAACTTCTATCTAGGTATGGCTTCCCGCTTGATTATCCTAACATCGAGCTAACCATATTTTAATTTCAGCAAGTAACTTCTAGTTCATTTTGATCCTTCATGTTAGACTAATAACTCTACTGACATATACAACACACAAGGATTCAAAATTTTATTTTCAAAGTAAATGAATTAGAAAGAGAAGAAGACAAACGATGAGAGACACAATTCTCCATCAAATTTCTAGTCTCAAATTTGCCATTCCAACTGTTCAAGTACCTCTACATGACAGTCAATGAAAAAGCTCAAAATAAAAGGATGAAACACAAATGAGAAACAATTAAATAAGAAAACAAGAAATGCGGTCAATGAAGGAATAAAATAAAATAATTGGTAAAATCTCAAGTCTCCGATTTTCCATTCCAACTATTCCACTGGCACGACATGATTCAAAAAAACACAAAACACAAAGACTAAAAAACAAATAATATATAAGGTAGTCATCAATAGATCACAAAAATTTACATCAGACGTGAAGTCTCAGACTTTTCAGAATCTGACTGATACTATCCAACACTCAAGTCTCAAAATCAGAGATTAAAATTTTCCTTTCCTTTTTCTCGGGATCCAAACATAGAAAATTCCGAAAAAAAAAAAAGGAAAGGGAGATTAGAGGACTCGGGAAAAACAAATAATTAATCAATCCAAAAATTTTATCCATCATCGATTTCTCGATTCCAATTGTCCAACGACTACCCAGTCAAATAATCAAAAGAATACAAAAACATAGAAATTCAGAAAAAAAAAAAAAAACAACAACTTCTTCCAGATTCAAAACATAGAGAGAAATGCCTTTATCAGCGGATCGAAACCAAGTCGCCTCAAAATCCCGAGGTTCGGATTTTCCACTCCAACAGTACTCAAAAACACATCAACTGATAAACTAAAACAGACATAAAACACGGAGATTCAAAACTTTTCCTTCATTTTCACTGCAACCAAACAAACATAGGAACCAAAATCCGAGAAAGAAGGAAGGGAGAGAGAATAGAGGTGGCGTACAGTAGAATGACAAACGGAGGGCAGAGAGTGAGAAGCGAAATCATGGAAAAGTATGTCAACGCCGGCGAGTGAACCGTCTTCGTCACCGCCATCTTTCCTCTTCTTCTCTGTAGTTCTCTGTTACAGCTTGACCTGGTTGGAAATGGAGACAGTGCAAACGACGAAATTAATATATACTGAACGATAATGGGTAATTTAGGGCCTTCAATTTAATTAGAAATGCACCTCATGCAATACATTAGTCACATGACAATTACTTGATGATTCGAGTTAAAAAATAAAAAATAAAAAATTAATAATATCTCAACGTGAATCCAAGAAAGAATTTAGAGAAATTATTTCTCTTTTTTTTTTTCTATTTACTCTATAACATTTAAAAAAGCAATATAGGAAAATAAGTTCTACGGCTACTTTAATTTTACATTTGTTTATTACTTTTAACATGCCTGCTGTGTATTTCAATATGGCTTTGAGCGTTTGGCCGTTTGTGTGAGAATGGCGTTAAAAATAGTAGGAATGAGGTGTTCTTGGCCAGAGCTTTCACAGCGGTGGAGAAGAATACGAGGATATGGTCGTTTTTCGCGAATCACATGTCCGGTTAATCCGGGATATTAAACTGATGTCCAGGATCGTGAAGCTAGGGAATATGCTATCCTGGTTGTAATCAGGATTATAGACATAAAATCAGGATAGCAAAATTATGTAGGCGTTGTTAGAAGCAGTTTGACAATGTCAGTTAAATAGAACATAACCGGGATTTGGAAATCCGGGATTTTAGTGCAATAAGTTTGAAAATCAGGAAATTATGATGTTAGGATTTAATCCGATAAGAACATATTTAACACACTCCTTTTACTCAAGTATACCACTCGAGAAGCCTACAAGAGAAGCAGTGTATGTATGGGGGTCGACTTTAAGAGACTATGACAACTAGTACTATTAAACATCCCGGAGGAAGAGACGCCGGTCATAGCCTTTCTAGTACTTTAGAATTTTTATCAAGCGTAGTTTTGAGTGTTATAAGAAGTAGGAACGCATCTAAGATCGCAACAAAATGGATTCTTAGTCATCAAACTAACCTTGGAGGGAAAGAGGTAAATTTACGTAGGGTTTCTCTTTATTATCACTCTTGCATCCCTACACTTGAGGTCGAAGCCATATGAGGTTGTTCACAGGATAACAAAAATAAATATTAAATATATTTGTTAGACACAGTGGGAAATAAAAGCGGTAGAAAAAAACAAACAAACGAGTTGATATTTCCTTGAAATTTGAAAAATACGAAAATTCCGAAGTTGAGGGCATGGTCACTCACAGAGTTCACCGAAATAAGTCTAACAGTATCCTTTATCAAGCAATAAAGTAATCTTCTTTTTCCTCTTTGAGCGAACATATCTGATTGAGTAGATTAGGTAGAATCAAGTCACGAATCTTGAAGGATCATCACAGTCTTTAGAGGAGCAAGCATCCTTTGGAGGGGAGGAGGAACTATCGGTGGTGGAGGATCAGCCGTCTTGGTGGAGGATAAAACAAAAGTGGGAGGGCTAAAAATGGGCCAGCATGCTTGGTGATGGAGTGATGTGAGATCTTTGGGGCGGTGATGGAGTGTTGTGAGATCGAAGTCTCATCACGACCCGAGGAAGTAGTATGCTATGCGCCTGGATTAGTGCACCCCAATGATCGAGACTCTGTCTCTTCCCGGATATCACATGCCTTAATAAAATTAAATCTTTCTGGCGTTCACATTTACATAAATAATATGTGAACTTAATATTGGTAATATAATAAAAAGTTAAGTATGAGAATTATGATTTAGATTACTAGGTCAAGCAAGTCCATGTTAACAATTATCATGGTAGATCTGACATGTGAGGGCGAGGAAGATCGTGCATCTGTCATAAAACCTGATCTCAGCTGTGGAGGTTGAACGATGAGATGCGATATGCGATCATACCAGGCCATATACTCTACTACACTCTCGAGCATGATCGCGGCATGTCGGCCTCGACTCGATTAGTCGATCACGTGATCTGTCCATCTCTCCCGATATTGATCGATAAGATGCACTACGGTCGGTCGTGGAGTGTGAAAGCGGCGGAGGAATGGTGAATATAATGGCGGCGTAAGACGCTCGGATGATATGGCTCGACAGCAGTCCGCACTTTATGCATCCATAAATACCGTACAATATGTCGGGAAAGGGGTGCTCATTTCGATGATCCACGTGTCGCTGGCTCCCGGCATACATCTGAAATCTGTGTCGATCTAGTGGCTCCGGCCATTTACGCGAACTTCTCCAGAATCACGTGCGGCCTCAGCGTAGTGCGTGGTCGTGACTGTTGTCTGACAATCAGGAGAAACATCCGAAGTGCTCATAAATCCGGAACACATAATAAATCGAGCGATTAATATCAATATATTCGATAATTGAAAATTATCTAAAAATTATCGAAAATTGTCATCAATCGTGCACGAAAGTCGGGTAGCCACTAATGTCGCGCCTCAGAGCACAGTCGCATTAGTCGGTTGCGCAATGCGGATATGCCGGACAATTTGCACCCCGAGCATAGCTACGACCATGCGAGGTCCGGAATGGCTCGAGTACACTGCTGCGACCTTTGGTTACTATTATCGGCAAATAGAGTGCCAACCAGCGGATGGAAGCTGAAACAGTAGCAGGCTTCGATATCATCATCGGATGGGGCGTAGTAATAGTCGAAAATGATCCTCGATATGATGAGTGAGGCTGAAGGAGAGCGACCTTTTGCTCGGAGTCTCGAGGATGCCTCTCGTCGGTGGTGCCCGAGCAACCGCCAATAGAGCATTGGCATCGTCCACCCGAAGTAATTTGTGAGTAGTATCATCGATCGATGCTTGGTATGTGTAAAATGGATCTGGCGTGTCTAGCGCTGATGGTCATCTCGCTGAAGCCGGAAGATGAAAAGTCGTGGTCTCTGTTTGCCCGCAGCTCCTGGCCAGGCAACATCCAGTTGCTCATGGCTTCGATGGTTACTTGACTAGTCAACGGTGCCAACCCGAGATCGATGCGATCTCGCCATCGAGACCTCTGGTATGTCACAGCTCCCATAGCTATGACTTGCACCATGATTTACCAATTTCAATGGTGCTTTCGATCCTCACGATATAAATGGCAAATAAATTACAATTCAAGTTCACGTAACTAAAATTAACATAAAAAAATATAGATCTGACTTTGGACAATGATTGTTTACCTCTCAACCATATCTTCATTTTACTGACATGGTTGTGAAACTGCAATATAGATCCATCCAGTAGATTTATCGAGACACCCTCGAGAACCTCCTCGGGTCATCCACATCATCTTTGAGGATCTTCGTAGGATCTCGTCTGCTGTGGCTTAACATCTGATTGCACTTTCGTCGTCCTACGCTCCGATCAGTAGAGTGGGTCTACGAGGTGCCTTTAGATGCTCTACTCCTCACTCGAGTACGTGGTGGCATATCTATTTCAAAGAAAATAAAGATTGATAAATTAGAAATTAATATAATCATACTCATAATCATTATTTTAAATAATCATAATTATAATCTTAAATTATATAATCATAAAATTTTATTGAAATCATAATTAATCATAAGTAATCATATTCATAGTCATAAGGTGATACATTAAATAATATAATCATTAACTAAAAATAAATTAAAACATTCGGATTCACAAATAATATCTTCAGGATTTCATGAAATGGGATTCTTCTATATATTTAGGATAATGTACAAGTCTAAGTTTTCTTGGAATTATTGAATTACCATAATGCTTGAAAGAGACTGGTTAAGAATGCTCACTTTTTATTTACTTAATCAATTTTACAATAAAAGTGTAATGACTTGTACATGGTAATTGCCCTGCCGATGCAGGGAAGTGATAATAAAAATTAGAATCTTTGTCACTTCAGACGGACCACACAAAAAGGGGTGATCTATGCATAGTCATTCCAGGTCCACGCATGTTGGAGATAGTTGTTATAAAATTGATAGAACCTAAAATCTGGTTGGGCTTCATTTCCGGACATCCTTAAATCCGTATAACATCGCTTTTTCCGGACATCCTGAAATCCTGTTGAAATCAATATAACCGGACATCATGAAATCCGGTTAAAATCAAATATTCCGGACATTGTGAAATCCGGTTAAAATCAAATAATCCGGACATCGTGAAATCTGATATAACCGGATTCAATGAAATCTGGAAATGAAGCCCAAATTCGGATTTGCGAATCCGGGAACATGGAATTCGGAAACAAAGCAACCAGACGAAATTTCGAAAAAAAAAATCAGCTATAAACCCATAAAATGCAAGAATAAATACAACAAATCAAAGCAAACTTACTTGATATTTTTTTCCTTGGTTGAATCTCCGGATTTGGGGGTTGTCGGATGGGTTTTGGGGAACAAATCGGAGGATGGGTTTGGGTGCGGAGGATGGTGGGTTATTTTCTTGGTTGAATCTCCGGATTTGGGGGTTCTCGAATGGGGGTTTTGGGTAACAAAGGGGAGGATGGGTTTGGGGGGAACAAAGCCGAGGATGGAGGCTGGGTTCTCGTATGGGGTGTAAGGAGGGTAGGATGGGAATGCTATGTAATGGAATGGGGTGTAAAAAGTCTAATTTGGGGTGTACTTAGTAATGGGGTGTATAGAGATACTAAAGGGGTGTATATAGAACCACTCAAGAATTTAGGGATAACAATCGGCCAGGTTATTTCGGTTTTCGTTCTTAATGGGATGAGTTTGGTTTAATTATTATCGGGTTTTTTACGAATTCGGATATTGTCATGCTCATGGACCCCGCCCTAGATTATATCTACAAAATATTTTTTTATTATTTTATAATTTATAAAAATTCATAATATTTTATTTTTTTATGAAATACATTAATTTTAATGTAATAAAAATAAAAAAAACAAATATAAAATATAAACGGGATGGGTTTGAGAATTTTCACATCCCGCCTCGCCTTATCTTATTTAATTTTTTAAATGGAACGAGTTTGTGAATTGAAAAAAATAAACGGGACCGAGTAGGGATAGGGTTGCCCCATCTTGAATATGTTCCGTTGCCATCCCTACCCAAGATAATAATAAAAATAACGATTTATTTTTATAAATTACAAAGAACAAAATAATAAGGGTTTGTTTGGTTTGGCAGTAACCGATAACTAATTATAAATGACGATTGCTAAAGTAACTTAAATTTAATATGCACAATTGTGTTTCTTGTATGGGTTGGGTGTTCATATAAATCTAAGAAGATAAATTACATTAAGGCCATGTAAGTTTTTTTTTTAAAGATAAAATATTTTCATTTATTTAAACTAATAATATATCGATAGAAATATAAAATCAAAAACCCTACAAATCATAGAAAATGAAACAACATCTAAGTTAATAGCATAATGAATCGACTCAAAATTTATACATTTGATAGTTGAACATACATATTTGATATTATTAATGCTTAAAATAGCTATGCTTTTAGTTAACGGCATATTAATGACCCGTTGATTTCATTTATTGTTTTCGATTGTATATCTTTGCTAAATTTAAATCGTCAAAACGTAAATAAACGCCGCATCACGACGAACGGCTTGTCGTATTGAAAGCGGCCTGCCTAATATAATGACAACCACACGCACACGAAGGTGATGATAATCATACACGCATCAAGGCAACGACTAAATCACGAAAAAACAAATAAAAACCTATATTTATTTAAAATAACCTTTTATTGAAAAAAAATATGGAAATAGATATAGATAGATGATTTGACGATTTGTCGAGAATTATCAAAAAAATCACCCCTATAAGATTCCTTCTTATTTATGCATTGTTATGTAGGGTTAGAATTTTAGATAGATATCAAACATTAATTTAAGTATCTGAAGAGGACAAGGGAAATTCATATATATGTATATTATATAATATCATATCCTATTAGGCTAGAAATCCGTTCCAATAAGATATGATATTGTTGGATATTAATTTATTTCAAAAATATATATTATTGGATATTAATATATTTAATGAACACGATATCATATCTTTTTTGAACGATATCATATCCATAATATATATAATATGGTTAAAAGTTCAGATGAACATCAAAATAGAACATATCTAAGATTCGAGTTTAATGGGAACTTATTTGTGAGAAATAAAATACTATATCGTAATTCAAAGTGAATAAAATATATATATATATATATATATATATATATATATATATATATATATATATATATATATATATATATATATATATATAAACTAAAATTTATATAAGGTTAACAATATTTATGATTCTCAACTTTCTCTTCTAGCCACTTCTGTCGACTTTGGTTTTTTGGTTTCTTCGATGGCCTTACGTTACCTTCTTCGATCCCAATAAATGCTCAATCTTTCTATTGCCAAGCATTGGTGTTGGACTTCCGGAAACATCATCATTCTCACCTCTATCAAAATTGGGATCACTAGTTTGGTGGCCTGGTTTAACATGACCACTAAGAACGAGATTTGAGTCTTGAACCTCCCGTTACCCCATCTCACCCATTTACCACTTAAGCCTGATCTGAAAGACATTTTTTAATAAGCCATTAAAGATATCATATATGTAATTTTTTTTTTTGACATATGATATATGTAATATTAAATAATACATATATTCACATTATTTTATAATATTCAATACAATACAATAAAATCGGGAGAATGTTATGATGTAATACAAAGTGAATAGATGTAAAAGAAGAAAAAAATTATTTCGATTGGATTTTGGTCCAGAACACAAAAAAGCACGGGAATTGGTGAATGCGGGTGCTAGAGAGAGTATAGTATTCATTGAAAGCGATCTTAGAATCTAACTTTTACTCAAATGAAAAAATGGATTATTAGTTTTAAATAGACAGTTCACAAATGCAGAGTGGAAAATGCATTGAAAATTGGAATGTATTGAAAGTTGAGAGAAAAATTGTATGAACAAATTGAAAAAGCAGTAAATTTCATTGTAGAATATGAATGAAAATGGAATTGGTGAAACATGAAAGCTTTGAAACAAATGCTTGGAAATAAAATACACTAGAAATCTGGAAATATTGCCGATGAACTTGTAAAAACTAAGAGAAAATATTGAAATGTTGTGTTGTTTGATCTGTTGATTGTCGATCCCCTGCACCGAGTCTTCTTTTTATAGACATTCTGAATAACTACTTCATCCCACCTTCTCCAATAACTGCTCACGTACCCACCACAACTTTGTTCTCCAAATCACTTATCCACTAACAATTTGTTCTCCAAGCCACTTATCCACTAACAATTTGTTCTCGTTCATGACTTGAGTTGGAGAAAAAGTCTGTCACGCCCCCAACTCCCGCCTAGGTGAAGCGAAGGGGGCGTGAAACTATACTAGGACTCTTTACCTATTTTTTCAGACATTGGTGGTCCAAAGTCTTATAACTGAATCAAAATATTATATACAAAGATACAAAAATAAAACTACCACCGTAGTGGTGTTTACAGTGTCAATACATACAGTCTTGAGTCCTATTTACATATACATATACAAAAACTGTACATTTACATTTACATAATCCAGGCGCAAAACCTGCGTGATGGACTCCCTCTTAGTTTGTTGGCTGTGATATGCACGGAAGATCGCGGACGTCTTCCTCTGTACCTACACGGATAAAAACCCGTGCTAAGCTTAACGCTTAGTGGGAAACATATGACTTATACGTATACACATGCACTAATACTCTTTTACAGTAAGCATATAACAGTAAAAGATATACAATAGAAAATATAAGAATTTTCATGAATTCATATAACAAACTTATACACATACTTGTACTTATAGCAGACTTATACTTGTTCAGATCTCCCGTAGGGGTTACAGAGCTTATACTTGTACGGGAGGTACCCGTAGGTACTACAGAGCTTATAACATGCAGAGGTATCAGTAGGTACATTAAAGAACGATGTGTACTTTACTCTTACACGTTATTGGACTCTTATCATATAAATGACTACTAGACTAGTAATAAGAAATGAGTAGGACACAACACAATAAGTACTCGAGAAGGTGCGGTGCGATCTTGAGGTCTTTGTAGCCTGAACGAGGAGTGCGAAGCATTGTGAAGAGTGTCGTCGCACTGTCGGAGAGAATACCGAAGTACTAAATGTGCCGAGGAAGCACGGTCGAAGTCTGTCGCACTAATTAGAGTCTTGAAGTACTATATGTGCTGCTCAAGTACTTGAGGTGCCGTTTCATTCAATGCTCCGTTAGAGCGATCCCTACAATTATATGTGTTCCGGAACTTACTATCTTATCATAGGGGGCCGAGGCGGCGAGGTACATTCTGATTTTTCCTTTACCTTACAAACATGAATGGACCCTTTCATACACTTATAGGGTCCTCATTAGTCTAATAGACAAGTCCTTGGAATAACGAAATAGCAAAACATGACAAAAACACATGTACGTGAGCGGTGCTATTTGCGGCGTAGCGCTTTGTGCCTTCTCGGCGATACTGAGGCTTGTCGAGCCTCCCTCACGGCTGCTCTCTGGCGTGGACTTACAGCGCTGCGTGGGATCCTTGCGTCGCGTAGGACCCGAAATTGCACAAATTTCGATTTCGTGTCCATTTCCGGAAATCAGCAAAATCAAAAAGAAAACCGTATACTCGAGAAAAACATCTCCCCAATTTGTGTTCCTATGGCCAAACCAAACGCAAGATTAATTTAGAGTTTTCCAAACCCCGAGCTCAAGCCTTGTAAGTTAGGTTGCTTCTAACACCCAAATGGGTATCCATACATCATAAACCAAGAATCCATACTCAAAGGGAGGATTCCATACTCATCTTATACAAACTAGGGTTTTACACCAACCCAACTTTCAACAAATCTAGGGTTAGGATGAATTCCTAACTAAACTCTAGAAATGGAACAAACTAATATCTATACAAAAGTCCAAAAATCCATACTAATCCATAGTAATCCATACAAAACCATAGCAATCCATACCTGAAATCCTCTTCTTCCTCTTCTTCTTCTCTTCTTGCAAAACCCTAGCTTTTCTCCCACACTTGCTCTCAAAAACGTTTTTGGCACAATGTGCTCTTAAGGCCATGTTTGGCTCAAAACCCATTTTTGGGTTAAGTTCTCCCAAATGGCTATATAGCCCATACTTATTTCTATTTGCACTTCAATCCCCATATTTACACTTAGACATATAAACTTATTTACAATTGACCCTCATGTCCTCATTTTACAAATTTTCATTTTTGCCCTTGTATCTTGTACAAATTATGAGTTTTGAAATTTTCCCACTTAGCAAAATAATAATAATTGCAAAAAATTTCAAAATGCACTTATAATATACCCCAATTATGTTTAAAAACAACTAGGGTGTATTTCGGGATGTTACAAAGTCTCATTCCACTTGCTTTTGAGACAAAGTCTCACCATTTGAGTTGACACTTTGACAAATTGAAAAATTTCATAAATGTCTTTGGACCCTTTCATGGGCTGATTATCATGGATTTGGGCTTTCTTGGACTAGGTCTGGCTCGGTTTGGGTTTGGTTTATCCATTCGGCCCATTCCACTATCCTTTGGGCCGAATAATTATCCGAGTATAATTTTAACTTTAAAAATTCATTTTAGTGTAAACAATTGCACACACTTTAATATAGCCCATAGGCCATGTTGTATAAATAAAGCTTTATATGTTAAAAATCTCTCCTCTCTTTTCTCTCATCATTCTATTATGAGACCCAGGTCTGGCTTACGCTTGGATGTAGATTACCACTTGAGAAGAACAAAGCTAGCCAGGAGGCAGGTTAGATGAGTTGAAAAAGCCCAAAGTAATACCCTGAGAAAAACCTCCTGCCAATTTTTCTTTCAAACCTGCAACCTTCAATCTTCCTTCTTCGACTCTTTTTGTATCAAAAGACTCTCCTTTGGGATTTGGTTGGTTCATAGGAAGAAATCCCTTTGATCTACGTACAAAACCTTCCATATTATCCTATTCATCTTCTTCTTCAAACCTATCTTTGGTCCAAAATCCTTGTTACGGGTGTTGTTCTTTATCATCAACACCTCAGCCCCCTGAGCGTCGAGATGCGTCGTTGGTCTGTCTTTGGGCGCCACGAGACTGACGTCATGAATCGCTATCGGGGCAAGCTGAAATCGTCGCTGGATTATTGAAGCGATCGTCACCCGCTCATACGGCCGTTGGCGATATGGCGTAGCTCGAGCAGAGCGTCGCGCGGTTGTTCTGTCCGACTTGAGCGTCACTCTGAGTTACGATTTTTCAGCCATCTTCCACAGCCTGAACTTATCTCTTGCACTGGTGAGTAGATATGTCCTCTTTTTGTCAAAGTGAGTTGCAACGAATGTTTCAAATGATTTCTAAGGGGATATCCCACAAAGATTTTTTCCTAAGTTTTCAAAACTATGAAGTCATTTTTTTCATTTATACAACTCCAAAACCCTTGGTCTTTAACTAAAAAATCTTGGAAAAATCAGGAAAGATTATTTTTTCGTTGTTTAGGACTCTAAAACCTTTGTTCTCCAACGATTTTTTTTAAACAACCAGGAAAGACTCTTTTTCATTGTTTAGAACTCTAAAATCTTTGTTCTCTAATGAATTTTTTTTTAAACAACCAGGAAAGACTCTTTTTCGTTGTTTAAAACTCTAAAACCTTTGTTCTCCAACGAAATTTTTTTAAACAATCAGAAAAGACCTTTTTTCGTTGTTTATAACTTCAAAAACCCTTGTTCTCCAACGAATTTTTTTTAAACAATTAGAAATGATTGTGGTTCTTACTGAAGCTTTCCTTTTTTATCTGTAGATCTTGGTCTTTCCTACTCTACTCGATCTTTTCGCCTAGTCTACCAATGGAAGCATCGCAAAGGTAACTTCTTTAACCTTTTATTTGATGAACTTGAAGATATTGCCTCGGAGAATATAAGTTGAACCATGTATGCCTAGTATTTTTTCATAGATTTTCTCATATGTCTTCCCTGTACAGGTTTTGCTTCATTTCCTGACATGGCTGGGCAATCTTCCTCAAGGTAAAGGCATTTCCTTATAATTTCTCCAACCATCTTCATTCTTCTCTTTTACCCTTGGCTCACTGGTACTATTTTTCCTTGTTCCAGTGTATTGCCATCTCTCCCTCTTTTGTTGGAATTTGGGATTGTTTATGCTATTGGAGATGTGGCTATTTCTGTCCAGGCTTTCCTTTTTCCTCTGACGTCGCCATCAGAGATACTTCTTGGAAAAGAACCCTGAACTATGGCTCTACTAGTCATGTCATGGCCTAGGGCATCTGAGGATTGGATAACCTGGGTAGAGAGACTATCTCCTCATTTCTAGGATCATTGGGAATCCTTAGGTACTGCCTAATTAATTAAGCTTACCAAGGTGAGCATAACCCTGGATTTGGATTTGATGAGTACTGCCTTGAGCGTTTTGGTCTAAGGATTTGAATTCATTTATCTTCCCTTTCGGCCTCGCATCCATTACCTTGAGGGACATTTCTATCTTTACTGGATTTCATGTTGAAGGTTTAGAGGCCGTATGTCTCCTAGATGTCCATTACCCATTACTTCCTCATCTTGAAGTTTATTCCACTTCCCAAACTTCTTCCTCATCTGCCATACGAAAATGGCGAGCTTCTATTGGGGTACCTTCTACCACATAACACATAAAGTTTGTGGGTTCTTTTTTGCCGATTTGTCTTTTTTCCTCATTTAGATAAGCCTTTCATGGAGTATCTTCCTCTGGCTAAGTCCCTTGCCATTGGGCGACCCTATGCTTTGGGTACCATTCTCTTGGCCTCCTTGTACCAATCCATGGGCAAATATGTGAGTGAGATGCCTTACCAAAGGGTGGGAGGAGCCCTTTGGTTTGTACATATTTGGATCTTTGCCTATTTCCCTGAGCTATCAAGTGTTGACTCTTTTCCCTCCATGTCTTTGGGTCTTAGTGCAGCTCAATCCATTAGGACTATATCTTCATACTCCCTTTCTTTGTTTTCCTTAGCTTGGCAGACCGTTCTTTGTCTCAACTTTATTTAAAGCCTGACATTATTTCAAACCTAACCTGGCAGCATATCTTGAATTCTTCCACCCCTTATTACTGGATTTTAAATATCCATCAGCATTCCTCAACACGGTTTGTAGGGTCTTGGTCTCTAAGGGTTGTTATGCTTTTTCCCCTAAGATGTCTTTTTCTTCTGCAGTCTTCTTTCCTTACTTGCCCTGCTTATGGGCTCGCTAATTCGGATTTACTCAGTTTATCCCTTCATTCCCTTCCTTACCCTCAGGACCACCTACTACAACATTAGTAGAGCAACTGACCTAATCATATCAGACCCCTACCTATGGCTTGAAGACCAATATGCTATCAAATGTAGAATCTTTCTCAATCGGGTGGTACCTTAGATTTGATGATCTTATCTTATCTTACCCTTCTTCCTTAGGTACATGAAATTTTATTCATTGTTTCTTGCGTTCAGTTCTTCAACTTTCACCCTGACTCTTAACTTTGCCTTGTGCTCTACAAGTTTTATCTCATATTCCAGCAAGTCCATTGCAAAATTGAAAAAAGAGGTTGGGCAATCTAAGTCTCCTGTAGCTAAACTGGCTATAGTGAAGAATACCTCTTCCAAACTCAAGCGGAGATCTCATAGGATAGCTTCTAAGCTTGAATTTTCTAACACATAAGCCAATCCTATAGAGATTGAAGAAGCTCAAGAAGAAGTATCAATGTATAGGGAAGATATGGTCTTTATTGATGAATCCAAAAATCAAGGTAGTTCAGCTGCCTTTGAGGGAGGTCATTCCTTCAATGATATTTTAGAATTGAAAGATGACCATTTTTCAGCTGGTCAAGGCTCCATCGTGCAACCTCCTCAAACTCTTTTACTTACAGTTCCTCAGGTGAACACTTTAACTCTCTTTTCCTTTCTATTTATCCATTTTTATTTTCCTTACCTTTGTCTTTCATGGGTCTCTCCTTGGTCTACCTTGCATCTTGAAGTAGGAGCAGTTCCTTCCTTGGATCTTTCCTTTCTGGACCAAGCCACTCTTCATGTTAAGCCACCATCCAGACCTCCTACCGAACTAGATGTAGCTATTGCCCGCTCCACTATTAGCCATCTGCTAAGCTTGGATCTTCTCTCCCTATCCACTATCCAAAAAGATGCCTTTCATGCAGTTATGGCAATACTACAATCTGCTTCTCTTGATCATGAGACTGAGATTTTCCTTTATGGAGTTACACACCGTGCTCCTGAGGAATTTTCTTCTATTGAGCATGTAGTAAAGGAGAATGCTCAAGTGATATATGAGTTAGATAAATTGAGGGAGAAAAAAAATCTGAGTATGAGCAATCCAAGTTATCTACTGACCAAAGCATCCAGAGGTTGAAGGAAGTAAAAATTGAGTATCATGCCCAAGAAGAGCGAATCAGATTGTTGGTTGAAGAAATGGAGTGAGAAAAAGCCAAGTTGTCTTCTCTGATACGACAAGGTGAGGTTCTTCATGCCCAAGGCTGCTGATTTTTTATCCTCTATGAGGGGAAAGGCTGCTGATCCGACTTCTCAATTATGGCAGATTGACGCCCCCTGCCAAGAATGCTTGGAGTTCTGGGAATAACTGAGATCTTTTGATTTTTCTAAGATCTTATCTCCCACCATTTCAGACATGGTTAATGAGTTTGACATGATCCTTGACCTTATCATGCTAGTTTATCTATTTTTTCTTACTGGCCAAAAGCCAACCATTGCTTGAGGACTTTCTCTTGAAATACTTGATTTTCTGTGCTTAGATTGTTGATGGAAATTCACTTGACGTTGCACAGGCTCATTCACAAGCATAACGTTGCATTAGTGGACCAAGGTGGCTCTAGGCCTACCTTTGGATGTGATGAACTTGTGTGTACTTCTTGTGGACTCACTGAACACTAGCACATGTGCAATTACAATTATGACATTGCATTAGTGAATCAAGGTGGCTCTAGGCCTACCTTTGGAAGTGTGCTTGCGTGTGTATGATGATATACTGTGTCTATCAGGTAATGCTCTGGAGAAATTGATGAAATAGTGGCTAAAAGCCTAATATTTATTTTTGAATATATATATTTGCCTATTATCTGTTGGGTGAAAACTTGCATGCTTGAGAACTGTGGCTAAGAAGTCTAGTTTGATTCAAAACTAGGATGGAAACATATATCCTATCTTCACCGTTCGCCATTGCGAAGAATATCTTCACCGAGGAGAACTCGAGAAGGTTTTTTTCTAGCGTTTTCCACTTCGCCTTTGTAACGCCCCAAAAATACCCTAGAATTTTTATAATAATTTTATTATATATTCCGGGTATAAGTTGAGCCGACTTGGGTATTTTCCAGGAATTGTTAAATGAATACTGATTTAAATGATTGTATGACAAAAGGTCAAATGCAAATGATTTGTGATTTAGTGATATATGCTAAATGAGAATTCATTGCACCCGGAAATTAACCCAAGTGAAAAAGGGCAAATTTGGAAATGTGAAAAATGAGGACCTAAGGGTCAATTGTAAATAAGTTTATATGTCTAAGTGCAAATATGAGGAATGAAGTGCAAATAGAAATAAGTGTGGGCTATATTGCCATTTGGGAGAACTTAACCCAAAAATGCATTTATAGCGGAAACAAGACCTTGAGAAATGAGGATATTTAAAACCAAAAGTAGAAAAAAAATGAGAAGTGAGACTAAGTGTGGAAGAAATTTAAACATGGCACTTGCATTTGAAATGAGTGATTTAAAAGGTAAAAAGGTGGTGCAGGGAGCTCATTTGAAGCGATCCGTTTTGGGGAGAAAGAGAGAGGAGAAAAGGGAGAAGAGCTAGGGCAAAGTGGGAGATCAAGGTTTGGTTGGGTTTGCTTCCCATTTCTTGCTCCTAAGAGATCAAACAACTAAGAAGTGAAGATTTGAAGAGGCTAAGGTAAGAAATAAACCCAAACCCCTTTGTTCTTGTGTTTGAGTTGGGGAAAACCCCAAATGTGGATAAAAAGAGTTTTGTTTTGGTTGTAAATGAGTTTTGGGATTGTGTTGAGGTTGTTTTGTTGGTTGGGATTGGTTTTGTGTAGTGTTTGTAAAAAGGGAAAATGTTGGAGTTTTCAAAATCTTTGTCAAAATTTTGTAAAAAACCCCTGTTCTTGTTTTGGCTATAGATTAAGTTATAATCATCCAAATGAAGTGATTCTAATTGGTAAAGAACCATAAGATATAGGGATAAAAATTTATAGAAGGGAATAAGACAAATTAGCTCTAGGCTCCCAAATGCAATTTAAGGTGAGCTTGGGTAGCTGTTTGGTTATCTTTCTATTTTGGGTATTGTTATAGTGTTTTGGCCATAAGTTGAGTTTCACTCATCCAAATTGAGTGATTAAAAATTATAGGTAAAATATACTTCTAGGAGAATAATTTACTTGAAGGAAGTGTATGCAAATTGTTATCCCAAAGTGCCCGAAATGCAGTCGAGTGGGTATGTGTAAACAGTCGATTACCTTTGCAATTCTAGTACTACGGATGTAAAATGCAATAACTTGAGTTTTGGTGATCCAAATTGGATGATTCTAGTTGGATAAGAAACCTTAGAATCATAGCTTCAAATTAGTAGAAGGAACCATTATCAATTTATGGAGTTAAGACCCCTGAAATTGGGAATAACAATAGGTAACCAAGTGAGCTGGGAACACTGACCAGTTTGGCATTAAAATGTCGTAACTTGAGTTTGGGTGATCCAAATGAGATGATTCTAATTCCTACTAAAAATAGAATCAGAGAGATAAAATTTTCTTGAAGGAAGCATGAGCAAATTATGACTCATGTGTCCCCAGAAAAATTTTCAAGTGAAGGGGTATCGGGTAGACATAAACTCTGACCAAAAACTCCTAGAATAACCTACTAATATGTGATTGTCATTGTATTTGAATAAATTTGTGAGGAAGCCTGCGTGAAGTCGAGATTTCGAAGATTGGAATGGCAGCGATTTTGGTTTTATTCTATCTTATACATTCTTTGTTTGAATTTGAACTATTTGTTAAATGCCAAGAAAAACATATTGAATTGATTTAATTGAGTTGAGAAAAGTGATTGTGAAATGTTTGCATATGACAATTGTATGATTATTGAAAATGAACTGTTTATACAAATATACGTATTGTATTATATTTTGCTATAAAGGATTTGAACGCCCTTAATAGAATGTTAACCGTTTATTTCACATTAAGGATAGATTGGTATCTGGTAGTCGAGAATGCTTGATCTTTGCGAACGATTGTATTGATGTGTCACTTCGATCAACAGCCCAGAGGGACCGTATCGGTAGTGTTCACTAATTGATTTTTAATAACCAGTCGGTAGCCAGTGGGAGGCGTGCGTGTTATAAAATCGTTTTATACCGGCGCACGTAGCCCGGTAGGACCGTGCGGTGATTCTGATATCGTATGCGAAACATTAGTTAAATTCGTTAAGGGCGAAACTGAAATTGAATTGTAGAAGTGAATTGAATTTGTAGGCATAGTGGGTGATTTGAGATTATGAAATATTAGGTCGAAAGCATGTTTGCCAATTGAAATGAAAGAGCATTGCAGAAATGCATGATTTGATTAATGCATGATTTATTGAATATGAAAGTGTATATTTGGGATGATAATGAACTATAAATGATTGTATATAAAACAAATATATGTATTGTATTGACATTAATCGTCAAAGATTTTGAAAGTTTGAATTGTTAAATTGCATGATTTGAATTAAACTGAAACGAATAATGGATTTGTATAGAACCACTAAGCATGAAAATGCTTAGCATTTTGTTTTACCAATGCGCAGGTACCGAGTGATAGATAGTGATTGAAAGTGGACCCAAGATCGAGGAGCGTCGAGTCATAAAGAAGGAGTTGCAGAGTATGCTCCGACTTGTGCATTCATATCATGTTTCTTTTTGAACTTTGATATCTTGAAAAAACATTTTGAACTGCAGATTATCTATTTTGCCAAATCTATTTAGAAAAGGAAGCGATATGCCTTTATAGTAATTAACCTTTGTATGAATGAAATATAGCGGGCATACCCTTTAAAAGCGTTTGACATATTTGAAAAGGATTTTATGCCAACTGAAGTGTAACACTACGGCGTGTTTTTGATAAATGATTTTGATAAGGTGATTGGGTGATATTAGAGCAACCCGGACTCGGTTGACCCATGAAGCAGATTGGTCGGGTTGAGAAAAGGGAGTGCTGGCCTCGCGAACCCGAGGCTTCTCTTTCTTCTTAAGGGATTATTTCTTCAAGGATGATTATGATACCCTCTTCTGAACTTGTCTAGGTGCTCTGTTTGGGGAAAAATATGTATCTAGTGGCCTAAGCCTACCTTTTTTCACTTGGATATTTCCACTCCTATTTCCCCAATCTTGATGTGATTAAGAAGTCTTTCTTAGGGAATCATTAGAGAATCTTGAAGAAGTTTGTGTTTTTGGGGCGAAGTGGCCAAAAGCCAACCTTACTACCTCAAATCCTATCTTGGAACTACAATCCATGTCTATTTCTCCAATGACCTTAATAATCTTGGGACCTATCCGGAGAGTGAACAAGGACATCCTTGGAGGAATCAATGTGTTGATGAATGCAATGGCCAAGAAGCCACTTTATCACTAAGTACTCCCATATTTATCTAGTTTTAAAGTGGTTAAGGAACCCACCTTTGGAGAATTGATAACACAACAAGCTCATTCTTAGGGAAAAACCTTTATTTAGGATCAATAGAGGCCATAAAACCTACTTTATCATTCTAATCAAAGATCTGTATCTACTTCCCCTGGTTTAAAGTGGTCATGGGACTTACTTTATTTATTCATAAAACAATTGAGGGTATAACAAGTATGGCATTGAGGAATATAAAAGTTTGAGCAGTGAGTGGCCAAAATAGCCTACTTTATCAACCAAAGTAACTATTAAGAATAGTTTCCCCAATATAAAATGGTCAATGAGACCTATTTCTACTTGTTATTCCTTCACTCCCTATCTTAGTTTTTCTTGGCAGTATCCAGCATTTCCCACATTGTGCGAAAGTATTTCTTGAGGTATTTTTCATTGATGAACCTTTTGTGTGGCTCTCCTTCAAGGCTTGATAACCAATAGGCTTTTTCGGGTAGTACTTGGTGAACCTTGAATGGTCCTTCCCAGTTAGGAGACCATTTCCCCAATTCTCTGTCTTTAGCATCGATGGACAACACTACCTTCCAAACAACCTCCCCTTCTTCAAAATTCTTTCTTTTGACTCGCTTGTTATAGGCCCTAGCCACCTTCTTTTTCTGGATCATGATGTGGTCAAGCGCTTGTAATCTTTTCCCATCCAATGCATCGAGTTCCATCATCATGGCCTCACTGTATTCTTGAGGATTAAGGTCATTATGTTTGGATACTCTTAGAGAAGGAACTACCACCTCCATTGGAAGCACTGCATCCTGTCCATATGTTAGAAAGTAAGGACTTACCTTTGTAAAATCTCTTTTTGAAGTTCTATAAGCCCATAAGGTCTCAGATAAAATTATGCGCCAATCTCTAGGATTGTCCTCTAGCATCTTCTCCAGGATGTTTATCAACACTTTATTAGAAGCTTCTACCTGCCCATTTGCTTGGGCATAAAAGGGAGTAGAACTGATGAGTTGAATGCCATAGTCCTTGGCAAAATAAGTCATCTCATCCGCGGTGAACATGGTACCTTGGTCAGTTGTAATGGATTGAGGAATTCCAAATCTATGAATGATCTGTTCCTTGATGAATTGGATCACATCTTTATGCTATGCTTTCTTCAAGGGTACTGCCTCTACCCATTTGGTGAATTAGTCTATAGCAACTAAGATAAGGTTGTGTCCCTTTGATGAAGCTGGGTAAATTTTCCCAATTAAGTCCATGGCCCATCCTCTGAAAGGCCACGATTTCACAATTGAGTGGAGTTCCACAATAGGTATCCTTTATATACTGCCATATTTTTGACACTACTGGCAACCCTTGGAGTAATTGATGCAATCACTTAGGATAGTTGGCTAGAAATAGCCATGTCTCCTAATCATCCATCACATTTTTATCCCGACTTGATGGGCTCCACAAACCACTTCATGAACTTGCTTCATCACTTCCATACTATCTAGGAAGGATAAGCATCTAAACAGTAACCCATAAAGCCCATTTATGTAAAATTCCCCTTCCATTAAGACAAAGTTCTGCGATTGAGCTTTCACTCTATGGGGAACCTGCTTGTTAGGATCTTCTAAATATTCTCTGATCTTAATTCTCCAATCTCCTACAACATTTGCATCTGTATTAACAACTTCTAATATGATTCCCCTTTTATAAATTGAGGGGTGATTCTTCTTTCCTATCACAATGAGCTTATGAGTCAATTATTCTCTCCTTAACTACAGATAAGGCTACAGTATGACTCATCCACCTCGATCGATTCCCTAGGCACATATTCAAAATCTACAGAATGAAAAGAATCTAACAATTGAGTGGAAGCAGTATAATAAGGAGCTAGCAATAAGCTGTTGCATTTATACTGTTGGGCTCCTACTGGCGATTAAGCATACATACACAACGGAAAAATTAAAAATTTAGCCTTTTTCTAACCCGACCAGGGATCCATGTGATCCGATAAGATGATTTAGGGATAGAAGAATACCTTATTCTCGCTGGAAGATCCTTGTTCCACAGCGTTGTGTGTGCGTCAAACCTCCTTGTCGAACTGAAAGGCGCAGTAGATACCTCTACCCTCTACAATTATCCACGAGCGAGGCCTTCTTGAGCCGAGGAGAAATGAGTGTGCTGCGGCTGGGTTGAGTTTCCGCGAAGGCCAGCCCAGTGCGCCTCTCGATTGTGAAAATGAATGAATCAATCCGCATAGGGATCCCTTGGGTTTAAATACCAATTTTAGGCCCAAGGGTTGGTTTCCAACCCATTCTATGTGTGTGACCTTGTAGGTCCACATAATGTTGGTAGTGGGCTCAAAAGCCCATTTCGAGCCCGCGGATCATAAGCGGCCTCTAGCAAGGCATTATGACCACTCAAATTATGTGGATGTCAATAGCCCGACATAAGCTAATCCATAATAAATGTTGTAGTCCCTTTGTCTCACGATATCCTAACTGAACACAAGTCATGGACTATGTCTCCCTTGTAAAGTTCAATCATACTGATTTTCTCGTGTAGGCGCCGATTCAGGAAATTCGAGAAATTTTGGACTCTTTTTTGCTATTTATGATCAACTGCGGCAGCGAAATTGCAATGAGCAACATGAGTGGTCTGTCGTGATAGTGCCTCTTTGTTATGACAGTCCCATCGCTCGGCCAGCGTCTTGTTAGTGCGGAGCCCGTCCTGTCGTGGCCACGATTTTTATGTCGCAACACAGGGGCCTTCCGGCCTTGAAGCCACACTTTATTAAGCTACGAGGCCACGGAGTCCGACCGCGGGGTCAAAGGGACTGTCGCGATAAAGGAAAACCTGTTGCGTGCCAGTACCCGATCCCAGCCGAACAGCAGCCAGCGACACAAAGTTATGTCGTAACGGGACCTAACAATCTGTCGCAATGCAGAATTCTGTAGCGGCGGTATGAGCGTCTGGCCAGACGAGAGATTTTCTGTAGTGACAAGCCTTTCCCTCACGTCACGCGTGCTCCACGGTTGGCCCGGGATCTGGTGCTGCGCTGGCGCACACCTGCGCTGTGATGCGCCTTTGACGCTGCGCCACGTCGCACTCTTGTCGTGCACGCTGGTGCGCTCCGTTGTGCCATGGAAAACCCTGCCGTGACACAGGGTCCAGGGAACCTTGTCGCGACAGATTTTATTTGTCGCGACGGGGGCCTCAAAATGGGTAGTAGCCCATTCTGGCCTCCTGCACTTCCAACTCCAATTTTTCTTCTATTTTTCCTTTCCTTTCCAAAGCACCCCAAATTCAACGTAAATTAGTCTTTTTATTACAAAGACTCCTGGAAGCTCGAAAAACTTGCCAAAATATATATAAATCATACAAAACGAATTTAATTACAACTCTTTGTTCTTTAATTTCAATTACAGAAACAGGGTTTTCACCTAGAATTTACACAATACAAAAACAAGGCCAAATCTGGCATTTCCTTCGCCACTAAGGTCTCGGATGAGCTCCGTCACCTGATATACCTCCAGTACCTGAAAATATTTTTCCCATGACGGGGTGAGCAATGCCCAGTAGTTGAATTTTTCTACTAGGGCTACTTCCCACCTAAGTGCTCATGCAATGGCAAACACACACACATTCAAGTAAAATTATGCACATTCGTACTCAAATGTCTACATGCCATGCCTTATGCCTCGAGTCCTCACCGACTCCCTCACACATGCATTTGCTAGGTATGAAAAATTGTTCCCGAAACAAAAGATTTTTGTTTTTGAAAGCTCATTAGACAAATGTCCGATTTCAAAATTTATTGTTCTACCCTCCGATATAATTTAGTGGTCATACTCCGATAAATATTTATGTGGACAACCCTCCAATATAGTATAGTGGACATACTTCGATAAATATTTGTAGACAACCCTTCGATATAATTTCTCCAAAAACCATGTCATGCACACACACCTAATACTCTACGGTGTCCCTGTGCATATGAAATGAGAAATGCCATTTTCATACCAATTCATGTTAATATATCATAATTTACACACAATCAACATGTTATTCATATTAGCAATAACACACAAACATTATATGTGGACCAATAACAGTCGGAAAACCAGTCCCGAGACTGCCCAAAACAGTCCCAAATCTTTGGGACTACAATGCACGGCCGTTCCGGCCCCAACCATCTCAACCATTGGAAAGGCTCTTAGACAAGAATCAAACCAAGTGGGAGAAAACCCCTACCTCTTGGAGTTTGTTGAAACTCCCCGTTTCCGGTCTCTACTTGTAGCTCTTGTCATGAAGAAGGATTTTTCCTCTTGCTTCATAGGAAACCGACGGTCCGATCGTCGGAAAATCTAGAGAGAAGGTAGAGCTTCTCTTTCTACTTCATCTTCCCTCTCCTTCTCTTTCTTTCTCTCCCTCTTTTTTCCATCTCCCAACCGGTTTGGTCAAGCTTGGGTCAAGTGGGATGTTCTCTCTTGCCACATGTCACACTCTCATTGGCTCTCTTTGGATTTCCCTTATCCACTTATCCTAAACTTTGGATTTCCATCCTCTAAGGTGGTGACACATGTCCCACATGGGTCCCACTTAGGCTTGTGTTTGACTTGTTCTCCTTTTGACACATGGCTCCCTAATAGCCATCCAACTTGTGCCAAGTGTCACTCGTTACTCTCGGTGCCTCGAAAAAAAAAAAAAAACGTGAAATTTCGACTGTCTCGGAATTCGACGGGTAGCTGGATTTCGCGAGACGATTTCAATGGTGAAGTCTGTTTCGTCATCCGAGATCTAGAAAAAAATCCCTATTTTCAATTGAAATTACCATTTTACCCTTGTTCATGAAAAAATTGAATTTTGCTCGGGTTTTACATTCTTCCCCCCCTTAAAAGAATTTCGTCCCGAAATTCCATACACATCCACATCAACTCACATGCATCTGCAATGTAAACAATCTCATGCATGTAAACTAGTCAATTAATTACTAAACGACTAAACCACGTACCTTCATCACTAAACAAGAAGGGATAGGTGGCCCGCATCGTGTTATCACACTCCCACATTGCCTCCTCTACTCCTCGGTGTTGCCACAACACTTTCACTAGCTACACGGTCTTGCGTCACAAAATCTAATCTCGGCTATCCATGATACGCACTGGTCCCTCCTCAAAGGTCCCATCTATGTCAACATCAATCTCTCCCCAATCCACTACATGAGTTGGATATGGAGTATACTTCCGGAGCATGGAGACGTGAAACACTTCATGAACACCGGATAAGCTCGGTGGTAAGGCCAACCGATACGTAACTGCGCTCACCCTCTCGAGTATCTCGAAGGATCCGATGTACCTCGGCGAAAGCTTTCCCCGCTTGCCGAACCTGACCACTCCTCTCTTAGGCATCACCTTTAAGAAGACATGATCATCCACCTCGAACTCTAGAGGTCGACGTCGCCAGTCGGTTTAGTTCTTACGTCGACTCGAGCGTGAGGCCATTTGCCCGTATCAACCCGCCTTCTACGAGGTGTCTCTGTCGGATCCAGGACCGAGTGATGGAGCTCTCTCCCACCTCTGTCTAGAAAATAGGCAATCGACATGGCCTCCCATACAAAGCCTCATAGGGTGCCATCTGTATACTAGCCTAATAAGCACATTGTTATGGTAGATTCCTGGGGTAAGTGCTCATCCTAGCTACCCTTATGATCAGGCGCATGCTCGTGTCACTCTAAAATCTGTATGGTCCTCTCGGCGATCATGCATGCAGCGGATGAAATACGGTGCTCGCATAGTCAGAAACGTGTCCCCATGGCCTTGCGGAAGCGCTCTTCAAAGTGGGAGTGTAAATTTAGGATCTCTATCCTACACTATGGACACTAGCACTCCATGTAGCCGGACAATCTCTCGGATATACAATCGGCAAAATTCCTCCAGTGTGAAGGTCATCCGCACGGCTAGAAAATGTGCCGACTTCATCGACCGAGTCCTCTTATCCCCATACGCGTCATGCCTCCATGGTGTGTGTAGTGGGTCTAAAAGTCCATCGTGACGTACTCCCGCTAATTAATCACCTCGATGGTACGGAGTAGCCTTCTTTGGCTTTTAGTGTCTGATCTGCTTGCTGGCTTGTGTGGGCATCGTCGAACAAAGTCCTCCACGTGTCTCTTAATCCCGCTCCTATAGTACTAGCGACGAAGATCACGGTACATCCTCGTGCCACCTGGATGCACATCAAATCGGGAGCAGTGAAACTCCTTAAGGATCTCCTCTCTCAGATCTATCAACTGGGGAACCATAACCCGTCCCCTATACCAAAGACTACCATCTGTGTGGATGGTCTAACCTTCGTCACGTGTACTTGACTGTACTCAGTCCCTGATGGACACTATCTCTACGTCCTGCCCTTGGGACTCGATCACTCTGCTTAATAGGGACGGCGTAGCCACCAATCTCCCCAAAGCATCCTGAGCCTGCTTACTATATTGTAGTCCGAACTGTCCCACAGTCTCGAGCATCTGCCTCCCGGAAAGCTACACTGGCCAGTACTCCGTGACTTCCGACTGAGTGCATCAACCGCCACATTTGCCTTATCAGGGCGGTAATGCAAAGTGAAGTCGTAATCCTCTAGGAACTCCATCCACCTGTGTTGCCTCATGTTGAGGTCCCGCTGTGTGAAAATGTACCTCAGAATTTTGTGGTCTGAATACACCTCAAACTGCTCGTCGTATAGGTAGTGGCACCAAATCTTCAATGCAAAGACTATGGCCGCTGACTCAGTAATAGGTAGTGGGAGTAGTGCTCGTGATTTATCGACTACTTGGGGAATCATAAGCTACTACTCTCACTGGGCGCATCTGACGCATCGGTCCGGGGTTCTTGAGGGCATCCATGATACAACGTGTACCTCTGTCCCCTCTCTGGGACTATCAGAATAGGAGCTGAAGTAAGCCTCCTCTTCAATTCCTGGAATGCTTTCTCACACAGGTCATTCCACTCGAACTTGACCTCATTTCGGGTTAGTCTCGTCATAGGTGCTGCTAGTCGGGAGAAATCCTCGATGAACCTCCTGTAATACCCCGCTAATCCTAAGAAACTGCGTATCTCGAAGACTGACTTCGGCCTCTCCTAACTCATCACGGCCTGCCTTCTCAGGTCAACGGCATGCTGAAGGCGACACTCGTGCCTAAGAATCTCTCACCTCAGTAAAGCCCAAGAAACTTGTACTTACTGAACTTGGCGTACAACTGATGGTCCCTTAAAATATGTAGGACGACCCTCAATTGATCCTCATGCTCCTTCTCAGACTGGGAGTAGATCAAAATGTCGTCTACAAAGACCAAGATGAACTGATCTAAATAGGGTTAGAATACCCTATTCATAAGATCCATGAATGCTGTTGGCGCATTCGTCAATCTGAAGGGCATCACTGTGAACTCAAAGTGCCCATATCGCGTCCTGAATGCTGTCTTAAGGATATCATCCTCCCTAACTCTCAACTGATGGTATCCGGTGCGAAGATCTATCTTGGAGTAGACTCGTGCCCCTCTCAACTGATCAAACAAGTCATCAATCCTCGGTAAGGGATACCGATTCTTGATCATAACCCTGTTCAATTGTCGGTAGTCAATGCCTGATCAAAGGAGTTTGTCTTTCTTCTTGCAAACAAAAGCAGGAGCACCCCATGTGCGAGTGCTCTCGGTCCTAATGAAACCCTTGTCCAACAGATTTACTTTATCTAGACGAGGTTCACGCAACTCCGCGGTGCCATCCTATGCGGAGTCATAGAGATGGGTGACGTGTCAGGGTGTAACTCAATACAGAAGTCTACATTCCTCAGTGGAGGTAATCCCAGTATCTCATCCGGAAGGACATCCTCGTACTTGCACACTACTCGAGGGAAATCTAAGTCATGTCTCACCTCGTCCTCCAGGGTAAGGCTTGCTAGCCAACCCACCAACTGTCTGTGCCACCTAAAATTTAGTACCGCATTAAGGGAAAAGCATCAACGTTTGTCCCCACACGAAACGTAACCTGACAGCATCCTGTGTGGCGATAACTCTCCTACGCTCACAGTCGATGACAACTCGGTATGCCGTTAACCAGTCCATCCCAAGGATGACGTCGAACTTTGACATGTCCATGACCCTAAAGTCCACAGTGAGTAGAATCCCAGAGATCTCTAACTCGCAACCCCGACATATCAGATCCACACTCACCCTAGTCCCTAGGGGAGAACTCACATACAGCGACTTTTCCAAGGTCTCAACCTCTAAGCCCTATTCTCTCACACATGATGCGATATGAATGAATGTGATGCACCAGAATCAAATAATACCCTTGCTCATAGGCGAGATAGCATAAACATACCATGTATAAGCTTGGTGATCGTGAGTCAATCGTGAGTACAAGCGCATGAATCGCCCCTGGGTCCACGATCTCAGGCCTGGCCACGTCCTCGACCTCGACCCATACTCGGCATGCGTGCGGCGAGGCACTTGTGCGGCACGCCCAGGGTTGATGCGGTTCTCACAGCCCTGCTTTGGGGTAGAAAGAACATCTCTTGCGTTTGTGCGTGCTCCACCGATGACTGGGACTGAGGTGTCCCGTGGCCCTGGGATCCCCGCCTCTGCGGGCAATCTCGTCTCAGATGTCCGGGATGTTGGCAATGGAAACATATCATCGGTCCTGTTTAGTTGGAACCACAGTCGGGCCGGCCTTGATGTAGCGACCTCGTCAGCGAAACACTTTCGAGGAGAAGAAGTCTTCTGCCTCTTTCCCGAACTAGAAAAAGACTGATCCTCCCTCTTCTCTCTAGTACCTGCAGCTCGGATACTTTGTGCATCCTCTATCTCTCTCTCTATGGTCATAGCCGTCCTGACCATAAAGTCCATGTCATGTAGGAGAAATCCTACAATCTTGCCCGGATGGACAACATCAAGCCATCCTCGAATTTCCTCACCTTAGCAACATATATGGCCACATAGTCATTAGTAAAACGGGCTAACTCTGTGAATTTAGCCATGTACTCCATCACTGTCATCGTTCCCTGCTTCAGCTCAAGGAACTCCCGGGCCTTCGCATGCCTAGCAGTTGTCGAGAAAAACTTACCCATGAAGAGCTCTCTGAACTCTCCCCATGACATCGTCTTACGATCCCTCGAGACTTTAACCTAATCCCACCATATCTAGGACTCACCCTCTAGCCGAAATGTGGCTAGCCTGGTCCGCGTAGCATCGGAGGTGATCTCCATAACCTCCAGAATCCTCTCCATCTGTCGGAACCAATGATCAGCTACCATTGGATCCCCTCCCCCTGTAAATGTCGAAGGATGATGTGCTATAAACCATTGGAAGTTATTCGGCCCTCCTTGACCCCCAGCTGCACTGACCTGTGCAATGGCAGCAGCTGCGGCCCCTACGGCCTCCATAAAGGCCTACTGGTCAAAAACAGGTGGTGCCTGGCTAGCACCTCGTGGACGACCTCTACGTCCCCGTCCTCGACTTGACATCTACACATGTCAAATGGTAACATAATTATTAAATTTCTATCTCAGTCTAACTAGTAGTGCATATGCCAACCTTTATGGAACTTAGTCGTTACACTTACTTAGTTCATCCATTTTTTCCTTAGTGGTGCTAACTGCCAACCACTAATACAATTCAATCAAAATTTCCAAATTTTCATATTCATTTTGTTTTCCGAACCCTAAGGTTATGTTTTTTAACCCTAGTGTTCCACATACCATTTATCCTGTATACATTTTATAACATCTAATCACACATGTTAAGCATAAAACATGCACGTATCACATACATTAATTCATCAAAATGCACAATGAATGCATGATCTAAACCCGTGCCTCATAGAGTCCTAGGTATTCGTGTACCTATGCTCACGATACCATATTTATTAGCACCCAATTCACGTGGGTGAATTTTGGACTCTTTTTTTTTTTTGCTATTGATCATCTGCAGCCATGACCAGAGGAATTCTTTGTCGCGTCCGGAAAGCGGCATGAGTGGTGCAATCGCAATAGTCTACTCTTGTCACAATAGTGCATCTTTTTCGACAGGTCCCACTGTTGCCGACCTGCACACGGATCCTTATCGTCTGCTGCTTTGGCCTCTGTCATCGCGCGCTGGTGTGCGCTACGTTGTGCCGTCTGTAGGACACAAGGCCTTACGGCCTTGACCACACTACATCGCGACCGGGTCACGGTGTGACCCTGGAAACACGGTCGCGACCGCAGGGTCGAAAGGGACTACATTTGCGACAAGGGAAGCTCTGTCGCGACCCTAATCTCCCAGTCCCAACCCAAAACCCTGTCGCGACACCAAAGTTCTGTCACAACACGAGACCTAGCAATCTCTATCGCGACAGAGAATTCTCTTTCGTGGCCAGGCGTAGGCGTTTGCGCGACAAAGATTTTATGTCGCGATAGGTCTTGTCACGGTCATGGTCGCTTTTACACGGTTATCTGAAGTCTCGGTTGCGAAAGTGCGCACACGCACATGTTGTGCGCTCTGCTGCGCGCATTGGTGCGCTCCGTTGCGCCACGGAAAACCCTGTCGCTACAAATTTTCTTTGTCGCGACGGGGCCTCAGAATGGGTAGTAGCCCATTTTGACCTCCTGCACTTCCAACTCCCTTGGAAATTGGGGCGTCACATTTCCACTATCTTTTATTACACCATTATCTTTAGAATACTATTTATGTATAAAAAATCTTCATAAGTGCAGGTTAACCTTTTAAAAAATAAAAATAAAAATAACAAACTTTTGTCAAACCAGGTAGTACATGTAGGGGTGGGTCCAGGATTTTGATTTAAGGGGAGCAAAAGTTAATGCTGAATTTAAGTGTGAGCAATGTTCGAGTCTTCTTATTTACAAAAGATAAAATTTTGATAAAAAATGTTTTAGTGAGGTACATGTACTTACATGGGAAGGACATCTGACATAATGCAAGACACATATAAATTTCACTATTCAATATGACATTACCTCCATCATTGAGTTTTGTGCCAAAAAAGTTCTTTTAAAAAAAAAATGAATGGATTTCTTTAGAAAATATTATTAAATGAGTCTTCTTTTCTTATAACTAGATTTTCACGTCTAAAATCGTATTTCTTTGAATCTGTTTTAAGATAAATTCTAAACCACATTCACAAATATGTTTTAAGGTAAAATTTTAAAAATCACAGTTAGTGAATATGATTTTAAAATAGAATTTTAAAACCACATACAGTAAGCAATTTAAGAGTAAATATAGTTTTTAAAGTAAAATTTTAAAACCCACGGTGAAGTATATCTGACTTTAAAATTTTACCTTAAAACCCTATTCACCAACTGTGTTTTGAAAATTTACTCTAAAACCGCATTTGGTGAATGTGGTTTTAAAATTTACCTTAAAACCGTATTTATCAACTATGGTTTTACAAGTGGATGACTACTTATGCGGAATTTCCTTACACACAATCTTTGATAAATATTTTCAAAACCAATCTATTCATGTGTTTTTTTATAAAAAATAAACCATTTGACTTTAAACTTCATCATTCTCCACAAAAAATAAATTAATTACGAGACCACTTTCAATTCCATCTCTCAATTACCTACCTAAAACTTTATTATTATTACTACAAGCTACCTCAGGTTTATAACTAGTGCATTGATCACCACAAAGATTAATTGTCACGCCCCTAACCCTCGTCTGGGCGGATGAAGGGGGTGCGAGACTATACTGGGACTCTTTATCTGCTTTTTCAGACATTGGTGGGCCAAAGTCTTATAACTGAATCAAAATATCATATACAAAGATACAAAAATAAAACTACCACCTTAGTGGTGTTCTGATCAATACATACGATTAAAGTCTAGTTACATATACATATACAAAAACTGTACATTTACATTTACATAATCAGAGCGCAAAACCTACAAGTGATGGACCCCTATAAGTGTGTTGGCCTAGCAGTATGCGGAAGATCGCGGACGTCCTCCTCTGTACCTACACGAATTGAAAACCCGTGCTATGCTTTACGCTTAGTGGGAAACATATGACTTATACGTATACTCATGCACTAATACTCATTCTGATAAGCATATAACGATACTTGAGATATACGATGCGAGATATCAGAATCTTTCATGAATTCATATAACAAACTTATACACATACTTGTACTTATAGCAGACTTATACTTGTTTAGATTTCCCGTGGGACACATACTTGTACTTATAGCAAACTTATACTTGTTCAGATCTCCCGTAGGACACATACTTATACTTATAGCAGACTTATACTTGTTCAGATCTCCCTATACTTGTTTAGATCTCCCGTAGGACACATACTTGTACTTATAACAGACTTATACTTATTCAGATTTCCCATAGGACACATACTTTATTGCTTATAGCGGGACTTACTTGTGGGATCTCATGGAGTTCTGAGCTTATCTTATCTGGAGGTACAGTGGGGTACTGCGGGCTTATACTTGTAAGGGTGCCGTAGGTACTACAGAGCTTATACTTGTACATTACTTTACTCTTATTCGTTATTCAGGCTCTTATCATATAACTGTTTGACTACCTAGACCGGTAATAAGAAATGAGTAGGACACAGCACAATAAGTACCCAAAGGTAAGGTACAGTACGAGGTGTCGTAGCATAAAGCAAGAGTGTCGAAGCACTGACAGAGAGTGTCGTCGCACTAATCAGAGAGTACTGAAGTACTAAATGTGCCGAAGCATGGTCAGAGAGTGCCGTCGCACTAATAAGAGAGTACCGAAGTACTATACATGCCTGCCCACGTAACAGAGGTGCCGTGTCATTCCATATGCGGTCTTAGGCAGTCCTACAATTATATGTGTACATGAACTTACTATCTTATCATAGGGGCATTAGGTTTGCCAACATTTAACTCGCTGAGGAGGCGAGGTACGAAGCGTTTTTCACTTAGTTTCATTCATATATGAATCCCCATTAGTCATTTATTAAGGTTCCTATACTATCGGTGTACGAAATTTAGGGCCTAACAATGCAAAGGTACAACAATTAAGGCTGTTGGAAGCATCGGTACTGGTACCAACCCTTTTCTGATGAATGGTACCGATACCACTTTGATTGGTATCGGTAACACTTTGCCTCTGTCTATGGGTACCGGTACCACCCCTGTTTGGTACCGGTACCGAATCGTGAGTTTTGCCCAGAAATGGCCGATTTTGCCCTCTCACTCACTTTTCTTTAATAAACCTCCTCAATCCCTCCCTATATCAAAATCCACCATGGAATCCACTCAAAACAACTCTAAAATGGTTCATAACCCAAACATAAACCAAACATAGAGATTAATTAGGGTTTTTCCAAACCCAAACTCAAATACTTGTAAGTTAGGTTAACTTCCTAACACTTAAACAGGTATCCATACATCATAAACAAGAATTCATACTCCAAGGGAGGATTCCATACTCCCAACAAGTATTTACACTCTTTAACACCTCAAACCCTAGCTCAAGGAGGAAATCCATACCAAATTCATAGCAACTCATACCCAAAACCATAACAATCCATACCAAATCATAGCCATCCATACTATTTCATACAAAATCATAGCATTCCATACCTGAAATCTTCTTCTCCTCCTTCTTCTTCCTCTTCTTCCTCTCTTCTCCTCTCTTCTCCTCTCTTCTTCTTCACGTTGAGCTCTCTCCAAAAATGAGAGACCAACTTGGTCTTCTCCCCTTTTTATTTTTAATTTTTCCTTTTATTGCACTTTGGTCCTCAAACTTCTTTCTATTTGCTCCACAACTTATGCTATTTCTATAATAGCCTCTCATCCTCTTAGCTTATGACTTTTATATCCTAATTTGTCAAACTCCACTTTTACCCTTGTATCTTGTACAAATTCCGGGTTTCAAATTTTCTCACTTAGCAAAATAATAATTGCGAAATTTTTTTTTTCAAAATGCACTTACAATATACCCTACTTATGTTTAAAAACGACTAGGGTGTATTTCGGGGTGTTACATTAATAACTTCTTTGTGAATCACTTTTGCTAATGCTAATATTATTTTTAATATGTTATTAATTTTTCATAGTTTATCTTCTTCACCAATAAGAATTAACTTAAGTGATTAAGAGTTCAGACTGGTATAAAGAGGGGAAGGGTTTAGGGTTCGAGTTCCAATAAAAACTAATTTGTGAAGAAATAAATTACTATGATGTATTGTAAAAATAAATATATGTAAAAATAAATTTTCTTTCAAAACAAAAAATATATATATATATATATATATATATATATACTCTATATATATATATATATATATATATATATATATATATATATATATATATATATGTAAAAAAATAAGTCTTACTTTTCAAGTTTTAACCTTTTTTATAATCTTCCAAATTCATTAATTAAATTATTGAATTTAAATTTACCATTGTTCTAACTATTCTTGTATGTTTACTTAAGAAGTAAAAATTTTTTTTCTTGTTATCTTAAACCATTTTTAATATTACTTTTATAAATTTTGAACATAATAGGGTAAAGAAAGATATATGAATAGATGAGACTCAAGCAAAAAAATTTTTTAAAAAAAATCAAGTTTACTGTAAATAACTATTTGAACTAGTTCCATTATTTTTCTTTTTTAGCTTTTCATTTTATACATATAAAAATAATTAAATAATTGATTTTTTATTCGTTTAGTGATAATTTTTTTCTCTTTCTAGTATTTTTGAAAAATTTATGTTTAATATGTTTCCTAGGAAATTTAACTAAGTTTAATCTCTTGTATGGATTCTAAATTTGAAGCAGCGAAAGTGAATAAGGTAATTATTTATACAACATGGAAATTCATAGATAAATATTTTTTTATTAAATTTATCGATTATTTTTATTTTTTTACATTCAATTACTATTAAATAAAAATTTTAAATTGAGATCAAGATAGACAAGTTTATAGTGAACATTACAAATCTTAGTTTGTGAAACCCCGAGAAAATCTAATTTTCTAGAAAAATGGCAAAATGGTAATTTCGGTCAAAATCCGAAATTTTTCTAGATCTCTGATGACGAAACGGACTTCACCGTTGGAATCGTCTCGCAAAATCTAGCTACCACATCAAATCTCATTGAATTAAAGGCGGTCGATTTGCGTTTTGAATAGCGAGCGTGGTGCTTGACGCGGCACACTTTGAGTGGCTCACGATTGTGCCCGCGTGTCAGGTGTGAATTCAGTCAGCAGGCTCAAGTGTGGGGCCCATGTGGACACATGGCATGATGCCATTGGAGGAAAATCAAAGAGTGGGTGGATTTAGAGGATAAGGAAAATCCTAAGAGTCAATGAGAAATTGGACATGTGGCAAGTGAAAGGACAAGCTCTTAGCCCATCTTGGACCAAACAGTGGGATGAGAGAAAAGAAAATAACAGAAAAGAAAGAGGAATAAAAAGAGAGAGTTTTAGAGAGAGAACTCCACCTTATCTCTAACTTCCCTGACGATCGGACCGGCGGTTTCAGGCGGAGCAAGAGGAAGAGTTCAACCTCACGGCAAGGGCCGCTTTGTATAGAAGTAGGAGTTGGGAGTTTTAATGGAACTCAAGAGGTAGGGGTTTTCTCCTACTTGGTTTAATCATTGTCTAAGGGTCATTCAAATGGCATGGGTTGTGTGAGGCCATGAGTAGCCGTGTGAACCGTCCCAAGATTGTGGGACAGTGTGTTGGAGATCCTGGGACAGTTTTCGGATAGTCCGGGGACTGATTTTTGGACTAAGTAATTGTCCTTGTGTGCATTTTTATGTGTTAGGGTTAAACTAAATAATGGTGTTGGTTGTCTTGCCCTAAGGGGAATGTTTGGTTGTGTTTTGAACCATGGGAAGCTGCCATATTGTGGTAGTACACATTAACCGGACTTTAGAACTAGTTTTTGGGTAGGAAATAAATGGAATTTGGAGGTAAGTCCTTCAGGTAAATTGTAGACACATCAGTGAACTTGATGTTAGGCTTTTGAATTTCTCCATTCGAACATCTATAGGTCAAGTTATGGTTTGTTTACCCTGAACAACCTAAATGGGAAGGTAGCCGGCTAGGTCAGGGCCAATCGGGTCGGCTAGGTCAAGGCGATCAGTGAATAGGTCGAGGCAATCCCGAGTACAGGTTGGAGTCACCCTGGTACAGGTCCGTCGGAGTCTAGGGTTATGCATGACCTCCAACTTCATAAGGTCATAACTTTCTCGTCCGAACTCCGATTCGGGTGTTCTTAAACTTTATGGAAAGCCCATTGAGTCAAGATTGTAGCCATATTCCTGTGGAGGACATTGGGCAATTGGGTCGGTTAGTGCCGGCCAGTTAGTGCTGGTTGGGTAGGCTAGCCGGGTATAGGGCTGGTAATTGAGCCCCTGAGCTCGGGCTCGGGCTTGGGCTCACCGCCTTTCAGCTTCGGCTCGAGCTTGGCTGATAAGCCTAACAAGCCAAGCAGTCCTAAAATTAGGCTTGTTTCTTAACAAGCGCGGCAGAGCCCCCGAGCGAGGTTTATCGTAAAGCAGCGTCGTTTAGCTTATTATTATTTTTTATAAATTATCGGTGCAAAAGCGACATCGTTTTGCTTGCAATATATGAAAAAAACCTAAACCAAAATTGGCTCACTCTCCCCATCGTGATCCCGGACCACGTGGGTGTCGACCACCATCTACCCGTCGTCCCCGACTTCCTCTCCCAAACACGGCGCGCCGTCGGCTACATCTCGACCGTCGATATGCCTCTCTCGGCCAGCGCGGCGTGCGACTACCATCTCAACCTTGCTTTCTCCCTGCAGCGGCGACGCCATTGCGCTCATCACGATTTTCTCGGCTCCATTTTCATCGAATCACCGCTACAAATACAATCATTCAAGGTATTCTCTCTGATTTAATCATTTAATTGATGCCCAATAATACTCTGAATTCAATCTTGTGTTGCATCTGTTGGGTTAGGGCGCAATCCTACTATGGGAATAGAATTGATTTCCCTCTGTTTAATATATCAAGTGTTGACAATATACCTTTTATACAGTCCTGACCAAATATATAATTTTTTTCTCTCTAATGGCAATTAAACCTGCAATATATGCATTTTTAGTTGAATATTATGCAAATAATTTCACAGAGAAACTAATAGGACCTTTTCTTTTAAGTAACTTCCAGCAGTGCGACTCTTGAACACAAGGGTTATTCCTTGCACCCAAAACATGTAAATAAACCCATTGTTTAAAGGGACCATCGCGATATAGATGTATCCCAATATATACGTATCCTTCGAGCTTTACTTTCTGACATGCGACCATCAGCAAAAGTAATATAACTCATTGCATGAACTAATTGTTGGGAAAGATTATTAAATATAGAGAATTTTAGCAAAGTACATGAATGGGGGTCCAAATTTGAATGACAGGGCCGAATGCTTTACTTATGAAAAATTTCTACAGCCTGAACAATGAGACTAGAAGTTGAATTCATAATCTTAAGCTTTTTCAATTAATTAATCTTGATTGGAAGGTAGAATACTTTGGTTGACATGATGAGCTGATCAAAACAACATAATCCAATTCACTCTTTGTGAAATGTGGCTTTCCTGTGTATTTTTTTCCATTTTATTAAATTAAAAAATAAATTTAAAATTTAATATTATGTTCAATTTTATTTTAAATTTTAATGCAGCTAATATATATATATATATATATATATATATATATATATATATATATATATATATATATATATATATATATATATATATATATATATATATATATATATATATATATATATATATATATATATATTTTAAAAATAAATAAAATTAAGAGTTAATTTCATTATACACCATAAACAGAGTTTTAATTTTTTTCAACTTTACATTATGTTGTTAAAAAATTGTTAATATGTACTAAACTACAAAATGCATTACATGTTGCATTTATGTATTCAAATATTATGATAGTTGCTAATATTAAGTGCTAGTCTTTGTAGTGCATAATTGTAGCTTTTGAAAGTAAATGTGAAAATAAAATTGTGTTACGATATCATAATGTATGATAAAAGATTAATTAATTATTATTTTTTTCCTTTTAATTAACTGTGAATGCATTTTAAAATTAATGATTGATATTAAATCATTAAACAAAGATAACATGATAATGACGAATAGGACTAATATATTGACATGTGACATATTTTTCGGTGTAACACTCATTCTTTTAATGTATATGTAAATTTGTAATTGCTTCTGCATTTTTAGAAATAGTTTATGTGGATTATTTTTTTACCAGAAATGTCTAGACGACAAAGCTAATGTGTGTGATCGATATGGAAGATGTGAATAAAGGCGACGAAATGGGTATAGATGCAACGAAGCGAGACAAGCGGGGAAGAAGAGATCGGTGGTTTGGAAGATTTGAAATCATAACAAACAATGCGACATGAAGGCGAGATGTTATCCTTGCAAGCATAATCTTGCCTATAAGAAGGGAGTGCAACAACTCATCTTAAGGCATCTAAAACTTTGCACACCTCGTAAAGCTACTTTGGTTGGCAAGGATAAGGGTCCAAAGCAAAGTTTATTGTCTTTTGATGTTATTGAAGGTGATGAAATGCTATCAATCTTTAAGTATGATAAAGGAAAAGTAAGAGAGGAACTTGTAAAGATGTTTGTTGTCCTGACCTCCTTTCGGATGGTAGAGCACGGAGTTCTTCACTAAATTTTGTAGAAGTCTTAACCCCAAGTATGAGCTAATCGAAAGACAAACTTTGAAGCTTGATTGCATGAAGATGTATATATCTGAGAAGGAAAGTTTGAAGTTGGCATTGGCAGGCATTAATAAAATCAGCTTAACTTCTGATTTATGGACTTCAAATCAGTCCATAGGGTATATGTGCCTCACGGGACATTTTCTAGATTCAGAATGGAAGTTGCAGAAAAGAATCCTGAATTTTTGTCCCTTGGAACCTCCTCACACTGGGCATGCAATTGCTGATAGTATCAGTGAGTGTTTGATTGATTGGGGAATTGAAGATAAAATTTCCACCATTACACTCGATGATGCTTCTTCAAATGATTTAAATTTGTAAAATTATTGAAAAAATTTTGAAGCGAAAGAAAAGCTTCACTTTGGTGGTAAAATATTTCATGTCCGATGTTGTGCTCATATTCTAAACTTGATGGTCCAAGATGGGTTAACAGAAGTACGAGATGTGATTGAGAATATTCGAGAAAGTGTTAAGTATTTGAAGTTGTCTCCTTCAAGACTTTATAAGTTGAATGAAATTGTCAAAAGCCTAAAGCTATCTACCTCTAAGCGCTTGATTCTTCATGTGCCTACACGGTGGAACTCAACATATGCCATGCTAGAGTGTGCAACTTGAGAACAAGTCAGTTTTTCACTTGGTCTGAGGAAAGGGACTACAGAAAACATAAATGGTTGCTGCTTAGGTGAGGATTGGAAAGGGCTGCGGGGTTCTAGAATTTTTGGAGGTTTTTAATGATGTACAAAGGTGTTCTTGGGACGAAAATATCCTACTTCAAATTTGTTTCTTCGTCAAATATAAAGTAAGGAAGATGTTGAATGACATGTCGCGATAATAGAGATTTTGCTGAAGCGTATGACTGCAAAGATGAAGGAAAAGAATTTGACAAGTATTGGGAGAATGTAACTTGGTGATGGAAATTGGGGCGGTCTTGGATCCTCGGTATAAAATGAAACTCATTCTCTACTCTTTTCCAAAAATTTATCCAGCAGATGATTTTTAGAGGCATATAGATGATGTTTGTGAATCCTTACAATTTCTTTACAAGGAATATCTATCTGTAGATAGCCAAATAAATAGTAGCATGAGCAGTGCCACTTATGATTCTAACCCCTCTCAAGCAAAAAAACAAAAGACAGATGATTTTGATGAGTGGGTTATAACTAATTCTGATATCATTCCTGGGAACAAGAGTGAGATAGACATGTATTTAGATGAAGGAGTTTATAAGCCTGGTAATGAGGAATATGAGGATTTTGATGCTTTGAATTGGTGGAAAGCTAATAGTCTAAAATTTCGACACTTATCAAGATAGCTTCGAGACATATTATTATCCATTCCTATTACTACAGTTCTTCAGAATCTGCCTTTAGTGCTGGAGGTGATGCCGATAATCTCGAAGTTCTTTACTTGCTTTGAGACTGTCAAACTTTGATTTGTATGGGAGATTGGTTACGACAGGATTTTGGGGTTGAGTTGGCATCCAATGTAAGTACTTTTTATTGACTTTAATATATGTTTATATATATAGTTTAGTATTTCTTGTTTTTACATGAAGCTTGATCTTGCTTCTTGTTTTATTTAAAGGTTGAGAATGAGTTTATGCAAGAAGGTTAGAGATGGACACTTAATTTGGGTTGTATAGTTGCAATGTGTAAGTGTTCATTACTGGGTTTAATATTTTCATATTAGTTAGTTTACTTTTTTTTTATATATTAACTATTTTTTGCTTATTATTTAATTTACAGGTTGACTGATAATTTATACTAAAGAGATATATGACTTGAAAAATTACGAAGCAAACCCTAACTTCTTGGTTTTATTTATTTTGCTTCTTTTTGTCGGCCCGACTGGAAACCGGTTGTTTTTGCTTCTTTTTGTCAGTGACTTAAGAGCCGGTATTCTTGATTTCTTGGCTTACGTGAGCGGCTTAGACAATAGTTTATTACTGGGTTTATCATTTACTTTCCATTAGAATCAGAATTAAGTTTTAATGAATGTATGTTTGGAAGGATTCAGCTTATATTGTGCATTTTTCCATATTGTTATGAAAATGCTGAAACAAGTCCCTCTTGAAGGGCTCATGTACATTATAGATTCTTATTTACATGTTAGTGATAGGAGGAGTAAATTTGGTTTACTATTTGATTTGTGCTATGTTGTTCAAATAACGAAATGTTGAGAATCATGGTGGAGCTCTGGTGTCTTATTGAGGTTGTTAGGAGTTAGGAATATTGGATCGAGTGTCTTCAAGTTTGATAATAAGTTTGCATGTGTGGATGAGCATGTTTGGACATTTGATTGAAATGAAGTGCCTTTATATAGGGTTGGCATTATGTTGGCAAAACTAAGCAAGTTAAAATTGTTGAGAGCTAGCTTGAATTTCTTGTTCGTTTTTGTTAATCAAAGTATTTGATAAGGAAAAGTTTGTATTACTTGATAATAAGTTAAAAATTGTATATTCCATCCCTCAGCAATTACTCAGTGTAGTGAATTTCTTATCAAATAGGTAAAAAAAAGGGGTATTTAATCCAAAGTTCATAATTTAGACACATACTAGAAAAAGGTTCTTAGAGCAATTAAAATATTGTATTAAGTCCAAGTAATTGCACTTCTTAGTTTCTCTCTCGAATTAGCTTATCCAGCTCGATATTCCATCTAAGATGGAGCTGTTGCAGATGAATCGGAGAAAAAACTATAACCGACCTCCAAATATAGCAAATCCAAATGGGCTGAGAATTAGATTTCGAATATGTAATTTTACAGATTTAAATTGTCCGGCAAGATATTCGGCATCCTTGATTCTCACTGTCCGGCTTGCCCTGCATTTCCGTCAAAGTGCGGCGGGGTTCCCGATGTCTTCCGTGACCTCGAAGCCGTTTCATTTAGGCGATTTTTCGGCGGTAGTTGCTGCGGTCTGAGTTCTAGTGCAGTGGAGTGTAGTGCATTACAGTGTTCCAGGGTAGCAGAGTGTTCTAGTACTTCATAATCGAGAATTACAAGAAACCATTTCTCCCCGTGCAGCTACAATTTTGGGATTTCTCCTTCAAGTACGCCCCAATTTTGGGATCACTCATGTTTACAGTTTATTTTTGGCTCTAGCAGATGAATCGCAGCGAAAATAAACTGTAAACGTCTATGGAAGTTGCCCTAAAATTTTTACATATTTTGAATATATAAAAGTGTAAAATTTACATATTTTAAAATGTAAAATTTATAATTTTATATTTAATTAAAACTGGACTTATTTCTAAACATGCTTATAGTAAAAGGACTTAATACATCATCATGTTTTAAGTTGGCCTTATCCTTAAAAAAACTTTGAATGAAAGATATTTAACTAATTTTCTCTAAAAAAAAATAAGTTACGTAATTAAGACTGGTTCAATGCATTTTTTTGTTATTAGCATGCTCAATAAAAAACCTTGTTACAGATGAAACTACTATTTAAGTCTGTTTCATTGCAATTTTTGCTATTGGTATTTGGTATGCTCAGTAAAAAAAATTGTTATGGACTCATGATTCCCGGAGTATTATATATATGCTTCAATTGTCTGCTATATACGTTATCCCGTGATTTTAATGGTGACATAATAGTGAGATTATCATCTCCAATTTTTTTATGCTTGGTAAGTTAAAAAAAGGTCAACCCAAAAATATTACTGATCAAAAGTCGCATAAGTTCTAAGTTTCGAAGTCCGGGCTCGAGCTCGAGTTAAATGCTTGAGCCTAAAAAGCTTGACTGGAGGCTCCTGCTCACAGCTCGCTTAAATAAACAAGCCTGTGCTCAAATGTTCAAAGCTCATTGCTCTATTGCTTATTAATTTCTATCGTAGTGGTCATCTATCCATGCGACAATCCAACCTTCAACGCAATCCCCCAACCTTGAATTGATATATCAGATCCAGCTCATTGAGTCAATATTTCAGCCATTTCCCTGTGGAGGACATTAAATTCCAAGGCGTAGTTCAAGCCGGTTAGTGTTGGTTATTGGGTAGGGCTACGGTAGGCTGCTCTATTCATGTGTGACCTCCAACTTCGGAAGGTCATAACTTCTTCGTTCGAATTCCGATTCGGGTGTTCTTTGACTCTATGGAAAGCCCATTGAGTCACGATTGCATCCATATTCCAATGGAGGACATTGGGAAATCGGGCCAGTTAGTGCTGGCTGGTTAGTGCTGGTCGGGTAGGCTAGCCGGGTAGGGCTGCCTATTCATGTGTGACCTCCAACTTCGGAAGGTCATAACTTTTTCGTCCAAATTCCGATTCAGGTGTTCTTGGACTCTATGGATAGCCCATTGAGTTAAGATTCCAGATAGGTGCCTGTGGAGGGCATTGGGTGATCATAACCTTGTTGTAACTTATGTTTTGTACCGAGTGTGCAGGTTGCTTGGTTGTGTCAAAGTGAATAGTCGGGTTTTAACATGACCATTGCATGGCATGTGGTAGGCAGTTATAGGTTGTTTTATGTAGGGACGATTTGAACTAGAAACTGAAAGTTTCTAGGTTTTATGGTTGTTTGATGTTGTATGGATGATTGGAACGAAACTGGTTCATGATTGTGAAGGGGCCGCGGAGGTCTCGTTAGTTGGATGGGTCCAAGATCGTGACCTTGCTTCGTGTGTTATTGCTTGTATGAATAACATGCAAAGGTGAGTATGACATGTTAATTCATGCTTGATATATTAACATGAATTGTTTGGAAATGGCATAATGCATTCCATATGTACCGGGGCACCCTAGAAAATTAGGTGTGAGTGCATGGCATGAAAGAAAAGAAAAATGGAAAATGGTTGTGAAAGGAATTTCAAGGGAAGATTTTCGAAGAATCACATTTCGAGAGGGCTTCGTCCAACAAGCTTCCATCTCGAGGTCGACCTATGACCTGCTTTGGAAAATGATCCAACACCCGCCTCGAGGGTAGCGTTCAATATATTTACCGAAACTCGGTATGAGGTTTTCAAGAACAAAAACCTTTTGTTTTGAAAACTGTATTTTTCTCACATTTGGCTTAGGCATGCGTGAGGGAGTTAGTGAGGGCTCGAGAAGTGGGAAAGGGTGAGTCGCATTCTCATCCATATCACATGTATATCCAAGAGGATAATGTATTTTCAATGTGTTTATGTTGAATCATTGCATGTGCACTTAGGCGGAGTAAACTCCATGCAGAGATTATCATCATCGTCATTGCTCACCCCGCCGAGCAACATTATTTCGCGTATGCGAGCTGTTTGGTAAGATTTCCGGGCGCTCACTTGAGGCCGATTTTTTAAAGAAAGCCGGATTGTGGCTTTGATGTTTTTGTATAACATGTATTAGAATTCTTAATTTTAATATATGTTTGTACTAAGAGTGATGTAATCAACTCTGAACTACTCAGAATATAGCGTTGATTAGATTTGGTGAGTATTGATGTATGGGCCCAAGTATCATTTTTACTATGTATGGGTCTCATAACATGAGACACAGTATTCACGGCCGACGGTTGTCAACGGACTCTCTGGGACGTACACACAGCTGTATCGTGAGCTAGGTAAACGATTACCTAGGGAGTCGTGGGTATCCATAAGTGTGATCTTGATACCGGGCCTTTCACAGCCTTGGTATCGTAGCCAAGGTAAACGACACTGGGAGCCCGACATGGGTGTAAAGTTTAGGTAAATGAAAACCCAGGGCTCGAGGGACTCGGGCCAGCAAAAGCCATGGTCATAAGGATAGCCCATGCTGGATACCAGAGCAGCAACATAGCATCGTAAGTTAGGTATGCGATTTACCTAGACTTGATGGGAAACGCTTAGATCATGCAATCCTTTGTGCATTTGTAAATTAAATGTGATGTGTGATCGATCAGGTGTCATAGATGTTGTGATATGTGTGCTCGGGTGTATAACATGATGTGTGTGGCATGTTGAGTACATTTATGCGTGATTGAGTATGTATGGAAAACAAGGAACACTAGGGTTGGAAAACATAACCTTAGGGATGAAAGGGTTAGTTCAAAATGACTAAGTCTTTTAGTGGTTGGCATGTGCACTACTAGTTAGAATGAGATAGAAATTTAATAAATTTGTTGCCATTTGAAATGTGTAGATGGTGAGTCGAGGAGAAGGACGTAGAGGACGTCCATGAGGTACTGGTCAGGCACCACTGGCTTTTGACCAGCAGGCCTTTGCTAAGGTCGTAAGGATTGTAGTCCCCGCTATTGCACAGGCTTGTGCAATGGTGAACCAGGGCGGGTCAAACGACCTCCAGCGTTTAGAAGCACATCGTCCTCCAATGGTTAGAGGAGGTGTGGACTCTAGGGTCAGGACGACTATGACCACAAAGGGAGAGGTAAATGTTATGCGAGGTATTCAGGATATGGGTGCTGGTACTAAGAGGGAGGGAGATCAATCCCTTCCAGCTTCAAGAAAGCAGGTTCGAAGGCTTCAGTTCCGCAGGTGGAGTTCCGTGAGCCCCCGCTATCCGGCCAAGGACGAAGTTAGGCTGCTGTGACGGGCAGACAAAATGTTACAGGCTCTGAATCGCCAAAGAACCCAAACATATGAGGAGGGATCACCTCGTGAAGTGCGGATCCTCGAGGCCTGGGACTCAGATACCCCAGCCACCGAGGGACAGAGATACAGCTATTTCTCCACCCTAAAGCACGGGTCGAGGGACCAGTATCAATCCCAGGGTGCAGCACAAGCTGTAAGACCCGAGAAAATCTAATTTTCTCAAAAAGGGTAAAATCATAATTTCGATCAAAAATCCGAAATTTATTCTTTAGATCTCGGATGACGAAACAAATTTAACCGTTGGAATCGTCTCGCAAAATCTAGCTACTCGCCGACTTCGTCGAATCGAGATAGCCTGACTCTGCACGCTTCGAGGCATCGCGCTTCGGGTGCCGTAAAGTCACATATAACATGTACTCATGTTACACAAGTTGCATGAGTAGAGTGATGATCGAAATGGACGGCCGAGATCGTGCAGAGTGTCGAAATAATGGAAAGAAGGGACATAAATGGTATTATAGAAATTGTTTTAAATGGTAATAAGACAAAGCAGCTACAGTGTTGTCTCCTTCCTTCAAATCAAAGACAAAAACGTGAAAAGAGGGAGAAACTTGTAGAAAGCTGGATTTCGGCATTTTTAGAGAGAAGATCCTTTCTTCTCTCTATAGACGTGAGATCCTAATCACGAAATCATTTGGGCCAAGAAAGAAAGTTGCTCTATGTGGGTAGAGGCCTACGATGGGCTCTGCTTTGGGAGTTTTCACAAACCCGTGGAGGTAGGATTTATTCACTGGGTTTTACACTCATTTTAAGTGTTTTGTGATGTTTGAGTCGGGCTGAGGTCAGAGGGGCCGTTTGATCGGTCCCAAATCTTGGAACCGAGTTGTGTAAATTTTTGAAACCAAAATGGATAGGTCGTGGCAGTGGTGGACTGTTTGGGGCTGCTATGGTGGGTTTTATGCAATAAATTGTGTTTTGTGTATGAGGCCGGGAATGGCCATGGAAATTCGATTCCACCAAGAGGAACCGATGGAAGAGGTCACACGGACAACCCACTTGTGCCGTTATGGACTCGTAAAACAGTCCCAAGTGTATGAAATGGAACTATAAATGTCCATGTGTTTTGGCATTGGAATTGTTTGATGTGAGGGCTTGGAGTTGATTAATTAAAGAAATTAATAGTTAATGCTTGATGTGTTAATGATGATGCCATAATTATATAGAATATAATCAGGGGTGTGTGCCACTGAAATGGACAGTGATTAGCCCAAGTGAGCTAATTCTTAGGTATGGTTGATATTGCTGAATTCACATGGTGTAATTGTAAATTGCGTAAATATATGCATGATGGTATATTTGCATGTGTTGTATATATTGTGTGAAATGGCATATGCATTCATATGCACTGCAACTTGCAAATTAGGAGTGCATGACATGAAAATTGAAGGAAAACGAAAAACGTTTTGAAAGGAATTTCATAGGATGAATTTATGGAGAATGTGGTTGAGACGGTCCAACGTATCATTTTTCGATGAGGACCAGACTGCTTCAAGGTTCTCCAACACGTCACTTCGAGTGGTAGTCCCATATTTTTACCGATATCGGTAGTATAGCTCAAAACAATAAGAATGGTTTTGAAAAAGATGTTTTCATACATGGCTTAGTGAAATGAGAGTCGGGTGAGGACTCGACGTGGATTGGTCATTTAGACATTCAAGTAGGATTACGACCTGGCTTCACATGTGTGTTTACTTGGAGCATTGCATATGCACTTAGGTGGAGAGTAACCCACTTAGGGTGATTCCACTACTGAGCATTAGCTCACCCTATCGAGGGAATTATATTATTTCAGGTACAGGGAGCGCACGAGGAGACGATTCATCATAAAGACCGCTTTAGAAGAAAGCAGGGATGTGGCTTTGGTTTTATGATGTAGTACATGTATTAGAATGCTTAAATTCCTTATTATAGATGCTAAGTAAGAGTGAAATTCCTAACCCTTGAAATATGGCATATAGTTGGTATGTTGATGAGTATATTAGTATGGGTCCAAGAGGTCGTTTTCACTCATATAAAATGCTATATTGATTGTTTGGGGACAGGTTTGTATAAGGCAGCCTCTCGTATAAAGGAGACTCTCGCCCGACAGGAGAGGTCGGGTCACCCGGATCCATCAGTGCTCGCCGGTTGATCGTAGTCAACGGACACCCCGATTTTGGGGCGTCACACAAGCACCTAGTACTTCGCAGACGCAAATACGATAGCTAGACCAGAGCGCAGGCCTGGTCGATAATGTGGTTTGTAGGTCAGAGTTCGGTCAGCAGCGTATGACGTGTTACCATTGTCGCCAACCCGCATATGAGGCAGATTGTCTTAGGAGGCGAGGTTCGCAGACTTCGGCTGAGTAATTGGCGAATAAATGATATGTAGGGTACGCTACTCTGCACTTGTTGACTAGAGTAGCGCTAAATCGATGCATCGTATTCATTCATTGCTGCATCTTCATGCGGATAGGTTTGGGCTAGAGGTCGTAGGGCCTTTAGAGAAGCCATATGTGGATGTTCTTCCCTAGGATATAGGGTGAGAGTTGACCTGATATGTCAAGATCGTGAGTTAGAAATCTCCGAGATTCTGCTCATGGTGGACCCCCGGGATTGGGGTGTCACAACAGGGCATCATTGCATTCATGTGCATCAGATGACATTCACCACTCGTGAGCGTGGGTCATTGGTTTATCTTGGGACTACGTCCAATGAAGACTCATAGTTCAAACCAGGAAATGAGAAGTAATTAATGTGTGTTGGGCGAAGCAAGAAGGGGACCATAAATCCCCTCAAGTGAGAAGCCTGGAATTAGGGTGTAAGAGACCTGTAGAGATATCCAGAATTTCTGTGTGGGTGTAAGAGACCCATGGAGATATCCACTTCAAAAGAGACCCGTGGAGATATCCGCACTTGTGTGGATGTAAGAGACCATGGAGATATCCAGCACTTCGTATAAGAGACCCGGGTGGAGATATCCAGACTTATGATGTAAGAGACCTGGCGGAGATGTCCAAAATTTCTGTGTGGGTGTAAGAGACCCGTGGAGATGTCCAAAATTTCTGTGTGGGTGTAAAAGACCCGTGGAGATATTCGAAATTTCTGTATGGGTGTAAGAGACCCGTGGAGATGTCCAAAATTTCTGTGTGGGTGTAAAAGACCCGTGGAGATATCCAAAATTTCTATGTGGGTGTAAGAGACCCGTGGAGATGTCCAAAATTTATGTGTGGGTGTAAGAGACCTGCAAAGATATCCGAAATTTCTGTATGGGTGTAAGAGACCCGCGGAGATGTCCGAAAGTTCTGTTACCCAAAGAAGACACACGGTCATAGTTATCACTTAAACCTAGAGTCAGTAATAAAGAGCCTGGATCGACTCGAGATTAGTTACCCATCTACGAGTCAGACGTGTTGGTGAGCCGATAATAAGGCTCTGTGATGTGATGTCATTCATGACATGGATTAAGGTGATCTACCATTGCCATCACTGATTGTGCCTGGGAATATCATCGCTACAATAACCGCTTAAATAGATTGTAAACAGGTTATATATGCACGCGGGTTGATAGAGGCGTGGAATTTCGGACAAAATTTTGTTGGGAGAATGTGGTACCAGAAAATCTAATTTTCGAAAATGAAATGAAATTTCTTGGCCAAACCGAATTTTCTGCATCTCTGATGACTAAACTGGACTTCACTTCGTTGAATCGTCTTCGCGAAATCTAGCTACCACATCGACCACGACTCCAGACACCTAATTGCATGTTTTTCGAGGCAACGAGCGTAGTGCTAGACACTTGGCACATTTTGAGGCCTACAAAGGTGCCATGTCAAAAGTGCGTGATTCAACCAATCCTAAGTCTGCTGGGGCCCATGTGGATACATGGCATGATGCCATTGGAGGAAAATCAAAGAGTGGGTGGATTTAGAGGATAAGGAAAATCATAAGAGCCAATGAGAAATTGGACATATGGCAAGTGAAAGGACAAGCTCTTAGCCCATCTTGGACCAAACAGTGGGATGGGAGAAAAGAAAATAACAGAAAAGAGGAATAAAAAGATAGAGCTTTAGAGAGAGAGACTCCACCTTCTCTCTAACCCCCGACGATCAACTGGGCGCTTCAAAGTGAGCAAGAGGAAGAGTTCAACTCACGGCAAGGCTTCGCATAGAGACCTGAGCTGAGTAACTCAAGAGTTAGGGGTTTTCTCCTGCTTGGTTTTAATCATGATAAGGGCCATTCGAATGGCATGGGTTGTGTGAGGCCCGAGGAGTGGCGGGTGTGTGAGTGTTCAGATTGTGGGACGGTGTATTTAGAATCGGGACCGAGTTTTCGGACTGATCCGAGGGACTGATTTTTGGACTAAATAATTGTCCTTGTGTGCATTTTTATGTGTTAGGGTTAAACTAAATAATGGTGTTGGTTGTCTTGCCCTAAGGGGAATGTTTGGTTGTGTTTTGAACCATGGGAAGTTGTCATATTGTGGTAGTACACATTAATTGGACTTTAGAACTGGTTTTTGGGTAGGAAATAAATGGAATTTGGTGGTGAGTCCTTCAGGTAAATTGTAACCACATCAGTGAACTTGATGTTAGGATTTTGAATTTCTCCATTTAGACCTCTATAGGTCAAGTTATGGTTTGTTTACCCTGAACAGCCTAAATGGGAAGGCAGCCGCTAGGTCAGGGCCAATCGGGCCGACTGGGTCAAGGCCAATCAGGCCGGCTAGGTCAGGGCCAATCGGGCCGGCTAAGTCAGGGCTAATCGGGCCGGCGTCAATGCCAATCAGGCCAGCTAGGTCAATGCCAATCGGGCCGGCTAGGTCAATGCCAATCGGGCCGGCTAGGTCAAGGCCAATCGGGCCGGCTGGGTCCTTCCGGCTAGGGTCATGCATGACCTCCAACTTCGGAAGGTCATAAATTTCTCGTCCGAACTCCGATTTGGGTGTTCTTGAACTCTATGGAAAGCCCATTGAGTCAATATTGCAGCCATATTCTATGGAGGACATTGGGAAATCGGGTCGGTTAGTGCCGGCCGGTTAGTGCTGGTTGGGTAGGCTAGCCGGGTACGGCTACCTATTCATGTGTGACCTCCAACTTCGGAAGGTCATAACTTCTTCGTCCAAATTTCAATTCGGGTGTTCTTGGACTCTATAGAAATCTCATTGAGTCAAAATTTCATCCATGTCCCTGTGGAGGACATTGGGAAATCGGGGCGGTTAGTTCCGGCCGGTTAGTGCTGGTTGGGTAGGCTAGCCGGGTAGGGCTGCCTATTCATGTGTGACCTCCAACTTCGGAAGGTCATAACTTCTTCGTCCGAATTCCGATTCGGGTGTTCTTGGCCTCTAAGGAAATCCCATTGAGTCAATATTACAGCCATATTCCTGTGGAGGACATTGGGAAATTAGGCTAGTTAGTGCCGGCGGTTGAGTCTTCCAGTTGGGTAGGCTAACTTTGGTGAGCACCCTTTATTCATGTGTGACCTCCAACTTCGGAAGGTCATAACTTTTTCGTCCAAATTCCGATTCAGGTGTTCTTGGACTCTATGAATAGCCCATTGAGTCAAGATTCCATATAGGTTCTTGTGGATGGCATTGGGTGATCATAACCTTGTTGTAGCTGATGTTTTGCACCGAGTGTGCAGGTTGCTTGGTTGTGTCAAAGTGAATAGCCGGGTTTTAACATGACCATTGCATGGCATGTGGTAGGCTGTTGTAGGTTGTTGTATGTAGGGACAGTTTGAACTAGAAACTGAAAGTTTCTAGGTTTTATGGTTGTTTGATGTTGTATGGATGATTGGAACCAAACTAGTTCATGATTGTGAAGGCGAGTAGAGGCACCACATTTAGATGGAGTCCCAGATTGTGACCTTGTTGTGTGTTATTGCTTGTATGAATAACATGCAGTGTGAGTATGACATGTTAATTCATGCTTGATATATTAACATGAATTGTTTGGAAATGGCATAATGCATTCCATATGCACCAGGGCACCATAGAAAATTAGGTGTGAGTGCATGACATGAAAGAAAAGAAAAATGGAAAATGGTTGTGGAATGAATTTCAAGGGAAGATTTTCTGAAGAATTGCCTTGGAGAGTGGTCCAACAGTTCATCTCGGAGGTTGACCCATGGTATTGGAGAAAAATGATCCGACAATTCGCCTCGGGTAGTCGATATATTCTTAGGAAACTCGGTATGAGGTTTTCAAGAACAAAAACATTTTGTTTTGAAAACTGTATTTTTCTCACATTTGGCTTGGGCATGCATGAGGGAGTCAGTGAGGGCTCGAGAAGTGGGAAAAAGTGAGTCGCATTCTCATCCATATCACATAGACATTCAAGTAAGATCATGTATTTGCTTGAATGTGTTTATATTGAATCATTGCATGTGCACTTAGGTGGGGAGTAACCCATTGATAAGTATCTTAAATACTCATTTTATCCCTATGTTTTAGTTAGTTTTTCTTGTGTTTTTATGTTAAATAAGTGCCCTAATGCTCTAAAAGTTCACTCCTATGATCAGGTCATCCATTTGGTGGAATTGTGCAAAATTGGTGGAAAAACTGCTACAAAGCAACAGGAGAGGCTACTGAATTTTGACCTTTAGACATCATATGAGCTCCTATTGCATCCAAACCATATGTGTATGGATTCTACGCCCCGAGATATTTCTGGGAATACCAAGAACACCAAAATTGGAGTTCGAACAAAGAAGTTATGCAAGTTCCAAAACTTGAAGAAAATCAACCAAACATTTCAGCACCTTCAGCAGGAGGCTACTGTATTTTGAAGTTTTTCAGATATTATAACCAGGCTCATATTGCGTAAGCCACATATGTAGCCGTTCTACACTTCAAGAGCTTTCCAGCGGTACCAAGAACACCCAAATCGGGTTCGTATGACAAAGTTATGGCCTTCACGAAGTTGGAGCAAAACAGGGGACTGCAGCAACGTCAGCGACGTGAAACCAACGTCGCGACGTGCGGCGACGTTGCCAAACAGCGTCGCGACGTTAGTCGGTTTGGGTGGATTTTTGGCCCATTTTGAGCCCAAATGGAGGGTTTAAGCTCAAACCCGAAGAGGCAGCGAAGAGGCGGCTAGGGCTCGGAGGAGGGGACTTTTGTCCACACTTTGGGACAAGGAGGGGTTGGGATTTGTTTTTGAAGATTTGGGAAGAAGATCATGAGATTTGTGGAAAATCAGACTCACCATCATTTGATCATTATAGTTTCTTCATCTTTTCTCATGTTTTATCCTAGGATTTATGATGTATCAAACCTCTATCATGCTTTAAATTCGTAGATCTAGGGTTTGGTTGTGTATTGAACATGAGTTTTATATCTATTTGTTAATGTTACGGTTTCTATTGCTTCTTGTGAATGCACGTCTATTGATTCATACTTGGTTCTATTTTATATTGATTTATGGCTAATCTCAATGTGGTGAGTGGTTCTTTGCAAGATACGAGAAGGGGTAAGGCTAGGCGTAGATGAATGGCTGATGCTTTGTTAGTGTAAAAATTATCGGTAATTAGGAGGCGTGTGAGACTTTTGGATCTTAAAAAGCATCTACAATGCTTGGGGTTGAGCTGAAGCAAAAGGCCTAGTGTTAGTCGGTAGGTTATTCGACCTCGAGAGAGGCTTATAATTAAATTAGACAAGAGTGCGCCTTGAAAAGCATTTTCATGAAACAATAGGTAAATTTTGACTTAGATCAAGAGGTTGTCGATTGCACCAAGTACCCTAGGAATTTTATAATCTCTTAGTATCCCATAGTTGCGATCTTCATTAGTTAGATTTAGAAATTTCATTAGTTTAGTTTAAATTTTTGTTTTACTATCACAATTGTTAGTTTGGATATTAGAAGTATTATAATTTTGTCATAGCATCCCGTTTTCCCTGTGGATCGATGCTCCATGCCAGGTACACTTTATTATGACAAGCGTATACTTGCGTAGAATAGAGCACTACTGTTTATATTTTACATAATTTATATACACACTACGCTCAGCGCTATCAAGTTTTTGGCGCCGTTGCCGAGGAAAATCGGTGTTTTATGCTAATATCAATACTAAGTGCTTCTTTAATACTTCAAACTTTTTTTATGTATATATTTGTGTGGTTTTTGAGTTTTTGATACTTTTTGTTTTCTTTTTGCATAAATTTTCAGGTTAAAATCACAATGGAGCCGATCAGCGAGTTGACAAATGCATTGGCTCACCTTGGCGACAACTAAAATGTGATTGATGAGCATCAAGAAGATTAATGACTCAAGTGCGAGAGTCAGTGTGGCAACCATATGGATCAATGGATTATGCTAAATATGGAGGTACCATACTTGAGCAATCATAATTTTAGATGGAGCCACCACCCAAACACCTCATGGAATACAAGCTATACCATTCGCACCTCCTGAGTCAAAGATCAAGCCTAGAAGAAGCTATGGATGAATTAAGAAGAACTCCAGCTGCATTTACCATAGCCGCAGCCTGAATTTTCAAGATCAATGGATGAAATGGACTACTCTCAGGTTAGGTTGCCTCGAGTTTTTTAATCCAAATGAGATGTAAGTCAACCTCCACATGAGAATGACAAAGTTAGAGGCAGCATTAGTTGAAATGAAAAGAGTTCATGCTGAATGTGCGACATCTCAAGTTCAATTCATGGAATTGACAAGGGCTAATGTTCAAATTCAGCATACACCATTCGATAACTTGAAAGAAGAGATGGCTCCAATGGCCACTTCTAGTACTCAACACATTTTGAAAGAACAACCTAAAGATGAGAAGTATGAGTATGAAGAACTAGTGGCAAAATATATGAATGAACAAGAGAATATGGCTACAATGTCCTTTGAAGGACAACATGAGAGTTCGCCATCTACTCTTGGAGTGAATATAAAAGAAGAAAACTGGAGCTATAATGAAGAAATCACTGAGGTAATGAAGAACTTGAGAAGCTTAAAGGTGGAGGATGATGATGCAGAAACTTGAAATACTTAGTTGAAAAGGAAAAGAGTCAACTTCTCAGGAATCATGAAAATTAAGAGGAAGTTGTAGAGACTTTTCCGGAGATGACTTTATGGGGTGAGATGCATGAAGAGTGAAAAATGAAGACTTGATCTCATGAGTGAGGTGGATGAGTACATCATTCATGAGCAGCCAGGTGAGAGGAACCATTGTAAACAAAAAAATTTAAAAAAAATAGAAAATCAAAAAATAATAAGATTGTGGGAAGACTATGTGCTCAAGTTGCTGATTGAGCACAACTATCAAAACCTCTTGAAGGATGGAGGCAAAAACACCAACCCATCAGAGTAGTTGGTAGAATCTGTTTGGACTCGAGAAAAGCGGGCGACTCGCGGGAGCGACCCGAGCTTAAAAGTTTTCTTTCCTTTTTCTATTTCGTAGTTTAGTTTTGAGTTTTTTTTTAATAAATTTTCATGCTTGATTTGTTTTTACGTGTTTTAGTTTTTAATTTCAGGTTTTGGGGATTCAAATCTGGTTTGGAAGCTAAAGGTTGAAAGCTTGAAGTTCAATAGTGCAGGTGAAGCCAAGAACCCGAGAAGCCATATTCAAGCACCCCCTTCATTTTGGACTTAAAGTCTAACCCTCTTAACACCTCTTTTTGCCACTCCAAAGCGAGCCATATTCATTGGAGCAACTTCGAGGAGACGATCAGCTTTCGGGAGTACTCCATTATCCATTCTTGCTTTTGTTTCACGGTAAGGGACAATGTTTAATTCAAGTTTGGGGGTGAATTCAATTTATTTTTATTTTTTTCAAAAATCCAACTTTTGTATCTCCTTACCTATTTTAGTTATTCCTTTATTTATTTAGGTTGTTTGCATGAGTTTTTCTTTCTTTCTTTTGTTTGTTTCATGTCTCATATGAGTGAGTTTGATGCCTTGTTGGCTTGTAGAAGGTCATTTTGAACACAAACATTTGAAAAATGCAAGTGCAAAGTGGATTGGACCCTTAGGTTTTAAATGATTTGGAGTGTGCTTGCTTGGTATGGGTGACTTAGCTTAGTCACCTCCCTTGTGCCTCAAGAAACTATTTCTCAAGGAATCTATCACACACACACTTTTGGTCTCCCTTATACCTTGGTCGAACTCTTTGCCTTGAATTCAAGTAACGGCAGAGATTCTAACCATCTAAGTGATGGGCCGCAATCAAAGAGAGGATTGCCATTGAGCCCCAACTAAAAGAGAAAAATGAAAAAACAATGAAAAGTGAAAAAGAGAAAGAAAAAGAAAAAAAGTCAAAAAATAGGTTTGTGAATAAGAATTAATTGGATCATCCAATCGGAATTCCGGGCACAGTCTGAGGGGCCTTTCAAAGCCTAATGCCTTTAGCCAACTGGCTGGGAGTCATTGACTTCACTGCCCGCTACATGGGACAGAAGATGGATCCTTCCCACAACTTAGGGCCTTTGAGTTTGGTTGAGTGTTCGGGGTGAAGTTTGAAGGGAATTTAATGCCTGGTGCCCTTGGTGGTGGGAGTCACCCAGTGGTCCCCTTCTGAGGAACCTCATCTAAAACTTGATAGGCGTTTAGTGAGTGTGTATATAAAATTATGCAGAAAAATATAAACAGAGTGCCTATTCTACGCAAGTATACGCTTGTCAAGTAATAAAGTGTACCTAAGTACGGATATCGATCCACAGGGAAAATGGGGATGCTAAGTGACAAAATTATAATACTTCTCTAATATCGAACTAACAATTGTAGTAGTAAAACAAAATTTAAACTAAACTAATGAAATTTCTAAATCTAACTAATGAAGATCGCAACTAAGGGATACCAAGAGATTATAAATTCCAAGGGTACTTGGTGCAATCGGACAATCCTCTTAGATCTAAGTCAAAATTCTACTCTATTGTTTCATGAAAATGCTTTCCAAGGCGACTCTTGTCTAATTTAATTATAAGCCTCTCGAGGTCGAATAACCTACCGACTAACACTAGGTCTTTGCTTCTCATTTCGACCCCCAAGCATTAGAGATGCTTTAAAAGATCAAGTCTCTACGCCTCCTAATTCTAGATAATTTCTACGCTACCGGGCTAATTAGGTTGATTCATCTATGTCTAGTTCTTTACTCCTTCTCGGATCTTGCAAAGAACCACTCACCACATCGAGATTAGCCATAAATCAATATGTAAATAGAACCAAGTATGAATCAATAGGGTGCATTCACAAGAAACAATAGAAAGGAACATTAACAAATAGATATAAACTCATGTTCAATATACAGCAAAACCACTAGATCTACGAATTTAAAGCATGATAGAGGTTTGATACATCATAAACTTAGGATAAAACATGAGAAAAGAGGAAGAAGAAACTATAATGATCAAATGATGGTGAGTCTCGGATTTTCTTCCACAAATCTCATGATCTTCTCCCAAATCTTCAAAAACAGCTCCCAACCTCCTCCTTGGTCCCAAAGTGTGGACAAAAGTCCCCTCCTCCGAGCCCTAGCCGCCTCTTCGTCGTCTCTTTCGGGTTTGAGCTTAAAAACCCTCCATTTTGGGCTCAAAATGGGCTAAAAATCCACCCAAAACCGACCCCGAACGTCGCGACGTCGTTTGGCAACGTCGCTGCAACGTCGCGACGTTGGTTCTCACGACCATGACATTGCTGCAGTCCCATTTTTGCTCAACTTATTAAGGCCATAACTTTGTCATACGAACTCCGGTTGGAGTGTTCTTGGTACCGTTGGAAAGCTCTTGAAGTATAGAATCCATACATATATGGCTTGATGCAATATGAGCTCATATGATAATCACGAAAACTTCAAAATACAGTAGCCTCTCCTGCTGAGGTGCTGAAATGTTTGCTGATTTTCTTCAAGTTTTGGAACTTGCATAGCCTTTGTTGAACTCCAATTTTGGTGTTCTTGGTATCCCTAGAAATATCTTGAAGTGTAGAATCCATACATATATGGCTTGATGGAATAGGAGCTCATATGATGTCTGAAAGGTCAAAATTCAGTAGCCTCTCCTGTTGCTTTTTGTAGCCGGTTTTCCACCAATTTTGCAATTCCACCAAATGGATGACCTGATCATAGGAGTGAACTTTTAGAGCATTAGGGCACTTATTTAACATAAAAACACAAGAAAAACTAACTAAAGCATAGGGATAAAATGAGTATTTAAGATACTCATCACCCATGTAGGAGATTATCACTACTGGGCATTACTCACCCTGTCGAGGGAACATTATTTCAGGTACAAGGAGTGTTCGAGAAGACGACGCTCACTAGAGGCCGATTTTTTGAAGAAAGCCGGATTATGGCTTTGATGTTTTTGTATAACATGTATTAGAATTCTTAATTTTAATATATGTTTGTACTAAGAGTGATGTAATCAACTCTTGAACTACTGTAATATAGTTGGTTAGATTTTTGGTGAGTATTGATGTATGGGCGTGGCGATTTTTCTTTACCGTGTATGGGAGTGCCGTAACATGAGGCAACGGGTATTCCGTGGATTGGCGGGTTGTCCATGAACCCGGGATGATCGTCACATAGTCTCAATTGTTAGAAATAAGAAAAACTAGAATCTATGAAAGAAGATAAAACTTTTTATGAAACTTTTTTATATTATTCAAATTTTTTAACATAAAACTTTTTTTTTTTATGAAAGAAGATTGTCGAACTGAGAACTTACAATCATGATTGGGAAAATAACCAAAATAATCATGAAAACTCTTTAGGGACATTTGACCACTAAACACTAAAATCTAAACTATTAAGTCATTTCTTTAGCTAGACAATGAATAGTTCTATTTGCTTCTCTATGGGCATGACTTATACTCTTAAACATAAATATTTAATTAATGAGACAAATTCCAAATAGAGGACAATAAAACTTGATTTAGAAAAAGTTTATGACAAAAATTTTGTAATATAATATGAACAACTTTATTTTATTTTATTTTCCTCATTCAAAGTGTCAACTCTAAATGAACTTTAGGGCACAAGTTTTGTAATTTAATATAAGAAATTTGACATGTTAATAAATTTAAAGTAGAAACAATTCTTTATACACTTGAAAATAATTTGTTTTTTTTAAGCATTTACAAAATGTTCGAATTAAAGTAATTAGCTACAACATCTCATTTTACAATAAATTAATATTTTATTAAAAATTACCTCTCAAAAAAATGATTAATATTATTCAAAATTTGAAATATAACATCAATGGAATACAACAACAAATATCTTAAGTATTTTTGGTATTTTTGGATTATCAAATGTGTAGGCCTTAAGCCAACCTTTTTTGCTATTAACTGAACTTTGCGTCATTTTATAAAGTTTTTAGCATTTTTTTATTGTGTTTTTATGAATTATATTGTTAACATGAATTAATAAAGTTCTATTTTATTCAAAAAAAAAAGTTGTCTCTTTTCAAAAAGAAAAAAAGAAGAAGATAAGATTAGTATAAATACTAAAAGCTATTTTTGATATTAGAAATTATATATGTATTGGAAAAACTATTTTCTTAAAATTAAAACATGTCATCTCCTTTAAATTCATGTTAGCTTTTGGTTAGATAAAGTAAAAGAGTTGTCCAAATATTTACGATAAATATCAGGTAAGAAAAAAAAAAAGAGAGCACTCTACTTTTTCAATAGTCCCCGCCCCACATCCTATGAAGTCATAAGTTATAGGCTCCTGTTGCCTTGAATTGATGACAAGTCATCAAAGCTTATCAGCCAGCTGCGAGGACTATATTTTATGAGCACAATCATGAAATCTATCATAGGTGTCATTGTTACCTCTTTCCTCACCATGAAATGTACCAAGATGGCCAACTTGCCTCTTTCCTCACCATGAAATCTAGCCTTACAGATATGACGATTGTGACAACATGCCCAAATAGCTGTACCATTCTCAAGCATGACGCTCTTGGATTGAATTCAATGGAGGGTCTTTCCGAGTTTTGGGTTTTGGTAGGGCAATGCGACGACATAAGCCAAAATCTCTCAAGGGTTTTTAGATGAAGAGGCAACTCCTAGTCTTCTTCCGTTGAGTTTCAAAAAGAAAAAAAAAAGAAGAAGATAAGATTAGTATAAATACTAAAAGCTATTTTTGAAATTAGAAATTATATATGTGTTGGAAAAACCATTTTCTTAAAATTAAAACATGTCATCTCCTTTAAATTCATGTTAGCTTTTGGTTAGATAAAGTAAAAGAGTTGTCCAAATATTTACGATAAATATCAGGTAAGAAAAAACAAAAGGCTTTTTCTACTTTAAAACTAGTCCCCCACCCACATCCTATGAAGTCATAAGTTATAGGCTCACATTTTGAGATTGATGACAATTATTCAAGCTTATCGGCGGCTGCGAGGACTATATTTTGTAGACGATCATGAAATCTATCATAGGTGTCATTTGGTACTCTTTCCTCGCATGGGAGAATGTACCAAGATGGCCAACTTGCCTCTTTCCTCACCATGAAATCTAGCCTTGCAGATATGACGATTGTGACAACATGCCCAAATAGCTGTACCATTCTCAAGCATGACGCTCTTGGATTGAATTCAATGGAAGGTCTTTCGAGTTTTGGGTTTTGGTAGGGCAATGCGACGACATAAGCCAAAATCTCTCAAGGGTTTTTAGATGAAGAGGCAACTCCTAGTCTTCTTCCGTTGAGACAGTGTATGTTCTATTAGCGCCCCCCAGATTTCAACGCTCCGTATAGGTCCCATCACGCTTTATAAATGAATGTTTTGATCATGTGAGTTATTTTTGAGATATGTCTGTGCAGATTTCAAAGTACCTCATTTATGGTGTGTATTTGGAAACCAAGAAGATGTTACTTTTCTTATTTTGGTTGTTATTACGGGAAAATGTAGATTAGGAGAAAACTATGCATGCCTTTTCCTTTTTTTTGTAAAATTTGAGAAGCTTGATGATCTTTAGATATGGATAAGAATAGCAGCCATCTTGTTAATTTTTATTTATGAACTCTACTATGTTTTTAATGGTATTAAACAAGGCCTTTTTAAAATTGATCCATAGACTTATTGCGATCTTGAGCTTCTGTTTGTTGCTTGGACCCCGGCCATCTTGGCACGAGTTTTAAGTGAGTCGTTCAGGCTGATTATGTTAACCCTTCTACAAAAGTACTAAGGAAAGAAAATAAAAAGTAAAATATAGAGGAAAATTGGAAAGAAAGAAAGAAAGTTTGGAAGAAAATAAAAAAATATTTTTTAAATTTGATAAATTAATTATATATGTTTATTCAACACCCAATTCTCTCTATTATAAAGGACGAAGAATTTTAAAAAATGTCATAATTTTGAAGAATTATGATTATGTTGGTACACATCTATAAAATTTTAAACTTCATAATAAGATTACTCATTCAATGGGGAAACAATTTAAAGAGAGAGAAAGAATGTTAAATGATGGTTGTTTGATATTTTATCATTAGACATAGTAAGAAAAACTCATTTCCATGAGGACTACAAATTTATTATTTGGATGGTAAACAATTTGAAATTTTTATCCAAATGCATTAATGTTATAATTTTGTTTGTTATTTTGAATTTGGTGTCCAAAAGCTCCAAGACATAATGAATACTATAAATTTTTGTTTTGATTGTTTTCAATTATCTCCTTTTAGCCTTTTAAAATAGTTTGCTATTTATGAATTTGTGGATATGTGCTCATGGTTCAATTTTATGAACTTTTCTATTGGTTAATTTGAGCATGAATGCAATAAGATTTATGTTTATATGTGTTTCTTCCTCAACCTAGTATGAAATTTATTTTTAAATTATATTTGTCTTGTTTTATGAAGTAGAATAATAGTGAAAGTAAAGTGATTTATTATAATATTGCATTAATTCGTGATACAAATATTTCAATTTCACTTATTGGTTCATTTTTTAGAAATTTCAACCATCACTCCTTTTGTTCTCTGGGTGCATATTTGGATAAGGCTAAATAATTAGCCTTCCCCATTTTGTGTACTTGGAGAACTATGGGGAAATGCTGCTAATTTTTTTCTAAAGTGAAACGAAACATAATAGCAGTTGACACATAAGGATTATGTATTCCTATATGGGATAAGAACCACCTCCTAAACTAGAAAGTTGGAAATGCTAGAAAGCAAATATAAGACACATAGTCTAAGTTGATTTTAGTTTAACAAGATAGAATGATCGTTAATTATGTTTCTAGGTTTAATATTTTGGTAATTAATTTTGTTACAATTTATGGGAATATACATATTAAGCGATTTTGAAGATACAAGAGTGAACAAAGACTTAGATAAATCTAATATATCTTGATTTTTCATTTATATGGTAGTACATAGACTAGATAAGATCTGTAATTCTATAAGAGAAACATCATTTTACTTTGGTTAGGTACATATGAAATTACATATATTCAATAGATGGAACATTATGAAGTAATAAGAGACATGCATTTTTTAAATTAATAATTTATGGCATAGACTACAGCGATAAGGAATTGAATAACACAAATTTAAATTTAGTATCCCACATTGATATACTTGTAGACAACATGGGTATATTGTGATGATTCTTTTTTGGTATATGATATGGGACTGAAATTTCAAATTAAAGTTAAAACAATAACTTATTGTAGAACCAAAAAAGTGATATAAAGCATGAGGCAAAAACCCTTATTCTTAACAAGTTGATTATAATGCTAAAATTCTTCGTGGTTTAAGATTTTGTGTATTTGAATCATATAATGGATTGAAGTTTGATGTTTAAAGATAGAAGGTCAAGGGAGTACGAGGAAAGAGTTGAATGCTTCATTAATTTTGCATTACAACATTGTCCGAATCAAATTAGTGGTATTGACCATAGTTATCATAGATGGTATTGGTATGGAGAAGCAGGTCCTACTAGTAAACAACCAAGTGAAATGACACAGTGTTATGATACGATGGATTGTGGTGATGTTGCTACTACAATAGAAATGGTTCATGCCACAAAAGATGAATGATTGATCCAATGTCATTCAAACAATTGCTTAAAGATGCTGAAAAACCTTTGTATCCTGGTTGTGTATAATTTACGAAGTTTTTTGCATTAGTTAAATTGTACAACGTGAAGACACAATATGGGTGGTCAGATAAAAGATTTTCATATTTGCTCCAAATATTAGGGGATATGCTTCCAGTCAACAATGAGATGCCTTTATCTATGTATGAGGCTAAGAAAACATTGAACGCATTAGGCATGGAATATGAAAAGATACATGCATGCCTAAATGATTGCATACTTTACAGGAATGAGTTGAAGGGTGGAAGGCAAACAAGGTAGAGGTGAGAAACACTAAAGTTCACGGAAAGGTTTTGTGGTATTTCCACTTTATCCACAGAGTTTAGAGGATGTTTTAATCTCCCAAAACAGCTAAAGACCTAAAATGGCATGCACGGGGAAGAGAAAATAATGGTAAACTTCAACACTCGATAGATTCCCCAAAGTGGCAACTAGTGAACCAAATGTGGCCTAAATTTGCTTCAGATTGTAGAAACTTAAGACTTGCCATTTCAGCAGATAGCATCAATCCTCATAGCTCTATGACTAGTAAGCATAGTTGTTAGCATGTCCTCCATGATAACCTGACCTTCCCCACTAGGTTATGCATGAAGAGAGGTACGGTATTATCTTTGCTAATATCAAGACCGACAACTGGTAATGATGATATCAGTATTTGCGACACCTTTAATTGGATGATTTGAAAACTTTACAGGAGGTAGGGGTGGAAACATAGTGCACATCAAAAAGAGTTTTTCACATTAAAGGCTATTTTGATATGGACAATTAAGGATTTCCCTGCATATGGGAACTTATCCGGTTGCACCGTTAAGGGATATTATGCTTGTCCGATATGTGGTGAAGAAACATATTCACATTGGCTAAAACATGGGAATAAGAACTCATATACAAGCCATAGAAGATTTCTTCCATGCAACCATCCATTTAGAAAGCAAAAGAAGGCATTTAATGGTGAACAAGAGTTTAGGTTGCCTCCAAAAGAACTTATTGGAGATGAAATTTTTAGAAAGTTGTCTGATTCATAATTCATGGGGAAAGAAGAAGGTGAAACAATGTCAATCTTTGTTAATCCTACAAGTTGGTAAGGAAAAAAGAAGTTTACTATTCTTTGAACTTGAATCTTGAGATATTTCTATATTATTAACGGTTGTCATGCATATTGAGAAGAATGTTTGTGAGAGCATCATTGGAACTTTGCTTAATGTTCCTGGTAAAACAAATGATGGAGTAAAGTCTCGACTTGATCTTGTTGAAATGGGCATACGGCCAAACTTAGCACCCAAATTTTGGTTGAAACAAACTTATCTTCCCCCTGCATGTTATACTCTAAGTAGAAATGAGAAGAAAAGAGTATTGCAAACTTTGGCTGATTTGAAGGTTCCTGAAGGTTATTGTTCAAACTTTAGAAACCTTGTGTCTATGGAAGAGCTAAAGCTTAGTGGTCTTAAGTCTCATGATTATCATGCACTTATGCAACAACTATTGCCAGTAGCAATTAGATCTGTGTTGCCTAATGATCGGAGTGAATCATGCATGCATTCCAGTACAATTTCTATGTGTTTTTATAGCTCAAATTGTATGATTCACATTCATATTCACTAATATTGCACTAATCCCCCATACTATAATGTTTATATGACATGTCGATACTGGAATAAAAAAGGAAGCTAAACAATAGCATAAAAGAATCGAAGAAAAGAAACACAAAGAAGTGCAGCTTCCTATTAAATATGTTTTCCTATTATACACTTCTAAGACATTCTAAATAAGTGGAGCTAGTATCATATTTCATGTCTATTGAATAGTTTCAAGTTCTATTTGAGCTTAATTGATATATATAAATAAATGTTGCTTATATGTTAATATTCTAAATTCAATTTTAGATTAGACAAGATAAAACAATCACTCACTTATTTCATATTGATTGAAATTTTAAATGAATTCTACCTATTTATATTATGAATAAAACAAAAAGATTTACAACAATATCTTACCAAATATAGAAGCATATACAATTCATATTCAACTTTTTTGCAGAAATTACATCATCAATTTCAGTTGTCAAGAGGAAGGTTTGAAATTTCATCCCAAAGACATTGATTGGAAAGTTAACTTTGAGCGCCGGTTTACCCTCCAAAAATGCTGAAATTGTTTTAGAAAACAATTGTATATCTCTAGGATTTTCATATTTGATTTTCTTTAGGGATGCTTGTATCTTCTTCATTTTATTCTTCATTTTGCTAACGTCCTAAACACATATAAATAGATGCATGACATTAAGAAAACAAACCAAGAGTGTGGGAAAATACAACCTTGGAAATTTAGTTATAACACTAATATTCACCTCATCATTTTCTTCATCTATCACAAATGCTTGAGCCACAAACCTCATATCCGACAACTTCCTTATTGTATAGATGTTTTTCGACAAGTGGGAATGGAAGAAGTGCATTAGGTTGAAGAGGATAAATGATGACCACTAATATATCATAATCAATAATGGAACTTTTAAAATCTCGTAAATAAGTTTCATATACAACAATGTTCCCTTCAGTTTGAAGAGCCAATTTGCATTTATAAACCTGTAAAAACATACATTTATAAACCTGTAAAAACATATATTATAATCTTTAATCTTTAATTTTAGTTATTTTATATATTGTTTTTACAAACTTAACCTAGGAAAAACCATATTTACCTAAGTTAGTTGAGAAGCTTTTACAATCCCTTGTGATGACGGGCCCTCCACATGAGCACTATAATGAGCCTTTTCTTGTATTTCTTCATGTTGCAACAATTGTTTCCTTATGTTTGTACTGCTCACTTAAGAGTGGGGTATGAGGGGTTCCTTTTTTTAGCTTTCAAAGCAATAGTCTCTCTTCAAGGATCTCTTTCTCCGCAACATCCTTCGTATTCCTCTTCTTCAGGAGCTTTTGAAGGTGTTGGTGTGTTGAAGAATTGTCCACCCTTTCTCCTAACTCGTCCAAGATGCTCTGGTGTACCCAATGCTAAAGTAAGGATATCTTTTTTACCAACGCATGTAATCTTCCCTTCCTCAACATCAGCCACTGCTGTTCTCCAAAATATAAGATGCTTCAAGAGTCATATAAAATAGAGAACAAATAAATTGAAGCTATATATATATATATATATATATATATATATATATATATATATATATATATATATATATATATATATATATATATATATATATATATGTACATATATATATAGGTTTGACAACTTACAATATTTTCTACTACAACCCTTGTAACATCATCATATTACTCTCATTCTTGCTAAGATTCCGCTAAGATCCGTTTATAAATAGGTTTCCTAAAACCTGTCTTTTGCATCTTTCAAAAAATAAAAAAAGGTAATCATTAAATTTTACAAAGGTAAAAGTCCAATTAAATAAAATAAACTAATTCAACTTATCAATTCTTCTTGAAGTCCTGCATATCCTTTCCTACTCACTCTGTAGTCACTGAATGTTTTGCCTCCTTTCGTTTCCCTTTTTTTATTTAATTTCAAACTCTTTTGACAACCTATTAGCCACTAATTTTCTCCAATCTTCTATTGGAATGTAATTATATTCAATTGGTGGCTGCAAAAGGTGTTCGGGCTTATCCTTATATGGAAGGATATACTCTTTTGTCAATGTGTGCTTGAATGATCTAAAGCTAGTCCTTATGGATGATATGATGTTGTTTTTGCTATTCTCATCAACCAAGAATGCACCCTACAATATAAGAATATCTTAATTATTCAATAAGCATGTAGGCTATATACAAAATGTAGAAAAATAATTTCACAAGATTACTATATACCTTCACACAATCCCATAATTTCTCCTTCAATTCAGTTGGCACTACCCTCCAATCAATATGATATACTGGCACCATGGTTCGTGCTAACACACCCAAGTATGAGGTTAGTTGTACATATCCATTCCCCACTCCCTCACCATCATCATTATATTGAATATCAATCTTCACTCATTCACTTATCTTTTTCACAATTTTAAGTTTTAAAGTTGGGCTTTTTAACCTTTTCGGTGAAGTAATAATTTTTTTTTCTCCTCTTTCATCCATCTACATGTGTGACGCCCCAAATCCCAGAGGTCCGTTGACTACCCGTCAACCTCGAAAGCCTTCGTGATATGGATTGACTGACATCTCCACGAAAATCGGGCGAGAGTCTCCTTTGTACGAGAGCTCACCCTTAGTACATAACATGTCCCGACACATCCATGACCATATAGGGTCAAATGAGAGTAAATAATGGCCCACTTGGGCCTGCATCATCACTTTCAACCAATATATCCCAGCCAAATACATATCTCATGGTTCAAGTTGATAATTCACTCTTATACAAACATATATCAAAATTCTAGATTCTAATACATGTATACATAATAAAAACCCAGCCCGCATATTGACTTTCTTCTAAAGTGGCCTCTATGATGAGTCGTCTCTCGTGCGCCTGGCACCTAAAATAATATCTCGGCAGGGTGAGCTAATTTTCAGTAGTGGAATCACCCTAATTGGGCTACTCTCCACCTAAGTGCATATGCAATGCTCCAATGAAAACATACATTCAAGTAAATCGTGATCTGCTTGAATGTCTACGCCAGTCAACTCATATCTGAGTCCTCACCGACTCCCTCACACTTGCCTAAGCCCGCGTATGAAACCTTATTTTCAACAAAGATGTTTGTTTTATTTATGGACAACCCTCGGAGTATAAGTAGTGGGCCAGGCTCAGATATTCTATTTAGGTGAATGACCCTCAGATATATCAATCAAGACTGACTCAGGCGGTGATATTTTATATGGACTACCCTCGATAATTATTATTTAGTCAACCCTCGAAACCATTCTCTCAGAATCACCTCATGCACTCACTCCTACTTGTTCTAGGGTGCCCCGGTGCATATACAAGTTTTGTAATCACCAATTCAATACAATTTATATAACACATGCGAATATATATAACATGATATACATTTACATAATTTAATCACAAAAACATGTTATGTAATTTCACAATCCATTACACAAAAAATTAGCTCACTTGGGCTAATTATCCAACACGAGCAATTCGATTTGAATTACTCAATCAAACGCATTATTTCACAAAAATTATTTTGTGAACACTATTCTCGGGAACAGTGAAACCCTCGGGTTACTGTTCGTGGTTCATGATTGTGTTCCGGCCTCATACCATCAACACAAGATTTATTTCATAAATTTATGAAATAAACACCCAAACAACTACGGTCATGGTATTAATATTTGAAACTCATAAATTTCAACAATCATCGGTTCACTTTGTGGAACCTAATTTCCATGACCATTTAGGCCACACACATCACGATACAATTTATTCATCAATTTCCAACTCAAAACACCCAAAACAGTCTGTGCAGTGTCACGGACTATCCAAATGATTTCTAAAAACAATTCCACATTTTGGTCTGCAGTTTGGGATTGTCAATAGTTCGGGCGCAATTGACCGAAACATTATAAACGGCTTAAATAAAGTGTAAAACCCAAGTAGGATAAATCCTACCTCCGGGCAGTTTGTCAAGCTCCCTCGGCAGACCGCATTGTCTCTCTCTTAGAACGACCTTCCTTCTTGCTCCGAAAAATTCCGACGGTCGGATTTGCGGAGATTTGAGAGAATCTCTCTCTCTACAAGAAAATCGCCATTGTAGCCTCTGCATCTAATTTCTCTTCTCTCACGTTTTCTCATTTTTGACATTTGAAGAATGACACTATTCCCTATTTTGGCATAATATGTTTAATCATTTCAAATGTGTTTATCCCCAAGCTTTGGATTTTCGGCATTTAATCCTTTATCTAGACCGTCAGATTCGTCGTCTCTCTGCCACGTGCGCGTATGTAACGTGATACGTGTTATATGTGACTTTCGCGTACAAAAGTCGTTTTTCGTAGCGGCTCGATCTTATCGGCTTGATGCAAATTGAGCAAGTCGTATTCGAATTGACAAAATTCGGCGTGGTAACTAGATTTTGCGAGCGATTCAAGCCCATGAAATCATTTCATCGTCCGAGATCTAGAGAATAAATTTCGGATTTTAACCAAGGCAGTTTTTTTCGAAATTGGAATTTCTCGGGTCTTACAACATGGCAATTAAAAGAATATGATCAATCTCATTGTAAAACCCAAGAAAATTTCATTTTTTTTGAAAATGGTAAAACGGTAATTTTGCCAAAATAGTATAGGCTAAAACTTGGAAATTTTCTAGATCTCGAATGATGAAATGGACTTCACCATTGGAATGATCTGTGAAATTCGCTACTATCGAATTTCGTAGGTTAAAGTGGTGAATTTGGCGTTTTCGAGAGGCATAGGGGGTCGGGTGACACATGGCATGATCATGTGATGTCATGTGGCAACCTAATGGAGTGACACATTGCAAAAGCCATGTGGTGCAAGTGAAATGCATGGCTCACATTTAGCCACATCTCATATGATGCAATAAATTGAATAAAGAAAATAAATGAAAAATGAAGGAAAAACATTAGCCACACAAATGGCATGAGGCAATAGGAGGGAGATTCTCATTGTTATAGATCAGTGTGCTCCAAAGGGGAGAAATGAGAGAAAAGAATGAAAGAAATGAAAAGAAAGGGGAATAGAACAAACAGGAAAGAAGAAACGGGATAAGAAGAGAGAAAATGGGAGAGGAGGGAATTGGAAAAAAATATCTTAGGAAACCCAGCGATACATTGGAAGCGAAAGAAAAAAAAAATAATAAAAGGATGAGAAAGGAGGAAAAAAGTGTGAAGAATAAGAGAAAAAAGAAAAAAAGGAAGATTTCCAAATTTTTACAATGTTTCGATAATTGAGTTAGGTAGCTTTGAAATTAAAGTTGTTATTCTGAAGTCTGCAGTGATTTAGAAACGAAAAGTTCGGTGTTTCCACGCTCAGAGTGGGGTTTCTTTTACTCGGGTTCCTTTTTATTTAAGGGTCGTAAATGGCCGTGTGGGTCGAATCGAACTCTGGGGCCAGTTGACGATCCGGGCCAGGCTTTTGAAGGTGGTATCCGTAGGAATTTTGGTTAAAGTGTGGAAAATGCATATTAGACTTTAATTATAGCAGGTTTGGACGTTCATAATGATTTTAAGTTGGTTTTGATTTTGAGGGTGTTGTCGGGAATTGGTAAATTGTTAACATATATATATATATATATATATATATATATATATATATATATATATATATATATATATATATATATATATATATATTTATTTATTATTTATTTATTTATTTATTTATTTATTAGAGTGTTGAGGGGCTGTCGTAGCCATGGTGATAGATCAGGACCAATGGGCTGTTATGAATTTATAGAGACTGTTTTTTTGAGGCGGTTTAGGTCGAGTTGTGGCTAAAATTTTAAGCATTAAAAGAAAAGCTAAAATTGCAATTTAAGTCTAAAATTTTTATTATAATGAGAATAGGTTATTTTATGTGAAGTGTTTTTTTTTTTTTTTTGTTATGATTGACATTTAATAACAGCTTGCTAAATATGTATCGGATATGTTAATATATGTAAGACAGAAATTTCAATTTACGGAAAAATGGCAAAATACATGTTTGGTCCAAAATCAGAAATTTATTCTCTAGATCTCGGACGGCGAAATGGATTTCACAGTTAGAATCGTCTCGCGAAATCTAAGCTAACAAATCAAATTCAAAACGGTGAATTTACTTACGTTTTCTCCAGCATCCCAGTATCGATCTTGCAGGAGAAAACGACTCGTGATGTGACAAAAGTCACCTATAACATGTACACATGTTACGTGAGTAGAGAGATGATGGAAATGGACTGCCGAGATAGTGCCAAATGTTGAAAATCCAAGCTTGGGGACATAGATGGCATTATAGAATTTGTTTTAAATGATAATAAGACAAGCGAAACAGTGTCGTCTCACCTTGATTAAAAGAGCGAGCATTGGGGGGAAAAAGGGGATCTGATGTATTTTTTATGTTTGATGAGTATCAAGCTTCTCCTAGATTTAGGCGATCCGACCGTCGGAATTCTTCGGGGCAAGAAGGAAAGTTGTTCTCGTGGAGGCCAGCGCGTGGTACCGGTCTCTTGGGTTTGACAAACTCCCATTAGGGTAAAGGGTTTCATCCTACTTGTTTTACTCTTGATTTAGAAACGTGGTATTTTGGTGGTTTGATGTGAGCAGTAGTTTGATCGATCTAGTTGGGACGAGAAGTGTAAAAATGGCACCCCTTTTGGACAGTCGTGAATAGAATATGGACTGTTTGGGTGCGTGTGTGATCGTGTGCATTAATTCATGTGTTGAAGTCTCGTGTAAGTAGGAAATGGCCATGAAATTCGGGTTCCCAAAATTGAGCAGATCAGTTGGATATTGATAGTAGTGAGCAGTAACCCGAGGGTTTCTTGTTCATGTGAATAGTATTTCATGAAAAGAAATTTTTGTGTGAAAACGTGTTTAATTTCGAGTAATTCAAGTTGAATTGCTAGGTGCTTGATCATTAGCCCATTGTTTAATTTTTTGATGTAATGGATTGAAATTACATGACATGTTTGTGTGATTTAATTATGTGCGATCTTATGCATGTTATATATTTACATGTGTTATATAATTGTATTAGAATTGGCATCCGCCGTTCCCTTATGCACTAGGGCACCTAGAACGATAGAGTGAATGCATGGTGATTATGAGGAAGTGGTTTGGAGGTTGACTAATAATAATAATTATCGGAGGGTAGTCCATTATAAAATATCAATCGTCGGTCGATGATTGATATACATCGGAGGTTGTCCACTAAATAGATCATCAGTCGATCCTATATCGGAGGAGTAATCCTAATTAAAAACTTATATCTTTTGTTTTGGTAAATAATGTTTCTCATACGTGTGCAGTGTGAGGGAGGTGATATTCTGAAGTCTGGTTGATCAGTAGGCCTGACCAGTAAGGATCATGCGACTACTGAATATGTTTCATTGGGCTGTACATATGCGCAGGTGAAGAAGTAACCGGTAAGAAGTCGATTCCACTAGCGATGCTGCCCACGATCGGGGATGGTAGTACTCAGGTACGAGGAGCGGTCGAGCAGGCTTTCATCTGAGGCCGTTTGAAAGAATGGGAGTTATGGCTTTGGTTTTGTTGCTGCTACACATGTATTAGAACTCTATAAGTTTGATATATGATCTCATAAAGATATTTTATTACCTCTTGGAAACTGTGTATATATAGTTAGGTTTGTTGCACTGATAGTATTGGTTTGTGGGCCCAGTGAATTTCGTTTACTCATATATATGTCATATTGAGCTGTTTGTAGCCAGGTTTGTTCTTGGTAGGCTCCACGTGCAGGGGCTACGCCCGATTTTCGTGAATAATGTCGGTTGCAGAGCGTTCCCGCGGTATTCTAGCGGGTTGACGGGTAGTCAACAGACCCCGAGAATTGGGGCGTCACAATATATGTGTATTTAAATGTATTAACATAAAGGATGTGAATTATATATGTTTACATAATTTGCCAGTGTCACGATTAGGTAAGGCGTTCCATGTAGTGTGCATCATACATGTAACATGAGAGCGCAACGGTGGCATTAGCATTGCATATGCCGCGGACATCGCATTATATTTGGGTGTCATGCATGGGTGTGGTAAATATCATCCATTGTTGATGAATGGGTAGTGAGCTCGTGTCACGCCCCGTTTTCCGGGACGTGAGACTCAGGACTGGAACTCTTAACCTGATTTTTTTTTTTTTTTTTTTTCTTAGAGCGGTACTGTGGGTATGGCCCATCATATAACAGGATTAAAATATCATTTACCGAGTCCCATTTACAAATACAAAACTGTACTTTTACATTGTCGAGCATGGAACACATGTGTTGAACCCTTACAAGTGTTAGCCCATTGTATGCGGATGTTTGCTGATGTCTTCTCTTATACCTACACGGATTAAAAACCGTGCTAAACTGCAGCAGTGGGAAACATTTCTTATGCATATACACATTTAGCATATAACAATAACGAGATAATATAAATTTCATGCATTTATATTATGAACTATCACAGTACTTCTTCTTATAAATGACTAAGCTTATTCGGATCTCCGTAGGAATTCTGGATCTTATTCTTATGCGAGAACATATCCTTATAACGGACTTATATGCATTCGGGAATCCGTGAGGAGTTACGAGATCTTATTCTTATGCGGAACATATCCTTATAACGGACTTATGTGCATTCGGGAATCCGTGGGATTCTGAGAACTTATACTTATACGGACTTATGTTTATTCAGGACTCCCTTAGGAGTTACAGAACTTATAATTATTCTACTGGAACATATCCTTGTACTTTAGGTCGCCTCGAAGCATTCGTATTTCGGGATCTGAAGTACCAGTAGGTACTATAGGAACAATTTTGTTGGTGCAGGAATTGCGTAGGTCTTCTGGTTGAGATTCATATACGGTGCGTGGGTGCTCCGGGACTTATGCTTATCTTACGGGATCGTGAGTGCTCGTGAGTCGCTACGGATCTGAGTACGTGAGTGCTCTTGGACTTATGCCAATCTGCGATGCGGGAGTACCCGTAGGTGCCCCTGCGGGTTTATGCGGATCTGGGACTTATCGGATGCGAAATTGCGTAGGTACTACGAGGAACTTATTCGGATGCGGGGTACAGTAGGTACTCGGGACTTATTCGAATCTTGGACATCGAATCTGGGAGTACGTCGATCTTCTGAGCGGTCAGATCTGAGACGAGAACTTAATCAGTGCTGGAGTGCAGTAGGTCTTCTGAGCGAGATCAGTCTGAGACGAGAACTTAATCGAATCTTTGCGGAATACGGTAAGGTACCTCTGAGCGGTCAGTCTGACGAGCTTAATCAAATCTTTGTTTTTAGTAGGTCTTATGAGAGATAAGATCTGGGGACGGAGGCAATCAGAATGCTGGAGTACGTAGGTACTACATAATAGATCGAATCTGAGAGCAGGAACTTAATCAAATCTTTGGGTACCGTAGGTACTACGAGAGCGGATCAGATCTACAGGGACGAGAACTTATTCGGATCACGGGGACTTAGCAGATCTGAGTGCAGAAGTAGGTGCTACGGGACTTGTCGGATCTGAGGACTTGTCAATCTAGGAGTCCGTGGGAGTACTACTAAACATTTCGAATCTGAGTGAGGAACTTGTGGGATCAGGACATCGGATCTGGGAGTACGTAGGTCTTCTGGGACAATCGAATCACGAGGACTTGTCGGGATACGGGGGTGCAGTAGGTGCTACGGAACATATAAGATCTGAGGACAGAACTTATTCGGATACGGGACTTATCGGATACGGGAGTACCGTAGGTACTCTGGCAGGACTTGTCGGATCTGAGGGAACTTGTCGGATCACGGGAGTACCCGTAGGTGCTACGGAACATCTCGGGAATCTGGGACGGAACTTATTCGGATCAGGACTTATCGGATCTGGGAGTACCGTAGGTACTACGAGGAGACTTGACCCGGATCTGGGACTTGTCGGATCTGAGGGTACAAGTGGGTACTACGGAACACATATAAGATCTGAGTGAACTTATTCGGTCTGGGTTATCGAGGATCACGGGAGTACCCGTAGGTACTACGGGACTATCACGAGACGAGAACATCGGATCTGAGGAGTACGTAGGTACTACGGGACTTATGGTCTGGGTACCCGTAGGTACTTCTGAGAACATTTCGGATCTGGGAGTACGTAGGTACTGGGCTGTCGAGAGGCAGAGTACCGTGGGTGCTACGGGATCATATTCGGAGGCAGGAATTGCAGTAGGTCTTCTGAAACGGATCGGAGGCACATTCGGATCTTTCTCTTGATACGTATTGAGTCTTATCATATAATTGTTTGACTTCCTAGACCCGGAATGGGATGTGGGACGACGATAAGTACCGGTGATGCTGTCGATGCAGGTGCCGTAGCACTAGTCGAACGGGAGTCTTGTGGCGGCCAATCGAACGAGGTCTTGCGTGGCACTTAGCGGGATGCAGAAGTCTTTGTCGGGAGTCTTAGGAGCATAATCGGGAATGCAGTACTGTGGAGTCTTGGGAGCACTAATCGGAATGAAGTACCTAATCGGGAAGTCTTGAACCTTGTCGGAGATCTGCAGAAGTACTATTCGGGCGGAGTAGTCTTTGTGTCGTTTATCTTAGTCTTAGGTGGTTTCTGATTATATGAGGAGTCGATAAATAGGGCATTCTTAGCCCCCTTAGGTGTTCATGACGGTCGTCCTTTATTTGCAGTAAGGTATGATCGTGTAATGCGCCTATTTGCATGGATTCTTATTCTTCTTGAATCTACTATGCAATTGGAATCAATTCATTCGGATCATCGAGCTAAAGTTATGGCATTTCATGCCAAATAGTCGGTTCAGATTTTTCAGTACAGATTACGGCCTTTATTTTCCAGTGCCTTGTCTCGATGTTGGCACTGGATCTTTGTATATTTTAAAGTTAAGGTGCTAAGGGTTCTATTCCAACTGGAATCTTTCATTCGAGCACCGAAACTCCAGGATACGTCAGAAACAAGCTCGGGTATACTATGATCAACTGATGCAGGAAATGGGCTTGCACATAGCCCCACTTTGAGGGAATTTTTGAGCTATCTAGAGTCAGAATTTGGAGATACCTATAAGATATGTTAGGTTCTCCTTGAAGTCTATTTTACGTAGGCACTTGAATCACTAAAATCGGATAAGAAATGAGCAAGTTATGGCAAATTCAGCGAGTCGAAAGCAGGAAGGCGAACGAGGTTGTCTTAGGTACAAGTCTAACTTGTACCGGTCTGGATGACAAAAATGACGAACCGAAGTTGTACCGGTACAAGCTCAAAATTGTACCGGTACACGAGTCACTAGGAATGCCCGGAATGTGTTTTTCTCACATTTTCCATACTTTTGATCCCCGATCACTTCTACACTTCAAACCGTAAAACAATTCCCGAAATTCACCTTGGAATCCTCTTTCTCTTTCAATTCCTCTTTCAATTTCATATATTTCTTCAAAAAATCCATCATGGATTTCTTCCCAGCTCCCTTCTAATATGGGTTATAACCCCATACACAAACAAAACATGAGGATTAGTTAGGGTTATTCTAAGCCTAACTCAATTACTCTCCATTAACCATGGATTCATCCTCGAGAGGATTTCATGAGCTTAACTTGTGCCATATGGGGTTTTACCCACCTTACTTTATATCATTTTGGGTTAGATGAAACCCTAGCAAAAAACCCCCCATGTTGGGGATAGCTACTAACCAACCAAGCATGGAAATTCATACATAATCACATAAAATTCATAATCAAGGTGAGTTTCCATACCTTTTTGGCTTGATCCTCTTACTCTTCTTCTCTTCTTGCTTCTTAACCTTGCTTCCCATACGTTTGTTCCTCTCCCAAATGAGACTAATTTGGTCTTTTAAATCCAGTTTTGTTAAGGCCTTGTTTGGCCATCAAAAACCCATTTTGGGTTCTTATCATAATTGCATTTTTGTCTGACTATTGTGTTGTATTTCAATTCCTTTTATTGTATTTTTGGCCTCGTCTTACAGGAATTATCTGACCATTCCTATTATTTCTTCTTTGGCCTCAAATCTTTTCACATTAGGACTTTTAAGCCCCTTTTTGGACCCATTACAAAATTGTCCTTAAGTTTTTGTAACTGCGGAGTCTCTAGTTTCGATTTTGCATTTGACTCATGAAACAGTCAAATTAGGCTTACAAAATACCCTAAACATGTCGAAAACGACTAAGGTGTATTTTGGGGTGTTACAGCTCGTACTTTGGACGACATCCAATAGATGTCTCACGGTTTAAAAAATAAAATAAAATAAATAAATATAAATAATGTGTGTTGGGCGGAGCAAGAAGGGGACCGTTAACCCCCTCAGGTGAAAAGTCTAGAACATAAGTGTAAGAGACCCGCGATGTTATCAGAAAGTTACGTAATATAGGTGTAGGGCAGTGGTGTGATTCAGTTTTGTTGCCCAGAAAGAGACCTGCGGTCATGATTATCACATAGACTTAGGTTGTGATAGGAGTCGGGATGACTCGGGATTGGTTGTCCATTGGCACTTGCATTGGGTAATGGAGCCGGTGAGGGTTCGATACATGGGTCATTGGTAATACCAGTGACAGTTTTCACACTTGGTATATGCATATGTGAGGGAGTCGGTGAGTGACTTGGGATATGGGCATGATGATATTTCATGCATGACATATGACATTCATGTAGACATTTGACTTGGATGTGTATTTGTTGTGTAACCATTGCATGTGCACTTAGATGGGGAGAGACCCTTGTAGGAGTCATTCTGCGGGCTTTGCTCGCGTTATGGGACCCCACCAGTACGGGTTCGGTCTGATGTCGACCCATATATGGGGCCACTTATGCGGGATAAAATTTGGATGAGTCTTTGTTTTGTTTTGTTTTTTTTTTTTTTTTGTCATGTATTATACTTGAGCATAACATGTATACCTTTTTATTGTATAAAGAACTGTTAAATGGACTGTTGATTAAATAGTCTATCATATATTTTTGTATATTTGGGAATTAAATATGCAGGAATGGGTCTCAATATATGAGACAAATAAGTGTGATATCTGGACACCCAATATCCACAAGTTTCCGTAGGTTGACGGGTTGCCAACGGGACCCCCGGGATAGGGAGTGTCGGCTTAGTGTCGAGCATAGGTACCACGAGTGCTGGGGCAGGGGAAATGGGTTTAGGCCATGGTCATTAAGGTGTGTCTGTTATGAGCATCACAACTCGATGTCAGGGTTTAGGTATGTGATTACCTAGGCAATCACGGGAAAGGATTAGAACACTGCATGCATTATGTTTTTATGTGTGCTTTGGTGTATAACATGTTATGTGCATTTATGCATGATTTGATATATATGGAAAACAAAGAACACTAGAGTTAGAGAGCATGATCATAGGTGTTTGGGAACTGCTATTTATTAGTGTTGGCATCATGCATCACGTGGCACAAGAAATCTTAGATTTGGTGCTTGACATGTGTAGATGGCTAGTCGCGGACGAGGACGCAGAGGTCGTCCACGAGGCTATGGCCCATCGCCACCTGTTTTTTACCCACAGGCTTTTATGGAGACCATGGGCGCTACCAGTCGCCCACTTTTGTCTGTTTGGTGTGGCTAGAAGTCGAGGAGGCATGAGTAACCTCCAGAGGTTTAGGGCACTTCATCCCCCGACATTTAGGGTATGAGGGGACCCATTGGTAGCTGACCATTGGTTCGAGTCGGATTGAGGAGGGTGTGGGCCATGGAGATCCTTATGCCACCTCTGAAGGATTAGAGTGAAACTTTCAGCTAGCAGGTGAATCCCTGATATGGTGGGATTGAGTGAAGACCTCCAGAAATGTGGAGGTGATGACTTGGGTAGATTCGGAAGGCTCTTTATGAGCAAGTTCTTTCGGCGTCGCCGGGCATGACCAGGTCAGAAGTTCCTAGACTTGCGGTAGGGAGACATGGCGATTACTAAGTGCGTGGCTAGTTTCTTGAGCTACAGCCCGTTTACGAGATGACTATATGGCCACGGTCCCCGGTCAAGGTGAGGAGATTTGAGGATGGTTTGAGACTATTCATCAGGGGCAAGATTGTGGGACTTCTCTTGCAAGATATGGACGTTATAGTTAGGATGACCAAGGCCATAGAGGGTGAGATAGCTGATGCTAAGAGTATCCGAGATGCGGGTACTGGTAAGAGGAAGGAGAGTCAGCCTTCTTCAAGTTCAGGAAAGCGGCAGAGGAATTCTGTTTCCCAAGGATCATAGGGACAAGGCCAATGCTATTAGAGCCAAGGTCAGGGTCGAGGCTATCAGGGCCAAGGCCAGGGTAGGAGCACGAGCGGGCGGGCGGATGCTTTGTTTCTTACGCTGCGGCCTAGACCTTGAGGAGGGTTGCCCATAAAGGCAAGGATCCCAGGAGTTTGGGATGCCACAATCCCGGTCCTTCGGTGGGGCCAGAGCATGGACCTGATTTGCTCCCATGGGTCGGGAAGGCAGTGTCGAGCTTCGGTGTTACCTGAAGCACCTTCGGGTTCCGGCGGGCGGAGAGGCGGGTTATGGGTCGGAGTCGGACGGGGCCCAGTAGGGATTTCGAGGGACTCGGCGTGTCTACGCCATTACCCCACAGACTGAGATAGCAGACCAGTCGATGATACAAGGTAGGACATATTATTTCCAACAGGTGGGGTTGACAAGGAAAAAGTGGGCCCGATTTCCAAGATTGCCTTGTGAGGAGGCAATTCTTGGAACATCAGGAGCTTACGGGAGTTCATCAAGGATTTTTCAAAGATTTCCAAGCCCTCTTTATAAGCTCTTTTTGGAGGATGCTAAATTCTTTTAGGATGAAGGTGCCGGAGAAAGGGCTTTGAGGGCTGAGGCCTGTAACCACTACACCCCGATAGTGGGAGGCCCCCCAACTAGAAGTTACCTTTCGAGGTTATGTGCAATGCAAGAAACCTCGCCATTGGAGCAGTTCTCGAGCATAGAGAAGAAGGAAAACCTTATGTAGTCTACTATGCAAGCAAAACGTTGAATGAGGCACAAAGGAATTACACCACCATAGAGAAAGAGCTGCTGTGATAGTGCATGCCTTGGACAAATTTACGTGCATGCTTGGTAGGTCGGACATCGTAATCCTTCGGACCGTGCGCTGGAAGTACCTCACCAAGAAAATGCCAAGGCTAGACTTATTAGGTGGGTCCTCCTCCTTCAAGAATTCAACCCGTGACTGATGATAAAAAGTGGTGGAGATATCGTTGTCAGGATCACTGTTACCAACCATAACACACAACACCCACAACCCTCCAATTAATGATGAGTTTCATGAGGAGTCCTTGTTGCTAGTGGAAAATGTCCCATGGTATGCTCACATTGCCAATTTTCTAGCAACAGGAGAGTTACCAGCTGACTAGAAGGCATATGACAGGAAGTTCTTCTTCGCAAAAATTCACTCCTACTATTGGGAAGAGCCCTTCTTGTACAAATATTGTGCTGACCAGATAATCAAAAGATGTGTGCCTGAGGGAGAACAGCAAGGGATACTCAGCCATTACCATGAGAGTGCATGTGGAGGCCATTTTGCTTCCCATAAAACTGCCATGAAGGTGCTACAATCTGGGTTTTATCGTCTTCTCTTTTTCAAGGATGCCCACACCATATGTGGTAGGGTATTTACAAAGATTGGGAAAATCCCGTCATCACATTATCTCCGAACCCGATCTTGATAGGTTGACTTGTTCGATGTTTCAGCACTAATTTTTAGGATCATTCTTCATCGCTTGATATGTCTACATTTTCGCGGAGTCGACTATGTGTCGAATGGGTAGAAGCAGTTCCCCCGCAAAGCAAATGTACTGGCGTGGTGGTGTTGAAATTCGAAGGAGAATATCTTCCATTTGGGGTCCCAAGGCCATAATCGTTGATGGAGGTTCCACATTTCGCAACAAACCTTTGAGAACCCCTAACTATATGGTGTAAAGCAAATAAAGTGGTCACCCCTTACCATCCTCAACCAATGGTCGTTGAACTCACCAACAGGAAATCAAACAATATTGACAGTATAGCTCCAACATAAAGACCGGTCTCTTGTCGCTGGATTCCTCAGGGACAATAACAAAGATACAAGACCATCCTTGGTATGTCCCCTTATCGCGCCATGGCAAGGCGTGTCACCCGTCGGGGTGGAAATTGGCAGGCGCATGGTGGGCAGTCAAAAGTCAACCTCGATATAAAGTTTTACCTAAAGGCTACTTGATAATACTAAGCTATAGGAAGAGTCGAGAATGACGCTTACTTCAACTCAAGATCGCAGCACGTATTAAAGAAGTGGCATGGATCGCCGATAGCCCGAAAACTTCAAACAAGGGAATGGGGCGCCGCTTTATGACTCAAGTTCACCCTTTTCGCAAGTTCGTTAAGACGGATCGTCCATTCATCATCCACCAAGTTCATCCTAATGGATCAAGCGACTTACCCAATTCCTGCTGATAGCGTAATATTCAAGGTCATCGGGTAGAGGCTAAAGCCGTATGCAAAGACAACACAGCCAGACAAGGAGGAGATCCCCTCTCGAATTCCTCCATGAATCTAACAACAGATACTCGAGTTGGCTTGGTCTCCACCGAGACCGAAATGCCACTCATTTTTTTTTTTAATGAATTACTAGTTTATCTCCAAGTTTTAGTTGTAGCTAGTTATGCCTGCATTTTCTTATTCTCTTATGCACATTCTCACATTTCACGTGGCTTTTTGAATTTTGTTTGGCTGTGTAAGCAAAAATCCCCCACCCCCTTCATCTCTTCCCTAATCCAAGCATGGCTAGGACCCGTGGAGGGCACAGTTTTAGGCCTCGGGTGCGCCCTTCCTCTCCACCCCCACCGCTAGGCAAAGCACTCCTCCCACGCGACCCCCGTCAGATTTCCATTCCCCGTCCCTCGTTCCTACCGCTCCCGCACTCGCAGGGCGATACACGGGTCGGGCCTAATTCGCCATCTCCTTCATCCGCGACCATCCTTAAGGGATCTCGGCTTCGACCCGAGCGATGGGAAGCAATTCCCCCGAGCCTACTCAATCTGGACAGTAAGTCCGAACTAAACCCCGGACGCCTGCTATTTTTATTTTGCAGCATAATTTTTCTTTCAAAATGTCGCGACCAATCTCGCCCGACTAATGGTGGATCCGAACCGAAAGGCAAACGTTTAGCCCAACTGTTGATTTATCTTAACAAAACATTTTATTGCGTCAGCTCGCTTTATGAGCCGTTTCAGCTGGGGCAAGCCCATAATCATTTTACAATTTCAATGCAATTCCTGGTAGGCTCCATAAACATTTAACAAAATACATTTCTATGTGCTATTATCTATGCCTTTTCAAATGATATAAAATCAAGGTTCAAAGTTTAACCCTTTTGTTCACGCAATTTCACTTGTTCAAAAGAATGATATTATATTAAATGACTAGAGTATATATATTTATACTGTACTCTTTATAACTCCAGCCACGATCTGTCTCCTTCCTCGTCTACCTAAACCTACGATAGATAAAAATTCATACGCCTAAGCATTTCATGCTTTAGTGGTTCTATACAGTTCTATTTCAATATTCAATTTAACTTGGCATGAATTTAACATTAAACCATGCCTATTATATCAACATATACTTCATGTTATTCACTTTCTCGCGCATGCTTTTTCATTTTACAATCACACTATAGTCACAACATGCATTTTCCTTAACAAGTAATAATTCAACTCACACCAATTCGATGGTGATTTAAGTATTAAGTATATTAAACTGCATTGTAACGCCATCGTTATTATTTTACTTTACTTATTCAATTATATTTCACTTATCTCATTTGATAATCCCATTTTTATTAATACCCGGTAATGTGCTTATAATTTCTTTTGGCCACTGTTCCATCATGACGAATGCCGCTTAAAATTCCTCGACATGGTATCACTTAAATGCCATACGCCCATCATGACGATGCCGATTGGCGATCCCGCCGCGTGATATTTCTTCACGCCATACATCACTTACTGATGCCACCTGGGCATCCCACTGGGCTGGCATCGAAAATTTCGTGCTCTCTTCGTGATGTATGCAAATTTGTGCATCCCGCTGCTGTCTATTCGATATATCATCCACTCATTTGTGATTTGATTCCGTTTGACAATCCCCGCCCTTATCATTCATCCATTCGTTTTCAAATATCACATTTCATCTCCATATTCACTTTCGTATTATCTTTCAAAGATATACCAATTTGTGTACTCATTTCATATATACTCATTCACGTACTCATTTCATACTCATTTATGTACTGCTTCATATAATTTTATCTATGTACTCATTTCATATACTATTCACATGTACTCATATTTCATAGTTACTTGGTAAACTACCAAAATACTTGAAACAATAGAATAGAATGTAGAACAAACTAAGCCACAAATCTTAAATTTCTTCCTCTTCGATCTCGGTCCTAGGTTAGGCTATCACCACCTTTCCTGTTTATAACATTCATCAATTTGGTAGATAAACAATTGTTGTTAATTTTAGTGAATTACAAATTTATTTTTGTTAACAAATTCCTGGGTTAAGACACTGGTTCGTCATTCGCTTCGTCGAGGCTTACTCATGAGAGTACCTGGTGACGCTTTTCTCACTTAGTTCGATCCTTATTCAACCTACTATTCATTTGATAGGTCCCAAACACCCAGATACGAATACAATAACTGCGCAAAACATGTCAAAACAGTAATGTTGAGCAAGGGTATCGATACCACTCGACCGGGCACTGCAATCATTTATCCCACGGCGTTTGCACTCGGTGACTCCGCTTGAGTGGTACCGGCACGATTGCCCACTCGCATCCTCGGGCATAGGTACCACTGAACTGTCCCACACTTTTACGGAGTTTTTGCCCAAAATGCCAGACTTTTCGTGATTTTCAATACATTTTCATCCACAAACCTTCTCCAATTCGTCCCATATCAAAAATCCACCATAGAATCCATATCACCTAAAACAACTTCAGTGGTTGAACTTCAATGAAAACCTCTTAAGTTAGCTTCAAAAATCAAAATCATAAAAGAGGAAGCTAGAGTTTGATTTTTCTTACCTTATCTCTTCAAATCTCCCCTTGTAGGTTGCTTGATTTCTTTGGAGCAAGAATTGGGAAGCAAACCCAACCAAAGCCCATCCTCCTTGCAAACCCTAGCTTTTCTCCTCCTTTTCTCCTCCCCTTCTCTCAAAAACGTGATTTGCTCAAATGAGCATCTAAGACCAAGTTTGGTCTTTTAAATCCCTTGTAAGTGTAAGGTCATGCTCGCCTACACACCCATTTCTCTATTTTTCATTTTTCCTTTTTGCCCTAAGTCACTATTCTTCATGGCATACTGTCAGTTAATCAACTTTAACCCATTTTCCATTTTTTGACATTCTTAACTCTTTATTTCACTTTCCTTATCATTTATCATTTATTTCATGCATTAATATTTTGCTTACTATTTGACCCTTAGGGTCTTCATTTTACAAATTTCCACAATTGCCCTTTTCACTGGTTTCCTGTGTTCATCAATTTTTCTCATTTCTAGTATATAAATATTAAATCATATGCTCACACTTTCACTTCATTTCAATTTATCGCTTATCAAATTTCCAGAAAAGCCTAAGTTTGACTAATTCCATACCCAAATATATATAATAAAATTATTATAAAATTTAAGGTATTTTCGGGGCGTTATGTTAAATGATCAGTCTTGAGGCCATGTGGAGCCCCATTCCCCACCTGCTCAGTCTAGCCGATGACCTACCCTGATTTGTCCCCCCCGCTTCTCTATTAGCCTGGGCCGCCTTCTTCCATCGCACCCCATTAACCAGACGCATCAAGGAGGTGCACCCTGAGACATATTATGATTTTCCAAATTCTTCTACGATCCCAAGCTCTGAGAGTTCACAGGTCAGGTAACAAAGATTCTGCAGCCTTTATGACCCCGTGCCTGCTTCACTCCCTGGTGGTCATCGAAGTTCTACCCACACATGACATCCGTGTGAGAGTACTCATATCCCACTGTTATCCATTTCTCGATTGATGGCCGCAGGACACCTAAGTCGCCGAGTATTGCGCCCCATTCCATTTCTTGCTGTTCCAGCCTACAACTAGGGTCAATACAAGATGGCCCCACCCTTGCCTGGGGGTGGGAGATGGTTCGCATATTATCCGCAGACGTAACATCATGTCTATACTTTTTCCAGGATGTTTTCCCATGCTCCCTTATCGACCATATACTGCAATCCAACCTCTTCCCACTCCAACATACCATACAACGGAGATGAGCTATTCTGGAGGCTCTATACAGCATATCTGAGGGTTTTTGGTTCAGCCCTACTGGGCTTTTCATGACATCCTTGTTCCACTTTGAGGACAAAGTCCACCACAGGAACCTGACCAGAGCTGAATCATTACCTCTGTTGTTTCCGAGGCTACTATGCCAGGTGTTAGAGCATATGGGTTTTCCTGCTGAGCCTCGAATGGAGCGTCGCCGACATTGCGAGGCCATTCTTACTATTAAAAGGTGGCAGTCTCTACCTCGTGCTTAGAACCTCCCACCTCGTGACATACCGATATAGCACACTTCATCCAGGATACAGGAGCCCTGTGATTGCACCATCCACAGCCCTGCAATCATCGCTCCACAGCCTACGCTGTCTGCAGATCCTCTCGCAATTTAGTGCTCTAAATTTCCTACAGTCATTAATTGAGACCTAGTACATCAGCGCCTCCAATGTAACATATCTCCATATCCACTCGAGATTTTCTCACTATTATGGATGCAAATTACACCTCTCACCACGCCAATCTTTCATGGGCTTCATACAAACTTAATGAGACGACGACACCCATAGAGGCCACTGTTGCTCAAACCACCTCTTTGCTTGCACAGAACCACGCCATCCTCGTGCAGATTCAGAGTCACCTGGGCTTGCCTCATATCTCTCCATCAGTACCTGCCCAGGCCTCGTCAGATCATCCTCACTACCAAAGAAGCAGAGATTCTCCTCCAAATATTGCCAGCTCCCGCTTGCCCATGCAGAGACGACATACCACCGACCGCTTCACCATTGGAGAGAAGAGACTTCTTCTCTAATAACTTTTCCAACTGAAAGCCCCTTGAGGACAAATTGCATTTATTAAGGAGAAAGAAGGGCAGAAGTGGCTTTACATTTATGTTTTGTCGCGGCTTTTACATTTATGTTTTGTCGCTATTTTGAGCAAGTTTTTTTTTTGTAAAGATTAACACTCTTGTTGTTTAGTTTCTCGTTTGTGTGCTGTTTGTTTTGGTTGTGATGTTGTTACATTAGTTTCTTTTGTAAAGCCGAAAAAAATATAGTCATATATCTTTTTATATACATCATACAAATTTCTCACACTCTTACGCTTGTAAATTACACTTTTTTTTTTTTTTATGTTTTGTCTGCTAGCAATTTGAAAAATTGAAACATTGTCCAATGCTGTTGATGTTAGATTGATTCCATGCTTAATTAAGTGGATGATCAGTTAAATTTTGGGGTGCTTTCTAACCCTTTTCTCCCACCTCTAATAACCACACACTCGCGCATGCATAAGGTTTCCTGAACAAAGTAGTCGAAAAACTACCTAACCTCCTAAATCTTGCAAAAGTCTATCCTAGTTTCATTTATTACCTTCAATAGGTTAAGGACCCTCAGGAAAAAAAGGCCAATGAGTCTTCCAAAATAAAAAGAAAAGAAAAACAAAAACAAAAAGGAAAAGAAAAGAAAAAGAAAAGGAAGAAAATTGCTATGCTTTGCCTTGAAACCCAGCACTAGGGTCCGAGGGCATACGACGAAGTTCCAAAGCCTCGTGCCTTAAGCCAACTCGGTTAGGAGCCACCGACCAGTGCTCACTACATGGGTGAATGGGTGAGGCTGGGGCTTGAGCCGGAAAGGCTAGAGTCCGTCATCTCTCAAGTCCGGTGAAACCTCGAAGAGCCTGTGCTTCTGAAAAATCCTTATGACTTGATGCCCTAAGCCTTAATTGGTTGGGAGTCATCGGTGGATCCCCATTACATAGACTTTGGTGAAGTCGATTCCTCAACGTTGCACCCTGCAACACAAAAAGAATTATGAAATAAGAGCAGGTCCTGATCTATTTAGGTCAGTTAGTGTACTAGGTTGAGGCAAGAACTCGTTAGGAGAGGCCACGCTTTATTGTTGAAAACTAATCATATAAACACTTAGATTTTGGTGGAACTTCTAGGTTGATTCTCTAAAGAAGAAAACTCTTTTGATGCTGAATTTTGTATGGCATTCACTCTCTCGTGATGGTTATTGGGCAAAGGTTTCTGATTCTCATCAGGGTTAGGCATTACTCATCCACATACTCTTTTTTTAAACACCATTTTCGAGAACATACCTTATATTATTTTGTTTGCTCTTTCTTTCTTTCTTTCACTGCAAGTGGACTAGTAATGTGTTTGTTGGAGGGAGTGATAGTGCCCAAAAAGTGCTATCCCTATTTATTGTAGGTTTTCTGAGCACTTTTTCAGGTAATTAATCAACCGACTAAATTTCCGACGGTACATTAAGGTCCCGGCTATTCTACTGATCGCATTTTGTGGCTAATTTTGTAGTTTTTGCAAGCTATTAATGCCAAATTTGTCGAGTCATCCAAGCACAAAGAATTCGAGTCAAACTCCGTATTGCAGATCAAAAATCGGAAGGAAAGAAGAGCAGAAGAGGCAAGGGAAATGAAGAAATGTAGAAAATTTTGGCACCCTGCAAAAGTTGCCTCTGCATTTGTGATTTTTTTGGCCCCTTTTGACTTCCTTTTTGTGTTTCTTCCAATTTTGCCCTTCATGTATTATGGGTTTTGAGGGTATTGCTGTATTTTTGCTTATTTGAGTACTATATAAGCTCAAAGAAAATATTGTAAAAGGGATTTTTCATTTCTCGTATAATGTATATTGTGAGCACCGAAGGGAGTTTTCCCCGCTTTTTCTTCTTTCCGCTTCATTTTGCCTTTCTTTCATTTTCTCGACTACCAAATACCCCTTAAGGATGACAACTCAAGGGATGGTGTCGGGCTAAACTCCCTCCATCCCAAAGCAGAGGGCTACTGGCTAGGTTTTAAGGTAAAATGTTGGTTCTCCTGCTTTAAATGTAAGTATTTATCATTACTTATGTTTCCATCTCTCACCCCAGTTTAAATCTCTTAAATGTACTCGATTAACCTCAGATTTGGCAAGCTTGTGGTTCGGATGCTTATTGCCAGCATCCGAGATTCATTAGTCAGCTTCTATTAGTTATTGTAGCATGGATTTAGGGATGCGCGATCGGGTCCGAGCATTTATGCTCATTAAATGCTATATTTCAAAAGGAAAAATTATTAGGGTTCAGTTTTGATAGCCAAATGAAGATCCGGTTCGGGAAATGACTATAGGTCATCCTCCTTAACACGAGGAAAAGAACCCGAGAACCTCTCATTTACCCTAGGACCTCAACCCTAGTAGCCCGATGCTTCAAGGAGCTCTTTTCCATATTTGTAGTCTGGTTTATTTCATCCCAACCATTCACCACCGCTTTTTTACAACACCCCTAATCCAAAGTGAAATTCACCTTTTTGAACAAACTGCAAATCATTTACACGAAGAAAACTCATCCATGTATTCAACCTTAGTTAACAGGCACTGCAAGAGCTATGCTACTAAGAATAGAGGAATTTAGGAGCAATTATTGATTCTCGCATAACTTACCGCTAACATGAATCAATCTGCGGCGCTTTCAAAGCCATTATCCAAGATCTAGAGAATTTTCCCGCATTTCCCCGAATCCATTCCTGCAATTTTATTTACTTTACGATTTTCATAAAAATTAAATTTTTCCCGGGTTTTACAGTCTTCTCTTTTGAGGAAAAGAATCTACCTCTTGGAGAAGTAAAGTTGTCCCTAGTGAACTTCATTCCATACCTTGGAGAAACAGGTCTACCTTTTGGAAACATAGGCTTGAGAGGATAAACATGCCTTTTTCCTTAAAGAATTTACTTTCCCTGCAATCTCATGTAGAGGAGTGACTTACCCCTTGGGGAAAAAGCTCTTTTTCTTGAGGAACATTCTCTATACCTGCCTGCATAATTCTCCCTTAGAGAACTGAATCTCTACAACCTTTTCTTTGTGAGGAACAAATTCTTCTGGGGAACTTTCCTTTTGGTGAAAGTTTCCTTTTCTTAAAAAACTGGTTATGCTGCTCTGTTACCTGTTGTATACCCTTCACTGAATTTCTCTCTGATGGAGGATATGTACAAACTGCAACCCATTCCTTTTTCAACCTATCAACACGAACCAAATAATATTTAGATACCCATACCTTTCTTGGAGAGATTTTTCCCTCCTTCTTAGATTCTATCAATGCTCTTAGATCGAAGCTAGTAGTGTTGAATGAGGCCACTGGTGGGAAATGATCCTCATCGATTGCCATAATCTCTCTTTTGTCAGGGAACTTGAGTATCCCTTTATTGATCCTATCCTGTATGAGATTTCTGAAACCCTAACATGCATTAGTAGTATGGTTCGATGAATTGTGGTACTTACAGTAAGTTTTTCCCCTTAGTTCGTCTTTGTTGGGGGATCCAATGGTCTTTAGGGAAAGTAATGAATTTTTCTTTCACCAGGAAATCAAATATTTCCTCAGTCTTCGCTATCTCAAAGGTATATTGGACCTATGCATCAACAATTTGTGCCTTCTTCCACACATCATGTGTATTTTCTACCAAAAGAGGACAAGTGAATGTCCCTGTAGTGGATAGATCTGCCATTGTCACCTCTTGGTTCACCTCTTGACAATAGGTTCCCATGGACTTCCTTCTCCGCAACTTTCTTTCCTCGAGCGTCTTCATATTTTGTCACCGTCGCAGTTCATAAAAATCTCTAAATTCCATAATCTTAAAATTCTTCCTCAACTCAATGTCCAAACCTCTTGAGCCATTTTCTGAGCGCACTGCCCCTCCGGGAAGATGGATCTTGCATTTGTTTCTCATCTTCTTGAAATCCGAGATAAACAAATCAACTGCCTCGCCATTTCTTCAGTCATCCGATGCTTCAGGATGCACACTTTCAGGCTCAACCCTGAAGAACTGAGTGTGAAACTCTACCTTTCCATCTACTGCCAACTTTGTATGGAGTACCTTGGTAATGTTGTATACCATGTGAATGTTGCTCCTGTTAAAGAATTAGGAAACAGTCTAAGCTTGAAATGATAGAAATTTTCATAGTTAGTGTGACGCCCCATTTCCCGAAGGTCCCGTTGACCACCGTCAACCTACAGAATACCTGTGTCTCATATCATGAGACCTATACATGAGTAAAATGGCCACATTGGCCCATACATCCATACTGACTAAAAATACATCAACTATATTACCATAGTTCAAGAGTTAATACATCACTCTTAATACAACATGTTTCAATTGTAATAATTCATACATGTTTTACAAAGATGAAATCAAAAACACATGTCGGCTTTCTTCTCAAAAGCGGCCTCTAATGAGCGTCGTCTTCCTGAACACTCCCGGTATTCGAAATAATGATCTCGATACAGCAACAATAGTCATAATTTCCTACATGCGGGTTACCCTTACCTTAAGTGCACACAATGACAACCAACCACACTAAGCAAAATACATGATCCTACTAATGTCTACATGCCCAATCCCATGTCTCGAGTCCTCACCGACTCCCTCACACATGCCTAAGTCAAATGTGAGAAAAATACAGTTTTCAAAACAAAAGGTTTTTGTTCTCAAAAACACACTACCGAGTTTCGATAAAATCTATTGGACAACCCTCTGAGGCGAATTTGTTGGATAACTTTCCGAAACAATTCATGGGCTCCTCTGACGTGAATTGTTAGACAATCTCCCAACCCAATTCTCCAAAAAATCTTCCATCGAAATTCCTTTCACAACCATCTTCCACCGACAGAACTGTCCAAAGTGACTCAAAGAAATGACTCAGAGTGACTCAAATAAAGACAATAACTTGTCTAGAGAAAGAGAATTTTTCCCATTTTTCTAGCTTTTGGTTTTGGGGGAAATAGGGTATACGAGTTTGAGGGAGAAGAACCATTTTTGGTGATTTCTCTCCATCTTTTGGAGATCTATCCTTGTACAAGTAAGAAGAAAGGAAGCTTGGTTGGGAAGTTCAAGACATCCAGGTATGGAACTTTTGTATGGAATTCTCCCATTTGTTAGTTAGGAAACTATCCTAATTCCTTTCTTTGTTCATGTGTGGGTTAGGAAAACCCTAACTCTCATTATCAAGGTGTTTTTGGTTGGTTTAAGCCAATTTCGACATTTGTTTTGTTTTGGTTAGAATTCACCCGGTGAGAATGGCTAAAAATGTCATTTCTATACAATCCCGAAGCTCTCCGCCTAGGCGAAGGGAGCTTCGCCTATGCGAGGAGCTTCGCCTACACAAGGAGCTTCGCTAAGGCGAAGGAGTGCTCGCCTAGGCGAACTTGAAGCCCCAAATTTTCTAGTCTCTACTATGCCTCGCCATGGGTTCCTCTGCCTTAGCGTAGGTCCTCGCTTAGGCAAGGGTCCCCTACGCCTAAGAAAACCTGAAGTCCTGTTTTGTTCTTGTCTTCTGTTAATTCTAGAAACTGTCAATTAGATTAATGTAGGATCCTAACAAGTGAATGAAAAGGTTCGTACCTGTATACAAGTTATATGTGAAATGTTTTGAACCTCGTCGCCTCGATGAACCTGTTTATGGGCCGATTTTGTTTTCTTGCCCTTAATTGCGTGTGTTATCCAAATACGAGAATGTGAGTAAGAATAATATAACAAGCTCTGAAACACATATAATTGTATGACTCCGCCTTAATCGACAAGGAATAACAGTGCACTCGACAAGGTTTCAAGACTCTCTCGACAGTCTGGTCAAAATTCAACACGACACGATTAACCGACACGACAACCGCTGATTAAACGGTTAGTGGAGACCTGAACCGTTCGTGATAAATCCGTCAACCCATGAACACATTTAATAAACTAAGTCGTGTTCGGGTGAGACATGCTAACCCGCTTATAACCCGCCATCTGCTTAACACCGCTTCATCTGCTTTACCAATGGTCGAGATCAGCTCGCTAAAATTCAACGCGACACGATTAACCGGCATCGATTAACTCTCGATTAAACTGCCTGGGTGAGACCTTAAACCGGCCCTGGGTGATGTAACGGGTCAACCCCGTTTAACACGTTTAATAAACGGCCAGGTTCTGGTTTACATGTTTTTCAATTCACACCCGCTTAACCCGTAACCGCTTAACCCAACCCAACACGCTTGACACCCCCATTCTCCGACAAGGCTTCCCAAGACTCGATTAGTGCTTCAACACTCTTCTCGACAAGGTCTTCAACACTCTCGCTTCGTGCTCAAAGACTCTCGCTTCGCGGCTTCACCACTCGCTCAACGCTATGGAACCCTACATAATGCCACGACACCTCCGCACGCGCAGTACGTACTACGCCTCTAAGACCTCTCGTTATGTAATCGTAATCTTCCTGATACCTATCGCGGATGCGTCCCTCCCATTCATCGTTACTACCATGCAAGCAAATACTTAAATGTTGTGTATCTGAATAAGATGATATATAGAAGTATTTATATGAAAACAAAAGTAATCAGTTCGGATGCTAAGGCATATCTCGCCTCCTACTCAGACAGAACTACTTCGTACTTTCTGTTACAAGATTTACGTTATGAACTCCTATGGGAGATGTGAATATTCTAATATATGAATTATGTTATATGTATACTGCAATTGAGGACCAAGTTCATGTGGTCATATATGTTATTTGTTTTCCCAATTAAGCCAAGTAAGCTGGGCACGTGGTGTTTCCATCCGTAGATACTATGTAGGTCGCCGAGACATCTGATTCACGGCAACATTAGGAGTCCACCATATGTAGGTTTTTTATTTTATGTTTGGAAATGTAAATGTAATATTTTGGAGATAGTACAACTTGTATAAATACAAGTAGATGGACTTAGACATATATGTACAAGACAATCTAAACACCACTACGGTGGTAGTTTTACAGTTGTACTGTTATTATGATATTATGATTTGAAATGGGCTAACCAATGTTAGAAAATCAAGTTAAGAAGTCTCAGTTCCATGTGACGTCCCCTCTCCTGCCTCGGCTAAGGGGAAGGGTCATTACATTTTCCCTATCTATCATCTCTAGATAAGGTTTGTAGAACTCCAAGCGGCCAATTTGCCTGAGGCCTAGCCCATATAATTCCTATATCGCCTCTCTGATTGCCCCTAAATCTGGTACTACAGATGGGTTGCACAAAAGGTTGCGGAGGAACTTGTTGTACTTGTTAAAGAACCTGAGGAAATTGTTGAGGAGCTTAAGGAACTTATGGTCCCTGGTTGCCATTTAATCCTGCAGGTGGCTGCTTGATGCCCCCCGGGCTTCCATTGAAAGAAAAACCTCTTTCATATACTCCAGATTGTGTATTTGGATTAGTCTGAACAAAAATCCTCTGAGGGGCTGTGGTTCTGGTTGCATTAAGTCTTTCACCTGTTATGTTCTCCAGAGTTCCTCCCTCTCTCCTGTGGGGAGGAAGGTATCTAAACTCTGCCTGCATAGGTAAGCGGTGAAATTCACTAGCTCCCCGTAGGTTATCAGAATACCACCCCCTGAGTTCATTAGAGAATTGTCTTTCATAAGCAACTTCTTACCTTGATTGTCCCTTTTCTCTAAGCTTCTTTAGGTTGTATTGAGATTGTTGCTTCATTTCTTCCAAAAAGGCAGTCATGATTACTTGATGGCTCTTTAATTCTTGCATGAAAGCCTGAAATTCATTAGAATTGTTAGAGAAAATAATAAACACTTTTGTATTACCTACACCTCTTCCTTCCACTTGTTCAATTGGGTTATTAGATGGATTGCCCTGCTATCGCACTGGAGAATTCATCAAGTTCTCTATCTATTCCACCAAAGTTGGAACTCTTCCTTCCTAGGCTGCTTCTGCAACATCATATCCTGAGTCCGGAGACTCTGCAGTTGCTTTACTCCTCAATTTTTGTGGCATTCTTCAACAAAAAGTGTGTCCTACTGTGGAATATGCATAACTGGACATAGAAAACAAAAAAATATATCGATGTTCCACAAAGATGTGTCCCACCGAGCGTGCCAAAAATAAGTTTCGGCTAGATTTTGGTCCATAACATACAAAAGCACGGGAATTGGTGAATGCGCAGGCGTGCCAGGAAATTATAGTATTTCCGAATTGAAACAATGTTGAATCTTTCGCCAAACGAAAATGGATTCTCTAAATTTCGACAATCTTCTGTAATAAGTTAAAATGCTTTGAAAATTGGAATGTATCAAACTGAGGAGAAAAACTCGCAGAATAAACTAAAAATAGTAAATTCTATTATAATTTAACTGAAATGGAATTATTAAACATGAAAGCTAAAACAAATGCATGGAAATAATATTAGCAATATGAAGACATATAATGAACTTGTGAAACTAAGAGAAATATTGAAACACGTTGTTCGACGGCTGATTGCGCCCCCCGCTTCCAAGTCGGGAAGATTCTTTTATAAAAGATTCTTAATACCTTCAATCTTTCCATGACCACCACGTACCTACCACAACCTTATTCTCCAAGTCACTTATCCACTAATAATTTGTTCTCGTTTATGACTTGAGTTGGAGAAAAAATCTCCTTCCACTCATTGTCAAAGTCCCACCATTCAGCCGTCACTGACAAATTGAATTTTCATAAATGCCCTGCACTTTCATAGCCGATTATCATGGATTTGAGCTTTCTTGACTGGGGCTCGAGCCTGGCTTTGGGCTCGCTATCTATTCGGCTCATTCCACTATCCTTTGGCCCGAATAATTATCCAAACACCATTTTTGCCCAAAAAATTTATTTTTAGTGTATACAAAAACAATAAAATATTGTTATCTTTAACAATCAAATATAAATAAATTTTCTCATTAAATATGAATCTAAGGGTGATAAATTAATATCTCTTTCTTATCCAATATATATTATTTTTTATAGTGTTGAATTATTTTAGCAAAGAACAGGCAAATATAGGAAGTGAATAGATGTAAACAGAGAAAATTAATTTAGTAGAAATTCTCCAAAATTCTGAAATATAATTTTAGTGTAGACTAATTATTTTAGAAACCAGAATTTATTAAATTGTATTCTATGAGAACTATATAAAAGCAAACTATAGATGGGTGATTTGATTAAAAGAACTTTCGAAACCCAATTATGAAAATTTGACACTCAATCACTTTTTTTTGGCATAATTTTAATAAAAATGTTATTATTGTTTTCTTGATATAATGTAAATATATGAAATAGAGAAAAACATTTTTGTCAAAAATGAAGAATTTTTCAAGAAAAGCATGGGAAATATTAAGGTATGTATTTTTAAAAATTGTTTTATATTTTCAAAAAAACAAGTAGAATAAGAAAAACATAAATAACATGTTTGGTTTGCATTTTTTTTTTCATGGAAAACATAAATAGTACAAAAAACACTAAATTTAAAGAACATATAAGAGTTTTTAAGAGAGTATATTTTGTGTGTTCTTTATGTTTTTAAAATTGCTTCAATACGCTTTAAAAACACGAACCAAACAGTAGATCGTTGCTTTCTGGTTAAAACTGCTTTTCTGCCTAAAAAATAAGAAAGAATGTGTTAAAACATCAAGCCGCTTAGGTTATTTGCTTGTTTTGCTTAAAAAAACATAAAAAACATAAAAAACACAAAATTTAAAGAACAAAAAAGAGTTTTCAAAAATCACCTTTATGATATTTTTTATGTTTTTAAAAACTTTTATAAAGAATATTTTTTTAAAATAGAAACCAAACAAATCCTTAAATTCACAAATTTAGGGTTATTTGATTTATTTTTATTTTTTTTTGAAGTAGTTATTTGATGTTTTTAATCACATATTTCATTATAGATATTGTCAATTTGTTATATTGATACTTCTAAACGACGTCGTTTAGGAAACATCCCTTCTTCTTCCCACCTTGGAGGCCCCCTCTTCGTCTCTCTAGGGGTTTTCCGTCTACATGTGCTGCTGCCATGTCTCAGACTGAAAAACGACGTCGTTTTCTCACAACATGGTACGGAAATGGAGATTATTCCTCACAGATCCGTTTCACTTCTTCAATCAAAAAACTCACTCTCTTACCCCACTTTTCTCTCTATCCAAACACCTCCAAAACCCTAAATTTTATCGGGAAATTCATACTTTTCAGGAGAAAAAATCAAGACTTGTTCTGACCCCCCAACTAGTGGAGTCCACTCTATTGAACTGCAATTCTGATTTGATTGCTCTCGGCTTCTTCCTGTGGTGTGCCAAACAGCCCAATTTCTTCCACCATCGTCGAGCCTTTGATCATATGGTTAGTGTGGTGGCTCGGCTCACTCAGAAGAGCGGAACAATAAGAGGGGTTATTGATCGATTGGGGAGTGTTGGTTGTGTCGTAAAGGCTCAAACTTTTTTGATTCTATTGAGGATTTGTTGGCGTGGGAAATTGTATAGGTTGGTGTTTGATGTTTGTGAGGAACTGATTGCATTTGGGTATGTTCCAAATCCGTTTGTTTACAATGTGATTATTGATGTTTTGTTCAAGATAGGGCGAGGAGAAGTGGCCCTTAGGCTCTTGAAGGAGATCCCAGTTTCGAATTTTTTGACATTTAATATTGCATTATCTAATTTATGCAGGCTGAATGATTTGGTTGGTGTTGTTGATGTTCTTAGAATGATGCTGGGGAAGGGGTATTTCCCCAATGATGATACATTTGCAATGGTTTTGAATTGTTTTTGTAAAGTGGGTAGGTTTGCAGAGGCATTTCAAGCTCTGGGTTTGATGTCGATTTTGGGAATTCCGGTTTCTGTGACTGTTTGGGGTATATTGATAGATGGGTATTGTAGAAAGGGCCAGATTTCTAAGGCCAGTGATTTGTTGGAGAACATGATTGAGACAGGTTCTTCTCCTAATGTTGTAATTTATACATCTTTGATTAAGGGATTTATGGAATCGGGAATGGTTAATCGCGCATTAGCAATGCTAGGTATCATGGAAGCTAAAGGGTGTGCTTATGATTTGGTTCTTTATAATGTCTTAATAGATTGCCTCTTTAAGGTTGGGAGATTTGATGATGCACTTGGCATGTTCTTCGATTTGGAAAAACAAAACATGGTACCTGATTCTTATACTTTTAGTTCTATATTGTCTGCAATTTGTTCATCTCGAAGGCTTTCACTTTTCCCCAAGTTATTTAGCAATGGACTAGTGTTACATCCAGATCTATTTGTATATAACTCACTTCTAAGCTATTTTTGTAAGGCTGGGTTCCCTTCCTTTGCCGTGAAGTTGTACAATGACATGTTAGATGACGGTTTTATTGCAGATCAGTATAGTTTTGTTGGATTATTGAATGCGCTATGCAGCTCTGGAAGAGTAGACGAGGCTGTTAATGTGTATGGTAGGATTTTAGTAAGCTATTCCAATCTTGATGCTCATATCCATACCGTTATTATTGGCGGTCTTATTAAAGCTGGCAAGTTTCATAGAGCTGTGAGATTGTTTAAGAAAGCTATCGTAGAGAGGTATACACTGGATGCTGTATCATACACATTACCCATTTACGGGCTTCTCAGGGGTGGTAGGATTACAGAAGCTTGTACCTTGTATAGCCAAATGAAGGAGCTCGGTTTTGCTCCTAATGCATACACGTATAACATAATACTCTCCTGTTTCTGTAAGGAAAGAGACACGGAAATGGTCAGACAGATTATACAAGAAATGATTGATGCTGATGTTGAACTTCGGTATGATACATTCAGAAGGATAACTGATTTCTTGTTCAAATCAAACTTCCCTCACCCAGTATTTAACTTATTAATTGAGATGTGGGGTGCGGGATTGATGCGTGATAAGGCAATATATGTGCTATTGTCAAATGGACTTGCATATGGTGTAAAAATAAACGACATGAACTGCAGATTGTTGAAAGCTAAATTAGAGGATGTTCGATTATTGGATTCATCTGGCTCAGATGACTTTTCCGATATGGCTGCTTCAGTGGGTTGAGATGAACTGCTTGTCAGAGGAACTTGCTTGTTGGCTTATATGAGCCATTGAAGCATCAATCAAGCACAGCAAAGGTACTGATGGTATCGATAATGCTTTTATTGGTAAGCACAACATTTCAAATTAAAAGAATTCGTATTTCACTTTTATCTTTGATTTTGTCGTTTAACAATACTGTACCAAATTTAACTCCAGTTGTAGCTGCTAACAAATCCAATTCTGAATTTCACTGCTGTTATCACAAACCGATCCTCCTGTCTTAACAACTAAAAGAAAATGCTCTACTTGCGTATTGGTAGAACTTAGAATTTAGAATTGTGACTTTGTCAAATATATTCTTTATACATGTGATGAAATTATACTCATTGTTGTATGCTTATCTATGCTTATACTTTATACATGTATTTAATCATAATTTCAATGTCAAAAAATGGAATCTCTACGTCTTAAGATACTCTTTGAAAGGTCAACGGTTGTACTTTTCATGATACTAATCACGATAACTTAACATACATGTGCTTTTGTGCATGCATAAAATTTTTGCAATTAGAATGATACTCACTACAGCATGTTTCTAAAATTTGTGTTGCAAGGCTAGCTATCAGACATGTACTGTTGACTATAATAGTTGCATTAACCGACAAATTTTTGCATCACTCTGTGTAGATGCACAATGGCTATTGTGGGACGAGCGTGCATATATGGTCGAGTTATTGTGTGAGGATATTCTCTCTTTGCATTGGGTGCATTCATGTGGTAAGAAGTTTGTAAATTCCCACAGATGCCCTTTTAAGGTAGAAATTTATATTTATACAGAATACTGAATTACTGAAATGTTGGGAAATGATTCTTGCCTTTGTTTGTGCATAGGTGCCTCATTTATGAATTTTTGGTGGATGATTCCATTTCGATGCTTTGGAGTCAGGGCCAGACTAAAGGTTGCTTCTGCTAATGAAGATGGTATGAATCTTATATTTTTAATGGAATTCATATGCCACATTTTCATTTTCCTAATATGGGAGCTAAAGGTTGCATGTCTTGAATACTTGAAGTGCAGATACTTATTGTAGTCATCTCTAGTTATTAACGTTGTACTCGTTTATCCTTTTCCTGTAAGTATGCATTGAGTGTTCATCGAGCGAAGACTCTGTTTCATTTCCTAGGCACCAGAGTCAATGTTCAGTAAAAATGAAAAACCAATATTCTATTGCATCAATGAAGTATGACTCATGAACTTAATTTCACATCAAACCTAAGCCAAACTAAGCGTCTAGAGCATTGATTTCATAAGAATTCCAGCTTGAAAGACAAAGCGATTCGTTCATTCCGGGGACCAGAACAGCTTGATGCTTTGTAACTTCTGCTGGAGCTGGTTTTGGCTGGGTTGGGTTAAGAGTCTTGCAATCTGGTGCAGTTCTGTCTAGGCGTATGTTATCGATTCTAGAATTGGGTCAATTCACCTGATCTTAGATTAATTCCCAATTTATCAGTCTGAGCAAAGGTTGAGCTGAGTAGTTGTGTTCAAATCTAAATGTACTGAAGTTCCACTTGTAGGATCAGCTAAATATGACAAAGCTGAAATTGGGTGTGGGGAGGTATTCCAGTTCATGATGGAGATGGCAAATTCCATGGGAAGTTTCTTGTGGTAAAGTGCTTACATTGGATCAACGTAAACGTCGTGGAAGGGCTCTTACAAATAGATGCTTTCTAAGTGAGGGGGATGAGGAGACTATAGAGCATTTGCTGATTCATTGTAAAAAAGCCAATGCGCTTTGGGACCTTTTTTTGTCGATTGTAGGGACTAATTGGGTTTTCCCGCATTCGGTCCTTTATACCCTTTTAGCCTGGCAAGAAGCTCCCGTGGGTAAAAAACACAAAAAAAAATATAGATGGCAGCACCCTTGTGCCTGTTCTGGACTATATGGCATGAAAGAAATAGGGTGGTGTTTGAGAATGGGGTTACTTCATTTCGCCATCTTCCAGCAATTTGTGGACTGGGGCAAATTTGTACAATGCTGATAGCATAAATTCTTTTTCGGTCTTTGACCTTAGTTGAGAGTAGGTAGGCTCTCTGGGCCTAGAGGTTTTCTGCAAATCTTTTTGCTTGATGGTGTTTATGGTTTGAGCTTCTCGGGGTCCTCAGACACATTCAGTATACTCCTTGGAACCTCTTGGATATTTTTTTGTTCGATATATTGTTTTTTACTGATAAAAAAAATGATGGAAATGATGGAGATGGGGCAAACTAATGGTTCAATTTTTGGCAAAGCTGTGGTGATGTGGAAAAATATATTTATTATTATTATTATATGTATGGCAATGCTCATTAACTATTTAAAATTTCTTTTTTCTTTTCATTTTTTCAACTTTTTATATATTAAAGTTGATGCAAAAGCTGTTGTTATTGCTAAAGTTATTGGGGAGAAATAGCATATGGAGGAAACCTTTGTTCTTTTAGGAGAAACTCCTTTGAATTGATCCTAATCCAACAATGTGACTCCTGGGCGGCAAATGACGACATAAAGCCTCATGGCTGCATTTAGGTTACGGTTCGAGTCCCTTGTGGGCATTGGACTCGCCTAATTCGATTGTAAGTCACTCCAAGGCCCCTTAGAATTGGGTCGAGGTGCCAGAACCTATCAACATCCACGGTTATCAAAACATGAAAAACAGTGTGAAGAAGACATGGGTCATTCGGAGTAGGTTATGACAGGATTTAGGAGTCAAATTAGGATTATGGTGAATTGATTAAGATATGAAAGCAAAAAAGCTAGGATGTTTCTAGACCTTTTTTTGATGATAGTGGGGACGAGTCAGGGTCTTCTCCTGACTCTGGCTCCACACCCTAGCTCTCAAGAAGGAGCCACTGCGGCAAAACGCAAAAATTCGATAAGAACTCCTTTACGCCTATTATGGACCTTATGGTGAAAGTGAAGAGCTGTATTTGACAGCTGGTCACTTCGTCAAAAGAATAAAATCCGACTTCGAGCAATTCAGGAATTGCAATTTGTTTAAGGTCGATACACGAATTTTTTAGTGGACTTTTCGATTTGGCCGAGCTGTAAGTAGGCTGCCTGGCTTTTGTCAGCTCTAGGTTTTTCCCGCACCCTCTCCTTAGCTTTTTGTTTTTTTTTTTTTTTTTTTTTTCCATATTTGGTTCCCTCGCATATGCTCCCGGTTTACTCCTAGGAACCTTTTGGTTTTCTTTTGATCAATATATTGCCTTTTTATAAATAAAAAAAAATGAAATGATGAGGAATTGAAAAAAAATGAACATACAAATAGAAAAAAAACCAAGGCTCCGTTAGGAATTCGGAAAGTAATAAGGAAAGAAAATAAAGAGAAATAAATGAAGGAAATAAATTTTGGAGGAAAATTAAAAATAGATTTAAACTTAATAAATTAATTTTATATGTTTATTCAAATTTGTTGTAATTGTTTCTCTTTATTTTATAAGGATTATGAAATTTAAAAATATGTAAAATTTTGAGGAATTTTGATTATATTTTATATGGTGAATCCAAACATGAGAAAATCATTTTCCTTAAATTTTTTTTTCCTTCCCTTAATATTTTCCAGGTTCCAAACGGGGCCATAAGTTTCCATTCTGAATTTCCCTTCTTTGCCTTGCACTGAATTTCTTTTTTCTTTTTTCTTTTCCGTCTTTTCCATTTTTTTCCTCATTCGTAAAGATAAATTTAAGACGATACATTTAATTAAGTGCTTCCCGCTCGAACGCTTATCAGAATGACCCAACTCTTCACCCAATATTGTCCGGTTCAGGTTTGTAGTGGTGCACACATGGCTTTCTACCAGCTCATCTCGATTTTGCTTCTTTATTGAGCTATGCCCTCAAGAAAAAGGCCTCAATAGTGTTTAGTTAAAAGTCTTTATGTAAAACCCGAGAAAATTCTAATTTTCTGAAAAATGGTAAAATGGTACTCTGGCCAAAATCAAATTTTCAGACTTCTACGACGAAACTGGGATTTTATCGTTGAATCGCCTCGCAAAATCTAGTTTATCACGCCTAATTTCACAAATCTCGGCATTACCAATTTTACGCTTTTTCGATAACCAAATAGTCGCGCCAAGTAAAACGCTTGTATACATATGATGTGATAAAGATCACCTATTACACGCATCTACGCGACACATGTCGTGCACATTAATGGTAGATTTGTATTTAATTTACTTGGGATGCTCCATGCGCCAAAATCCAAACTTACACACAAACGGAATTATCAAAAGTTTGGGCGTATAAGACAAAAATGGAAATAGTCTTTTCCACCAAGAACAAATCAAGAGTCGAGGCTGATTTCAATGGCAGAAGAGCCTATTTCCTGTGATTCCCTACGCCTTTAATTCATCTAGCTCGACGAGAAAGAAGCAAAGCCTGGCTCACGCTGAGGGCTACACGTGGCACCAATTTGGTGGAGTTCACAACTCCAAGAGGCAGTAGATCTTTTCCTACTGCTTTTATTCTTTTGGCCAAGAGCCATTTTATGCACTGAATTTGCTGGCGCCTAAAAGACCGTGTTTCTGGCCTAAAAATCTGAACCGAGCGGAGGAAACTCGACTTGCGTGGTCAATATGCCAACCCGAGTGTTTCACTGCTCACGCGATTGCTGCGTGATTTTTGTGATGTTGAGGATTCAAAATGAATCATTTAGATTTGATATTAGCCTACGTTGAAATTAATTTCAAGTATTGATTTGCGGAATTGAATACACGATTTATGTTAATTAATTATGTTAATATACAGACAGAAATATTAAGATGAATATTTTGAATCGCAAGATAACGTATTCATATGCATGCATATGAAATTAATTTTGGAATATATGCATGTAAAATATTCATGCTAATATATTTTACATGCATATATTAACATAATTAATTCATATAAATCATGTTATTCAATTCACAATCAATAACACCAAAATTAGCTCACATGGACTAATATCAAATCCAAGCAATTCATTTTAAATCACTCAACATCACAAAATCAATGAAGCAGCACTCTACAGACTATCTACACTCACACAAGTGGGGTTTCCTCCACTCGGTTCAAAGATTTTTAGACCGAAAACACGGTCTTTCAGGCCTCAACAAATCCCCATCCATAAACATTTAGCCAAGAATAACCCGCGAGGAAAATATCCCTACCTCTGGAGCTTGCCTAACTCCACCAAATCAGCCCACGCATAAACCGACTATTTCGTCTGGCCGAGAACCCGACCAACCGAACGCCGGAAATCTGCAGGTAAGAAATTCTTCTCTCTCTCAAACTGAAATCCACCCTCACTGCACGATTTGTTCTTCAAATTGGAAAAAAAGACTATTTCATTTTTGTCTTATACACTTAAACTTTTCAATAATTCCATTTGTGTCCTTAAGTTCGATTGGATACATTACTTTTAATCTAGTTTGATCTGATTCCATCCTTTCAATGACCACGCAACATACACATGGGTATACGAGTAGGTGACCTTGTCACATCACACGTGATCTCATAATGCTTTACTCGCACCGACACTCGTCAGCCTCGAAAAAAATTAATTGACCGCCCCTAATCTCGACGCAGAGCTAGATTTCATGGCACGATGAAGTCCGTTTTGTCATCTGAGATCTAGAAAAAATTTCGGATTTTGACCGAAATTACCATTTTACCATTTTTCAGAAAATTAGAATTTTCTCGGGTTTTACACTTTACATATATGGATCTTATTAACCTTCCTATCTCTAGACGATGTGGGATACCACAATCCACCCCTCCTTGGGGGCTAGGCATCCTTGCTGGCATATTTCGATTAGAGATCAGGCTTTGTTATCATTTGTAACGACTCAACTCTTCACCCGATATTGTCCCGTTCAGGGCTCCAGTGGCGCACATATGACTTTCCACCATTTCCTTCCAGTTTTGCTTCTTTGTTAGGCCTACGCCCTCAAGAAAAAGTTATCGCATTGAAGAGCTCAAGACCTTGTAATATGCTAGGTAATCTCTTTCCCCTCAGGGCCACGATAGGTTTTACCCTGTCGTTAATTTCAGTGCTTCGTGGGATTAATCGAGGTGCATGTAAGTTGACCGGACATCCACGGTTATAAAAAAAAAAAAAAAAAAAATGATATGCATTCTCTCTCTTTTTATGGTTTCCCAAAAATTTGACTACAACCATATTTATATGGTTTGAACTTTACTATACAATTCCCATGATTTTATTGAGTTTCCTTTTTGTATTTATTTCTCATGAGTCTTAGAAAACACCCATACATTATGATCAATGAAGGTAATAATTAGGGCTGCAACTCGAGCGGGTTGGGTCAAGTTTAGAGGTAGCAAAATTGGCCCGACCCTGGCTAGCCCACTACCCGAATTAGGCTGGTCACACAAATTCATTGGTCTCGAAAACTCCGGCCAATTCTGGGTCTTGCCAATATGGTCTCACGTATGGTCTCGGGCCTACCACCGCTCGAATTTTTTTTTGCCTTCAAAAGGCTATTTGGCCCGACTAGCCCGGTTTTTAAGGCGGGTTGTCATAACGGTCCAAAAAATCAAGCCACTTGCCCCGCCCGATTTTTTACCACCACTGCTGTCCGACCCACCTGTACTCCTCGCCGCCTGATTGCAATTCTAGTCAAGTTGAGAGCCAACTTAAGTCAAACCCGAACATGAAATACATGAACCCAAATATAACCCAACCCGATCAGCTTATGAAACTAGGGTTAAGCTTACATTAAGCTCAAGTTGATTTTATGTTGATGGGTTGATCGGGTTTGGTCGGGATGGGCTAGGGTTTTTGGGAGTTTCCAACTTCAATTAGCAAGGACTAAGGCTCATTTTGGAACCCGGAAAGTGCTAAAGAAATAATATAGAAAGGAAAAATGGAAGGAAAGTAAATTTGGAGGAAGTTTAAACTTAATAAATTAACTTTATATGTTTATTCAAACTCATTTTATTTGTTTATCTTTAGTATTTTATATAAGGACTAAGAAATTAAAAAAATATGTAATTTTTTGAGAAATTTTGATTATATTTTATTTTCCTCTATATTTTTCATGGTAAAACCAAATATGCAAAAATCATTTTTCTTGATATTTTTTTTTTCTTTTCCTAATACTTTTCGGGTTCCGAGCTGAGCCTAAAAGTTTTTACCTATCAATTGAAAAACAAATTGATATGCTGCCTTGCCTGATATTTTCAATTAATGGAGTTTAGTCTAATTTTAGCTTTTATTTGAAATTTAAAGTTTCAATTATACTTTAGCTTCGATTTCAATTCAAAATTTAAATAGATTTTCATACTTAAGACAAAAAAAACCAAAAAAAAAAAAACTAATAAAAGTATTTTAAAAATGCAATTCCAATTCCAACAGACAGTCTCCCTTGGTCTCCTCTCACAGTCTTAATTCCTAACAGTCCCCCATGGAAAGTCAAGCCTCTGCAGGTAAGTGAGAAACCTAATGTTTGGGTGGTTGGAAAGTGTGGGAAAATCTACCCACTTTTATCGAGAAACCCAGATCCAATCTTCCATAAAATTGGAAAAAATTATAAAATTAGAGGGGGAAAAAGTAAGGATAATCCCAGAAATTGGAGGAGGATGGGAAGAAAAACCCAAAAATTATGGACAGCCAAGAGTAATAAGACAAAGAGAGCAAGGAAAAGGCTTGCATATTTTTCAAAAAGAAAAATTGTTATTGTATTTAAAACAAAATGAAAGATTGTTTGATGTCCATCCAAACAGAACCTTAACATATTGATAAGTTTTATTTTATATTATTTATTTATTTATTTATTTATTTATTTAAACTTCTATTCGCATTAGGTCTTTGTAATATTTTGTTTTAAAAAAAAAAAAAAGTTTAATCAGAAGAAGAGAGGGTTGTTCATGTGCACACACAAAGAACAGTTGAAGGGTTGGTTAGTGACCGTTAGGTGGAACCTAAAATTCAAAAAGGAATCCCTCCCTCCCGGGGAAGCACTTCCCCCAAAAGTGCTTTTTTTTTTTCCCGAGACAAGGAGAGAGAGATTCCGAGATAGTAGAGAGAGAAATGACGATTTCATTGGAAGAGATGGAGAGAAATGGGTATCCTTCTCCTTCATCTTCTCCCCCCACACCTCCATCTCCTCTCCCTGTAAGTCTAGGCCCTGGCCAACTTAAGTACTCCTTCTCGGCGTCCCCGACGCCGTCGCCGCCGTTCTCTCCGCCGTCGAGCCGGACGTCGGCCGAGAACCTCCTCCCCTTTTTGCCGGTGAGGGCTCTGAGCTCACCTCCGGCAACGGCGCCGTTGGCGTTTTCGTTGGACCGGCCGAACACCGGCGATTCGGATTCTCCGAGCTCATGCCTAAAAGAATTGTAAGCTTCTCCCTCTTTATCTTATGGTTCAATTGTGAATGGAGTTAGTTCCTCAAGAGAAAGTTGAATGGTTTTATTGTGTTTTCATCATTTTTGAAATGAGTCTGTTGGGTTTTTTTTTTTTTTTTTTAAACTATAAAATGGGTTAATTTTTTTCTAAGGATTTTAATTTTTAGGGTTTTTCCTCATTCCATTTTGTTTTCCCCAACATTTTTGAGTTCACAAAAATGAATTCCTTTTGATTTTGATTTTGATTTCTACCGACCCATTTGATCTGGAGTTTTCTGGTCTTGACTGACAGTTAGAACTGTAGTTCCAACAATTACACTCTTTTTTATGAGTTTTGGGGGCAAAATAACTTCATTTTTTTTAAAATATTGTTCATTTTAGCTCCCTACGAAAATTCATTTTTAAAACGATAGTTGTCAACTATGATTTTATTTTTGTATTAAAACCGAAATTGTCAACTATAGTTTCATATTTGTGCCAAACCCATAATTGCCAACGAAAACTGTAGTTGACAACTACGACTTTAATATAAAAATAAAGTCGTAGTTGCCAACTACGGTTTTAACAATGAATTTTTAATACCATATTTTGACCCTCTCCTTTGTGGCATTCCTAGGTGGCATGAAAGGAGTTAAAATAAACATAAGTTTAAAGAAATGTCTAAAAGCAATAAACCTCTTTTTTTTTTTCTTTTTTTTTTTTTTTTAAGATGTCATTTTGACCCAAAACTCCTTTTTTATCCACCTTCTATCCTTTTTTTTTTGGGTCAAATTTTAAGTCGTGTTTGTTTCTGAAAAATGTGACTGTTTGGTTGATGAATATGTAAAAAAAAAAAAAAAAAAAAACATGGAGGAAAGAAAGAGTAGAAATTAAAAAATAAAAATAAAAAATAAAAAAATAAATTTTTTTTTATGTATGTATATATTTGACATGACTTAGTGAAATATGTTTACGTTATGATAGTTTCTATTGTTTCATGTCTAATGAGATTGAAATAAAAAGCTGTCAACTACGATAAGATTATAATTTACTTGTCATGTCAAAGTTAAAAAAATAAAAATAAAAATAAAAATCATATAACATAATTGATTGCTTAAGGTAACAATTACTTAAAAAGAGTAAAGCCATGTCATTTATTAATATATCGATTGTGAAAAAAATAAAAAAAAAAATAAAAAAAACTAGGAAAATGTGTGGGATGGTTTTGTATTTGACTTTAAGTTTGAAGGTTAAGATGAAGTTATGATTATAATTTTTAATATTGGTATGATAAGAAATTTACTAATAGAAAATAATTTCATATTAAGCTTGTTTAAATAGGTCCAATAACTTTAATTTAATAATAACAATGTCAAGTTTTGTTATATACAAACTTTTAAGGCCCGTTTGGATTGACTTATGAGAAATTAACTTATAAGTCCATCTCAAGTTAAAATTATTTTTACAAAATTAGTCAAATAGGTCCAATATCTCTAATCTAATGACAATGATAAAGTTAAGTTTTGTCATAAAAAACTTTTAAGGTCTGTTTGGATTGATTCTAAGAAGTTAAAAGCTTTTATTAAACTTAAAGATAAGAGCTTTTGGCTTTTTAAAAGTAAGATCTTAAAAAAAAATTATATAAAAAAGATTGGAATGTTCTTAATTTGCCACATTTTGCCCTGGAAAAAGTATATATCAGGCTACCGATTTGGAAATAAAGGCAAAGAAGATATGAACAATGTGAAATACATGATTCAAAACATGTCAAGGAAAAATAATTGACTTTCGGGTAGATGTACTACACTAATTACTTGAGGTATAAGCTTAACGAACTGTAAGTATTACCTTAAATAATTGGTTAAGATAAGACCTACATTTCGTTAAGGTAGTACATTTACTTGAAAGCCAATTATTTTTTCTTGACATGTTCTGTATTATCCATTCTTTGTACCTTCTTTGTCTTTATTTCCAAATCGACAGCCTGATAGATAATTTCTAAACAGGGAGAACATGTTTGGCTCACAGTTTTCTTATTTGTTTCGAAAAACATAAGGAACAAAGAAAACATTAAATTCAGATAACAAGAACAATTTTCAAAAAACACCAAAATTGTGTTATCTGTGTTTTCAGAAATTGTTCTTAAGAACAGTTTTCAAGAACAAGAACTAAAACAAACCTTAAGGGCTATGTTTGGTTTCTGTTTTTGAAAACTATTTTATGTTCTCAAAAACAAGGAAAACAGGTAGAACACGTTTGATTCCCAGTTTTCTTTTGTTCTGAAAGGCACAGAAAACACTAAATTTAGATAATAAGAGTAGTTCTCAAAAAACACCAAAATTCTCTATGTTTTCAAAAACTATTCTCGAGAACAGTTTTCAAAAACAGGGCCCTCCTAAGTCTCTTTCCCTCGTCTTTTTGTTGAAATGCAGGTTAGAATGGTTTGTTCAGAGATGCTGCAGTTGCTGTTCTCAGCCATTGTTTAGCTCCTCCAAAGTTCATCCCTAAGATTTTTCCCTCTTCTAACAAGATTGCCCTAATTCTCTAACCCCAAAGATTGTACTGGTTTTTCAACACAGATTCATCCCTAAAAGTCATTCATGAAGCAACAAGAGATCAAAGTTTTCAGTATTTTCAAGGATGAACAGTAAAGCATTGTGATCATATTCCGTGTTTAACAGGATAATGATGTATTCTTTTCCTAATATGGTATTGTTCTTTCTGCTCCTGAATTCATTACTCTGAATGTACAAAACCTACAAGAATAATAAATTCGTGGTACAAGAGTAGGTTTCATGACAATGGGTCGGATTTGGGTAGGATTTTAGATTCCTTATCCCCATCCTCATCGGATTTAGATTTTTTATCCATCGGGTACCCATACCCTACCCAGATACTCGATTTCAATATATGAAATGAATTGTTTTAGAAAATCATGAATATTAAAATTAATTTATCGTATAATAGTAATAAGAATTCTATGTTATAGTCCCGTGAGGAGTGGAGCTTTAGGGATTTTTAATATAAATAAATATATGTTATATTTACATATTATATATTTAATCGGGTATTCAAGGAAGGGGAAGGGGATGGGTAGGATATACTCAAACCCGTCCTTATTCTTGAATCCGAAAATCTCTTAACTTGATTACCCGAATATTTAATTAAGTCTAAAATGTTCCTCCATATCCTCTCCATCCGGATTGGGTATAGAATTCTTGATTGGGTTCGGCGGAAATTACCATCCCTACCAAGGATATGCTAAAATCCGTCATTAGGAAACATTATTTACTTCAAAATGCAGAGGAGAGACTAAAGCAAAAGAGCTGAGAAGTTAATAGAATAATGATGTATTCTTTTCCAAATATGGTATTGTATGCATTGTTCTTTCTGCTCCTGAATTCATTATTCTAAGGGCCTGTTTGCTTGCTGTTCTTGAAAACTAATTCTGGAAAACAGTTTTTTTTCAGTTTTCTAATAGGAAACAAGGAGAAAACACAGAGAACAAGGAGTTTTAGACAGAAAAAACAGAAATAATATGTTTGAAAAACAAATGATTAAATTAGTTTGGATGTCAAAATAATTACCAAAGTACTTCGTAATGTTATTATCCATGACAACGGCAATTGGATTTCATAAATCTGCCAAAAGCCACTGACCATAACAATAGCAATTGCCTTTAAAATGTTCAAATGTCGTTGTCATGGACAGTGGCAATTGCCCTATATAAACGACGGTGACTTAGGGTTTTATTCTTTTTCTTATTTTTCTTCTTTCCGCTCCGCTGCTCCGTTATTGAAGACACGTGCTTGGATTCTTCATCAACATATTTGGTTTATGCTCTTAGATCTGTTTCTTCAATCAGGTTTATTCCGATCGAAGCCGGCTATGATTCTTGTTGAAGTAGTTCTTTGTTTGTGGTGCTCAATGGTTTGGTGTTTTTTGTTTTTGATTTTTTTTTTGCTGCGGAATTTTGAAAGCCATGCTGTGATTTCAGAATCGATGTTGTAATTGATGAGGTTGTGCACCAATGATCCAATGGTCAGCGTTTCAGTTTAATGGACTAATGCAGTAATGGTGGTTTGGTGTTCTTAAATGGTAAGCTACGAGCTTCTTTAAGAACACTGTTAAATACCTCTGATATGTTGGTTGTCATTATCTCATATCTTTGACCTCCATCATGTGAAAGTGTCCATAACCGAAAGGGGATTGCCTCTAACCATTGTTGTGCATCAGAATTAATGCTCCCAATTGTAGTCATATGTTTATTGAATTTGCGTTCGGTACTCGCTAAAGCTGCTCTGCATACCAAATTCTTCAAGATTTTATATTTGAACTGGGTCATAAAATTGCTTGCAAGATGACGCATTTAAATCCCGTGATAAAGTGTGACAGAGGTTAGCCCAACCAAGATGGGGGATCGCACACTCGCATACACACTGATGTCCGCGATATGAACCATAACCCGGATGCTGAGTTATCCCACTGGACACACGTAATTATCACGAACACACATCACTCATATAAATACAGCACTATTATTTCACACACCATAACAATCAATAACGTGTTTTTGCTATTTCATACAAATGTGTACCATCAATACCATTACGATCGACAATGTTCGAACCCTTCAATAGATGGCTTGAATGACCGTAACACGCTTGGAATATCTCAACGCCGCATATTAACGCCACATGTTTCAAATTACAACACATCCGTGGATTTGGCTTCGTCACGGCAAGAACAAACGCAGAGCTATGTATATAACTGAGAAAGTCACCAACAATTGCCTAAGTGCTTTATGCTTCCATCCAATGTCTTTTCAGATGATATTTCATATCCTCATTTCTTCACACTTGTTCAATAGCTCGTAGTCAATGTGAATTGTGCCTTAATTATTACCTTTATATGGAGTTAAGAACCACATTTGAGTCTAATTGATGATGGTCCCATTCAAGCAAGGGATTGACACAAGTATAAGGGCCCTTATATTTGCTGATAACAAATAAGAATCTTTCGCAACCATGGCACGAAACTTCCATGGGATATCACATTCTTCTGGCCTTCTTACATCTTAAACGAGCAATTTGAGGATGCAAATAACCACAAACTCTTTGTGTGCTTTAATTGAGTAAATCTTGCAACCTCTTGCAACCGTATTTAGAATTAAAACTCACCAACTACAAATTCTCCACTCGAATAACCGGTACTATGTTGCACCCATGGAGTCCACGCACTTGAAATAACATTACCTAAGTTTTCAATATGTTCAAATTAAGTTGTTGGTGGTAAGTGATAATGAACAGGGGATGACTCATCTAATCTCTCAACATCTGGGTTATTTGATACATCACACGATGGTACATGCGCAGAGACATATATCCTCGCTTCATTCTCCAAAACTTATTGAGTACGAAAGGATGATATGTCCATCAAATTGAACATCCGTCTCCATTGGGACTACATCATCATCTTGTATCACATTCATCATTAGCTTTTTTCTATAACAGAATTTCATCATCTCCACATACTCCAATATCCCAGATCGGACCGGCTACTAGCCCACAACCATAGTCAAATTCGCAATATTATAATTCTCGCGAACCAATAAATCTATATGGCCACCCATAGATTGATTCACTTTTGGCTTGACTCGAACAACTTCAATATACAATTCAATTTCCTCAATGGTAGTTGTGTTAACCATGTTCAACATTCGATACATACTACTATCATCTCATATTAGAAAAGGTTAGAACCTATTTCCACTTTTTAGGGGATACTCACAATTAAGGACTAATTTGAACCTTTGTTTGTCAACGGTCGTCTCAGTCTATCATATCGCCAATTTGCTCAAACGCATTCAACCGGAACATCCAAAGGCACAATAATAGCTTTGTTCCCCTCATATTTGACATCTGTTTTAGTCCTCAATATTTTTCCATTGTAATAACATATCACAAGAATAGTTGAAACAAACATAATTGACCTGTACAAAATGACCCTAAATGAATAAAATCCTTACCATTTAAACTACACTCATGGATGCTATATTCAATCACCTTGTTTAGTCAATGTATCATTTCACAACGTGTTGCTACCATCAACTTTATCACATTGCCAATAATATGGTTTAGTGTTTAAGGTTTTAGGGTTTTAGGGTTTTGGGTTTCAAGGGTTTAGGGTTTTAGGAATTTAGAGTTTAGGGTTAGGAGTTTAGGGTTTAGGTTTTAGGGTTTTGGGGTTAGGAGTTTAAGGTTTAGGGTTTTAGATTTTTAGGGTTTTAGGGTATGCGGTTTGGGGTTTGGGGTTTAAGGTTTTACTGTTCAAGGTTTTAGGGTTTAAGGTTTTATGATTTTAGGGTTTGGGGTTTGGAGTTTAAGGTTATATGGTTTTAAGGTTTACGGTTTTAGGGTTTACGGTTCAAGATTTAAGGTTTTAAGGTTTACCGTTTGGGATCAAGCACATCTTAAAACCTTGCATTCTTCAAGTAGTCTAAGTCAAGTTATACATTGAATAAAGTGTTCTTGAATTTACATAAGATAGAGAAAAGACTCTAGATATAGTTGAAAGGATTCTCAAGAACCAAGCATTGATTAACATGGTTTTCAAGGATTTTTCCCAAACTTCTTGAAGGAAGAGGACGAACAAGGATGAATCCTCCAATCAAAAGCATGATAAAGAGATAGGAAAGAAGCAACAAGGAAAGAAACCCAAGTATTATGACAAGACATAACAATTCAAGGAAAAAATGATTGAATTATGAATTATGTGTGTGTTTGTGTGTATCTACCTATCTAATAGAGCATGTATAATATTATTATTTTGTAAGCCTTTTATTTCTCACTGCTACTAACTTAAAATCATAATTGCCATAAGTCTACTCTCAAGATATATTAAGAAACCAATTCAAATGTCATTATAAGGCTACTAAAATTGTTGAGATATTTACAAGGATCTTGTAAATAATGGCATGTTAGACAGGGAAATTAAAAGGTTAGGAGTAACTAGCAATTGGAATGGTCATTGAGCAGGGAATCTTAATGATATGAAAAAGCACAATAATAAAATAAAAAATCCTTGGAAGTTGTTGAGTGTTGAGCTGTAATCCAAGATGTGAAGAAATGCATTAAGAGAAAGTGTTGAGATGTAATGCACTGTTCCCAAATTGAAGAATTTATTATAAGCCGATTAAGATTCTTATTTGGATGGGTAATTAATTCTTGGAAGTTGTTCTCCATGTCTTAGTAACTTTTAGTAATGTAACATTTCTAGCTTTTTCCATATCAAGTCATTTATGTCTTCTTTAGAGTTTTATGCTTTAGTTAAATATAATTATTTTCTGTATCTTATCATTTTTAAGTCACCCAAAAAGACAACAAAAACAAGGTTTTTTTTTTTTTTTCCTTTTTTGTAGTACCACATTATCTAATCATGTATTCCATCCCACCATCATTTCATATCCCACTAATCATGGAAAACCCTTTAGACACAAAAGAAAAAGGCTAAAAACTTGACAACTAATTCAACACAATGCATGTCTTTGTAATAGGGATTATGCCCAAAGGAACCAGTCACTACAATCAATCCTAAAACACAATTTCCTCTCTTAAGCAATCATGTTTCCTTTTAGTATAACTTTATTACTATTCCTCTCTAACTAAGGCATGTGTTTGTAGGAAGTCAGGTAGTAAATTTAAAACTCAACAATTTTCTATATATTGATATGTCCATAGATTCTTATTCCATTGACTTTTATACTCCCAAGTACTGCATTAGTTGGTTTTCTACTTTGAATTCCTTCTCACAATTTTAGGTCTTGTTTTTTTTTTTTTTCGATCTAAAAGCAAAAGATAAATGCGTATATGAAAAGAGAGCACAAGGTGCTCAAGGAGTACAAAAAGAAGGGAGCAAGGAAAGACAGACTCCCACTCACCTATACCCCATCCAAGACAAAAAACCCACCAACGAATCTAAGTTATCAACACTATACAACTTAACCCACTAATTACGCGAAAAACAAAAGATGATTTCATCCTATGAGCAAAGAGGGTACTTCATTCTCGAACCAATTCTATTCCTTTCCAAACTACAGCCCGTAAAATACAAAGAGGCCGGGCCACATCCAAACTCTCTTCCGTTTTTTCCGACACTAACACTTTGCCATGCAAGGAGAAGTCGACGACCGAACTGGGGATACCCGCTAAAGCCATGAATAGCCAAAAGTGAATTATCCATAATATTTTCCTGCGCTTCTCTCTAAATTAATGGATAAGCAAGTGGATTCATTGCTTTTCCTATTCTCTTTCGCATAAACAAGACTCCGCTTACTAGGTAAATCCTCCTCTTTAACCCGGTCCGTAGTAAGCACCTTACCCCCGTAGCTTCCCAGCAAAAAGCCTAATTGGGGAACGATTGTTCCGTATTGATTGCCAAGGGAAGTCTCAGAGGAAGAGAATACTCTAACTTGACATACATAAGACTAACTGAGAAACCGTTAGTCAAAGTCTCCTTTACTAACAACCGATCCTCTTGAATGGCCTGCACTTTTATAACAGGCAGAAGAGGAGGAACCTTTCCACCCCGCCACCTCCCGCCATTAAGAGGTCTAAGAAAGACTGGGACCAACCCCCATCCTCCCTCGAAATCCCAAACATCGCCCACCCTAAAGATCCTTATGAGCCGCCAAATTGAACAAGGTGGGAAAGGCATTGCAAAGCACAGTTTTGTTGCACCAAGGGTCCTTCCAAAAGCCCAACCTCCTACCATTACCTAATGAGGAGACGGAATTTTGAGAGAAGGTGTGCCATTCTTTTCTTATGTCTTTCCATAGTCCAGTACCAAAACCTCCCCTGATATCCCTAGTGTTCCATCCCCCAACTTCCTCACCAAACTCATACTGATCACCGCCTCCAAAGGAGTCCCTCTCTTTTGCAAAACGCTAGCACCACTTGCAAAGCAATGCTTGATTCATCAAGGAAAGGCCTCTTACCCCTAACCCGCCTCTACTTTTCTCGACAAACAAAAGATTCCAATGACCAGTGAGGTTTACACTCTGTGCTGCCCCACCCCAGTTAAAGTCTCTTCCGACCTTCTCCACTCAAATTTCAAACAATCTTTGGCATTCCTCGAACATGTAGAGGAAGTAAATAGTGGCGCGCTAGACAATGCACTTGACGAGGGTAAGTCTCCCACCCTTTGAAATATATTGTCTTTTCCAGGAGGACAATCTATTTCTAAATCTTTCTTCAATAGAATCCCAAACTCCCCACAGCCCTGTGAGGAGCTCCAAGGGGAAGGCCCATACTTAAGTGGGAGGAGTCGACCCACAACCAAGCTCTCACCGCTTAACCTCCATGTCATTCACCCTCCCCAAAGGGATAATCTCGCTCTTGTTCAGGTTAATTTTCAAACCTGAGAAGGCTTCAAACCACATTAAGGTCCATCTCAAATACATCAATCAAGCCCGGATTGGGTTTCACAAAGATGATAGTATCATCACGTATAAAAGATGAGAAACGACAATCTCCCCACCATCTCTACCCCCAAACCTGCATCCAGAAATAAAGTTGCCTTCCACCGCTCTCTTTAGCAGACAACTGAGGACTTCCATACCGATAACAAACAAATAGGGTGATAAAGGATCCCCTTGTCTCAGCCCTCCTAACCCTAAGAACCCCGAAGGCTTAACTATTTACTACCAAGACTGAAAACGATGTCAGAGATGCACCAATAATCCATCTAATCCATTTAGAACCAAACCCCATTCTCTCTAACATCCGTATCAGAAAGTCCCACCTGATGTGATCGTAAGCCTTTTCAATGTCTAACTTACAAAGGATCCCTTTCTCTTTCCCTCTTAGAATGGAGTCCACAGCTTCATTAGCTATTAGCACTGCGTCTAGAATCTGTCTCCCTTCTACGAACGCATTCTGAGACTGGGAGATAACTAAACTCAAAACCCTTTTGATTCTGTTGGCCAACACTTTCGATAAAATTTTATAAAGGCTACCCACTAAACTGATGGGTCTTAGGTCCTTTAGGTCCTCGACAAATCTTCTCTTGGGAACCAGAACCAAGAAAGTAGCATTCAAACTTTTCACAAACTGATCATTCTGAAAAAATTCCCTGAAGAAACCCATAACCTCCTCTTTCACGAAATCCCAACTGAAAGACCAGAAAGCTAATGGAAAGCCATCAGGGCCAGGGGCTTTATCAACATTAAGCCCAGATACTGCTGCTAGAATTTCCTCCTCTGTGAACATTTCTTCCAACTTAGCAGCTTGATCTTCACCAATCAAATTGAAATTGAGGTCCGTAGAAAGACAAATTCAATGATCAGCGAGGAGACTTTGGAAAGCACAAACCAGCCTTTAACCTCATCCTCCTTAATCAAGTTTCTACCATTGATTCTGATGCTAGAGATAGAATTCCTCCTCCTATGAGAATTGGTCATTCTATGAAAGAACCCCGTGTTTCTGTCTCCTTCTTTTAGCCAAATTTCTCTAGATTTTTGTCTCCACGACCCTTCCATATCAACCCATTCTAATTATCTCGTTTCTCCCTCTCCTCCGCTTCGCCAAGGACAACTCCTTAACTTTTCCACTTCGTCCCAAAAGAAATCCTTCAAGGCCTCTCTTTTATTTAAATCCACTTTGATCAGAAAACCCCCATTCCAAATCTTCAATATACCTTCAGTGGCCTTTAATTTCGGCTCAGAACAAAACTCAAGGAACTGTAAAAAATGAAGGCTTTGCCACCAACTCCTGCAAGATCCTAAAGCCAACAAACTTCAACCACATACTCAAACCCGAATGGCGCGCAGTCTCTGATTTTATCCCATCACTGCCTAACATCACAGGCGTTGGTCGACAATGTGTCTCGACAGAAGTTCGTGACGCATTGCCAAACTCGGCTTCCCAATCACCGACACCAAAATACGCCCGCACGCCGACATCCGCCGATTATCAAGGCCACCCCTCCATGTAAAAGGGCCTCTCGGCAGGGAGATCTCAAGCCCCAACTCATTAATAACTTCATCGGTTACTTCATATAGCAAGATCCCGACAACCGAAGTTTCATTATTTGGGGAAAGAACCATATTGAAGTCACCACCAATACACTGTGGTCTCTCCCATAGCCCCTTCAAGGCCCCACTCCTTCCCAAACAATTCCCTTTCGTTTCACCGGACCATGCACTCTCGTGAAGGCCCACATAAGACCATCCCCCCACATTTTAAACGTGCATGTTGGGCGTAAAAAATCGCCATTTTCGCCTCCACCAACTCCAGCTCAGATCCCAAAACACCAAGATACCCCCGCGATCCCTCCGCTCCACAAATCCCTCTCTACTCACCATCTACTCCATTCCCGAGATCATGGCAACAAATGAGATGCCTCTTGATTTTGCCTCAGAAGCACACCAAATCAACCCTCTCGTGACCTAATAAAGTTTCTAATAACATTCCTCTGCTGATTGTTCGCTCCTCCGACATCTCCACGAAACGCTTTTAACTTCATTTTAACTTTTAACAAGAAATTCCTGCCTCTTCCTCCTATTCTCGAATTTTCCGTCAGAATTTATGGTGCATTCCAGCTTTCTGAGCTCCCTCTCACATCTAGTCTCGCCAGTAGTCCTTCCTCTTATCAATTGAGCCCACCTTCGTGATCGCTGTATCTCCTCTTCAAACCCATCAAGCTAATTCTAGAAATTCACTAAATTTAAACAAACAAATTGCCTTCCCAGCTTATTATATCCCATACATTCCGGGACGATTTTTAGCCGACTTCTTCATCGATTCTCGACTGCCTTCATTAGCGCATCGTCTATCCTTGGCCCCCACTCTACCATTGTCCCACACCACCCTAATGGTTCCATATCCCCAATGTTTCATTCTCAAGGAATTCCTCCTGCCGTAAGAACCCTCAGTAGCAGCGGGCCTACTAAAAACAGAGAAAATTGAGAAGAGCAATCAACGTGGACAATGATTCAAACTCGGGGTCCTAATGCATAGTACTGAGCTCTGGTCTTCATCCACCTCAGGCTCTTAGGTATCTTCTCCACTGTGAGCAAAGAGAACTCCCATCCTCACCTCCCCTCTCGATGTGCTCTCGTCTCGAACATCCCATTGCTGTGCACCTGGCCCGTGACCACCCACATCCCCTTCTCCCAACAGCTCTCAAAGCTGGGAGTTCCCCCCGTACCAGGCGGACCTTCAAAGGCATGCAGAAGAGGTCCCCTTGCGCAAATCCACGCCGGGTCGACCATGAGTTCCGAGGATCCCTCCACGCCAGGGCTAGCTCCCCCCTCCAAACTCCGTGATTTCTTTCGATCCTTAAACATCCCCCCGAAGGTCCAAACGGCCTCTTTAAAAGATTTCTCCGTTCCAAAAACCCCTTTATCACCCTTCCCTTTACATCATTCGCGGGCCAACAGATCCCATACAAAACTAGCCCAGACTCGCCACCCAAACTAGCAGCCCCATAGGTTGTAATGTGGGCCCTTCGCCTTAGTTCCCTCTTTCACCCCACTTCCGGGGTTTTTAAACCATTCGACTTCTTTTCCGCCTCCTAGCCCTAGGCCCATTAAACTCCTTCTCCTTCAGCCCAAGAAGGAAACCGGCCCGAGCATTTGTCCCACCACCGTTCTCATCAGCTTGGAGCAGGCCCCATTCCCAAAACACCGAGCCCATCTGCTTGCTCCAAAGAAATTTCCGAGTAGCTCCCACCTCGCCCCTCATCAATGCGCCCGACGTTGATAGACGTAAAAGTCTCGCAGGCCCAGACTTTCTTCATTTTCGCCCCTCGCCCCGCCCCGCCTCCCACCCGTCCCACTGACCGCACTCACCCAAAGGAGCTCACCCGCTTGTCCGCGCGTGTCTCCACATCGTCTTCTTCCTCTGGATTTTTCTTTTCATCACTTGAACTTACAGGGTAGACCTCAGTTACCCAGGGAGAGATCTCCCACCAGATCTTCATTTAGGTCTTGTTTTTATAAATGGGAATGGTGGACAAACTTGCTAGGGATCCTTAATTATCCAACTAATTAATGATCGAATTACTCACATCGACCAAACCGCGAAGTCTTCCTTTTTTTTTTGGTGGGTTCTGTCTTGTTACTTGAAATTTCATGACCTAATTATAACCTGAGCCAATATGAAAAGCTCTTGTTTATGGAAAGCACTAAGGAAAGAAAAAAAATACTAAAGAAAATTATTTTCTTATATTTGTTCGTTAAATGAAAGATTTAAAAGAAAATCAAATATAAATAAAATTACTTAAACACGTATATATTTTTAAATTATTTAATTTTTATATTGATGAGTTACAATAAATAACATTGATTTGAGATAACAAATAAAAATAATATATTAGGTTCAACTCTATTTTTTTTTCCTTCATTTTTTCTTTCACTATATTCCCCATCCCTACCCCCCTTTTTTTCCCTCAAATTTTCTGGAATCAAACATAACCTAAGACTCCTTTTTATGTGAACCCAACAACTAAGACAAGAAAAAATAAATAATGCTATGCACCATAATTCAACAATAGGAACTCCCTCACTGAATTTCCTCGTTTCATTTTCCATTTAAAAAATTAATCAAACCAAACAGCATGCATTCAAAGAAAAACAACAAACACTAAATTATGTTCGTATTCTTTCAATATTCTTCAATTCCGAATTAGTCAAATCTACTAGGCATTCCAGCACTAATAATGTAATTCCTCCGGCACATGCTGGTCACCAACACAACCACAAACACCAACCCACAACCATTGGACCATTGGACCACAACCATAAATTACAACATCAATTACAAATCACAACATGAAACTCTAAATTCCACCACAAAAAAAATCAAGAACAAAAAACACCAAACCATCGAGCACCACAAACAAAGAACTATTTCAACAAGAATCATAACCGGCTACGATCGGAATAAACCTGATTGAAGAAACAAATCTAACGGCAGAAACCAAATATGTTGATGAAGAATCCAAGCACATGTCTTCAATAAATAAGCAAATGGAGCGTGAGCTGAGAGAAGAAAATACGAGTTAATAAACCCTAAGTCGCCGCTACGCTTATAGGGTAATTGCTTCACGGCATTTGAACATTTTAAAGGCAATCACAATAAGTATGGTCGGGCGGCTTTTACAGCTTTACGAATCCAATTCATCGTCATTCACGACAAATGATATTTACAAGATTTAATGCATTTGTACTGAACATTTTTAATTACTTTGAATATATTATTCTGCTTAAAACTGGTGAACACTTCCACGTCATCACTGAAATGGTTTCTTAGGCTTGAAAATAGTCTCTTGTTTCAAACGAAAGCCCATTTATTTTTTTCGCATTTAACGGTACAGTAATTGTTCTCAAAAACTAAGCAACAGTCCCTAAATGCACAAAACATACAAGAATAAATCCATGATCCAAGAGTAAATTTCAAGAGAGACAGATCTACAGCCCTATTTACCCAAGGATATGCTAAAATCCGTAATGAGGAAACCTTATTTACTTCAAAATGCAGAGAAGAGAGACTAAAGCAAAATAGCTGAGAAGTAAATCAAATCAACAACAGCAGCTCAAGGGGTTTGAAGATTTTACTGCTGATTTTGCTGTCTCTGTTGCGGGAAATTGGGATGATTCTGAGTCGCGTTCTGGAGGGTTACCATGCCGGGTTGTAGATTCTGGGCATTTGGTTGCATGTTGCCGAACGCGCCTTGCGAGCTGTGCTGCTGCTGCTGCTGCATGGGCATCATAGTACTTGGATTTCCAGCTCCCATGTTGAACACTGCATGGGAAAGTAGTAGTTTGGAGTTTTACCCTAAAGAGTACAATGCAATGTATCTGAGTTTTGGATCAAAATGAACTTTTTCTACAAAAAAAATATTGATTCTAGGCAATTTTTGAAACTTTTGTTCGAAATGATCTCCTTATGTCACGTAGAAAAGATGCTTAGATTTTTTTATTTTTTAAATTTAATTTAATAGCTATGGTTAGAAAACCGTGGCTTCATTTTTGAACAAAAACTGCAATTACAAACTACAGGCCTATTTGGTTTATGTTTATGAAAACTGTTGAACAGTTTTTGAAAACACAAAGAACACCAAAAATGTGTTATCTGAAAACTCTTATTTATTCTTTAAATTTAGTGTTTTTTTATGTTTTTCAAAAGAAAAAAAAAAAAAAAAACTGAAAACCAAGAATGTTTTCCCTCTTTTTCTTGTTCTCCTTATTTTTTAGAACAGAAAACAGTTTTCAAAAATAGTAAACAAACAAGCCCTACGGTTTCATTTTTAAACTAACGCCATAATATCTAACTACGGTTTCTAGATTAAATTTAAAAATAAAATAAATCTAAACATCTCTTTTACGTGGGATAAGGGGGTCATTTTGAACAAAAGTTTCAAAAGTCACCTATAATCAATTTTTTTTTTTTATAAAAGGGTTATTTTGAACCCAAACTCCATACATCTAGCTATGTTTAGACACGTTACGCATCGGGTTTTGTTGTATATCATATTTTTCTTGAAAGTTAAGAACATGAAGTATCAAGAAAGAAAATGGCAAGGGTGAAATTCTTACTTTGATCATTCAGAAGATGATTGCGCTGTGGGTTGCCGGATAATCCCAATTGGTAGAAGTAAATTAAGCATATGAGATAATAAACAATATATAGTAATGCACAGTACTATGATAATACTATACCAAACAAAATTACATTTCAATACAATACTGAAGAAATTTCATGTGATGAAAGTAGCATTCCAAATAATGCACTGTAGCATTCTTCATGGGAAATGGGAAGTCACATGAGAGAGAAATATGATGGTTGAAATTTGAAAAATGCGATATATGCAAGATAATTTGAAGCGCATAACCAATAGGATATATGTTACTGTGGATCCTGAATTTTTGGCTATGATGCATTTCTCACTCAAACGCGGGACTCGTTTTTATATTTAGAAAAACCATTTTTGAAAACTGTTTGGAGTCGTCAATTATTTTGTTATATTTTTAAAAGGAAAAACGAAATAAGAAAAAAAACCCTAAATATGACACTTGAAATAGAAAAGACAGCTAGAGAAAAATTGAGTCTAGGTCCGAGGGTCAAGTTACTTATCGGGAAGGTACGATGGAGAACATATCAGCCCTCTAAGCCCCTAAGGGTTGGGTCTACAGTTACCCTATTCTCTAATTGGTCTCTAAGTTCATGTGTGGTTGCTCTTCTTCCACCAACTAGCCAACCCTAGAAAAGCACATGTCTTTAGGTATAGAATAAGACTATGGTAAGATTAAAAGAGTCTTCAACTTAGAGAGCATGAGGAAATGAACAAGCCTCAACCTTTTATATATATATATATATATATATATATATATATATATGTATTAACTAGTGTACCAACAAACTCGAGAAGATTCTTGCGTGATAGGTCCAAATTTCCAATTAAGAATGAGCATGTCACATCCCACATCAGATTGAGGAGAGTTTCTAACACTATATAAGTATGAGTTCATTTCAACCTAATGGGGATGCTGCTTAAAAAACCATGTTGGATCCTAGGTCAAAGAACAATATCCGTGGCGACGGGCAAGATTACAAATGGTATTAGAGTCGATTTCTATCCTCAGTGTGGGGGTCTATTCCGTTTAGCCCCACAATCTATGGACACAACGAGGACGTTATGTCTGCATGGGGTATGTTTGTCACATCCCACATCGGATAGGGGAGAGTTCCAGACACTATATAAGTATGGATTTCTTTCAACCTAGTAGACACGTTTTAAAAGCCGTGAGGGCACCTTGGACTCTTAGCGAACAATATTTACATGGTTGGCCAAATCGTTAGAGAGCATCACACACAAATTAGTATTATCCTATCTAGGTCAAGCAGAATGGCAGATTCTGGTAGGGGACATGGGATTGAAATACTTCGGTGAGATTGACACCCTTGAACCTAAAAGTTAGGGCAATAGAAGTTCAACCATATCCACCAAACTCTGTTACATGTCTGTGGAAATGGAACCATCACTGTAGTACCACAGAAAAGCTTCTAAAGGAGCTTCTATAGAAGTTGTGATTCAACGCAAATTTCCACCATATCGTCAGTTATCATCATGCTTATCCCTGATCCTTTAAGAGTCCCACATCGCCAAGTTACGGCTTGGCCTTGTGGGTTTATAACCATTTGGGCTCCCTTCCCTTTAAGGATGAGTTCTACCCAAGTGGTTGTAACAATGATATTACAGTAGTTTGTTTCTTAGGAATGGCCCTTGTCTCGAAATTGTGGAATGCCTACTACCCGCAAAAAGGGTGGAATCTGCGAAGTCACTAGCCTCCCTAGACGTCAGTTTTGAAAGAGGGTGGATTATAATGACATTTTATGAGTCCCACATCATCAAGTTATGGCTTGGCCTTGTGGGATAATAAACATTTGAGCTCCCAACCCTTGACAGCTAGCTTTTAAGGGTGAATTCTATCTAAGTGGTTGTAATAAAGAACCCGGTCAAATCCCAAATGCTCATGAAGCAAGAAGTAGCAACTCATATAGGAGGCCCTCATATGCATTGCTGGGATGTATTTTAATGCAACCTTATAAAGGAAAACACACACAAACACATGCCAAAAAGGAAAGAGAAATGATAGGAAAATAATGCAAAACCGACCTGCATCCTTGGCAGAATTGATTGCGATGGCATTGTAGCAGACATGTTAGAAATCTGAAAATGGACAAAATATTTATAAGTACCCAAAAACTGTTTCAAAAGAAAACAGCAAGCAATAAAATCGATGTAAAGTTAGTTGTTACTTGTTACACCAACGCAGAAATTTTCAACTTTTAGTTGCTAAATTTGCTGATGATGAACTCAGAATGGTAACCTACTACAGAGTCAAGTAAAGGCCAATGCCTCCTAAACAAAAGAAGAAACAACATAAGAAATAGCAACCTATGTTGTATGCGTTCAAGGCCGGGTGTCAGGTACAAGTAATGCAATTAGGTGTCTAATCCTTCACACATCAAATTTTAGGATAAGAAGACTTGGCTACCAAAAACACAGATTTTTTTTATAATACTCCTCATTTTACTCTCTTTTTCCTATGTGATTTGGCTTAAGGAAGATTAAAAAAAAAAACAAAAAATCAATCGGTTAAAATCAAATAGTTATACATTGTTGAGCGACCAACTATCCTAAAAGCTTAAGTTTATAGGATTTGGATTTAATATGAATATCATGCTTCAATACCCTCCCTCACGTGCATGCAGCCCCATACCCGCGCACGTGGAGTTAGAGTCAATTATGGACTTTCAAATCAACAAATAAGGATCAAATATTCAAATTTGCAAGGAGAGGGTTCAAACCCGGGACCTCCTACCAAACCAACACTTGATATCATGTTGAACAACCAACTCTCCTAAAAGCTCAAGCTTGTAGGATTTAGATTTATGGTGCATTTGGGAGAGCTTATTTACAGCTTATATAAGTTTATCTTCTTGCATAAGTATTTTTGATAAAAATTATAGGTATTTGGAAAAGCTTATAAAAATAACTTATGACCCCACATAAGCCCATTTTAACTTATTTCAATAAGCTTCCTAGATAAGCTTATCTAATAAAGCTTATAAGTAAGCCTAAAAATCGATCATCTATAACAAAACTATAACAAAACTATCATTTTGACAAATTATGTAAAAAAAATAGGAAAAAAATCTGAAAAATAGAAAAGAAATTCCGAAAAAATTATGTAAAAATAGAAAGAAAAAAAATCTGAAACATAGTGAAAAAATAGAAAACAAATTTCGAAAAAAAATATGTAAAAATAGGTTTTTTTTTTTTTTTAATTTATTTAAAAATAGGAAAAAAATTATATTGATGATGGGAAGAATAAAGATTACGATTTATTTTTTTTTTGGATGGTAATTACGCAGATCTACGAGTGTTTATTTTGTTTTGAAATTTATAATTTTTGTGATGATAGGAAACATTAATGATATTTGTTATTTTGTTTTGGAAATGTTTATGATGATGGGAAGCACTAATGACGTTTGATTTTTATGTTTGATGTTCTTTACTTTATTGTATTTTATTTTTAGATAAAAACTATAAACAATATTTAGTGAGATATATAATTTTTATTTATATTAGATAGGGTGCGCATAACTTTAAAAAGCCTAACGCCTCAAGGCCCTAAGAGGCTTTTACGCCTCGATGCGTCTTAAATAACTATGAGTTCACATATCAATGCTCCAATTTATGTGCGTCCCAAAGATTTTAATGAAGAAAACCTATAATATTTTAGTTTTTATAATCTCTCATTTATTACTTAAACAAAAGCGAAAAGGAAATAATGGTTTATTAGCTATTTTTTGATAAATGTTTTTAGTATATAGAGAATCTTTACTTTATTTTTAATTTTTATGATGGTTTCATGATATATATAATATTAATTTTTAGTTCTTCAATTTTTTTAATTTTTTAAAAACTAGGACAAGTGTTTATTTATTCAAACACTTCAATTTTATAAGTTCTTATGATGGCCTTTTCAATAATTTCAACTGTTACAAGTTCTTGTGTAGTAGTGCAACCAAACACCTTAAAATAATGTATAAGTGCTTTTTAAAATATGCATCTAAACACAAATAACTTATTGAATAAAGTATTCATGACATAAGCTCTCATCTAACAGGCTCTTATAAAATAGGTGTTTGATTAAGTTGTTTACCCAAACATGGCCTTAATATGAATATCATGCTTCAACATATATGAAGCAAAAAATGAGGCAAGGATCTCACATCCACACCCATATCATATCATGTCAATAGAAAGTACATTGGATGAAGTTGGAGAGTCCAGATATCCATCTTAACCCATGTTTTAAAATTTTCAAAGCAATAGAAAGTGGCAATGTAAATAAATGCAAATTATGAATGGCTGGGAGAAAAAAAAGCACATCGTGTATCGGACAGAATGGAGAACAAAATCATAAATACCCATTTCAATAGAGCATTAACATATTGAGCATGTAAAAATCTGTTAACATAGAGCATTTCAAAAGAATCTGTTAGCATGTAAAAATCCACACAGAGAGAATAAAGCCTCAAAGTTAATAGATAAAAAATAAATCAACTAAGATAGCAACAAATCTAAAAAGGATAAGCAATCGAAATAAAATGATTATGCAATTCAATGATGTAATTTAACTACAAAATTTAGGGAAATAGTTGGATAGGAAAATCAACTCAGAAGTAACCATCTAAATAAAACTTGAAATATGCAAAAAATTGCTGAAGCAAAAATATAGTTTGCAACAACGAGTAGACAGTCTTTCAGTTCAGATGCAAGAAAAGTTTAAGAAGAGTCTCTTCCCCAAAAAAATATAAGGACTATACATACTGCACATGCATAGACACAGACACATGAAATACTATTTCCACCTCCATCATTTGTTCTCCAGGCAGTAATATTTATTTAACAACTCATTCTCTAATTTTATATGATAATATCTAATGCTAAGATATTTGTTTGTCATAAACTGAATCAGATTATGGAGAAAATAGATGAATAACTGACCATCTGAGTGCTTGGTGTACCCTGTGCAGCATTAAACAATGCGTTATTTGCACCTCCAGAAAACTGGCTTAGATGACGATTCAACTGATTTCCTTGGTTGAGTTGGCTTTGACCCATGCTGTGCTGGACATGTCCAGAAGGCAGCTGCCGACCCTGAAATTGCTGGTGCCCCAATGTCTGAGAAAACTGCATCTGATGTTGTCCATGTAACTGATAAGATGGATAGTTTGAGTTGTGCAACCAACAAAGAGATTTTGAGTCGTGCAACCAATAGAGAGAAATTTAGATATAACAATAAGAAGGCAGATGCTTCCATGTGTACATAATGATTCAAGTGCGACTGAGTTCATGGAAGGCACAAAATAGACAGAAGAGATAGCAGAGATGGAACTATTGTGTACAGGGGTTTAGAATCAGCAGAGTATGAACATTAATGCCAACACCAACTGAATCCGACACCATCTCTGTCTCCCTGAGATGGTCTCTCTGGTTTAACTTAATCTAGCTTGGACCACCTTCAATGGATCAGCCCTTCTGATTATGACAAGAAGGCTTTTTTGGAAGGTCACCAGCTTTAAAAGTCATCGTCATTGTCAATCAAATAATTCCAAACAATTATAATGATTTCAGTGTCTTAAATAGTGAAACAAGTGAAGATGACAAACATGTTTACAGTTATATTGATGGTTAAACCTTAAAAAGTTCAGAACATAATAAAAGAACATCTATTGAAAGAACATCTTTAAATTATTTAATGGGATACCGCGTAAAAGTAATACGTTTTAAAATATAAATTCCACAACCTTTTCTGCACTATATTTATTAATGGAAAAAAAGTAATAATGATCAACTTAATCCTTAAATGGCATTTAAGAAGCCTTGAATGCCCCCAGCTATTCATTCTGCATGCCAAACTTCTTTCACACTCTTCTTTGTTTGTTGAAATGGTTGTAACCCTAACAAAATTTTCCTCTTACGAGCGTGTCAATTCTAGCATTTCTTGAAAATATATATTAAATTCCTGAAATTGGACATACGAAAAGAACTTTATTCGAAATGTGCCTTGAAAATAAAAACTAGGACCTGACTATTAACTGTAATTCTTGAATTTCATATGATACTACAAGGGAAAGATACAGCTACCTTGACACCTTTTAGCAAATAGTTCCATGAGCATCTGTGACTGTATAAGTTTGTGCAAAAGAAAAATAACTTTCTTTCTTTTTCTTTTTTTTTAATCAAAAACAAAAAATGTATTAATTATGGATAAAAGTGATATCTAGAAAGAAAAACAAATGGGAGGAAAAGGAGTTAAAGAAGTTACTGGCTGAAACTTCTGCTGTGCCTGGCCCTGCAAATCATGCAGCTGCGGCAGCTGGTTCTGCACAAAGAATATAACAGTTCAAAGTAAAACAATTAAATTCCTAGATAAAGAACTTAGCACATGAATCTAACAAAATTAAAATCATTCCATTCACTGATCTAAAGAATTCAAGAAAGAGATACTTCAACAAAACTACTTAAGCTAGGCCTCAAGGGAAATAATTCAGCAATACTCTTTGAAGTTTCAAAAATCAAACAGCAGAATTATAGAAAGGTAAACAGGTGTGATGATAGTGGCAAGTGGGAGAGCATGACACAAACACACACACGTGTATATATATATATATATAAAGAGAAGATAGATTTTGATATTTAATTGTCATTTTAATTTTAATTGCTCCTTCAGAGGATGCAATTACTTCAAAATTGCTTTTAGGGGGAATGTGGTGAAATAATAACCTTTTAAGCAAAAAATGCCCCTCATGTAGGACCCACATGCTCCTCTCTCTCTCTCTCCACCCCCAACTATTTTTATTATAGATATATTTATTTATAATATTTATTATAAAAATGAGTTTTAGACGGAATTAATTTGTTTTAAAAAAATAATAATTAAATTAGTTTCGAAGACAAACTATTTACCAAACCAATGCGTAATGCCGCCGCTGTCAATCGGAATACAAATTCTGGGCAGGAAATTCTCAATTGACGCAGTTGGTGACAGCTGCTATTAGAACTCCTCAAATGCCGCTATCCATGGCAACAGTAATTGGAGTTAAAAAAAAAAAAGGAAATGCCGCTGTCCATAGCAGCGGCAATTGGGTCTCTACAATCCACACCTTTGACTGAAATTCAATCAGACCTCGTGGGCTTATGCTGCATTCAGATGTTTTAAAGACTTTTCAAAGGAGTTCAAGGAGAAAGGGAGAGGACAAAATCAAACGCATGTTGGAAGGAAGGATGCAAAATTGGTTTGGGGATCATCGAACTTGGTTTGGGGACAAAAAAACCCCTTGAATTCTATCAAACATGATAATTTGGCCAAATCGCCCTGGGGATCATCGAACTCCGACAACCCAAATCTCATTTTCACTACTCAAACAAATTCCAGCCAAGTGTAAAATTGGTTATTGTTGAAGCCCATTGAAACCATTGGAGGGTGCGACCTTCCATGTGAACCGCTGCAATTAGGAGTCGTTGATCATTAATAGTGGGAAAGAATTGGAAATACTAGGAATCCCAAAATAGCCATATGATCGCATTGGTGTCGTCAAAGTATGGAAAATCCATGAGGTGAGGGCGATCATCAATAGTGGGAAAGAATTTTCACTACTCAAACAAATTCCAGCCAAGTGTAAAATTGGTTATTGTTGAAGCCCATTGAAACCATTGGAGGGTGTCCTCCATGTGAATCCATTGCACTAGGAGTCTGATCATCAATAGTGGGAAAGAATTGGAAATACTAGGAATCCCAAAATAGCCATATGATCGCATTGGTGTCGTCAAAGTATGGAAAATCCATGAGGTGAGGGCGATGGTGGAGGTGGGATTGTGGGTTAGATTAGGGAACTGAGGGTGAAAGAAGGAATCATCGATGGGTGGGTGGAGAAGGCATCATCAATGGAGCAGAAAGGCATCCAGACGCTCCTGAATCGAAGCCAGTTGAAATAGGATTTCTTACACTGTATTTTGTTGTAGATCTAGGGCGAATTGAATCTCGTCCTGGCGATTAGTGAGAGTAGATGTCGTATCGCTGAGTTTCTTGAGTTGCTCATCTACACATAGAGTAGATGTCATTTTATAGACCCAATTGTCGCTGTCATGGACAGCGGCATTTTTTTTTTTTTAACTCCAATTACCGCTGCCATGGATAGCGGCAGTTGAGGAGTTCTAATAGCCGCTGTCACCAACTGCGTCAATTGAGAATTTCCTTTTTTTTTTTTAACTCCAATTACCGCTGCTATGGATAGCGGCATTTGAGGATTTCTAATTGCCGTTGTCACCAACTGCGTCAATTGAGAATTTCCTGCCCAGAATTTGTATTCCGATTGCCGCTGTCATGGACAACAGCATTACGTATTAGTTTGGTAAATAATTTGTCTTCGAAACTAATTTAAGTATTTTTTTTAAAACAAATTAATTTCGTCTAAAACTCGGCCCTCATGTATGACCCACCTTTTAAGCCAACTATTTTTAATTTTGTGAATAGTGTTTCTTTTTTTTTTAATTTATGTTTATTAGGTTATTAATTGTTATAAATAAATATATTTATAATAAAATTTATTATAAATATCTATATTTTAAAAAAAAATTAGATAACCTAATTTTATTACAATAAGATATTTATAATAAATTTTATTATAAATATATTTATTTATAATAATTACTAACCTAATAAACATAATTTTTTTAAAAATAAAAAACACTATTCAAAAAATTAAAATTAACTTTTAATAAAAAAATTAAGAGGGGGGTGGTTCGGGTAGTCTGGGTTTGGGGTGGGGAAGTGGCTAGGGGTGGGAGGGGGGGCATGTGGGTCCTCATGAGGGGCATTTTTGGCTTAAAAGGTGTGGTTATTGTTCCACCACATGTTTCCCTAATTTTGGTGGCTTTATTACATGTTTGGATTGCTTGAGAAACTAGGTTTCTATTTTCCTAATTTTAGGTGCTTCATTGCATGTTTATATAATTCAACCTTGCTTTTAATACACTATGCATCATCAACTTGTAAATCTTATTGTCTATTAGTTCCCTATTTTTATGTATTATCAAATCACGTATCAACCTATCCTTTGATTGGTTTGGATTGAATTTTGCGGAAAAAAATCTGATTTGTTTGATTGGTTCCAAAAGAACCGAAAGAGAGATTATGAGTCGAAAAAGGCAAGAGTGGTAAAGAATATTAGAGTGAGAAAAAGCCGAATAATCGTGTGAAAACACAAGTGAACTGAGTGAATCATTCTTCTAGTGAAAACACATGAGAGAGTGATTTGTGAGGTCCTACTTTTTCCTAACTTTTTTTTTGCAGCAATATGTCAAACAACGACGCATCCAAAAGTGTGACGGGGGGAATTGACATGAAGTTTATAATGGAGGCCTTAACTAATGAAGTAAAGAGGATGTTTAGGGCTGAATTGGAACAATTCCATGAGAGGGTAGAGCAAAGCTTCGAACATCCACGAAACCCTCCAACAGGGCGTAAAAGGGAGAGGCTGCCAAGAAGAGGGGTGCGGGTAGAGGAAGAAGAGTATGAAGGGGATGGTTTGGAGGATAAGATTCGGTAGTTAGTAATAGGAGGTATGGGAGGAGACTTAGAGAAGTTGGGAACTGGGAAGATAATAATTTGGGTAGTATTAAGATGAAGATTCTACCCTTCCAAGGAAAGAATGACCCTGAGATATATCTTGAGTAGGAGAGAAAGGTGGAAATGGTTTTTTATTGTCACAATTATTCTGAAAATAAGAAGGTGAAGCTCGCTATCATAGAGTTCTCGGATCATGCCATAGTGTGGCGGGACCAACTAGTGTTGAATAAGAGAAGGAATAGGGAGCCAGCGGTGGAAACATAGGAAGAGATGAAGAGGGTGATGCGGAAATGTTGAAGCATGATATTCATATTAAACCCAAATCCTACAAGCTCGAGCTTTTAGGAGAAATTTCTGATCATTTAACACAGACGTAAATCGGCTTATAGGAGGCCCGTCAACCTCTCTTTGCAATTTAATCCCCATGTTTATTTGAAAGTCCATAATGGACTCTGACTCTCCACGTGCGCGAGTATGGGGTCATGTGCACATGAAGGAGGATGTTGAAGCATGATATTCATATTAAACCCAAATCCTATAAGCTTGAGCTTTTAGGAGAGTTGATCATTTAACAGGAAGAGATTTGTCCCAATTTACTACTACCAAGAGTTGTACAACAAGTTGCAAAACCTGAGGCAAGGCAACCGTAATGTGGAGGAGTATTATAAGGAAATGGATGTTGTAATGGTTAGAGCAAATATTGAAGAAGATCGAGAGGCTACAATGGCGAGGTTTTTGACAAGTTTATTCAGAATGTGGTGGAATTGCAACATTATGTGGAGTTGGAGGATATGATGCATATGGCTATCAAGATTGAAAATCAAGTCAAGAGGAGAGGCAGTAGCAACACACATTATGTACCTAGTCCAAGTTCATCTACTTAGAAGTCGAATCAAAGGAAGAAGGAAGAGAAGCCATCCAACGCCAAGCCCAAAACAGAACAAAAACAAGAGGTGACCAGCCAAGGAAATCAAGGTAAACCTAATTCTTTCACTACTCGGAATCGGAGTGTTTTAAATGCCAAGGCAGGGGTCATATAGCAAGCCAATGTCCGAACATAAGAGTTATGGTGATGCAGGACAATGGTGAGATTGAAACGGACAATGAGTCGAATTGTGATTCTATGCCATCCTTAGAGGATGCCAATGATGAGGAGTGTGTTGTCCAAGGAGAACTCATGGTGGCAAGGAGGGCCTTAAGTGTGCAAGCTAAGGGAGATGACGAGGTACAACGGGAGAACATTTTTCACACTAGGTGTCATGTCCAAAACAAGGTATGTAGTGTGATCATCGATGGAGGTAGTTGCACTAATGTCGCTAACACAACCCTAGTGGAGAAACTAGGGATGCCAACAAGTAAGCATCCTCAGCCTTATAAATTGCAATGGTTGAATGATAGTAGGGAGGTAAGGGTGAATAAACACGTGTTAATCTCTTTTAGCATTGGAAAGTATGAAGATGAAGTTTTGTGTGATGTAGTTCCAATGCAAGTCGATTAATTTGTTATTAGGAAGACCAGTGGCAAATTGACAGAGTTACATGACGGTCAACATAATAAGTACTCTTCGCACAACCAACGAACAATCACTCTTGTTCCTTTCACACCAAGTCAGGCTTAAGATCAAGTGAGGTTGCAAAAAGAAAGTGAACAAAAGAAAAAGAGTGAAAGGAGGGTGACCAAAAAAAAGAGAGTGACAAAAAGAGAGTGACTGAAAATTTAAGAGAAAATGAGAGAGAGACCGAGATAAATGAGAGAGAAAAAAAGAGGGTAGAATTGAATGATGGGAGAAAAATAAAGAGAAAAACCAATTTCTATGCAAAGGCAAGTGAGGTTAAGAGAGCATTGTTCTTAAACAAGCCTATGATTGTACTTTTGTACAAAGAGACTTTTTAACACTAACCAACTTGACACTTCTTTGCCTAGTTCAATTGTCTCTCTTTTGCAGGAATTTGAAGATGTCTTTCTCGAGGAAATTCCAAAAGGGTTACCTCTTATCCGAGGGATCGAACATCCAATTGACTTTGTGCCAGGTGCTACCATTCCGAACCGACCCGCTTATAGGAGTAATCTCGAGGAGACAAAAGAACTCCATAAGCAAGTTGGTGAATTGATGGAAAAGGGATATGTGAGGGAAAGCATGAGTCCATGCACTGCCCGATTTTGGTTCCTAAGAAGGATGGACATGGATGATGTTTGTTGGATTGTCGAAATATCAATAACATAAAATAAAGTATCGTCATCCTATTCCTGCTGGAGGATGCGGTTTTTAATGGAGTTGTGGCGACTTGTATCTTTTCCAAAATTGATTTGAAAAGTGGATACCATCAAATTAGAATGAAAGAAGGTGATGAATGAAAACTGCTTTCAAAACAAAATATGGTTTATATGAGTGGTCAAGTTATGCCTTTCAAAGTAACTACGCATCCAAGACTCCTCATGAGACTAATGAACCATGTTTTGTGTGCTTACTGAAAATTCAGGTTGTCTATTTCGATAATATCCTCATTTATAGCAAGAACTTAGATGATCATTTGATGCATTTAAAACCTGCTTTGATGCTTTGAAAAGAAAGACTGCTTGCTAACCTAAGAAGTGCACATTTTGCAAATGACAGGCTTGTGTTTTTGGTTTTGTCAGCAAGGCACAAGGAATACAAGTTGATGAAGAGAAGGTTTGAGCGATTCAAGACTGGCCAAAAACGACAAGAGTAAGTAAAGTTCGAAGTTTTCATGGACTTGCTAGTTTTTACCGACAGTTTTTGAAGGACTTTAGTAGCATAGCCGCACTAATAACTGAAGTCATCAAGAAGGATGTTGGATTTAAGTGGGCGGAAGAGCAAGAAAAAGTATTCCAATTTATCAAAGAAAAACTAACTCATGCTCCTTTACTTGCTTTACTCACCCTGCAAAAAAAATTTGAAGGAATGTGATGCTTCAGGTTTATGCATTAAGTGCATTTCTTCATAAGAAGGACGACCCATTGCATTTTTTAGCAAAAAGATAATTGGGGCAACCCTGAAATACCCTACTTATGACAAAGAGTTGTATGCATTGGTTCAAGCCTTGGAAACTTGGAAACTTGGAAACATTATCTTTGGCCCAAAGAATTTGTGATTCACACCGACCACAAGTCGTTGAAGCATTTGAAGGCTAATTACGTTGGAATAAGAGATGAATTGAGAGATGGAGTTCGTGGAAACCTTTCCATATGTCATCCGCTACAAACAAGATAAGGAAAACATCGTTGCCGATGCACTTTCACGGAGGTATGTCCTAATCTCTACTCTTGATGCTAAATTACTTGGTTTTGAACACATTAAAGAATTGTATCCTTTAGACCAAGATTTTAGTGAAGAATATACACAGAAAAGGTGCCATGATGTTCTTAGACATGAGGGGTTCTTGTTTCAAGAAAATAAGTTGTGCATTCTTAATTGTTCCATTCGGGATTTAGTAGTGAGGGAGTCTCATGGTGGAGGATTGATGGGACATTTTAAGGTAGCTAAGACTTTAGGGGTTTTGCAAGAACACTTTTATTGGCCTCACATGAAGCGAAATGTTGAGAGGATTTGTGGGAGGTGTATCACATGTAGGCAAGCTAAATCTCAAGTGCAACCCCATGGCTTATACACACCACTACCTATTCCTAGTGAGCCTTGGGTTGTTCTTTCAATGGACTTCAGGTTAGGTCTCGGGCTTAGACTCGACAAGGATAGGATTCTATTTTTTGTGGGTCAGACAGGTTTTCAAAGATGGCACATTTTATCCCATGTCACAAAACCAATGATGCGTCCCATGTCGTTGATCCTCGTTTTAGGAGGTTGTGAATTGCATGGTATGCCTAGACAATTGCTTCGCATAGAGATGCAAAATTTTGAGTGACTTTTGAAGACTCAGAGGTAAGTTAAGAACCAAGTTATTGTTTTCAACTACTTGTAATCCTTAAACCAATGGTCAAACCAAGGTAGTGAATAGAACATTAAAAAGAACATTAAATCATGGGAAGACTGTTTGCCACATGTTGAGTTTTCTTATAATCGTACTATACATTTTGCCACTAAATTTTCGCCTTTTGAGGTTGTATATGGTTTTAATCCATTAACCCCTTTGGATTTATCTCCTTTACCTATGTCTGAGCATGTTAATCTAGATGGCAAAAAGAAAGCCGAATTTGTTAAGCAGATTCATGAGCAGGCAAGACTCAACATCGAGTGAAGGACAGAACAATATGTCAAACAAGCCAACAAGTGGCGTCGCCAAGTTGTCTTTGAACTCGGAGATTGGATTTGGGTGCACATGCGCAAGGAACGATTTCCCTCACAAAAGCAATCCAAGTTGCTCTCTAGGGGCGATGGTCCTTTTCAAGTCCTTGAGCGTATCAATGACAATGCCTACCAAGTTAGATTTGCCCGATGAGTATAATGTAAGTGATACTTTTAATGTCACTAACTTAAGTCTTTTTTATGTAGGTGATCTATCTGGTGACAAACTTTTCAAGAGGAGGAATGATAGAGGCATACTGTATGAAATGAGTGCAAACCCAATTGAAATCCCACTTGGCCCTATGACAAGAGCCAGGGCTAAGAGATTCAAAGAAGCCCTTGATGTTTTAATTCAAGATGCCTAAGTGGAAGGTGCTCACGTCCTCAACTCCAAAGAAGGAACAAAGATGGTTCACATCATCAAAGTAACTTTGGAATTGGACCAAGAGCTTGGACGTTTTTTGGCGTGATCCATGGGATGATTTGATGTCGATTCTATGTTGAATTGTTGTTGATCCTATGTTGATTTGCTGCTGATTTGCTACTGATTTTGTGCTGATTTGCTACTTATTTCTTTTCCAAAATTATCTAGTTCCCTTTTTTTCCTTATGGACGTTTTAGGTGTGTGTAGCTTAAGAAGACATATTTTATTTTTTGTTTCCTTTGTTGTTTTCTACCAAATATCCTAGTTTCCTTTGTGGCCGAATTTTAGTTTGTATTCTTCATATTTTTGGGCATATTTATAGGAGTGTTATCCCTACTTTCTTCAGTTGACGAATTAATAAAATTGAAAGTTTAAATTTCTCTTTGGTTCTTGAAAGAACTCTTTGAACTTATCAGTTATTCTGTAGCGTTCATCAAGACTTATCAATCAAATCTCCATCATTGATCGTGGCATCCTCTTATACTAAGGTTCTTATTTCCCTATAAGCAACGGGTCGAGGTCATCCATCCAAGCCGAATACTAGAACGGTTCTTCCGAGCTAATCCGATCACGGATCTCCTCACAAGTTGGTGGGGTTCGTATCACTTTTGAGTGTAGGCAACCTTCCTAGGTTGATCTACATCAACACCCATAGGGTAAGCCCAAGGTAGGAGGATGGCAATGTTTGCACCTTGCATCTCCTTTCACAAACCAATTCTTCCAAATTGTTTACCTCTCCCATTGGAATTATCTCACTCTTCTCCAACTCAAAATCACCATTTTAGCTCCTTCAATGCACCCAACACCTCATTCTCCAAGAAAGCCCCTTTTAAATTCATAAACTCAAAATCTTCCAACATCTCAAAGGATAATCTTTCAACACTCTGCCTCTAATCCCCTTAGTGAGCAGAGTTCTAAGAGATCATACCACCTCCTCTTTCAGCTCTCTAACTCCTATAAAACACTACCCATTCACTTTATCTTGACTAAGAAATTTCTTCTTCCATAGGTATTCACACCATCTTGTGGAAAATTTTAGAATTTCTATCTCCTTCCTTAAGCCAAACTCCTCTTGATTTTTGTTTAGAAGAAGCTTCTTGCATTAAAACCATTATGAAATTCCTTCCTAGCAGAAATCCTTGTTTCTACATTAACAAGAGGCAAAGCACGTCCCTTTCCATGACATCCCAAAACCTAATTGCTTAACAACCTCCTCCTTCCTTATTGAAGACATCACCAAAACTTCTTCATTTCATTCTTTCGACATTTCAATGGCCTTTGCTTTGACACCAAAATAAAATTGGCAAAGCCTAAGAACTATAGACCCATCCACCATTCTTTAAGCAAATCAAAAACATCATTTTCTTTTAGCCACATGTTCTTAAATTTAAAAGGACATGAACCATTTCTAAAAACCCCTTCTTCCACGAAAACAAGGGAATGGTCAAACAACAGCTTTGACAAGACCCTTTGGATCTCCTCACTAAAATGGTTCTCCTAACCCTTAGACACAAGGAATCAATCTAGTCTAGAACTCAGAGTTGTTGTTCTGCCCTCCCCATCATGTAAAGAGCTCATGACTAGTGAAAGATCTCTTAATTCTAACTCATAGATAACATCAAAGAGTCTCCTCATTGGAGTTTTAAACCTTAAGCCATTGGAACGCTCTGAAGGAAATCTAACTACATTAGAATCCCCCACTATACGCCACAAATCATCCCATGGAGCATTAATAACTCCCAGAACCAGGCCTATACACTCCTGAAAACACCCACACAAAATCATCCTTAATATTCTTAAGCTTTCATGAAATAGAGAATTCTCCCAATTTTACATTAAGAAGCTTTACCACTCTACAATCCAGAACACCAGAATTCCTCCTATGGCACCTTTTGCATTCACTTAACTCTGCCTAAAAAATCTCTCCACACCAAGACTTCTTACAATGTCTGGTATGATCAACTAAACCTTAGTTTCTTGAAGACAAACCACATCCACTGTCTAGGACATAATCACTAACTTAACCCATTTCCTATTCTCAACACCATTTACCCCACTCACATTCCACGACATAATTTTAACCACCATTGGCACCCGACACAACATCCCACCTTTTTTTCTCCCTTCTTCCCTTTTCGGAAAGGTTGTCACCATAAATAATGGAGTTCTCCAATTTCTTCAATTCCCTTTTGAACTTTGAGGCTGCCATAATTTTTCTTCCTCCATGAACTCCTTTACCTCTTCTCCCTTCTCCGCTTCATCCTTCTTAAGAGCTTCAAAGTTTCCGCACCTCCTATAAAATTGAGTAAGTGAAGTTTCAAGGTTAATAAACTTCACATTGATTAATAGAACTAAGAACTCCCTCTTTATTTGTTATCAATTAAGTAGCTTTTTCTCAGAATATGTAAGTTGAAAGATCAAACTCATAACACAATCAACCAAGCATGGTATTTAAACTAAAAACAAGAAAATGTTCTTCCAATTGTACTCTATGTCATGCCTTCTTGACTTTGTTTTCTTTGGTCCTTTTTGCATCCTAATGTGCATAGCTTCGATTTGCTCCAATCTCATTTTGCATTCACATTTCCATTTTGACCAACCTCTACAAGACTGGAGAGAGTCAGACTACATATCCTAGTGAGGAGGAATCACGGTACCATATACTTGTTATTCACAGGTCTAAATGAACCTGAACATTCAAAAGGATCAAAGTTTCACCATAATAGGAGTTTGATCAGAAACAGGGTTCTCATCAAAATAGATATTTCATCAAGTAAGAGTTTCATCATAATAAAAATCTACCAAATAGGAATTCCATCAGAAAAAACTGAAACATCAACCCGGGCTAGATCCATTCAACAATATGAAGCACCTCGAGAGGGTTAACAAGAAAAAAGGATTTGGATTAAGGTCCATAGGATCTTTAAAGGCCTGGCTTATCAAACAGTAGCATAAAACTATACCTGTCCCAGTCCTGGCATTGAAGATTGCCTTAACTGTTGAGCAAGGAATTGCTGTTGATGTGGAGACACATGTTGCATGAGTTTCTGCCTTTGCTGCTGTTGTGGCTGTTGTTGTTGTTGTTGCTGTTGCTGATGCTGATGCTGAGTTTGTTGTTGAGGAGAAGGTGTGTTCATCATATTAGTGCCAGACCTTGGTGAGTTGGCATATGGCAGCGGAGATGTTGTTGTATTATCAAATGAAGTAGCCCCAGTAGCACCAGATGGAGATGCAGCGGATCTTCCGATAAGTTGTGCTCCAGAAGCCTGATTGAAGGTTGAGTAAGGACATGAAAACAATTATGCAGAAAGATGCATCAAATCGGCAAATTGAACTTCACAGGAGAACAAAATAAATTGGAGATGCCACAAAAATTTCGCCAAGAAATTTAATATATCAAGCCAAAAGTAAGGAACATCTACTGAAACATCACATCAGGTTTTGCTTAGATCAGTTTTGTCTATGGCATTAACTCTAAACAACATCAATACTTATGTCAGTCTGCAAAATGTAGGACAATCTAATTGCAAATACTTCAGTCAAATGTTCATTGATCAGGCTTGCCTTTGGTTAGGCCTGGCTAAACCCAACCGAGAAGCGTTAAACACTATTGGGGCATAGAAAAGAAGATGAATAGGATGTCACGTATTCGGCTAATTTGATTAGCATATCACTGGTAATATGACAAGAACATATATACCAAGTAGGCTTGGAAGTTGAAAGGGGAGGAGCCAGGCCAAAATATGAAGAGACAGACCAACATCCAACTAGGTAATCCCAGTCTAAGTTCATGCACCAGGATTCATGGTACAGGGTGGTTATAGAATGCCCTGAACTCAAATGCCCCTCAACATATTAGAAACATTAAGAAAAATGCAGCCTTATAATATAAAACAAAATGAAATATTAAAAATGAAATAAATAAAGTAAAACTTCACTACTTTTAACCATAGGATTCACCTCACACTCTCAGGAATATCAGGTTGCAAGAAGAAGAGAAATTTGGGTAAGGGACACACCAATGGTCAGGAGGAAGGCCATAATAATATTTAGAACATTGTAAAGCTTTACCCAAAGCACCAATAATTGGAAGGACGGTCATTAAAATATTTTTTAGAATTCTCCTGTGATGCAACATGAAATGCATCTATAAGGGTAATGAAAGAATAAAGATTGGAAAGAATGAGCAGAGAGATGGTTTATAAAAAAAAAGATGGCCAAGCACTTGAAGAATAGAGATCTATCTTCTGGTCTTTCCCTTGTTCCGCAACCTGTGAGGAAGAATGGAGACTTAACCAATACAAGATATTGTGCTTCTCCAAACATAAATTGATTTTCAAATCGTGAGGAAGAATAGACTATAGAGATTTAAGCAATACAAGATATTGTGCTTCTCCACATATAAATTGATTTTCAAATAGCTAATGAGTTTTGGAAGTGGATTATTAGCAACGAAGTTCCATGGACAACAAGAAATAGAACAAAAATAACCAGAATACACTATGTACTCCATGACCTATAGCACAATCAGACCAGCCTCTTTACTTGACAGCTTCACAAAAAAAGGGATAGGCATTTCATATAAAATTTCTTTCAAGAAAGTCAAAGGTCTAACCTGTAACAAACCCTGAGTAGCATTGATTGATGATTGGGGAGGAGTATTCTTCATGTACATGCCTGAATGCATGTTAAATGCCTCTTCATTAGCATTAAAAGACAAAGCAGAACATAGATTCAAGGAATAATCTTTAGTAATCAATAATCACCTGATGCATCAGAAAAGGGTTGCACCCCATCACCCACATTGAGCACATCTGCCAGATGCATTGGAAGGGTAGATGTAATCTTCCTCTGATCATGAGGTATTCTTAAGCCTGAAAAATATACAATTTCCATGTAATCGTCATTCAATAAGCATGCATGTATCAAGTAACCACAGTATGAAATAATGCCCATTATGAATTAAAAGGAAATGTGTTCCTTCAACTAGAATATACTGCCAACTTAAACTCCCAGCCAAATCTCAAGAATCCATGTTACAGAGTTAAGGAAGTAACGTATCTACAGTGCAGCATTGTCCCTAAGGATTCAACAGAAATTTAACTTGAATGTTCAACAAAAATTAATAACAGAACTAATAGGAATCAACCAGCTAATCTGTGTAGGAATCAAGTACGCTCCCAAAAGTTGTCATAAATGTTGGAAGTGCATGGGTGTCAAGTCCATTTGAGTTAAAAATAAATAAAATAAAAATAAAAATCATTCAGATGTCATATCCAATCATTAATACAAAAACTAACAAATGCTGAAAGTTAGGAAACTTAGGGGCAAGAGCAGAATATGTATTATTTGAACTAAAGAGCTTTAGTTACTACTAGCCTCCTGCATGGCTCACTAGGGAGCTTTCATTTACAAGATAAAATGGATTCTGTGGAACAATATTGAGGCAAACTCAAAATAAAAGAGAATTCTTTTTCCAATAGTTATGTAAATGAGCTGTTAAGAATAACACCTTCACCAAAGTTCACAGCAGCTCGGAGCAAATTCTCTTGTTCCTGAATTTTGGCAGCCTGCACCTTATCTATTGGAACCATTGTTGGACCTTGACGAGTACCAAAACAATAGGCTTTACGGGTCTCAGCCAGAACTTTTTCAGCACTCTCACAGGCTTCTCCAATCATATTTATTCTTGTCTATAAAAATCAAGAAGAGCTTGTTTGAAAGCAATCAATAGATTTTAACATAAAATTCAACACTCCAGTAACTTATTTCACCTTTAGTTTTTCAATTTGTACGGATATTGGCAGGTTTTGCATCCCATGAAGCAATTGCTCTTTCTTGAAGTTGTCTTCCGTTTCCATCTCAGGTAATAGTTTTGATGACAACATTACCGGCAGTACTGTATGCAAAAAAAAAAAAAATCTTACACTAATAAGAATCTAAACATGATGTCAAAAATTAAAATATGCACCATCAAGAAATGAGGTTTGCCCCAAATTGACACTATTGCTTAGCTTTTTGTCCATGGGTATGTGTGCTTATGTATAGGTAGGAAGGGAAGAGCTATTGTTGTGGAACAGAGAAGGACTTGCAACAAAATCTTAGCAAAAATCGCCATCAAGTTATGGGGTTGGCCTAGCTTGTTCAGAGAAAAAATGTCCCCACTCAGCAACTAACCTAAGACTAGTTCCCTAAGAGTAGAAATCACTGCTCCCCAACCAAAAAATAAGCTATCTCTATCTCAATCTAAGATCCCATGTCAAAATTTTCTGGCAAAAAAGTTACTTCAAAAGGATAAAGTATGAGCTCATGTCATGAACAGCTAATTGTAGATGCTTGCATTGGACCAAGACACCGAATAAAGTTTACAGGAGGGAAAAGGAAAAAAAAATCGGTGCATAAGCCCTCATTAAAAACTATTTCGGATGGATCTATCAATCTATTTATTTGGAAGCAAGATGTTCGTATGTAAAATTTTCTTCAAAAGCAACTTAATCCTCAAGTTCCATATAATAGCACGTACTTGTAGCGTTCTCCACATTAACATTCTTTGGATGTACTACAAAAGCCTTGGAAACCTTTTTAACATCTTCCACAATGTTGAATAGCTCAAGATTCACCATGGAAAATTGTCCCAATATATCTTGCCTGATGCAGAAGACAATTATGTTAACAGCGATTAAACCAGCAACGAATCCCAAAAGTAACTCAAACTCAAACAACGTGGTTTCCACAAAAATGTTTTGTTTTTCTTCACATGTTATACTAAAAAAAACAAACAACAAAAACAAAAACAAGAAACACTACTTTTGCAGTTTTATATAATCCCTAATTTTTGGCTTTTGCATTACCCCTTTATTTTGATAGGTAAAAAGGATAATACACTAATGACACCTGAAAAAAGGCTCATCAAAGTACATACAAAGTATACAATTAGGGCCAAGTGGCAAATACCTAAGGGCTCTGAAAACCAGGAAGCACCCCTAACCTGCACCCAGTGATACATATGTACAAAAAGCACAATTCCCCTAGAACCCTGACTTAACCAACCTCCCTCTAACAATGGGCACAATAAATTTCTTTTTTTCAACTCTTCAATTTCCCCATACTAAACTAAATTTAGTCTTCATGGGCAGTTAGCAATAGAATTATGCAGCAAACACAACATAGTGTGAGAAAAAAACTAAATTATAAATAGCATAAATATGCATCTGCATGAGTAATCCTTGTGCCCAAAATATTACGTCTCTTCCAGTATAAAGATTTCTTTTACAATTCCTGATGTTAGTGTTGCAGCCTCAGCAGGCAACAATTCTCAACCCTATACAATGTACATATATAAATTTTGCTTTCAAATGGAATACACGTGCTTCTAACAAATATATAAATATAGCACCCTCTTGATTAATAGAACTTGACAACCATTTCCAAATACAAAGAAAATTTCACTTTCAAACTCCTTCCCAAGCACCATCAAGCCTAAGTTCCTTGTGAGTGGTGTTTACAAATTCCTTCACACACACATTATATATATATATAGCGTCCTTTTGATTTAAGAGCACTTGATTACCAATACCAAATCCAAATCAAATTCTGCTTCCAAACTCCTTGCCCCTACATATAACTACAGTGCCCTCTTGATTTAATAGAACTTGATAACCATTTCCAAATCAAAGCAATTTGCAATTCAGCAAGCTTGTCCATCTCGAAAATTGTAATAGGGCCTATTCAATTTAGTAGTATTTGTTTGCCGTTAAAGAAATCAAACAAAATTTCAGTTTCAAAATTAACACAAAGCACTTGCAGAATTTGATCCAGAAGGACCAGAACAGTCCATCAAATCAAAATTTGCTTCCAAAACTACTTCCAACTGAAACCACCAATCAGTCTACATTCCTAAAAACCCTAGCAAACCCCATCCGAATTCGAAAAACAGTGAAATTATCCAAATCCACATCCGAACTGTAAATGAGGGAGTAGGAACAGAAACCATTTCGGGACAGCATTAGCGCGAGCGACGGCGTCGATGTCCCTGAGGATGGGACAGCCTGTAGAGGCTGATAGCGCGGGCTTCTTGATTTGACCTGTGCTCACGCAGCTGCACCTCCTGGTTCAGCCTCCCTACCGCCGGCTTTCTAAGTGGTTCAAGTATTGCTGCGAGATTGATCTTGAATTCCCTCCATGGCTGCCATAGCCGATTTAGAGAGATAGAGAGAGAAACAGAGTGAGAGAGAGAGAGATAGAGAGAGAGAGAGGAGAGATGAACTTGATTTAAATGGAAAAATAACGTTGATATGAATTTGCCTCCAATGACATTTTAGTTATCCTCCCTTTTCTTTTTCCTATTTTGAGTTTTTGATTAAAATACTATTTTTTTTTATTAAATTAATTTTTTGAAACTGTGAATAATGGCATTATATATTCCCTTTTTATATATATTTATTAATTTATTTATGAAACAAATATTCCTAAAATATATTACTCATATTATCCATTTAAAACGAATTCCAATTATTTTCAAAAAAAAATAAAGATAAATTTTTGAACAATTCATTTTCTATCAAATTTTATCTTCTTTTTTTTTTTTTACATCTCTTATCTTATTTTTCTTTAAACTTATATAATTATTTTTTTGACATTTATTCATTGAAGGGCATGTTTGGTTACAATTTTTAAAAATTATTTCTATTTTCAAAAACAATTAGAACAAGAAAAATAGAGCTTGGTTTTTTTTTTTCTTTTTTTTTTTCTCGAAACACATAAAACATTAAGGGGTTGTTTGGTTATAGTTTTTGAAAACTATTTTTTGTTCTCAAAAACAAGGAAAATATGAAAAACACATTTGATTCCAAGTTTTTGTTCTGGAAAACACACTTGGTTCCCAGTGTTTTTTTTTTTTTTTGTAAAACACATAAACACCGGGCGCTCGTTTGGCTTGCTTAAAACTCATTTTTCGTTTCTCAAAATAAGGAGAATAAGAAAAATATAAATAACATATTTGATTCCAAGTTTCTTTTGTTCTAAAAAACGTGTTTGGTTCTCGGGTTTTTTTTTTCTTTTTTGAAAAACACGTAAAACACTAAGGGTATGCTTGGTTTATGTTTTTTAAAACTATTTCATGTTTTAAAAAATAAGGAAAACAAGACAAACATAAATAACACATTTGATTCCAAGTTTTTTTTTGTTTCAAAAAACACAAAAATAATAAATTTATTGTAAATATATTATAGAAAGCAAACTTTAAAGATAATAATAACAGTTTTTAGATAACACAAAAATGTTAATCTTCTCTATAACAATTTAAAAAACAAACCAAACAGGCCCTAAATTCAAATAAGAATTGTTTTCAAATAACACCAAAATTCCGTTTTCTATGTTTTTAAAAACTATTATCGATAGCAATTTAAAAAATTAGGAACCAAACACTTACTATCTGAATTTAAGCGTGCTCTAGTGTTTTTCAAAACAAATAAAAAAAAAACCAAACATGTTTTCCTTGTTTTTTATAACAAAAAATAAATAAATTCAAAGACTGTAACCAAACATATCGAGGAATTCTTAAACTCTGAATTCACTAAAAATTAAATCGTATCGAAATTAGATCTTAGGATCCAAATTTACTTAGTTATATTGATATGAACCGAATTTAAATTTGAATTCAAATAAAATTTACTTAGTTCAATTCAATTTATCAATCAAATTGACTTATATTAATTCATACACCACAAATATTTGATCCCATTCTAATCTACCATTAATAATTTAATTAATATATTTAGAAAGTAAAAATATATTAATTCCTTGTTTTCAAAGTTTTTTTTTTAAGGAAAAATAATTTTATTGATTCAAAGTTGCAATAGATCAATAGATCCAATATACAAATTACTAAAATACCATAAAAATGAAACAATATTCGGATTAATAACAAAATAAATCGATATAAAGCTTACAAATTTGATAATATAGTGACCAAAATATTTATGACCTCAATTTCTCAACATAATGTGATATATTCGACTGATCGAATATGTTTTACTTGTTTGAAGCGTCTCTACATAAATAATACGACGAAAAACACCACGTTGTAACCAGTTGACGATAAATCAAACACTGCAATAAGAATCTACGACTTAAGTTATTCAACATACTGATGACCATAATTAGATATATTCAACCAATTAAATCTGTTTTGCCTGTTTGAATCACCCTCACACAAATAAGACGTTGTAACATGACGATGAAAAAGCGCAACGTTATAACAAGCTGACGACAAACCAAACACCACAATAAGAATTTACGACTTCAGTTATTCAACATATTAAATACCTTAATTTGATATATTCGACTTATCGAATTCGTTTTGCCTAATCGAATCACCTCGACACAAATAATGCGTCGAAATAAGACGACATAAAACATCACACTGTAATGAGCTTACGACAAACCAAACACTACAAAAAGGCGTATCAATTTTTGGCAACGGGTTACAAATCATCTATGTCAAACTCTCATTTTTCTATCCTTCTCATTTTCAAACACCTCTAATGTTCATTTTGGACCATTTTGCTTTATAAAACATCACTAAACACTTTCAAAACATGTTTTTGAAACTAAAATACAAACATAGGATCGTACATACCTTCAACCATTGATATCTGAAACTCTGGACCACAAAGAACCCGTTTGATTTTTCCCTTGCCTTACTCTCTCAATATTGATGGTATTCTCGATATTGCCCGATTCAGGGCTGCAGTGGCGAACACACAACTTCCCACCAGCCCGTCCCGGTTTTGCTTCTTTGTTGGTGCTTACCCTAAAGAAAATGCTTTGATAGTGTTGAGTTAAAGTCTTACATATATAGACCTTAACCTTCCTTTCTCTAGGTGATGTGGAACACCACAATCCATCCCTTAAGGGGCCCAGCGTCCTTGTTGGCACATTTACGGTTAGAGATCAGGCTTTGATACTATTTGTAACGACCCAACCCTTCACTCGATATTGTCCGATTTAGGGTTATAGTGGCGAACACATGACTTCAAACTGTCGTCCTTGCTTTTGCTTTTATCCGTCGGGGCGCACCTCAAGAAAAGGCTACAGTGCTGAGTTAAAGTTCCACATATACTGACCTTAACCTTCATCTATCGCGACGTAACACGGCAATTCAACCCTAGCCCAAAGGCCTGCTGGCACATTTACTATTATAGATAAAGTTTCAATACTATTTGTACCCACCCAACCAGCCACTTAGTTGTTCTTCCGTCCCCTGCCAGAGCTTTTGGTGCACACACGACTCCCACCAAACGCCACGTTTTGCTTCTCTATTTGGGCGTACCTCAATAAAAGATATCGATAGTGTTAAGTTAAAGTCTTGTTATATATATAGACTTTAACCTTCATTTCTCTAGGTGATATGGGACACCACAATCCACCCTTCTTGGGGGTCCCATCTTCCTCGTTGGCACATTTATGATTAGAGATCCGGCTTTGATACCATTTGTAACAACCCAACCCTTCACCCGATATTATCTAGTTCAAGGTTGTAATGACGCGCACACGACTTCCCACCAATCGCTTCTCTGTTGGGGCGTACGCTTAAGAAAATACATCGATAGTATTGAGTTAAAGTCTTATTATATATATAGACTTTAACCTTCATCTCTCTAGGTGATGTGGGACATCACAATCCACCCTTCTTAAGGCCCCGATGTCCTCGTTGACACATTTCCTATTAGAGATCAGACTCTGATACCATTTGTAACGACCCAACCCTTCACCTGATATTGTCTTATTCAAGGTTGTAGTAGCGCACACACAACTTCCCACCATCCCGCCCTGTTTTGCTTATCTGTGAGGGCGTATCCTCAAGAAAATACCTCGAAGGTATTAAGTTAAAGTCTTATTTATATATATATATATATATATATATATATATATATATATATATATATATATATATATATATAGAGAGAGAGAGAGAGAGAGAGATAGAGAGAGAGAGGAGAGAGAGAGAGAGAGAGACTTTAACCTTCATCTCTTTAGGTTATGTGTGTCACGCCCCAAAACCCGGGGGTCCGTTGACTACCCGTCAACCCACGAAATACCCATGAATGCTCGTGACCCCGACATTTTTCACTGTAAAATCTGCAGATTCTCAGACGGAGCTCTACCCAAATACAAACCTCGCATATAACCCGTCTCCAAACATCAATATAACAATAACATGAGTAAAACGACAATCCATGAACAATACTCATAAAACATATATATCCAACTATATCCAATAGTTTCAAGAGTTCAAATTCTACGATACAACACATATATTAAAATTAGAGAATTATAATACATGTCATACATCATAACCCAAAGCCAATCCCATTTCTTTCTAAAGTTCGCCCCAGATGAGCCACAGGCTCTCGCACGCTCCCCTCGTACCGCAAAATAATATCCTCGACAAAGAGCTAATGCCTGCAAGAGTGAATCACCTATGGGCTATTCTCCACCTAAGTGAAAATGCAATGTTCAATAAACACACATTCAAGCAATGCATGATCCTACTGAATGCTCAATCTAATCATCTGCACTGAAGTCCATCGACTTCCCCACACTCGCCTAAGCCTCGTGTGATGAGAATTATTACGTTTCTGCTCAGGGACAACCCTCCGATGTATATATATATCAATCATCGCTCAAACGATTGATATTATTTATGAACTAATTTCCACGTATATATATATCAATCATCTCGCCTCTCGAATGATCGATATTTTTAGTATGTAATTCACCCTCCGATCATTTTTAGTTTTAGACAACCCCTCCGAAACTACGGTGACTCATCTCATGCACTGGCCTCACTGGCCTCAATATAGGATGTCATAAAGGCATATGGAATGCATGATGCCAATCATTTTGATAGTCTATAACACATGCAAATATATAAACACGATATATTCACATAAAATTAAATCACACAATCACGCATGTAATTTCTCATTTCATCACATCAAAATTAGCTCACGCGGCTATCATCGATAAAAACGAGCAATTATATTTGAATTACCTCGACCAAACACATTAATTCACAAAATTTGTTTTGTGAACACTATTATCTGAATAGTGAAACTCCTAAGCATTGGCCCATGGAAAATCAACAATCGGTTTGCTCACTTTAGAACCCTAATCATGGCCATTTCCGGCCTCATTCCAATCAAGACATGATTTATTTCACAAATTACTAGGGGTCTCCCAACCCGTCGGTCGTCTGATCAAGCTAGTTCACAATCTCTGCTCTCTGCCAGCTCCAGGAAATTGATCTGGCCGGCCGAAAATTTGATTCTTATGCTCCACGACACCCCACGGGCTGAGGCATCGATGGCCCGACGAGCTCAGTGACAGCCGAATCTGCCAGAGATGACGGCCGGCAGTTCAGAATGGTGGGTCCACGTGCCTGCAGTGGCGCACCGGCCGCCCCTTTCCTTCCCGACTCAAGCTAGGGTTCCAACTGCCGGCTCACGGCCCGCCCGACCGCCAGGCCCACGCTACCTCTGCCAAGCCAGCCCATAGGCCTGTTGACCTGGTCCGGCCGAATTTAATTTTTTAAGGCTCACGACACCATCAAGCTTTATGATCGATGGGCCTCGACGAGCCCAAAGATCAAAAAAAAAATGAACTGTAGATGACTCGGCCGGCAAGCCTATAATGGCGGCCCGACGGCCCAGAGTGCATGGATCCGCGGCCCCCTTCCTTCTCCCCCACCCGCCATCATATAACCGCTGGCTACTCCCTCCTCTCTCTTGCAACGGTCACATGACCGTTGTACAATCTTTTTTTTTTTTTCCTTATTTTTTTCTCTGTAAATACAATTCACATATTCTCTCTAATTTTTCATCAACTATCTCTAATTTTCATACTCTCTCCAAATTCACTTCATTTTCACACTCATTTCTCATATTCTTAATATTTTATTTTCAATTGTTTTTCATATTACACGATATTATTGGTGGTGCAAACTGCCATTGGTGACTTTAATAGTTCGCATTTTAAAGAATTTCGCTTCGATCTTCCAACAAAGAATATTTCTCCACCTCTACTTTTTCTTATTTGTTTTCATTTTATTTTTTGATTCATTATTTTATTTTTTAGTATAATATTTTATTAATAATTTTAATATGGATAGTGCATGTGCATCTTCTTATAGTCCATGTACATCATTAAGCAAAACTTAGTTCAAATATATGGAATTTTAGATAGAATATAAACAATCTTAGGAAAATAATAAAAATAAAATAAAGCAAAATGTAAAATTTGTAGCAAACTTCTTAGTGGTGTATCAAATTGCACAAGTCATTTAAAAGGTATTACAATGAACAATGTAAAATTAAGAATAATGTAGATGCTAAAAATTATATGCAATTATGTAAAGACGAATGGTAAATTTAAACACATTTTATTACGACAGTCTTCATGATCGGGAAGTGAAAATTACTGACGAGCATAATAAGAGCTGAACAACTCTTTAATATGATGGAAACTCTCACATTATTCAAACAATTAAACATTGATTAATCCTCAATTCAAATATTGGTCCTAAATATCATAAGATATATTATAAAAAAAATTTTTAAACAGAACTAGAAAATTTAAACAATATTTTGCAATTTTGAAGGAAATTGGCTAATGATATGATATTTGGCCATCTTTAATGATGTAGCTTTTATGGGCATCGTCATTATATAGATAGCGAATCTGACAAGTAATGTTAATACCTTATTTTAAAAACACAAATACTCACATAATGGCACAAATGAGTATCAACTTAATAAATGATGAAATTATAGATTTAGGTATTCATGATAAAATATTTATAATAACATTAGATAATGTCAAACAATAATAGCAATATAAAGATTAAAAAATATTTTGGCAAATAAACGATGATTTACAAATATTTCACGCACGCCACCAGCATATATTCTAAATTGATTAAAAAGACAATTAAAACGAGTTGATAAAGACATTAGAAAAATTGTATTGTACATAATATTATTGTTCTCATGAAACACAATTATTTTTTATTGTTGCAAAATTGCAAATATGAAAAGAAAAATATAAGCTTTAGACACACCAACTAGGATGGAAATTCTACTTATAAGCTTTTGCAACATTACAAAATATAAAAAGTATAGTACAATTATACCTAAATGCAAATTATCTAAGAATAATAACAACGACGCTGATGCCAGATGATTAAATGACATTATCTTATCATGACCTTCTGACGACCTTTGTTCTCGACATCAACAATATTTTCAGAGGTAATATCCAACTCCCATCGTCATTGACAAATAACTAGTATTTACGTATGGCATCAGCACTATTGCCGAACTTTAAATAATGATACAATTTTTTGCAAACATAGAAAATTAAAATTAAAATACCTTAATTTATTATATTAGTCAATCTAGACTTAGATTAAAATTTTGATGTTTTAGATGAAATGCTGTTAGTTATTTACAATGAAGATCAAATAAAATTGAAGAAATTAAAATGAAGTAAATTATTATATATTTTATATAATATTTATAAAGAAAATATGGTAATAATATTAATACAAAATCATCATCCACTTAATGTGTTCTTCTCATCTTTTTTATAAAAGCCATAGCTGAGAAATGTTCAAAAGTAGAAAGAAGGCAACAACTAAGCCCAAATAATACAACAGATATAGATAGATATCTCGGAACAGAAACAATTCCATTCAAGATAATGAAGATTTTGATATTTTAGAAATTGGTGGAAAAATGTCAACAACATCTTGTTATCTATTATTGCATCGTGACACACGCTGGCTCGTGGAGTACACAGATCGAAGTCGCTTTAGTGCAGTAAAGAGAGTGGTTAGCAAAAGATATGTAATTTCCGTCACCTCGCTAAATCGGTTTTAGTACGCTAAAGATTGAGCTAAGGACAAGAGATCGCACGATCAATGCCTCGGTGTCTTTGAACTAAAGGCCGATACAGTAACTTAAAAATATCAAAGACATGAATGACTAAAGATAGTTCTCCGTCACTTAAAATAATGATTAAAGACTATTGAAATGTATATTGTATTTTTATTTTCTGTAAGAAAAGTACAATGATCAAAAAATAAGTAAAAAGAACCTGGGCTGATGTACTTATTTTTGTGACGCCCCAAACCCGGTGTCCTGACTACCCACAATCCAATGAATACTTCGTGGAATGCTCGTGACCTGACATTTTTCACGAAGAGGGCAGCCCACTTGTACCTTGTTCTACCCAAATACAAAATCTGTCTAAAACCCGCATACCTTGGCCCCAAACAGTGCAATATAAACAATGATATATATCCAATACCCGCCACTGGGCCCATAAACAATACTCACATTCATACCAACTATGAATCCAACTATATATCCTATAAGCTACAAGAGTTACAATATTTTCACTTTAAACAATACATATATTAAACCAAAGAGTTCTAATATTACGTAAAACCACCAAAGCCAGACTCCGCTTTCTTCTAATTCTAAACTCTGAAGACGAAACGTCTCGTGACGCTCCTCAGATTTGTAAAATGGTCTCCACGACGGGGCGAATAACAGAGAACTGCTGGCTACTCATTTGCGCAGCCAAGAATGCTCCAAAATAAACATACATTCAAGAATGACGATCCTACTGGAAGGTTCAGATGATCAACTGTGATCCCAGTCTTTCACTACTTTCTCACACTCGCTCAGCCTCAGATGAGAATTTATCATTTTGTTAGTTTGTGGACAACCCTCCGATGAATATATATCAATCAATGTTCAGCGATTGAGATATATTATTTGCTTCAGCATTACCCTCCGGGTTTAATACTTCACCGGGCCGTCTACCACGATATTTTAATTTTGATCATCCGGCACTTAATATTTACTACCTCCGAACCATTTTCTAATCATCTCATGCACTAATCCCAGGTCCCAGGATGTTCCAAGGTGTTATGGAACATGTACGCCACCCCAATACGTCTAATTCAATGTAAATATGAGAAACACGAATGATATTCACATAAAAATTAAATCATTAATCATGTTATGTAATTTCTCATTCATCACATCAAATTAGCCTCGCAATGATCACACAGAGTTAATTCTAATTTGAAACCCATTCGACCAAACACATATTCAATAAAAATATATTTTCTGTCACTGTTTCCTAGAACAAAGAAACCCAGGTCTACACCCCAAACATACATCCATCACCCGGTCACTTTGCGAATCAAGATTTCACGCCATTTCCGGCCCCATCCAAATCAACCCAGCGGTTTATCACAAAATGCAAATATCTAACCACCTAAATCAGCCATGGGGCCACACTGCACATTTGATTTCTGCAAAATTATGATCAATCTGTCCCAAGGTTTTGGACTGATCAAACGGTCCCTCACGGCCTCTATTCTACTCAAACATTCAGAAACACTTAAACGAGAATAAACCCTACAGGAGAAACCCTACCCGGGGGGAAGGATTTTGAGAAACCCCAATCCCACTCACGCTAAGCCCTCTCCGCTAGGAATGTCTTTCCTTCATTTTAAGACTCGCGACATTTGATTTGTCAGGAATCTGCAGAGTAAGTACTCTCTCTCTCTGTACTCCTTCTCAAACCGGAACTCACCGTGATCTCTCCCCAATTTTCACGTTAGCTTTTATTATTTGAGAAGATGAGTCATGTTCACTAATTTGTCATTTCCTGCGACTAACTTTTCCAAACGACCTTTACGTCCCTATTTTCTCATTTACACCCCGCTATCCCCCATTGGTCCATTTTCATTATTTCACTCATACCACTTTATGGCACATGAAAGACTTCTGTCATACGCGACTTTCGTCGCATTGAATTGGCTTTTACTTCAAGACCTAAACGCGATGCCCTAAAACGGCTAACTCCGATCGTCTTTAATTCTTAATAAATTTACGTGTTAGCTTAGATTTCTCGTGGAGATCGATTCCAACGGTTAAACTCGTTTCACTTCATCCGACATATCTAGAGAATAAATTATGGATTTTTAACCTAAATTAACAATTTTAAATCAAACACATTTTGCCATTTTTTTAAATTGAAATTTATCTGTCTTACAATTTTGTAAATGACAGAACTTTTCATACATTTCTAAATGTAATTATATTTGATTAATAAAATTTTAAATGATGTATTTTATTTTTGAAATTGTTTTGCTTACTTTTATTTAACTTTTGAATACAATTTAAAATAAAAACCTACGAGGCTGTAATTAAAGGATCTTTAGCGGCTTAGATCAAGTTTCTGCGCCTACAAACAGTTTTTAGGCGGGCTCTTCTTCAAGGCGGGTCATAAATGTGCTTTAGGCGGTTTCTAAACGTGCTTCTATGGGCTCAGGCTTCGACTCGCCCATGGCTGTGCTTCGAATCTGAAAGCACACGAAACATGATTCGCCACCACACCGCCGCTAGGCCTGAATGAAGCCCGCTGGCCAGTTCGGGCCTTAACGCCGCTTCAAGCCGATCGGCTAAAGCCCATCTGCCAGGCCGCCCAAGCAATCTCGCCCCGCCTGGATCAATACAAATTACACACAATTAATCAACTCCAACAGTCTTGCCTAAAGGATGGACGCAATCAGCCAAAAAATTTAATAATCTCTCCTCTCAAAAAATTATTCCAAGTTTTGGGATCGATCAAACTGGGCCGCTCAAGGCCTCAAACCAATCAAACATTGAAAATACTTAAATAAAGTGTAAACCCAAGAGAGTAAACTCCTACCTCACGAGTTTGTCAAATTCTCAACCAAAAGCCCACGCCGTAGCCCACTCCGTCAGAGAGTGTACCTTCCTTCATTCCGGCATCACGACGGCCTGATCGCGCGATATTTTAGAGAGAAGTCAGGTAATCTCTCTCTAAAAATCAATTTTTTTGGCTACTGGTTCTTTCCCTTCTTTCCACGTTTTGCTCCCTTTTTCATTTGAAGGAGACTCACATCACTATTTTGACATTATTATCACGAAACAATTATAAATGACCCTATGTCATTCTTTTTCCCATTTTGACATTCTGTGACTATCTCGCCGCCCATTTTCATCATTTCTCTACTCATGCCACTTATGACACATGAGTACGTGGTTATATGTGACTTTCACAGATTTAAACCGTTTTAATAAGACCCAAACCGCGACGCTCAAAAAAACGCTAACTCCAACGACATCCTTAATCTGACTAAATTCGATGCGCTGGGCTTCAGATTACAGACGATTCCAACGGTGAAATCCGTTTCGTCATCCGAGATCTAGATAATAAATTTCGGATTTTTTTTAACCGAAATTACAATTTCTTAACCGAAATTACGATTTTGCCATTTTTTCATAAATTTAAATTTCTCGGGTCTTACAATGTGGGACACCATAATCCATCATTCTTGGGGGCTCAGCATCCTCATTAACACATTTTTTATTAGAGATCAAACTCTAATACCATTTGTAACGACTCAACTTTTCATTCAATATTGTGTACACACGCTAAGCTTCCTATCGTGTCACCCCGGTTTTTGCTTCATTGTCTGCTGGCGACGTCTCTAATAAAATGCCTCGACAAGTGGATTAAATTAAAAAAGTTCTTACATATATATATATCCTAACTTTATCATTACTTCATGGGACACCACACTCTTCCTAATCAAAGTTAGGGCACAAACATAAAATACAATTAAATCAAGCTAAGAATTTCTATACTATCTTGAGATCGTGTCTCTAGACGATGCCTCTTATGAGTCTACCCCTTGTGACATATCTATCTATTTAATAACTTTAAGACATGATAATTAACATGATTAGAGAGTATAATATGGTAAAACCATACAAAGCACACTCCTGTTAAGCCCTACACCAAGAGGATTAATATATATATATAATGGGTCAACAACTTTCAAAGTTTTAATCATTCAATTGAAAAGGAAGTTTGAATGATTAAAACTTCATGATTTGACCCGGTCACGGTAGTATATTTATTAGTTATGGTATTACATTCGTTAGTTATATTAGTATATTTATTGATCTATAATTTTTTTTTGTAATATGAACTACTTAAACTCGATTCTTCATGAACTATATACAATAATTTTCAAATTGATAACTTGAAACCTATTTTTTTTCAACGGGATTGGAAAACAAACTCCGTGAGAAATAAGAGGTTTCAGTAATTCCAACAATTAAAAGTCATATTTGGGAATAAGTTAATTTAAGCTTTTAATTGATTAATTACATTTGTTCCTCACTATTTAAAAAGTCATTTGAGAATATGCCTCCCCCAAACTCTCAACTAACTTTAAAAAACAAATAAAATATTTTCATTATATTCATATAGGAACAAAGTCATTTGGGAACAAGCAATTCTAGATCATGGTGTGTTTTTCGAAACAAAAAAAATATTTTCATTATTTAATGAATTCAGTCAAGAATAAGCCACTTATAGCCTGATCATGGCAAACAAAGGGAGGAAAATATTTTATTGTATAAGATTTTTTTTTTTATTCGAGCATGAGGTGTTCTGCACGGGTTTCTACACATAAGGAAAGCACTTTTAGGTTAAATCACATTCAAACGAATCTTTATATGTCAGATAGACTAACAAGACAAAAGAGAACTCTACCGGGCAAAACACAAATGCATTTCCAGCTCAAACTCAGATCATCGTTGCTTATAAGAGAGACACACACAATAACTATCTTATCTACATGTTCAGTGGAATATTAACTCAGGGATTGCACTTCGCAATTATCAATTTTAATAAAAAGTTATATTTCATATTATTCAATTGTTTTTTGTTTTTTATATATATATATATATATATCTATATATATATATATATATATATATATATATATATATATATGTGTGTGTGTGTGTGTGTGTGTTTTCTAAAAGACGTCGTGATGTTTTTAGATAACGTCTCGCATTGTAACAAATGAACAAAAAATCGGATGCCGTCATTTTTCGCGAAAAATCGGTTCGGCATTAAACCATTTACAAAAACCTGGTTAAAAAATCGGTGGGAAAAAATAGGAAATTACGATTTTTGCCGAAAAATCGGAAAATTCGATATTTCGAAAAATCCGATTTTTCCCAAATTTGGGGTAAATTATAATTAGGTCACTAAAGTGTTAAATTAAAAACTGTATCAAACAAAGCCTACGTGATAAAAAATGCCAGATGTGAAAATAATTCCTGTTTGGTGCATCAACCAACCCAGTTGATTGATTTAACCTAATCGACACAAAGGTCCCACTGCCTCTCTACTTTATAATATTTTATTATATTTTATTTTACTTTATAACTTATATTTTAAATCAAATATTAATTTGAATAATAATAATAATAATAATAATGTCATTTAAAATTTTAAAATTATAATATATAATATTTTTGAATATCTTCATTATCTACGTAATATTTATAATAATAACAAAACAAATAAATAATATATCTTAACATATTAATATATTTAAACATTATATTAAATATAATATATTTAATTTAATAATTATTAATCCATTTGATTTTAATCTATCTTAATTAAGATATGAATCATTTCTATAATCTATATAATTAAAACAGAAAATTTAATAACCGATATTTTTGGTAAAAATATCCACCGATATTTTATCGATATTTCCGATATTTCCTCGTGAAAAATCCACCAAATATTACCGATATATCCGCTGCTAATGACATATTCGATCATCGATTGTAAATAGGCTACCGTAAAAGGCGATCACGCGCGTTGACCACCCAATGCAGCGCTCAGGCGCTAAATAGACTAAGCCTTTGTTCAAAGTTTTTTTCTAAAACTATTTTTAAACAAACAATTCATAAGAAATTAAAATTGAAACTTTTTTGAGATTAAATTTTATTTCTTTAACAAAAAAAATTGAAAACATAATGTATAAAGATTAAAGAATTAGGGAGAGAATTTAACCAAAAAATAAGGAAAAAATGAAATAAAATAATATATTTTTAAGCAAAACTGGGCACCACATAATTTTTTCATATAAAGACCTCCGTCCTTAATGTTTAAATTGGCCAAATATAAAAGCTTTCAATGAATTTGTTCATTAACTAATTTAAAAAGATATATTTTTTCAAAAAAATAGACTTATATATATTTTAATATTTAAAATATGAATTCATTTATGACATACTTTATAAGAATTAAAATAATAATATAAATTATTGAACGTCTCTTTCACGCCTAGGCTTGGCATAGGCATGCCTATGGTCGTAAGGCCTCAGACTAATCTCAGACGCTTTACATTTTAGAACATTAATATATATATATATATATATATATATATATATATATATATATATATATATATATATATATATATATATATATATATATATATATATATATATATATATAAACTTAAAATTAAAAGAAAGTACTGGAACTTATTTTCTGTTCATTAACTAAACTATAATAGATTCCAAATCAAAACTCACAAATAATTTAAATTTACTCATAACTCAATTAAATTTCACTAAAATTATATATCAACCCAAGAGGCACTCTGATTACAATGATTTATTTGAAAACAAATTTTCAATAAAACCATTATGGAATATACTGTATATAGAATTTATATAAATGAAGTGAGAATTGTAATCTATTTTTTCCAACCACATCATATTTCTGGGTAATTTAAAATATTAACAAAAATAAGATGAATAATGATTTTAATGAAAATTGTCCTATTGTTACTATTTAGTGTTGATCTCAACTCCTGCTAAAATAATGTTTGATTTATTCATATAAGTATTTTTTTTAAAACACTTTTAAAAAAATAATAATAAATAAATAAATATATATATATATATATATTAATTATGAATAAGTTAAAAATAAATTATTTTAATAAAATATGAATAGCAATATCATGATATAATCATAATTGATAAAAATATGATATTAACATCCATAAAATATATTGATTTCATTTTTATAAAACCATAAATTTTTAAAATTCAACTCATTTCAGAATATTCAACTGCTTAATCTAAAAGATGCTATGAAAGATTCAGTTCTAACTAAAAGGTTTAGTTATAAAAATTTAATTTTTAAAATGAATGACCTCAATCATTTGAAAATTGATACTAAAACAACAATTAACCCAGGTCAGTTTTTTGAAACACTGTAGCTTTTGAATCACAAAACAATTAATCACATATGCTTAAAAAATAATCTATTTTTTAGGATGAAACATAAATTTTTTTTAAATACCTGCAAAATTAAAATAAAAATTTATTATAAAATATATTTATAGGTATTATTGTTGATTAATCAATTACCTAAAAATTGGAAAATTTTTTTTTTTTTTAGCAAGAAATCTTATCTTATTACAAAATACTTTTATTGAGGGTACAAGATAATCATCATTTGTCACCATAAGTATTTTCCTTATATAATAAGGATATGTAAATGACACACAACATGTTGTTGTCATGTTAGAAAGGGATTTATTAAATTTATATTATTATTATTATTTTATTTTTTTATAAAATATTATGGAATTTTACTTTAATTTGCTATTTTTCATTATTTTGTTTGATATTTAAAAATAAAGAAAATAATTAAATTTATGTTATTTATTTTTATTTTTTGGATTTTAAGGTTTGTAGGGTTTTTAAATACATTAATATAACTTTATTAGAAAAAACAAAAACAAAAAAAAAGGCTTAAAATACATTTTTTAGTTTTATAATAGGCTATTATTATTTGGCCCATAAGAAGCCTTTTCCCATCAAGCCGTTTACTACTGAATGGGTTCAAGTTAATAATATATTTTTTATATGTGTTTTATTTTATTTTATTTTCTTTCGATAACGGAAAATAAATAAATTACCCTTCATGTTAAAAAAACCTTATAATAATTATTATTTTTGTTTGTATTATAATCAAGAGATTATCCAAGGTCACTAATTCAACACATTTTCTCAGACTTTAACCTCGGCGAGAAAGAGTTTCAATCGATCTCGACCTAACGGCCTGTTCCTGCCTGAAGCTTCACAAGAACTGAATATATAATTAATCGAGAGCACATAAACCGACTCCGAATAATCTATAATTATAAAAAACAAAAGATGATGTTGAAGCCATGAAATATGTATTTAGAGATCAACATATATAGTACCAATATCATTAGAATATGATAATATAAAAGTATATATTAGAAGAAAGGTGAGATGAATTAAATGTCACATATGAGAAAATAGTGTTCTTTAATATATTCAACCATATGCTAAAATTTTAACATATGATATTAATTTCTTCATTGATCATGACATGATAAAGTTCACGTGTCGCATGTTAGAGACATGTGATATGTTATGATTAGTCGACGATAAACTTTTTTTAAAATAGGGCATATACAATCTTGAATTGGAATAGCATTGAATTTTATTTAAATAATAATAATAATATAATGGGAAAGTGAGTATTTATATAATTATTATTACTTAATATTTTAAGATCTATAATAAATGGGATCTTGAAGTAATGTCATTAGAGGCATAAATGATGATATATACATGCTTTACATAAATTTTCAAAAGTTGTTTTATATATTTTTTTTATAAAATTTACCTATTTTTATGAATTTATTTCATTATTTTTCAGATTTTTTTCTTATATTTTTTCATAATTTTTGGGAAAGTTGTTGTTTTTTTTTTCAATATTTTTGAGAAGGATATTTTTGTCATTAAGATTATCATATTTAATATTTCATATAGGTTTTTTTGAGTTTTTTTTTTATAAGTTTCTTCATTAAACTTATTGAAATGAACTAAAAAGTGCTTATATGGGGTTATAAGCTATTTTTAAAAACTCTTTAAAACATTTACAATTTTTATCAAAAGTACTTATGCGATAAAATAAGCTCAAATAAGCTATAGATAAGCTTTTATAAGCACACCATATGACTACTTTTGGCTTAATGTAGAAAAGAAAATGAAAATCTAAACTTAACCAAAAACTTAATAGTTTTCGAGTCTCTTTTATTTATTTATTTATTTTTTTGAAAATATAAAAAATTATGGGTGATTCGATTAAAATACCATTTGAAAACCCAATTCGGAAATTTGACCATTTATAAAAAATTTGCATGATTTTGACAAAAATACCCTATTGTTTTATTGCAAAAGTAATCCCTTATTTTAAGAGATAATGTAAACACATGAAATGAAAATGTGCATTTTTGTCCAAATGGTTATTTTTCAAGAAAAAACATGAGATAAGTTAAATTCACAAATCTTGCATTATTTGATGTATTTTAACTAAATATTTATAAATTTATTAATTCAGGTTAGTAATATAATCAGAAACACAAAATTAAAAGGCGATTACATAGGCATTATGAATGACCACTCAAGACCACATACGAGTAATAAAAAATTCAGAAGGTCGCCAGTAACAAGATTTGACATGATGGAATCGGTCACATCGAATTTTATTATCCAAATACCACCACTGAAAATTACAAAAATGAACTGGCTGACGACACAATTACTCCGCTGCAGCCTAAACAAATGTGTCAATGACAAAAACATATAAAAAAAAGGAAAAACAAAAGCAAATCCAAATCAATGTGGAATAAACAATTTTATTAGAAATAAAAACTCATATATAAGAAAAAAACGATAAAATTACTAATTTAAAGCCAAAAATATCCAAAAAAATCACCTATTAGGATAAGTTTTGAATGATTATCGAGTTTTATTTATATATATATATATATATATATATATATATATATATATATATATATATATTTCATTATTGTCGGTAAATTATTTCAAAAATTGCAAACCTTAATTAAGGACCGCGTAATCCAAACTTTCATCACAAGAAACACGAAAACATATATCGTAATTAATAATTTTTTTTGGTTTTTTCTAGGAATTAATATTTTTTTTTTTTGGTTTTTTATAGGAATTAATCGTGTGAATAAGAAATACGTCTACATTATATGTATCATAATATGATAATTATGTCGATAGTGACTTATTAATTGGTAATAAATATTAATATTAAACATATTATAAACTCTCGATTTATTCTATGTTTGAATCATTGATTATTATCAACAATAGGAAAAAATTGTTTTCTCAAAGGTTGTAAATTTTAGTTGTTGGATGAATATTATAAGATAATTTATAATGTTTTTGTGTCTTTTGCATGAATATAAAGGATCCAAATAATTATATAAGTAATTATCTTATAATTAATTTTTGGTGGGTCCCACCTTAATCATAATTAGATTTGTCTTTTAGGGGATTAGTTGAGTTTTGACTTCTACAAGGCAAGGGGGGGGGGGCAAAATCATTCCAAACGACGTCGTTTCGTTATTCAAAATTCTATCGTCTTCTGTAATATAATAACATATAAAAAGCTATATTGAAAAGGAGATGGTGTTTAAGTGACAGTAACTGTTACGGGAAAGGCCAATTGTATTGAGACACGTGGAATTATAGCGTTCTTCCGAGGTTTTTTTACATGCCTGGTTTCATGTGATTGGGCGTTCACGGATTTGTGTAACCAGGCTGTTAGGTTATTGGAGATAGAGCTATTGCCAGACCCGATTCTGTTGCTTCCAAGGGAGTTCGACCGGGACTGTGCAATCACGCGCCTTGGAGGTGACTGGAAGTAGTAGAAATGTCATGGCAATAACACTTTCTTCGACATTAACACCCTACGATTTTCATTTTTCCAGAATTTTCTCTGTCATTTTCTCCTCCAGACCTCAAATTTTCTCATCGAGTTTTGCAAACCCTAGAACTCGTCTGCAATGTCCGTGGAATTCAAATCCAATGAAGATCTTCACCGGCTGTTGAGATTCAGGTTAGTCGTTGATTCGGTTAGTTCTCTTTCTGGTTTTTGGAATCTTCAATTTTGTTAGCAGTTCTCAGGAGATTGGACCTTTGTCTTGAATTTCGATTCTTTATGTTTCTTGTGAAAATTCATGACAAATTGTATGTAGAGTTGTTTGTGTATGATGAATATATGTACGTTTGATATTGTAATGTGGACGTTGAGTTAATTTCTTTTTGCTGAAGTGATTTTTATTGGGTGGTTTGGATTTTGGGTAACCATTAAAATATGTGTATTTTGATGAATATATTGAAAGCCCTGTCTGTGATTGGATTCAATTTGAGTGATATAGAATTCACCTTTTTGGGATTAATTGGTGGAAGATGAAAGGAAGTGGGTTTTTTTAGTGTGTTTGATTTTATTGAATTGTAATAGGTCAAAAGGGTTTAATGATGATGGCCTCTTCATTGGAATTTGTAGTACATTAGAATCTGACATGCATGTGCTTGTGTGTTTTCATAACTATACTCACATACATATAAGTGATTCCTTGGAGCTGTGAAGCTTCTTATTTTCTGTTTCTCTTCTCAGTTTATTTTGGCTGCTGGCCTGCTACTGGGGTTTATTATGAACAGATGATTCTTTCAGTTTCTTAATCATAAATGTTGAGATTGCATGGTATTATGAAATAGTAATGGAGGTTGGACAACTTTTTTTTTTTTTTTTGGGGGTTTTCGGGTTCCTCTGGGGATGGTTTTGGTGAGGGATAGTGGAAGTGGTTTACACTTTGCTGGGGTTGTTGATGGGATGTGATGGTCTTCTGTCTAATCTCAAAATTGTAATGGCATGGGAGTTTCCTATGCCTGGTTAAGAGCCTAGGGGAAATGAGGCTTCTATCCGGTAGTGACGTAGTGTTCAAGCTTCAAGGAAGAGCAGAACCAGGTCTTGACATATTTTTGGGGTAAAACTAATACTAATCTCGCCAGAACACTATGCAAATGTCTCACCTCTTTTCTAGCTTCCTTCAATTCCATGTATGATCTTAAAGTACTTCTATGAGTGTTATAGGAAGTGAGATACTTTTTGGTTGACTAATGTTGTCTAGTAGCAATTATTATGGTCTTGAATATGTGAGTTAAATTCTTTGGGAACCTAGGCTTGGGGTTGTGCCAAGTCTCACTTTTGATCAGTTGGTGTGGAGGGATGGGACTCTGGTGAATTGGTGTTATTTAGGTTGGAACCTCAAGAGGTTTGTGTACCATATTCTTCTCCATTTTGAGGTGTCTAGACCTTTTCTAGTACTTTTTTCTACCTCTGTTTTTGGAATATTGTGGGTAATGCCTTTTCATATAAAGGGTTTGTTGGGAAGAGGCATTGGAAAGGGACAACAGTGTGACTCAGACCTGCTTGGTGTTCTCGGAAAGAAACCAAAATAGAATGGCCTTTGAAGGGGATTGAGTTTTCAGTTATTACTTTTTAGGCTAATGGTGTGTTAAGTTTTTGTTTTGCACTCTTGGGGGAACTAGTGCTCTACTCATTTCATTGGCAGTTACCTGGCAAAAAATTTCATTGAGAATTTAATTCTACCCTAGGCTTTTGTTAACTTCTTATGACTTCCACTTTACCTATGAAAATGGTGATTCTTATCATCTTATGTTCTTTGGTTTAATTCTATTACTTTCGTACTTCTGCGTGGTTCTTTTGAATTACTTTGTTATTTATTTGTTGACTGGAGACTTGGTGAACTAGAAATGGATGTGGACCATATGGGCTTCTATAGACGGGATTGCCAAACTATATTCTTTTAATCAAATCCTAGTTGGTATCTACTGTGTTGGTTGAACATCTGGTGGACCATACAAATTATATTGTTTCTAGTTCAGTATCATATATATACTTTTCTGTGTTTTGGGGTACTCAAGTGAAAGAGTTATGTGCATGGGTGTTGAACACCCACATGCGTAGAGCTATTATTGGATATAGATCATAGTTTTAACTGCAGAAATTGAAAATTTTGTCACTTGGTACTTAGTATTATTTGGTCAATGTGTTTATATGTCCATATCCAGTTAGGTAACCTAGGTAGTTTACAATTTGTCTACGAGTTCTAATGACCGAGGACTACTGATATTCATTGTGGGTCCTGTTTCCTGATCGGTCCACATTTCCCTTGCTTTGCAGGATTCTTGCTTTATGCTGAAATGGTAGGGAAGAATAATAGCTCTGATGTTGACTTTTGTGGTTTCATGTTGATTTGGCATTCTTCGCAATGCAATTAGTACCAAATGATCATCGGACAGAAGATAGTTCTGAAACAGAACCCATCTTATGTCAATCCAACATTGAGCAAAGATTAGAGGAATCTTCAACATCATGTGAAATTAGAACTGTGGGAGTTGATTGTTCCATAGTTGATGGGGACTTGGAAAATCTCAACACAGAGGAAACTTGTGCTCTGGTGAATTCAGATCAACCACAATGCCGCATATGTCTTGATATTGGAGGTCTTACTACCCATCATGCTCGGTATCTTTTTATTTCTTGAGTTTCCATGTCACAAGTTGAGGTGGTGCCTCTTGTTTCTTTGAGAAGAAAGTATGATGGTCACCATTCATATGAACCAAGTAACTTGTGTTGAAATACTTTAACCACGAATCAGTATTTCTTCAATCTATTTTTGTTGATGCATTTCTTTATTTATTTTCAGGAGAAGACTTGATTGCACCATGCCATTGCAGAGGTACACAAAAGTATGTTCATAGGTCATGTCTTGACAATTGGAGGTCAACTAAGGTGAATGCTTGTTTCTTTTCTCGCCCTTATTGGTGCTTGATCTGTAGCTTAATGTTTTCAATGCTATTTTTTAGTGTTAAAGGCATGATATTCATATTAAACTCAAATCCTAATAGCTTGAGCTTTTAGGAGAGTTGGTCATTTAACATGGTATCAGAGCTTGGTTTGGTAGTAGGTCCTGGGTTCGAACTACCTCTTTGCAATTTATTCCCCATTTGTTGATTTGAATGTCCATGGAGGACTCTATTTGGTTATTTGACTCTCCACGTGCGGGTATGGGGCTGCACGTGAGGGAGGGTGTTAAAGACACGATATTCATATTATACCCAAATCCTAAAAGCTTGAGCTTTTAGGAGAGTTGGTCGTTTAACATTTGGAATAATTAGAATGCAGCAATGAGGTCATTTTTTCTATCAGTTTTAACCTTAATTTGTGTTCAAACTGTCGTAGCATTGTGCTATAACTATAGTTTTTTGAAAACTTGAAACTCTTAGTTTGTTTGGGAGAATTCTTACAAATTCATGTATTTCCTCATTGCAGGAGGGCTTTGCTTTTGCTCACTGTACAGAGTGCCGTGCAGTGTTCATATTACGTGCAAATGTCCCACCTGATCGCTGGTGGTTGAGATTGAAATTTCAGTTACTTGTTGCCAGAGACCATGCATTCATTTTCGTTATTGTTCAGCTGGTAATGTTAATATTTCTAGCTGCTTTGTTATCTTTGCTACTGTCTAGAAGTTGACAAGATGGATTCTGTCTGGGCTGTTATTGGTAATGTTAGCCCAAGAATTAAAAAAGAGTTAATCCTAACCCATTGGACCAGCTTTTCATCTCATTAGCCAGACTAATAAAAAATTACTATTCATGATATCTAGTTTTTGCACATTTAAAGTGCTAATGGTATATTGTGAAATTCTTAGATGTTTTTACCAATGTGTGATGTTTTTATTGTTTCTAAAATTGGTATTGTTGGATGGTTATGTGGGAATCTCAGCCAATCCATCTGTATTTTAGAGTTTGTTGTAGACAGTCCATGTTGTTGTCAAACTTCTTTACTTATTCCTTCAAAACAATGATACAGGTTCACCGGTCTTTTAATAAATTACAAACCATATGTAAACTATAGAACCATTGATCCTTTCTGAAATAGCAATCCTGTTATTCACCCTTTCTTTTTGTCATGGTTATAAGATCCCAAGCTCCTCACGAGCTTTCTTTTGAAGCGTTTTGGCTCCGCAAAAGAGGTGTTGTACACAGTTGACAACCATTCTTCTCTTACACATTGCAAGCAATTGTAATCGTCGAGCAAGTCCAATTGCTTTTTGGCTTTCAATTTCTTATAGCGATTGGTCAACCAGTAGCCATGCCATAAAATGGATCAGTCTCATTCATAGTAAAAAAACTAATCAGGTTCAAGTATTTCCTAAAATGTTCGGACTACTGCTTTAGTTGCTATGGGTCAACAGAGCTACCCTTTTTGTTTAGATCAGAAGTGTTTTTAGATTATGCAGCATCTAAAACATTTTAACCCATCCTTATGTGGAAACTGGAGGGAATGCCCATATGGATGTTAAGCATGTGAGCCATTGATTGTTCCCTTTTCTCGTAATCTGGCCTAAAATAGCAATGCAGTTTTTCTTGGCAAAACATTTTGATCAGGTTTTGTATGGTGGAAAAGTCTACTCATACTTGGATCAGGTTTTGTTTTCTGTGAGAAGGATCTCTCATCCTTCTCTGTCTTTTATCAGTAAACATTCATCTTTATCTGATAAAAAAGTACACATTTTCGATGTGCCTTTTCTGAGATACATGCATCACCATTTCAATCATGAAGTTAAGGGTTCATCTTGAAGACTTTCTGTTGCCTTGTAGCACTCTTTTCCCGATGATCCTACTCCATCAGCTTGGTTTCCCTCTTCACAATCAACTGTTGTAATGAAATAGTAGTAGCAATCACAATCCCATTCATGATTCAAAGATGATGGATCCTAACATTTTATAGAGTCTAACCATTTAAATAAAAACTTAGCCAAAATGTCCTGTGAGCATCAATTAATTTATTTCTTATCTTCTGTAATTTCTCGTTATAGTTTAACTTTGATTCTCAATTTAGTTAGATATGATATTGCTATGAAAATGCTGCTTATTCAGCATCTTTAGCCTCATTGCAGATTTCTTTTGACTTACCGGTATGCTGGTTTTGTGAGAATATTTTGAATCATGTTTATCATTTTTTGATAGATTTGAATCATGTTTGTCGTTACTTCAGAACTCTGTTGATTTATCAAATGCTCAAAAACCTTCTATCTTTAAAGTTCAGTGGAGTCTTCGTTCATTTTCAAGGTTCTTTCTTAAGCCTTGTGACTTTGGCCATGCCTTGCTTCAACTGTGATTTCTTAAACTTTTTTTTTATACAAATTGATGCTTGCACAAATTTCCACGTACGTGATAGGGTTCTTAATTGGGATTTTGTTCTTCGTGTTCTTGTTCTTCCTCTTCTTAATAAAGATAGGCAGTTATAGGTAACTGTTTCCCGCGAAATCAAATATATTTAATAGCTATGTTTACAAGACAACTTCAGCCCATTAATATTCCCCTTGAACTCTTGCTCCTTCCTCTTCCTAAAATATTTCCAAAATTTCTCATGAATAAAGATCAACAGTTACAGTAGAGAGTCCAAAGGGCTTGTCATTGGAAGATTCATTGGTTGTCAAGAAAACAAAATAAAAAGATGATAAAGATTAGTAGTTACAGAAACTGCAGGCCTGTTTGGTTCCTGTTTTCGAAAACACAGAGAATATCATCTTGTTATTCTCTGAAAACTTTTCTTGTTATCTTAAATTAGTGTTTTTTGTGTTATTTGTGTTTTTCAGAACACAAAAAACCTGGGAACCGATCGTGTTTTTTGTATTTTCCTTGTTTTTCAGAACAAAAAACAGTTTTCACGAGCCTTCAAAATTTCCCTTTTACCTTTACTTGCGTTGATATTTCCTTGTTAAAATCGATCTTTGATGAACATTTTTGGGTATATACTTTGACAGATTGTGGCATTCTTGGGTGTGCTGGTGTACAAATTTTACGGAGAGGAGCTAAGAGAAATGTTTGGTTATGATGAACACCCATATGGCTTTTATACCATGGCTGGTAAGCTTTACCTGGCTGACAACTAAACCATTGCATGATTGTGAAATCTGATTTATATTTGTTAGATTCAATTTCATCTGTTAGGTAGATGTCCTTTATTTTTGGTCTCATTGTTTCTTGAATATGTCAATTAGGGTTTATAAAGACTTATTTTTCTTTGTTTTTTTTGTTTCTTTATTTGTTTTATGTTTCTGGGTTACATATATACAATTTAAGCTTGTTAAACGACCGCTCCATACCCGAACATGGAGAGTCAAATAAACCAAATAGAGTCAGTCCTCCATGAACTTTTTTTCAAATCAACATACGGGGAATAAATTGGAAAGAGACGGTTCGAACCCAGGACCTCCTGCCGAATCAGGTTCTAATACCATGTTAAACAACCAACTCTCCTAAGCTTGTAGGATTTGGGTTTAATATGAATATTACGTTTTTTAACACTAAGACAATTTTTGGAACTTGAAAAGTACTAAGGAAAGAAAATAGAGAGGAAAATATAAAATAGGTTTAAACTTAATAAATTAATTCTATATGTTTTATTTATGTCAAAATTTGAAGATTTTTGATTATATTTGATTTTCTTTTATATTTTCCGCCGTTGAACCAAACATAAGAAAATAATTTTCCTTAGCATTTTTTTCATTTCCCTAGTACTTTCCGGGTTCCAAACGAAGCATAAGTAAATAACTATTATCTTTATTACCAGTTTACAAAATTGTCACAAAATTAACCCCATTTATTTATTTGATTTGTTTAATTGTGCAGTTTTAGCTATTGTCCTGGTGGGTTTGCTTTATGGTTTCTTCATAGCCATTATCTGTGGTCAGAGAATCAATGAACGCCATTACCATGTTTTAGCCAAACAAGAACTAACAAAGGTTCTGCATCTCAACTTTAAGGATGTCAATATCTATAAAAACAGCATTTCTGGTAAATCTAGCTCAAATTTGAATTTAACTGAAATGCTGTTTTTGTGATTGACTTTTTGTTTTAATTTTTTAGATTTCAAGGCTCCGTTGGGAATCGGGAAAATACTAGAGAGGATAAATGGAAGGAAAATAAAAAATAGGTTTAAACTTAATAAATTAATTTTATATGTTCATTTGTTTCTCTTTTATCATATAAGGACTAAAAAATTTGAAAATATGTAAAATTTTGAGCTCTTATATTTTTCATTGGATCGGAAATACTAAGGAAATAAAATAGCGAGGAAAAGTGGAAGGAAAATGGCAAATAAGTTTAAACTTAATAAATTAATTCTATATGTTTTATTTGTTTATCTCTATTGTATAAGGACTAAGAAATTTAAAAATATGTAAAATTTTGATTTTCTTTTATATTTTCCTCTGTGGAACCAAACATGAGAAAATCGTTTTCCTTAGTACTTTCCGGGTTTCAAACGGAACCTTAAAGTCTCGTTATTGACGGATTTGATGATTTTGTGATGTCAGGAGTATGTGGTTGAGGATCGAGAAGTTAATAAGGATGTCCCTGAACTCGACCCAAGCCATGTGACAGAGCTGAGAATGTTGGGGCTTTATTAATAATGCTGAATTATTTTCCATCATATTCGGTTTTCAGGTAATCTACTAATTTTCCTTTTCATTTTCTCTCTTAGGCCCTGTTTGGAACCCAAAAAATATCGGGGAAAGAAAAAAATTACTAAGGAAAATATAAAAGAAAATCAAATATAGTCAAAGTTTCTCAAAAGTTTATATATTATAACATTTTTTAGTCTTTATATAATAGACAAAAACAAATAAAATGAGTTTAAATAAATATATATAATTAATTTATTAAGTTTAAACCTATATTTTATTTTTCTTCAATTTTTCTTTCCTTTCATTTTTCCTCTCTATTTTATTTCCTTAGTAGTTTATGGGTTCGAAAACGGAGCTTTCATGCTATTAATATGCTAAGGAACTCGGAAAGATTTAGGGAAAGAAAAAAATACTAAGGAAAATGATTTTCTCATGTTTAGTTTCGCTGCATAAAATATAAAAGAAAATCAAATATGATCAAAATTCCTCAAAATTTTATATAATTTTAGATTTCTTAGTTCATGTATAATAGAGATAAACAAATAAAATGACTTTGAATAAATGTATAAAATTAATTTATTAAGTCTAAGCATTTTTTTTAATTTTCCTTCAAATTTTCTTTCTTTCCACTTTTCCTCCTCATTTTCCTTTATATTTTCTTTCTTTAGTACTTTTTGGATTTCAGACGGATTTATTGGTGCGAAAAACACTCCAATGCTGTTGGAATTCAACTTTATCTGTGAGCCTACAAAAAACTTAGGGCTTGTTTGGTTATTGTTTTTGAAAATTGTTTTTTAGAACGGTTTTTGAAAACATAAACTATTCTTGTTCTCTAAATTTGGTGTTTTCTATGTTCTGTGTTTTTCAGAACTAAAAAAACTAGGAACCAAATGTGTTCTCCCTACTTTCCTTGTTTTTAAGAACAAAAAACAGTTTTCAAAAACAATAATCTAAAGTTCTGTTTGGTTCATGCTTTTGAAAACTGCTTCATGTTCTCTAAAACAAGGAGAACGAGGAAAATACAGAGAACACGTTTGGTTCGCAGTTCCTTTTTATTCTGAAAAACATTAAATTCAGAGAATAAAAATAGTTTTCAGAGAGAACACCAAATGGTGTTTTTTGTGTTTTTTCAAAAACATGAACCAAACATGCCCGTATTCTAGAACAAGGCATATACATTCGTCCCACAACAACTCTCTCTAACTCGACTCATATTTCCGTCAAATTCCTCTTTCAGACGGGGTTGGCGATAATCTAGAACAAGGCATCAAAAGAAAAAAAAAACCCGCCATGGAAGCTGGATGAGTTCCTTTTCTTCTTCTTCTTCTTCTTCTTCTTCTTCCTCTGGATAGCATTTGAGATACCGGCATATTACTGTTTGGCTACCGGGAAAATTGAGGTTCGGAAAATTCATACACCTGTATTCCATTCTTACATGTTTTTAGTCAGTCATCAGTTTCATGGAGATGACTTTCCTCCTCCCTATACATGTTTTGGTTTCTGGTTAATAATCATTCGCATGTACTGTAAAATCTGTTGGGAGAATTCATTGATTCTATAATGTTTTTACCACTATATAAGTTTTAAGTTTGAGCATGAATCAAACTTTTTATTTTTTATTTATTTTAATTTTTTCGGAACGTTTAATGAAAAATAGATGTGCATTCTCATTCATCCTCTTATCCAGTGGTTTCATTTAGCTCACGAGATAGTCATCACGACTTTAAAATGCGTTTAAGATTCTAAACATATACGAGGTTTAGAAACTTCGATTAGTGCTCCTTGAAGGTATCGCGCATTTGTATAAGATGTAAAAATTTCTAAAGTGTTTTCTTTAAAAACAACTTAAAACAATAAAGATATCTTTGGTTTTTATTTTTGAAAACTGGTTTTTGTTTTAAAAAACAAGAGAACAAGAAAAACAGTGAGAATATATGTTAGGTTTCCAATTTTTTTTTTTTTTGTTATATAAAACACAGAAAACACTAAATTTAGAGAATAAGAACAGTTCAAAACAAAATTTAGAGCATGTTTGATTCTTTTAAAAAAAAAAATTTCTTGAGAACTGTTTTTGAAAATATAAAGAACATCTAAACGGTGCTTTTTATGTTTTCAAAAACAGGTCTAAAAAATAGTTTAAAACAAAAAAAAAAAGGAATCAAAGAGGTTCTAAGTTTTGTTTTGAACAATAACCTATTTTCAAAACAGAATATCAAAATCTTGACTTTTTTTTAGAGCTATGTTAAATGGATATATTTTTATTCATATATTGACTTGCTTTTTTTTTTTTTTTTTTTCCTGGCAATGTTGATTTAACTAAGAACAATATCTGTCCATTATCGAATTGAGAGTTTGTTTGACAGTGATTCAAGATTAAATGTTTAACAAAATTTTAAAATACTTAAAAAAATTAGAAAAAAAAAAAAATTGGATTGAAAATTTTCTTATAAGATTATCTGAAAATAGCTGTTGATGGGAGAGTTTTTCCAGAATATTTGCAAAAATAAAAGCAGGTCTTTAGAATATAAGACCTTATTGGTTCTTATTTTTGAAAATTATTTTTTGTTTTGAAAAGCAAAAAGAAACAAGAAAAATACATAGAAAACATAAAATATTAAATTCAAAGAACAAGAACCAAATCGAACCTAAAATAATCAAATAAAAAAAAATCAGATCTTTATAGAAATAAAACAATAAACTAAAGAATTAATAATTTTTTTTTTTACTAATTATTTCAAAATCATTTAATACAACTTTCATTTATTAAAAATAAACTAAAATATAAATTTATTAAGGTCTCATCTAATTTAACCAATGATCTCGAGTTCGAATCTTAAGAATATAATTATGATATGTAATAAAGCTTTACTGTCTTTATGATCCCTCGAGACTCATATAAAAATTAATCTGGATCTGATATGACTTAAAGGAATTTTCCTGTGTACATGAATCCACTCAAGATCATGATCAAACTAAAAAAAAATATATAAATTTTATATAAACATGATGAAATCATTTTTCTTGATGTTTTAATTTTCTTTTCTTGATTTTCATCTTCCAAGCATTTGTACACTAGGTTTACCAGAGAAGGAAAAGACATGATATGGAAATACAAATTGAGAATGGGAGGAAATTCAGAATCTCTGTTGTTGCCTTCCAAGAAAAAAAAAAAAAAAGAAGAAAGAAAAAGAAAGATGATGATACATAAGGTTTCCAGGCAGTGGAATTTTCTCAGAGTGATTATTTTCTACCTTGCCAAACAGCTTGCATGTGTACAGCTCTCCTCCCTTTTTGTCCATCCATCCATTCTTTATGCTTACAGATTTTCTTGTTCTTCCTCTGCATTTTTACATCTTTCTTCTACATAGAATTTACAAGCTTCAGTGAACCTGCAAAATCCATGAGAATAATTTAGTTGTTGATTATGGGATTTTAATTATTTATGCTTGGAGGTTAATAATAGTAAGGGTGTAATCAGAGTCGAGCTCGGCTCGATTCAAAAACTCGAAGCTCAAACTCTATCAAGCTTTTTTTCTGATTTGGAAAAATATCGGCCTATTTGTTTCCTGTTTTTTTTGTTCTAAAAAACAAGAAGAACAAGGAAAACAAGAAAACACGTTTGGTTTCTAGTTTTTTTTTGTTTTAAAAAAAAAAATTAAAGAACACAGAAAACACTAAATTCATATAACAAGAACAGTTTTCGATGTTCTCAGAAATCACTAGTGGCAAGTTTTTAATTTGGAAGGCACATCGTACACATAGAACAACAAAGAGACACAAATTTTAAAAAATAAAGATAAGTATGAGCCAGTTTGGTTCCTGTTTTTTAAAACCGTTTTTGAGAACAATTTTCAAAAACACAAAGAACACCACCATCTGAAAACTGATCCTGATCTCTAAATCTAATGTTTTTTGAGTTCTCTGTGTTTTTTATAACGAAAAAAAAAAGAAAAAAAAAGGAAACCAAACGTGTTTTCCCTTATTTCCTTATTCTCTTTGTTTTTGAGAACATAAAACAATTTTCAAAAACAGGAACAAAACAGCCCATTGTATTTCACTTCTTATCACTTCACTGGTTCTTCCACAGAGAACACCACCATCTGAAAACTGTTATTGATCTCTAAATTTAGTGCTTTTTGTGTTTATTATGTTTTTCAGAACCAAAAAAAAGAAAAAAAAAAGGAACCAATCGTGTTTTCCCTTGTTTCTAAGAACAGAAAACAATTCTAAAAAACAGGAACCGAACAGGCTAGTCTTATCTTACTTCTTATTAAAAAAAAAGGTTAATATTAAGGCCAAAGCTCACTCACACTGTCGGTTTGATCGATCCTCAACTTTCCTCAGCCTCGTCTTCGGACTGGGAGACATAATTAAATATCGTCTCCGCCGCCTCTGGATGTGGAGATGCACCTGCAATTAAAATAGAAAGAAAGAAATGTAAGCAATTTTGAATATGATTCTTCCCTCATATTGATATATTAATTAGATAAATAATATTCCTCCAATTTCCCAACAGAAATGACTAGATCTTAAAGTTCTGGGACATAAGGATATAACCCAGAGAGATCTGCTCAAAGCACAAGCTACTAAGGGCTTCGTTTGGAACCCGGAAAAAACCCCTATACCTTGAACATAGGATACCGTGGGGGCTTCGCTTGCACCACAAACCTATTATTTCGTTCCCAACAAAGAAGATATGCTTGGAGCGCAGTGCTCGGCTCCGACACTGCCCCTCTTTTAATCTCGATATGAGCCACATGACATAACTTTTAAATACAATTCTAAGTTGAGGAATTGGTTTAAAAGGGATAAAAACAAAAGTTATTTGTAAAATTAACCCCTTACTTTTATAACCTTAAAATATCCCCAATTTAAACAAAATTACCCCTCAATGTGTCTCTCCATATCACCCTCAAGTTCAGCCCTTTGACTTGTTTTCTTCTGATTTTTTTATTCCTTTAAGCTTTCTCTCTTCAAAATCTTCAAAAATACGAACTTTGGTTCCCAATTTTCTTCATTTATCACTTAAAGAATCCCAACAATTTCTCTTCACCCGCTTAATCCTTGTTCTTGTTCTTGTTCTTGTTCTTCTTTCAAGAGCATTTCAAGTTCAAGAAGAAGAGCTTATGTCGGGTGTGTTGTGAAGAAGAAGTGATTCAATCCCCAAATTAAGACCCGGCTTCTACCAAACTTGTTCTCGTTGTTAGCAACACTTGAACAAACTTAAAGGGTGTCAAGTCCAGGTTTCTAACACAATTTCTATACATGTTGGACTTCACCATTGTTAAGTTAGCATTTGAATAAACTTGAAGGATGTCAAGTCCAGGTTTCTAACACAACTTCTATACATGTTGGACTTAACCATCGTTAAGTTATATATATATATATTTTATCGATAAAGAACAATATATTGACCAAAAAAGAGAGAAATCGTTAAGTTATATTTGAACAAACTTGAAGGGGGTTAAGTATAGGTTTGTAATAGGTATAGTAGCTATTTAGTTTGGACTTAACCATCGTTAAGTTATATTTGAACAAACTTGAACGGGGTTAAATCCAGGTTTATACGGTGGTTAGAAGGGCAAATTTGTCAAAATGATATAAAAATATCCTTCCTTTTTGGGTTTTAAGAAAAGGGGTTAGATTTGCAATATTTTTTTTGCGTTTTGTCCCTTTTAAAGGGTTATACCCCTTCTAAGTTTTAGGGACATTTTATTTAGGAACTCACATAAGAAAAACAGTTTTCTCAGCCTTCTACAAGTGAAGAGACTGACCTCATGTGCAATACAAAAAGATTCAACCAATTGTCTCTTTGAGAACTTTGTAAAATCAACTAAAAAACATTCCAATTTTTTCTCAAGAGCCACATGTTTTGGAAACAAATTATCAAAATATTGTTCCAAAATTTTCCAAATGTGTTTTTAGTTTTCCGCCATTAAAAACAGGTTTGAAGCAGAATCATGATATTTTGATTTCCAAATTCCAAAAAAATCACAAGAAAAAAAACCCAGCAATTGGTTCATTCAACAGGAAAATTTCATACCACAGCTAGAGTTCTTATTTGAACAAAAACAATTCAAAGCTTCTCAATATTTACTCCACTTTCTGAGCAATCAATTCAAACATAGCAACCATCATAATTTTTCATTTTTTTATAGAATTATATTTTAATAATGACCCATTGAATTCAAAATGAAGAAACCTAACAAGTTAAAATTCATTTCCTTCACTTCTCAGCAACCAAACAAAGGCATAATAACTATCATACCTCAAATTCCATTCAAGCAAGCAAAAATAATAATAATAATAATTTCATAAAAAAAATCTTTAATTTCCTACCCTTTCTCATCAGCCAAACACATCACACCAATCATCACTCACCGTTAACGAAATACGACGTCGACGGCCAACCCCTGGCGGTGGTGAGCGACATGGCCTCGTCCTCCGGCATGACAGTCACCAATTTCCCCATCACATCAGCCAGATCGGTCACCCGCCTCCGCCTCCGAGGCGGCACCCAAAACGACGACCCGGGAACAAACGGCAGCCAATCCGGCGTCGCCCTCCTCACATGAATCCGATCCATGGCGTCTTCGAGGCAGAGGCCCAGGAACTCGAGATCGGGGTCGGAGGGCTTGAAATCGAGCGCGGCGAGCGATCCACTCTCCGAACGGTTGGAGCGGCAGCGAAAGGCGAGGAGCTGAGACGGAGAATGGTGGATGGAAGGGTGGGTTAGGCGAGCTAGGGTTAGGGTTAGGGTTTGGGAAAGGGTTCGCGCCATAGTTGCAGAGAATCACCGCTACGGGTTGAAGACGATAAGGAAGGATGAAGCTGAGAATCGGCTCATTTATCGTTTTAGTTCACAGAGCAAAACGACGTCGTTATAATTGAAGTGACGTCGTTTTGAAAAGACATGTGACGTTATTCTCCACCCGTTTTCTACCGCCTTCCAGTCTGTCACGTGGCTGAATTTTCTGATGAAGCGACGTCGTTTTGACCAGCTTAAAATTATTATTATTATTATTATTATTATTATTATTAGTTTGTAAAGATTTTTTCTCAAAAAAATATAATAAAATTTACCAATAATCATAAAAAGATTAATAGTATAATGAATCAATTTAAGCCTACACATATTCGATATTGCTATTATAACTATAATACTTATAATTCAAGTTCTATAACATACTAACGACTATTAATTTGATTTGTTGTCTCTGATTGAATATGTTTTGTTCATTTAAATTGCTCTCACACTAATAAACGAGACGACACAATCACAAGTCGTAACAAGACGATGACGAAATCATAAAAATAAAAAACAACCAAATGAAACCCAAATTTATAGATCTGTGTGAAATTGGTATAGATGAATGATTTCGGATCAAAATTGGTCAAAAAATCACATCACTTGGCTTACGGAAAAGAGGCCAACAGATAAAAAGTTACGAGAAAAGGAGACTATAATTTTTGTTCTATATTGTATTAATATATTTTTTTATGGCTATATTCAGTCATAAAATTATTGATAGAGACCAATGGCCGGATTGTAATAATAAAATTTGAAATGAATTGTAATTATGTAATTTGAGTTACCCATATAGTAATATATTATAATAATTTTTTTGGATTTGGCCTAAATTAATCAAATAAATAAATGAATAAAATAAAAAATAAAAAATACTTGTTGTTGTTAATTGACCGAAGCGAAGACTTAAATCGATTATTAGTTTTTTGATAAATAATAATTGATTTAAGTGGCTGAATAAATAATAATAATTATTAAACCAACTAGCTTGATTTTGAATACATAATATCTTGTTAAATTATCAAGTAATTATTAATAATTTTTCGATACAAGTAGAAAATTTGTTCTTTTATTTTTCTTCATTTTATATAAAAGACTAATTTTTTTTTTAATTTTATAAATATTGGGACACTTAGGCGGTGTTTGTTTTTTTTACTTAATTCTGAATATAACTTTTGTTGAGCTTGATGTTGAATAAGACTTAATGCGATTAATGATAGTTATTCGCTTTTAACATCAGAATGGTATGATAAGAACAAGACGATTATTTCAAGCTCATTCCATTTCATTCCACTCGACGAGCTACTTTTTAATCAGAACGGATTTTTAAAGAAGCCAGCTTTATTTTCCTCAAATCCGAGACGCTCGGACTGTTCAGAATTGTTACTCCTCCCGCCTCGATATTTTTAAAATAATTTTTTATTATTTTATTTATACTTAATATAAATAATAATAATAATAAAACATTTTTTAATAAATAATTTATAAAATTCATAATATTTTTATTTTCTTATGAAATATATTAATTTTAATATAATAAAATAAAAAGCAACATAAAAAAATAAAAATAAAAACAAAAATCAAACGTGAATAGTAATGGTTTGAGAATTTCATCCTCAGCCAAATTTCGCGAATTTTTTAAATGAGACAAGTTTGATAATCAAAAATAAACGAAGCCGTGGGCTTGGATTTAGCCACTTACCCCAAACCCTCATGTCAGTTATCCCTATTAGCTAGACATACTATTCTCCTTTGCTGTATAACATTTAAGCTTTTCTTGCTTTAGCTTGGAATGACTTTTTTCTCAATTGGAAAAAGTTAAATATTTTCACTTTTTCTATTCGATCTCTTTTAAAAATTTCAACAATGTGTTCTAAATTTTTAAAAAACAAACAACTTAACGCTTGAATTAATAGTTTTCAAAGATTAAGTCAAAACGCCTTCAACATTAAGTCAAAAAACAAACAATCCCTAAAGAATACATTCTATACACTTTTGGGACACTTAGAATCTATTTTGTTAGCATAAAATAATTATTTGGTAAAATAAATGGAATACTTTTTAAAAATCTGAAAATTGTTCATATGGTTTTTTTTTTTATGGAACTAAATAGTAAATATAAAATTGTTCATATTGTTGAAAAATCAATTGTGATATATTTTGGAAGAACACTTAAATATATAATTCTACTAAAAATACTTTTATAGAAAATACTGTTAGGTGATCTTGGGCTTTCTCAATCCCAAAAGCTAGCTCAAGAGATGAGGTTTTCCCTCACACTTATAAACTCATCACCAACCCCTTCCACAATCGATGTGAGATAACCCAACAATCTCCCCCTCACACATCGGGCCTTGGGTCGGAGGAGCGACAACCCAGTTTCTCCCGGTGGGCCGAGACTTGTTGATAACCTAGCTCGATACCAACAGCAGCGACCTGGGCTTTCAATCCTAAATGCAAATTTCTCAAGCAGATGGCGCTTTCCTCACACTTATAAACTCATCACCAACCCCTTCCACAATCGATGTGGGATAACCCAACAAATACTTCTGTTTTCTTTTGACTTCATAGAAAATACTTCAATTAAAAACACTTCAAATAAAAGCATTTTAATAATACACATAGCAATGTTTCTACTCGAAGTGTTTTTTGATAAAAAAATAAAAATTCTGTAAAAATGTACAGGTCAGAGAATCACCTATAAAACGGTTTTCTGTAAAAATTTATTTTAAATATGCTTTTAGAAATAAATTTCATATTTTATTTTAATTATTTTTATACTTGTATAATTATTTTCTAAAAATAATCATTATAATAATTGAAAAAGAAAAATTAATTTCGTTCCTCCATCTGTGACAAAATCTAGAATCTAGCAATCTGGTTAAAAACTGATCGTTTTTACTAGACAAAAAAACCTATAGGTTGTTTGATTATGTTTTTAAAAATTGTTTTATGTTCTAAAAAATAATAATAAAAAAAGAAATTAGGAAGAATATGTTTGGTTCTCAATTTTTTTTTGTTTAAAAAAATATACTAAGCATAGAAAATACTAAATTCAGATAATAAAAACATATTTCAAAGTAGATCAAAATAACATTCTTTGTGTTTTTAAAAACTGTTCTAAAAAAAAAAAAGAGAGAACCAAACAGCTATATTAATTCCCTTAGTCAAAAAGCACTTCCATTTAGGTTTGCTTTTGAAAACAAAGAAGAGACACACTCATGTTGAAGGGGGGACATTCATTTACTTCCAAGATAGTGATGGTAGACCACAAAGCACTTATCCATGCTTATGCAAAGCACTTATCCATGTTTATGCCATTTTAGTGAAAATGACCTCAAAATTCATCTACTTTTTTTAAATAGTTAATTAAACATTTTGGTTATAATGTAGTAAATTGTTCGTATTGGGACTCAAACCTGAGACCCCTTTTTTCCCTATGTCTTACATTTTCGAAACTTTGAAAGATCTACCACATGAGCTAAGCAAGATGAACAATATTTATCTACTTTTACGTAGTGTGATAATGAAAAGCTTACATTAATTATGTAGTAAATTCTTCCCATTAGGATTCAAACCCGAGACCCCTCCCTTCCCTATACCTTGCCTTTTAAAAACGTTGAGCGCTTTACCACACGAGCTATGCCTTGTCTTTTTGAAACGTTGAGCGCTCTACCACATGAACTACACATTTATAATGGACAATATTCATTTACTTCTACGTAGTGTGATAATGAAAAGCTTACAATATAGTAAATTGTTCCCACTGGGACTCAAACTCCAGACTCCTCCCCTTTCTATGCTCTACATTTTCGAAACGTTGAACGCTCTACCACATAAGCTAGACACGATGGGCAATAATCATCTACTTCTACATAGTGTGATAATGAAAAGCTTACAATATAGTAAATTATTTCCACTGAGACTCAAACTCGAGACTCCTCCCTTCTTTATGCTTTACTTTTTCGAAACGTTGAATGCTCTACCACATAAGCTAGACACGATGGGCAACATTCATCTACTTCTACATAGTGTGATAATGAAAAGCTTACAATATAGTAAATTGTTCTCATCAGGACTCAAACCCGAGACTACTCCCCTCTTTATGCTCTACATTTTTGAAAAGTTGAACACTCTACCACATGAGTTAGACACGATGGACAACATTCATCTGCTTTTATGCATAGTCATGTGGTAATGGAAAAAGCTAGCCGAAAAGCGGTTATCATAAAGGGTCATCAAGAATGATGCTTGTGGCCACTATTGGACTCCTCACCACATACTTCCCATCACTAGAAACCCAACTCAAATCCCCAAAAATCACATCCTCTTCCATCAACCTTGGCCCCTCCAAATAAAGCTTGAAGCTAAGCATCTCATACTTGTAACTAAAAACCAATTCCCTTGGCTCAACTTTCACCTTCAAGCCTTCCATAGGACTGATTTTTGCTGTATATTGTGACCCACCTTCTCCAACATTTGTTAAAGTCCTTGAAAATTCTTGTACAATTTGGTCATTTTGAGATGAACCCACATCATTAAAGTAGGCAATGAAAGATGGGTAGTTGAGATCCAAAGATGGGTTCAAACATTTCTTGGAGGATGATGACCTTGTGATGACTTGAATTTCCCTCTTTGTGAGCTTCATTCCACATAGAAGGTTTATGTAGTCTTGGGAAGTTGCATTGTAGATCAGCCCAGGGTCCATTGCCTTGTTGGGATTGACATGGCCAGCCCCCATGTCTAATGGGGTGGCTGGGGAGTTCATGAATTGTGTAGGATTTTTTACATTTTCTGTTATATGAGTTGTTGCTGTGGTCATGATGGCGGACCGGATCGCGGCTGCGCCCCAATCAGGGTGCGCGGATCTGACCAATGCCGCTATCCCCGCCACGTGGGGAGCTGCCATTGACGTCCCTGACAGGATGTTGAACCTCCCGAACCATCGTCGGTCATGGCCGGCGAAAACCGGGCTCACCGGAGACCATGAGGCTAGTACTGATGTCCCCGGAGCTAGAATATCAGGCTTTAACACGGTTGTACAGTATGCAAATGGCCCTCTTGAGCTATAAGCATCCACACTTGGTGCTGTTTTGGCCCCAATAACTGTTTTCCCAAACTCCATACTTCCTCTTGGATCATTGCCCTTGCGTATATAGTTTATTACCGTTTTGCCCTCCCGGACGCCGATGAACGCGGCCGGGAACTCGATTCGAGAGTCCAACTCAGAAGAGGATGAAGAGGAGTTGGAGATGAAGACCGCAGCCAAAACTCTTGAGCTTCTCACATTATCAATTTGATCATCTAGACTAATCAGATCATCTCTGCATACAATAATATTGTCCTGAACAGATTCTAGAACAGTTCTATCCTCACATCCATCAAGAAAGAGAAGGGGTTTATCATCAGGAGAAGAATCTCCAGGATACAAAGATGGGAAATAGATTCTATCCCCATTTCCTAACGTCAAGATTCCATAGAAATCCCGGTCTATGGTACCTGCACCTACTGTTACCAGCCATGGCGCTCCATTTTCTATGGTGCCAAACAGAGGCCCGGAATTTCCGGCCGATGCAGCTACGAAAATTCCCTTCTCCATAGCTGTGAAGCAAGCTATAGAAATGGGGTTTTCATGGAGATTACTCCCTCCTACTCCTAATGACAGGGAAAGGATATCAACTCCATCTTGAATTGCTTGGTCTATTGCAGCAAGAACATCTGATGAATAAACCTGGCTTTGATTCCATACTACTTTGTACATGGCAAGATGAGCTGCCGGCGCCAGGCCGGAGGCGAGGCCGGTCCCGTACCCGAAATAGGAAGCTCCGGCGACGGGGCTGCCGGCAGCTATGGATGAAGTGTGTGTGCCATGACCATCACTGTCCCGGCATGAGCTCATTTCCATGGCGGAATTAGGGTTTTGGGCTGTAAAACCCTTGTTGAAGAACTTAGCTCCGATGAGTTTCTTGTTGCATAGGGAGGAGTTGAACTGTTTTCCAATCTCACACTGTCCCCTCCATCTTGCTGGTACTTCACTCATCCCATCGTCCCTCATGCTCCCGCTTTCCGGCCAGACGCCGGTGTCGACCAGGCCGATGATGACGCCGTGGCCGAAGCCCGACTCCGGCCAGGCTCCGTGGTCGTAGCTCAGGCCAAGGAATTTGGGAGTGTGGGTGGTGTGGAGGTTGAGGGGAAAGTCTGGGGTGGAGGAAAGGTATCCAGGGGAGTTCTTGAGGGATTCAAGCTCAGAAGGAGTGAGAATTGCACTGAATCCATGGATGGAGCTGGTATAAGTATATAAAAGCTTAGAGGCGGCGGCCATGGCGGCGGTGGCGGTGGCGGTGGTGGGTGGTGGTGATATGGCTGAGACTATGGATGAAAACCAGCTGTGATGAGTGGAGAAGGGATTAGGCATGGCTGAAGAATCCATGTGAATAATGTATGTATCTGCAGATTCTGCTGAATAAATATGGGAGAAAGTGAATGTGATGAACCATAGAATCTTGAGATCAATTGCAGAGGCCATGAATGAATGAATGAATGAAGATTAATGCAATCAATCCTCTTGTTAAAATAGTGGGTCTGGTTTTTTCATTTTCCTACAAAACCTAATTTGATGATAAAGGCGAAAAATGTATGAAGAATACGGTTCAAAGCATGTCATGAAAAAATAATTGACTTTTAAATAGAGGTATTACCTTAATCATTTGAGGTACTAGTTTAATTATGTAGTACATTAAATAATTGGGGGTATGAATACTGAAATTTTGGGCACTGTTTCTTACTTTATATTTGCAAAGAAAAAGTGGGTTTGGTTTCATTTACCTACTTTCTCTTAAGAAAAGAAAGGGAATAATTTTGAAGTGGAATGAGAAAAATGGGATGGGTTGATCATGTAATGTTCAGAATTTAAATTAATTATAATCTAATATGGTTTTTTTTTTTTTAAATAAAATGATTTTATTAATTCAAACGAGTAATACATTGATAGGAACAAATATGTATAATCGATAAAAACCATAAATGATGAACCAACATTTAGGTTAATAGCATAATAAATTAGCTCAAAACCTACAAATTTGATAATAGTGACTAAATACCTATGACTAAAATTCTGTAACGTACTAACGATCATAATTTGATTTATTGTCTTAGGCTGATCGAATATATTTTGTTCATCTAAATTGTCTACACACAAATAAAATACTCCACTAAGACGACGAAATCACGAAAAACAAATTAAAACTCATATTTATTTGGAATAACCCCTAAAATCTAATACGGTATTAGTACTCTCTTTTTTTCATTCCTAATTAAATCATCGAGTTTTGGTACCCTTGTTGCGTGGCTTAGGTAGTAAAAAAGGTCCAAGGTTCGAGTCCTGATAAATATATAGTACCATAAAAATGTAATGTAAAATAAAATAGATGTAAAAAAAAAAAGTCATCGAGTTTTGGTTTCCTATTCATGTTATTTTCAAATGTTACTAAGACCATATTAAATTATAATTAACTTAATGAAAGAAAATAATGTGAGATAGAAGCCAAGATCATGATACAATTTGTTACATCTATTTGTCTAGTTTTTTTTTTTTTTTAATTATGTGTGATAATAGACTTTAATTATAAAATTTTGTATAAATTTAGTGTACAATCAATTATCATTTTTGTATTTGTTAATAATATATTTTTTAATTAATAGGATAGAGTGCCAATTCATCCATGGAAATTAAGATAATAATGGTAATTAAATTATTATAACTTTTGTTGCAAGATATATTGAATGTGACCATCTATTTTCCTTTCTAATATTTATGTTTTAATTAGTGATGACGATGAAAACAAATAATTCAATCAGACTAAAAGAAAGTAAGATAATGGAAGTGGTCACCTTCAATGTATCCTAAAGTGACAACATATTTCTTTATCTCATCATTAAATTCCTTACCCCTATGAGCTTTATTATCCATTTTTTTCTATTTTATTATGAGTAATATTCTTCTAGAATTTGAATAGTTTTTCAACATTTTTTCTTCAAATGTTGTCAATCTATCTTGTCTTTTTTTTTTTTTAATTTTTTTTAATTTTATTATTTATGTCTGATGATAGTCTTTATCCATATAGATAGAAACACATAATCAAAAAAGTTAAAAACTTTAAATGATGATTTTATCGGATCGAACTTTGTCATTTAAACTCGAAAACCTATGAAAAAACTAATCGTCAACGACACAACTACCTATTGTAATAAGTGGGTGGCAAAACACGACATAATAAGTCAACAACAAAACACGCCATAACAAGGCAACGAAAAAAACATGAAAAAAAAACAAAGGTAAATAAAATTTGAATCATATGAAATAGTAGTGTACAATGAATTATCATAATTGTATTTTAATCATGTATTGTTTTAAACTAATAATATCAATAAGATATAGTGGAATTCATCCATGGAAAGATAATCATGGTAATTGAATTATCATTACTTTTATTGTAAGATATATTAAATGTGAACCTTTATAATATTTATGTTTTTTTTGTCAGAAGATATCTTGAGTAGACTTGTGCACCCATGGAAAACGTCTTTAAGTCAGACTACATCCAAATTAATCATCATGCAAATCGGGATAGACCATAAGAACGATAAAACTCTATCATATAATATAATTGTATTCTTAGAGTTCAAATATGAGACCATTCATTAAGGTAAGACCGATTAAACTAAGAGATATCTTAATCATCTCACCTACGATGATTCGACTATTTATGTTTTAATAGCTATGATGATAAAAACAAATATTTGCCTTAAAAAGTGGCAACATCTTTCTCACTCTTCATCATTCAATTCCTTACCCCTTTGACCTTTATTATCCAATTTTTTTTTCTATTTTATTATGAGTAATATTCTTCTAGAAGTTAGAATAGTTTTTCAACATTTTTTCTTCAAATGAATTATAATATAAAGAAATTCCTCTACTTTGTATTCTTAATTTGACCTCATATCAATCTTTTTTTTTAAATTATTATTTATTTTTTATAATAATAGTAATAAGCATAAATTTTAGGCATGCTTCCTAAGTATTGTGACAATAACATTGCACATGGCTCCAATCTGACCATTATGATTGTGGGAGGAGTTGCAATTCTTAGAAAGGAATGTATAAAAAATGTAAAATACATAATTTAGTATTGTTTTATAAAAAATAATTATATTTTAGGTACGATAGTATTTAATTATTGTCTTAATAAACTAGAGGTACTATTTTTGGTACTGTCATTATGATAATACCTAAGACATTAAGATAATACCAAAATACTATCATACTCAAAACATAATTATTTTATATGAAATTATACTGAACCATCTATTTTTTCATTATTTTATTTATTTTTTGTAATTATTTCCTAATCGATAGAATGAAACAAAAGTTTCCTAGAAATTTAGAGTCATTAAAATTTTAAATTAATTTTCAGTGGTAGTTGGAAAAAGACCTTCACTATTCACTGTTAAATTGCACTTATTTAACAGTGTTGGTTTTTTTGTTATGAATATGCATGGTTTCACTTTTTCTTTTTATCTTTATGACTTCATTGTGTTCTTGGCACAAAATTGAGCAAAAGCCATGACCACCTACTCCAATATTAATCAATGTTTCGGATGATTTATAAATAATTATTTAAAAAAAAACATAAATAATGAACAGTAAATGACATTGTTCATTATGATAGTATATCAGACATACAGAAGAACTGGCGCTTATTACGACAAGACATGTGATATTACCATACCTAAAAACACAATTATTTTCTACAGCCACGCATTTAAACGCTATATTTTGCATTATTTGTAATTATTTTCAAATCAATGGGCTGAAAGACAAAGGGTCGTTGGCTACATTGTTTTAATTTAATCAATGTCATCAATTTTCAAAGATGTTCGTTGGTTTTTTTAAATTTTCACGACTTATCAATAAATATTTTAAAAGCTCAATAAAAGGAAAATATTCGACTTTTCTATCTCAAAAAGTCATTTTCCACAAAAATGTTAAAAACTCAATCATCGCCCAACAAAGTTAATAACCAAGAATATACACTACTGACGCATAACCGAGGGTTTTGGATCATGATCCTATCCCGACCGGGCCGCTTATTTTTCAATTCCCAAACTGTCTCATTTAAAAATTAAATCGCTATCGTAATTTTTGTACTTGAGAAAATTCCCACCACCCCCGCTTACATTTTTATTTTTGCTTTATTTTTTAATTTTAATTTTTTATATTTGCTTTTTTATTTTTATTATATTAAATTAATATTTTTCTTATAAAAATAAAACATATGAATTTTTATATATTATTTATTAAAAACATTATAATAATAATTATTATTTATATTAAAGATAAAATAAAATAATAAAAAATTATTTTTAAATATAATCGAGGCGGGGCTTATTATTATTATTTTATATATATTGCCTATATTGCCTATTCATTTATATACTCGAAACAATTTATTTCTTTTCGCTCACTTTATTTTTAAATTAACTTAAATTTAAGTCATTTCGACTTTCGTGATTGTGAAAATTGCTCTGTGAAATACTAACAACTTATCACTCGTAAAATCGAAAATTTCCGCTTGTCTTAATTCGACTAAACTTTCTGCGCCACTGCATTTCACGAGACGAATTTAATCTACGCAAATTCGTTTCATTGTCCGAGATCTGTGGTAATTTTATAAGCTTCCCTAAACTCCTTACATAATTTATTATTTATTAACATTTTACAATTTTTTGAAAATTTCTAATTTTCTCAAAGTTTTACGTAGAAAGAATAACATTCGAACCCACTTGATTCAAAATAAACTCAAGCCCGTTAAAAACTCGATTAAAATTAAATTAAACATGTGTACAATGAGATAGACGTAACCCAAAATAACTGGCCTGTCATTATCCCTACTCACTACCTAACGTTAAAAACAAACAACTTAATACTTAATGCTATTAAGCGCTATTCAAGACAAGCCTTCAAAAAGCTCTATTCAAGATAAGTAAAAACAAACACCACCTCGCTTTTTAACTTTATTTAAAGCTATTTAGTTTCAACATTCAGCTATTTATTTTTTAAAATTTTCATGACCTATTGCTGAAATTTCTAAAAAGTTCCTACTGCATTGCTTAAAATATTCGACGCTTTCTATCGGCGGAAAATCATTTTCTACCGAAACAAGAAAAACTTCACCATTGCCCAACAAAGAGGATTAAAGAACACTCACTACTGCGTGATAACAATGCGTGAGAGTGCAAGTTCCTCGACTGCCGCCCCATCTCGACCTGCACTCCATTTATTTTTTTCAATTCCTTAAACTTCGTCTCCATTTAAAAAATTAACATGAGACTCCGAATTTCCAAAAATTCTAAACCCGCCTCTTTTTTGCATTTGATTTTTGTTTTTATTTTTTATTTTTTATTTTTATTAAAACATTCTAACTATTATTATTATTTATATTAAAATATAAAATTAAATAATAATAAAATATTTTTAAAATATAATGAGGACGGGGCGGAGCGGGAATAACAATACTCGAACTCGTTTTGGGTTTGAGAAAATAAACTCGAACCCGCTAAAAATCCCATTGGCGCTTAAAACTAAACTACATCAGATAAGAAAGAAATGACAGTGAACTCCAAAATAACTAGTCCCATTGCCATCCATACTCACTACACCCAATGTCAAAAAACAAACAACTTAATACTTAATACTATTTAGCATTAAGCCCCAAAAAAATTATATTTAACATTAAGTAAAAAAAACAAACGATACCAAATTTTTTCTTTTTTCCTATTTTTTTGTTGCCTTAGTTCATATAATTGCATTTAAATTAAAAAAAAAATTGAATTTCATACTAATGATATTTAGATTCAGTGTATTGAATTCTTTCTGCTTACAAATTTACATATATGTTCATCTTCACAAAGCTTTTCACAATTTTTTTAAGTCATGTTTTCATCTGATCATAAGCTTCCTCCTCTTGGACATGGCTGTCTGATTTCTCATCTTCTTCCCTTCAAGCTTTCTTGTCTTAACCTCCATGTGATGATGGTGATAATGATGTCGATCCCGATCCCGATCCCGATCCCGATCTCGATCCCGATTATGGTCATGGTCATGGTCATGGTCATGCTCTCTCATTCTAAATGACTTCCTTTTTCTATTGAAACCCGAACTCTGATCAATGCTCGAAGACCCGCGCGTGTCACTTGAGTAGTGCCTCGCTTCGAGGTCTTCGAGCCTCCGACGCCGTCGCCGGCGCCGGCGGTTCACACGTTTGGTGTTCTTGAGTTTGTACCATAGGAAGCAAGTGATATATTTCAATGCAGACCAATAGGTGTCACATGCAGCATAACACATTTTACATAGGCTTCTTCCTATGCATTGGAAGATCCCAAGCTGGAACAACAGGTAGAAGAACAGCAAAACTAACAAATAGAAAAAAAAAAAAAAAAATTCCATTGTTTAGTTTGTTATCAAACATGAGAATGCAAACTATGGATTCGAACCCGAGACCTCCTGTTCATCATCCCATCCTTTTACCACTCGATGAGCCGGGTCTCAAGGGCCGGATATGTTTGATTCTCGAAAAGAAGAAAAATAGTTTTCGCTTTTTTTTTTTTTTTACATCTAATCACTTGCATTATAATATTGTAGTATTATGTTCCCGGTTTTCGCTAATTTAATTGATTGAAAATAAAAATTGATATAGTTAATGTCTAGTTATAAACTCATATCTTTTAAAAATATTTAATTATAAGAGAAAAAAAAAAAGTAAACTGAGTATGAGAAAGTAGCAGCAAAGAAATTATTAACTTCCCAATCTTTTTTATTTTTTATTTTTTTATTTTCTCTAAAAACATTTCAAGAATTTTATATATTACTTCACACTCATTTTAATTAGTTTGACTTATATTTTTTATTTGCTTTTTTTTTTTCTTAAAAATTCTCTTATTTCTATTTAAAAGAAAAACAATAAAATAAAGGAGGGATAGAGGAAATTACTTATGTAGCAAAGGACTAAGACCAAGAAGAGCTTCACCAAATTGGAGACACATAAGTGCTCTATGAAACAAGTTATATCCCATGTCCCTTCACATACACCCCTGCATATTCAACTCGAGTGGGAAAGCAACATTAAATCTGCAGAATGCTAATAATTTTTTCGACGTTTTAAAAACTCGGCTCAAAGCTAGATAAAAACAGAACCAAACATGTTCGTGTTTCCTAAAAATTGTTCCTATGATCTAAATTTAGTGTTTTATGTGTTCTTTGTGATTTCTAGAACCACAAAAAAAAAAACTTGAGGCATGTTTGATTTTTTTTTTTTAAAACTATTTTCTATTCTCTAAAACAAAGTTAACATGGAAAACACGCCGGCTCCTACCTTACTTTGAAAACAAAACATGCTCATGTTATCTAAAACCTGCCTTACTGGCCTAAATTTAGCGTTTTGATGCATTTTGTGATTTTAACCAAAAAAACTTGTATGTCTTGCCTATGTTTTTAAAACCTGCCTTACGCTCTCAAAACAAAAGAACAAGTCGGCTCAAAGTTTTGTTTTGTTTTGAAAAACACAAACATGCTCGTGTTTTCTAAAAGCTGTTATTATTGTCTAAATTTAGTGTTTTATGTGTTCTTTGTGATTTCCAAAACCAAAAAAAAAAAAACTTGAGGCATGTTTGATTCTTGTTTTTAAAGTTCTGCTTTCGTTCAAAACAAAGAAACTAAGCTGTCTTGGGCCATTTATTTCAAAACACAAACATGCTCGTGTTCTCTTAAACCGTTTCATTGTTCAAATTTAATTGCTTTACGCTGCTCTTTTCGCGATTTCCAGAAAAAAAAAAAACTCGGTATATTGCTTACCCCCGCTTTTAAAACTCGTTTTATTGCAAACAAAAGAGTAACAAGTTTGGTTCTCTCGTTTTGTTTTGTTTTCAAAACACAAACATGCTATCAAGTATCTAAAATCGTTCATTTGCCTAAATTTAGTTTTTTACGCGTTTTTGTAATTTCCTGCACAAAAAAAAAAATTCGAAAGACGTTTCGCTCGTTTTTTAAAACGCTTTATGTTTTCAAAACAAAAGAATACGAAAAATACTTTATAACAACACATTTTGCTGTAGACACCAAAATAACGTTTTTATGCCAAAACTATTCTGTTAATATTTTAAAAATAGTGAATCAAACGATCTAATTTTTATTTTCCTTGTTTTTTCTCGTAATGTTAAAAACAATTTTCAAAAACCGTAAACGAACAGAGCCTTGATTTTGCTTTTTTTTGTTTTTAATACTTTCTTAAAACAAACATAACATTAAATTCTTAGAAAAAAAAAGTGAAACATATTGTTTGGTTACTTACTGGCAAGAATCACCAAAAATGTTCTTGAATGGAGCTATAAAGACACTTCCAAGAGCACCCCCAATGCCATTTGCAGCTTTGCTTATCACTGTTCCCATCCCCCAAAACTCCCCAACTTCCAAATTTTATACCATCTTCATCTTCTAGCACTTTCTCTCTCTGTCACAATAAACCCAACAAAATAAAAGAATAATTAATAAATCATCCAAACAAAAATATAGGATGATTAGATTAAAAGACCCTTTCAAACATAAATTTTCGAAATCTAAGAAATTGTTTGTCTATCGCTTACTAACACATAAAAACGATACCGAGTTAAATAATCGACGTTATTATCCGAATTTAACGTTATGCCTTTACTGCATGTGCCTTTTAACCCTTTATAAATTTTTGATATATTTCACAAAATACCCTCATTGTAAACTAACATTTTCTTTATAAGACACATGTAAGTACCTCTAAAAGGAAAAAAAGGGTATTTTTGTAAAGAGTTATTTTTCAAGCATAAAAAGAAACGGGAATTGTTGGATTCGTAAATTTTGGATTATTTGAAATATTTAAAAATATGTTCAATTATGAAGCCAATTTTCATTATTAAATTATTCAATTTTCTAGAAGAACTAATCGCTCTAATTTGCTTATTATTTCTCTGAAAATTTTGGAAATATCATTACAGAGTTTTGATCAACTAACTAATGCGGTTCATTTGGTTCTTTTTGGTAATTCAGATTTAAGATTTTTAGTTTTTCTCGGATGCCAAACATCCCCAAGGAAGAGCATCATTTTCTATTGCGAGAAAAAAAAAACAGGCAATTGGGTTCTAATCCCGATTGTTTCTCTTTTCCCATACTTTCTCAGCAACCAAACAGCCGCAAAGTAAAACCACTTCCTAAATTGAAAAAAGAAGAAGCGATAATTGGTGAAATAGTTGGGGTGTTTCTTCAGTGGACTGTGAGATATTTCTTGAATGCTAGGTCTCTGATTCTGGTTCCTTTTCCTTTGTCTTTACCCCGCATTTTCTCAGAAACCAAACAGCCGTGAAGCAAAGCGAAATTCAACTAAAGAAACCATAAATCAATTCTAATCTGACCTGAAAATCTTGATGAGACAAGCCCTAGAAATCCTGAGGCAAGAAGACTTAGAAGAGATTGTTTAACTTATCGAAAATCTGAGAAAAACTGAAAATTTTCACCTTTGAACGAAGGATGATAGGATTAAAAGACCTTTAAAACTTTTGAATTTTGAAATCAATTTTTTTATCTTATTTGACGAAAATACTTCTCATTATTATTATTTTTAAATAATAAAATAGTTTTTTAAAATTGTTATTGAAAACGGTTTTTAAAAATATAGAGAAAACCATTTTAGGCCAGATTGGTTATATTTTTGAAAACTGATTTTTTTGTTTTTGAAAATCATTATTTGAGAACGGCTTTTTAAAATATAAAGAAAACCATTTTAGGCCCAATTGTTTATGTTTTTGAAAACTGATTTTTTCGTTTCAAAAGTCAAAGAACAAATGCTAATACTAGGAAAACACCATTACTTCCCAGGATGCTTTTGCCTCTGGAAAACAGACAAAAAAAAATCTATTAAATTAAGATGATAAGAACTGCTTTCTTTAAAAACACTAAACGACAAGTTTTATGTTGTAACCGGTTATCGCAACGCTTTAAAAACACGAACTTAAAACCTACTTCTTTATGTTATTGGAAAACTCTTCTTATTATTTAAATTTAATGTTTTTGTATTTTTTGTAATGAAAATAACGAAATCAATGCGTTTCGTTTTTCTTGTTTATGAGTACCAAAAACAATTTTTAAAATTTATGAACCAAACAGGTCCTAACCCTTTTCTTTTTCTAAGATACACAAATACTTAAAACAAATGACAAAGTTTTGTCCAAAATGAATTATTTTGAAGAAAAAATAACTATAGAATTTTAGTTATTTAATGTCTTTAAGGAACTAATGCCCATCTTTGATTGGAGTAATGGGCTCAAAGTTAATTGGGCCTGAGGCCCAATGGGCCATCATAAAGGCCCATTCCACGTGTAAATATCAGCGGATCCAGAGTTAGGGTTTAAGATCCGCCGAGAGAGGGAGAAAGAGAGGGTTTTAGAATTTGAGAGAGAGGAGAGCATCAATGGCGTCTAGGGTTACGAAAGGAAAGGGCAAATCGATAAAGGGATCGAAGGATGGGTCTGAGTGTTCCACAGTCAAGTGCTTGAAGGATTGGAGCAACTGGGCTCTGAAGAAAGCGAAGGTCATCACACACTATGGTTTCATTCCAATGGTGATCATCATCGGTATGAATTCTGAGCCAAAGCCTCACCTTTATCATCTTCTCTCCCCTGTTTGAGGCCAAATCTGCAGTAGCCAGATCCCCAAAGTTGATCAGAAACTTCATCTCTCCGATGGATCGATACAATTTATAGCATATGCATTAGGGTTTTAAGGTTTTCTATCTTTCCCCTCGTTCTTGCTTCTGCGTTTTAGGCTCTAGTTTACATAGTTGACTTACTGTGGATTTGGATATGCAGTACCCAGATTTGACGCTTTAAATAAAGTCCCCGTTTTTTCAAATTCTTGGATCGTGATTGAATCTATTTTCATGTATTCGTTCTGTATTTAAAGTGATTGTTCATTGCTTTTTGATACATCTTGTTTCCCTTGATATCCAAATTCATAATACCAAATCCAAAGCCTGTTTCATGGGTTTGAATAAATTGATATGGTGTTTTCTTAGGAATGTATATGATTGTTCACTGTTTTTGACAGATTCAGAGCCTACCTTGATATCCAAATTCATAATACCAGAATCTGAATTTTGTCTTTGATGTTGATTTCTTTGATGGGTTTGAATATATTGATAGCTTTTACACTCTCTATGTTTGGACTAGTCTATAGGATGCAACTTGAAAAGAAAAAGCGGATTAGATGATAAGAGTTTTGAGGGGATAATGTACTGGTGTTTAGAAAAGGAATTAGTATTATGCAAATCAATGGAATGTTGCCATAACAGCAAATAATGGTATTATTTATTTATTTTTTTGTTTTGAAAAAGAGACAATGCAGAAATCGCCTTTGATGAATTTACTTGGTATGATGTTTTCTTAGGCCTTTCATTCTTTATGTTTGGATCATAAAAATGGTCTTAGAAAAGAAAGTATCGTCATTCATATATGTCATTGTTGTTATCGTTGTTGTTGTTGTTGTTATTGCCATGTATTTTGTAGTATGGTTATGAATGAATTAATTGAGAATATTTTGGTAGATGCTTACAGCTGACTTCAAATTTAAAACTATGAATCTATACTACAGATATCGAGCTACAATTGCTGTGATAGAGTGTTTGTAAGACTACAATTGCTGTGGGCATGGTGAAAGTTGATGTAAATGGATGAATTTATTATCTGGGATCAATTGACTTTTTTACATGGTCAGGAGTAGGTCGCTTTTTTTGTGGGTTTTGTTTTCTTGTCGGTGCTTTGGGTCCGCAAATCTAGGCTCTTTCATATCTATATAAATTTGCTTTTTATCGATTAAAAAAAAAAAAAAAATTCTGGGATCAATTGTTTCAGGTGAAGGGAATTGTGAAGGATGTTGTTACCTAGAAAATTATAGAATTGATGAAGTTGAGAAATTCAATTGGAGCATAGTGTGTGTGTGTGTGTGAGCTCTTGCATTGGTTAGAGGAAAAGTTTTTAACTCCATATGTCTACTAGTTTCCTCTTAACATTCTATTTGGAACTCCGAAAGTTCTAGGAAAGTTAAAAAACGCAAATAAAAAATGATTTTCATGTTTACATATGGTAATAGAAAAGAAATTCAGATATAATCAAAATTTTGCTCTAAATTAATTTATTAAGTTCAATCCTATTTTTTTATTTTCCTCTAAATTTTCTTTCTTTTTACTTTTCCTCTCTATTTCCTTTCCTTGGTACTTTTCGGGTTCCTAACGGAGCCTAAATGTTCCTCTTAACTGTGTACACTTGTCTTAAAATCACAGGAGCTTTGACTTAGAGTTGATAACATTAATACCCACATGGGATGGAGCAATAAGGCTAACTATTACTTATATAAGTAGACAAATGTAATATTTGTTATGAGGGTTCTTTCTGTTAAACTTTTTAGTCTTTTTTCTTCATCTGGATTGGCATGTATGAAACTTGAATCTTGAATCTAGATGGATGTTCAGTTTTTGTCTTAGCCCTCATTTTGTATCGGCTTTCGGTCTCCCCTTTGTATAATACATGTATACGCTCTAGGGTCGGCTGTTTGGCTTCTTTTTCTCTCTAATATATCGCTTCTTTTGCCTATCAAATATATATATATATATATATATATATATATATATATATATATATATATATATATATATATTTTCTTTGATGGAAGTGTGGTGGGGCAAAGTGATGACTTTGGATTAGCTCAAGAGAAGGGGTTGTTCTCTTGCTAATAGATGTTTTCTTTTCGGTTTGGGAGGTGTGGACTAATTTTTTTTTTGCTAGTATGGGTGTTGATTGTGTCCTTCCATGCTTGGTGAGAGACTTCACGATGCTCGCTTTTTTGCCATCGAGTTAAACTTTCATTCAACTGCTTGCTTTTTTTTAACTTTTTTATGACTTATTTGTTGAAATTTCGAAACTTTTTGGTGAATAGAAAAAACCAAAATATTTGGTTTTTTTGCTTTTTCTTAATTTTTTTTAATATTTTTCTATTAAGAAAAACTAGACTTTATAATATAAGAAAATCATATTTTTTATGATCTAGTAAAAATGTTGGTTTTTTTTAGAAAAACAAACGATTAAATACTTAATACATTATTTTTTAGCATATGGTAAAACAACAAACGCCACCTTACTTTTTTGTTGGAAAGGAGTTTATGTGAGAAAAAGTGATAAAAAGGTTTGGTTGGCTACTCGCCCCTTTTGTCTTTGGATTCAGTTATAAAAAGCTCTACGAACGAACATTTATACTGTTAGATTCAATTTTCGAACATTTATAATGATTTATCTAATTTTATTTCAGCATATCGCTCTCTGCCAAAGGAAAAACTATGACTCCTCGCAGGCATTATTTTAGGGCTTATGTTGAGGTTGGTGAATTTATTTTTTATTTTTTATTTTATTTTTGTATAGGTTGATTGGAGCCCTTTCTATATGCACTGTATGTGTTTGGCTTGCCTCTTTGGCCCTTTTTTATTTTTTATTTTATTTTTTATAATCATAGATGTTCGTACCTCGATTAATCCTAAAAGACTTAAAAGTTAATAACCGAATAAAATCTCGATTAATCCTAAAAGACTTAAAAGTTAATAACCGAATAAAATCTCTAGTGACCCTAAGACGGACTCGACTCATTGCTCGCGCCCAAATGCAATACACCAATTGAGCTCCAACCCCCTTAGGGTTTTTGGCTCCCCTTTATTTTGATAACAGTTCACTTTTATTTATTAAAATAAAAATAAATAAATAAATAAAGGCCTTTTTAGAACATCTTAGAGATGTTTTTAGTAGGCTTTTCCTTAAAAAAAAATGTTCTAAAGTTTGTGTTTCATTCTCAAATAAAAATATTAAGCAGAGAAATTAAGATAAATAACTTTTTTTTTTCCATGTTTAGTTGTCCTATTGAAGATATCAAAAGAAAATCAAATGCAATAAAAAAAAATTGTAACTGTTTAAAAACGATTTAATATCAATAAAAAAGATATGGTTTGAAGTAGGAAATAAAAAAATGTAATGAATTTTTAATTTTCATTTATTATTGTTTTCTTGTATTTCTTCCTTGTAAAAAAGAAAAGAGATTATAATTTGTAAATCGAGAGTACACTTTCTTTTTTTTTTTTTTTGGTGAAATAAGACTACGGAATTTTACAAATATGATTAAAAGAAGATCCATAATAATCTTCAAAAGCAAATTTTTTAACATCTCTAGGAAAATCCGACTATCAAATATTTGAATTAACAAATACTTTTTTAGCTAGATAGTATGTTGTTATATTCGCTTCCCTATAAATACGACAACAATGAGTTGCTTCTCTATGGTATGAGTTGTTGCTTCATTGAATTTGCTTCGTTAATGGGATTGTGATTTGACTTCGATCGTTATGGACTGGTACCAAGGTCGAGTCCTAGACAAGCAGACCTTATTTGAACAGTTGGCACGATAACAATGAAAATGGCTCCTTCTTTAGTGAGATTATATGAGCAAATGCCTAAACCAAAATATGTTATTGCTATAGTACTGTTCGAGGAGTCGATAAGCTTATTCTTGTAGCTGTCTATTTGCCAAGCTGTCCCCCTAAACCGAAGGCGGTTATAGATGCTATAACAAAACTTCGTAAGAAAAAATATCTCGAGAAATCTATGAGGATAATCGTGTCTCAACTGAGAATCGTTGTTTTACTACCAATCACAAGTTTCGTGTTGGACGCAGTACTCATACTAAAAATTATGATCAAAGATTACTCTATCATATATTCCTCTTGAAACATTTTTAAAATACAAAAGTTCACTATCTTCCTTCGAATTTGTGAATTAGTCAAGACTTTATACGTAAAGTCGCATAAATTCCATCGTGAAATGCGATATATCGACAACAAAAATCCAAGAGAGATTAAAAAGATGTCGGGTCGTTTGTCTGCTTGCCTCTATAGTTCATAGATCTTTAGGTTTCGATTATCAAGGAATAGAGACTTTAAAAAAAATAAAATAGGGAAGTCCAATGGCAAAAAGAAGGAAGATTCATTATCTCAAGTATTTAGTACTTAATTCGTGAAATGATGGAATCTATGAAAATTATTCAACAGGCTTTGGAAGGAACTCCGGGAGGGCCGTATGGGAATTTAGAAATCCGATGCTTTGATAGAGTGAGGAATCCCGAATTGAATGATTCTGACTATCGATTTATTAGTAAAAAGCCTTCTCCTACTTTTGAATCGTCGAAACAAGAACTCTATGTAAAGGAGAATTGGGAGATTTTCCTATAGGAGATAAGAATGTTTTTCCTTAGAGATGGAAAATTCGACACTTCATTGACTATATTAAGCAAAGACGATCAAAATTTTCATTTCATTTCATTTCATTTCAAAATCGATTTTCTATTTACACCCCTCTATCCAAAAGGGATTAAACAAATAAATTAAAAAAGAAAAAAAGAAAAAAAAAAAAGAAAAAAAAAGGGACATCAAGAATGAGAAGGATCAGTAGGCATACCTTGAACATCCATGAAATCTGAAGCAAACTCCTCATCATTCTTAGCCAACATATCTTTTAGACTGCAATCAACATTCCTTCCCTTTATTACCCAGAACCTTGGCTTTATCTTCTTCTCCAATGAGTAGCTGAAATACCTCGGATATTCGACGACTTCCTTCAATGGCTTCTCCATTGTCTGAACCAGAAACACGAGCTTCGGTCTCAAAACCTCCTCGACGCTGTACCCCAGCAAAGGGGAGAATCGTCGGATCATGAACGCGATATCCCTCTTCGAAAGCCCTGTTCTCCTTAAGTACTTCGTCCTACACATCACAACAAAGATTAAGGCTCTGTTTAGAATCGGGGAAAGAAAAAAAAAATGTTAAGGAAAATGATTTTCTTATGTTTAGTTCCAAGGTGGAAAATGTAATCAAAATTCTTCAAAATTTTATATATTTTGAAATTTCTTAGTCCTTATATATATAATAAAGAGAAACAAATAAAATGAGTTTGAATAAAACATATAGAATTAATTTATTAAGTTTAAATTTATTTTTTATTTGCCTCAAAATTCTCTTTCCTTCCATTTTTCCTTTCTACTTTCCACATTATTTTCTTTCCTTAGGATCTATTTGGTTGCTGTTTTAGAAAAATGTTCTTGAGAACGGTTTTTAAAAACATAGAGAACACCATTTTGGTGTTCCTTCGAAAACTCTTCCCGTTCTTTGATTTTATGTTTTTTGTGTTTTTCATAACAAAAACACACTGAAAACCAAACATGTTTTTCTTATTTTTCTTGTTCTCCTTGTTTTTTAGAATAGAAAACAGTAAATAAAAAAACCCTAATATTCTAGCTTCATTATCATTAGAGTTTCAAAGGATCAGGGAGAGGATAAAATATACTTTGGAATTGAGAGACTTACCGAGGAAGTAAGGTTCTGTTAATGTCTGAAACAAAAATCTCTGGGTATTTCCTGATAACCCGAGGAAGATGATCATCGGAGATGCCGATACTACAAAGAAATTCCAGCTTCTTCTTTAGGGTTTTCTCAATGTTGGCTGCAAAAATCTCAGGACACCGGCAGAGTATCCTCCCCACCGTTTCCCGATCGAATCCCAGCTCTTCAAGAAATGAAACTACCTGAAAGTGTCAAGTGATTAGGGAGAGATGCAGTATGTGAATTGATTGCATTCAACTATTAACCATCTTCTTAAGAAACATTCAACTAAATATGCCTGTTTTGGTTAATTTCACTTGCTGAAACAGTTAAACTGAAATCGATTCAATCCAAATCTCAGAAAACTTGAGATTGGTGAGAATCTTAGGGCTTGTTTGGTTCATGTTTTTGAAAACCGTTCTTGAGAACAGTTTCAAAAAACACAAAGAACACCCAACTGAATATTGTTCTTGTTATCTTGATATAGTGTTTTCTGTGTTGTTCTTGAACGGTTAAAAACTGTGAATCAAACGTGTTCTCCCTGTTTTCCTTGCTCTTCTTGTTTTGGATAACAGAAAACAGTTTTCAAAAACAGAAACCAAACATGCCCTAAAAACTTCCACCCGAAAACAGCCCAGTAGGTCTCTATCAACCATATGATAGACACTGGTCATATGGACTATTGACAATCCAAATGCTCAAAATAATTGATGGGTGTCTTTCCATGATATTGTATCTGAGGGGAAAGTAATTCATAATCATGAATAAAAACATTTAAATTCATCATTCTAACCAACCTTACCACATGTGATTTCCTCAAAAGATTATCCCAAGCAAGAACAAGAGTTAATGAAGTAAGACCCACCTCGAGAAATTCGTTAGGTTTCCGCAGCAGTAGCTGAGGGCTTGTAGCGATAACCTTGCCCAACTTCTTGTTTCTAACATCGAATTCGCCGAACTGTTCTACCATTACTTTCAGCTTCAGAGTTGAGCAACCCAGTAAATGAGGCCAACTTTTGATTGCACTATCAACACTAGATTTTGTACCATGAACAAACTGTAATGCTATTTTACATGATAACCATTAGGCTCGAATTCATATCAATGAACCACCGACACCCATAGTTATTTGAGGCACAAGGTGCACTTGAGGCTTGGGCTTTTCTAAGTGAGGTGCATCATATGTCAAATATATATTTTATGATTTTTATGATGATTGTTTCGAATTTTTACATGACTTTCTCGCAATTTCTTGGCTATTTTAGTTGATTTTTTGGTTCTTCTCCTCTTCTATAAGGATTATACAATAGTTGGGGGGGTTAGAGCTTTTTTTTGGAGTTGAAACACTGCAGAAATGGGGTTGGAGGGGCCAAAATCTCGAAAATAAGGCATCTAGGTCAGAACGACGTCATTTTGGTGTATCAGAGGTTTTTTTTTTTTAAACTCTAGGTACAACTCAAAACGACACCCGGATAAGTTTTTTTTTATTTTTTATAAATACGCCGTTTTGGACAAGTTAAAATAACTTATCCAAATCGCCATCGTTTTGATATGTTTAAAAAGAAAAAAAACATACAAGACCAAAACGAATGTCGTTTTGATCTCTATTTTAGGAAAAACTCTAGGGCTTCTTCAAGGTAGCCCTACGACGGAGAAAATGGAGAAGAGGAAGAAGAAGAAAAAAAAGGAAAAACAAAAATGAAAATGCTTGAGGCAAGGTTCTGCCGCCAGGAGTGGTGGCGCCTAGGCTTTAAGCGCACTTAAGGCGCGCCTTTGATAACTATGCAGACACCGAGAAATGTCAAATGAGCCGGATCAAGAGGCAAGCATGAGATGTAAGCAATTAGAAACCGACTATAGGATGGGAGTCGAGAAAAAAGTAATGCAAACATGGCCTAGTACCATGTCTTACCTTCTCTCCATCAAAGAAAGAAAGGATGTTCTCATAGTTTTCTTGAATACTTGTAGAAATAATCCATGGATATTTGACCAACATCCATCACTTAGATCTTTTTCCGTCAAAAATCAACTGAATATAAATAGAGAGATGATCAAACTGTCAAACTTGAAGATATTTCAATATAGCATCATGGCATTGATTCCAAACAGACTAATCAATCAATAGGTATTCGGTAAATAAGTTGATCAAAATCCTATAAAAACCAGAAGAGTGGTAACGGTAAGTACTACAGAGTTGCAGATTTGGTAGCAAATGAAGTTAAGTTCAAGCAGTTATTATCCTGTATAAGAATATATTTCTCAAAAGCTCGAAGTCTTGGTTTGATATCCTTCTCGATTTCATAAAAGATGATGGGTGGATACAATAGAAGCACATTTCTCATGCTTCCTCTTTCGACTCCAACATCTTCGAGAAACTTCATCATAGGTTTCAAGTGGGATTCCACCGAAAGCAAAAGAAGACGAGGAAATGATTCAACGAGATACCCAAAAGAGGCATCTTTGGAACACAACATGTCCAGCCCTCCACGCCTTGCTTCTATCTACAACATGTAATTCGAACTTCATCTCCCCGTCTGATCATATAGAACAAATATAGAAACACAAAACGATGTGCAATTTCTGAAAACAAGTGTTCACCTTTCTCAAACACAAATGTCTGTTGCAAGTCCTCGTCTATAGGAATCGATAGGTGCATCATCATGCGTCGGGCATTTTTGCCAAGAAAACATTCACTTTCCTCGCTAGAAAAGAACATTTCCTTCACAAACTTAACCTGTAAGTCGAATATATAAGCAACCAAATCTAGGAAAGTAGTAGAGAAGAATAACACTCTTCCATAGAGCATATAAAATGCCAAACTAATTTCGAAGGTGCGGCTTTATTTATAAAATTACAGGGTAGATCACATTTAGTATATGATAATAAGATTTATAAAAATGACGGAAAAACTTATGAACAATAGAAGCGTTTAAGTTTAGAGGCGGTAAGAACACACCAACTGAAGAGTTTGGAGATCAAGTCGATACAAAACAAAAAAAGGGCACTGCAAGTGTTCATAAATATATATAGATCCATGGAATTTCAGCGTTCCATGAAGTTTTAATATCTAATATCATAGAAACCGACTTATTCTGTCGCTCTCCCATTAAAAAGAATTTTCCCAATCCCCCTTATGTTTTCATGTTCAATAGGATGAGGCAATTAGTACAACTCCCTGCACGAACAATCCAAACCAGAGAGCATCCAGACCGAGAAACCCGGGTTCCAGCTGCTGCTCTGTGTCTATTTCAATCACATCATAGAACATACATGCAATAGATTTTCTTATCACAAATGGGAAAAAATTCAGAATGCAACAGGGTTAGCAGCTTAGAATTTTGAAACTGCATATCATATTCTTCTGTTTTCAGTTCTGGATATCAGATAATTCTTCAAGCCTTAAAATCAAAATCAAAATTCTTGGAGGCAAAATTATCAGGCAGCCTCAGCATTATATGATTGAGTGTTTTCTGATTTTGCAAACAGAAAAAAAAAAAAAATTTCCATTACGAGAACCGAATTAGCTTCCAAAAGATGGTTTTTTGTTTTCTACTAGAAGACTCTTTTATTTGAGCACCATAGAGTTTCCATGGTGCTCTGTTTGGCTACCGGAAAAATGCAAGAAAACTTTTTCAAAGAGATCAAAGTTTCCATTGCCAAATCCAGACATGGGCTTTTAATCTCTTAGCACCTAAAATTTTCCTAGTGCTCAGTTTGACTGCCCGGAAACATTTTTAGAAAAAATCAGGACTCTAATTTCGACACCTCATCTTACTACCATTTTCAAATGAAATTAATTCCAAAAAGATAGTCTTTGTTCACGTTACCAAACAAAGCCTATCTTTTCTAGTATCTTAGCACCTCAAAGATTTCCACGGAGCGCCGTTTGGATGCCGAGAAACACACACCCATCAAATGTACTTAAAACTTCAGCTACTCAAACCACCTTTTCAATGAGACCCGGAAGGGATTCAGAGGACAGGTACCGCGCCACGCTCAGCGCCGACGAGAGACTCAAACCAATGCTCTCCAAGAAAGCAAGCCTCCCATAATCGCCTTTCTCTCTAGCCAAACAATACACCCTTTCCTCGAACGATACATCTTCTTCATCTCCCTTTCTCCACGAATTCCACTCTTCCAAATCCCGAACACCATCCACCAACATTTTCACGTATTTGGGCGACTTCCGATTTCCACTGATTCCTCCTCCGAACCCCGGATTCTAAGAATTCCGGAAACCGCAGCTCGAGCTTGGGCTTCTTCTTCAACTTCATCTTCATCTTCACCCTCCTGCTGCTGATTCCGAGATGGGGATGCTTGTGGGAGATGGGAGTAAAAGGGGACAGAAAGCTGAGAAATTGAAAGGAATTTGTGGGAAAAAAACTTGAGATGGAATGGAAAATTTGGGAGAGGAGGGAGGAAAGTGGGAGTAGGAGATTGGGTTATGAAATTTCTGGGAATTAGGAGGAGTTTGGAGAACATTGTGAGGGTTTTCTCTGTGAAGACCCATTCTAAGCCTTAAAACCCTTCCAAAACCCCATAACCAAATCCTTTTCTCCTTTTTTTTTACCTCTATTTTTGGTTCATTAGATTTTTTCTCTTTCCCCTTTCTCACACAAAATAGAAAATGTGTTATAAGAACCTAAATAATTTCATATATTTAATTGAAATTTTAAAATCATAGTTTATTTTATTTTGTTTTTTTTCAATTGGATCCTCTCACGTTTTACATGTACTTCCTCCTAAAAAAAAGATTTTAATTATATTATATATATATATATATATATTTTTTTTTTAAGGGATTGTATTATAAGTATTAAGTTAAGAGGTATTAAATTAGCTGAGCAGTCGACTAGCCAGTTAAGAAATTAAAGTACATTTGGCGGTCGTCTTGAAAATCGGGCCAATTGCCCGGCGCCGTGTGAATTTTTGCCTTGAAAAAATGTTGGCCCAAACAGAGCCACGGGTTTTTAGGGCCAGTGCAAATTTCATTAAATCTTGGCGAAAAACGGACCAATTTTGGCCAACCCAGTTACATTTTGCCCGCTGTTGGCCGCTGACCCGGCTGCGCCACTTTAGTGTACCTCTAATTCAGATAAGGAAAAAAACACAGATAAAAAGAAAGGGTAACCATGGGGCAGACCATCTAAGCCAATATGGCTTTTTTAAATAATATCATAATTAGAAAATATATATATATTTAAATATAAAATATAAATAAATATTTTTTTTTTTTTCAAATCTACTGATTATTTGTTTTTTTACTTAATATTGGTAAATAGCTTTCGATTAAATTGTTTTTTTTTAAATTTTAACGACTTATTATTAAAAAAAATTTAAAAAGTTTTGAATATAAAAGTGAAAATATTTGGCTTTTATTCGGGGAAAAAGTCATTCCGTAAAAAAAAAAAAAAAAAAACTCGATCGTTGTCAACGAATAAGAGTGACGATATACAACGTAGGGGTGGCGATGGGATGGTTTAGGGCAGGCGAATTACATTTCGACATTTCGTTTATTTTTAATTACGAGCTTATGCCGTTTAAAAAATTAAACGGGATGGGGCGGATGTGAAAAATTTTCAAGCTTTACTCGTTATTTTTTTTTTTAATTTTTGTATAATTGTTTTTATTTTATTATATTAAAATTAATATTTTTCGTAAAAATAAAATATAATATGAATTTTTATAAATTGTTTATTAAAAAACATTATAATAATTATTATTATTTATATTAAAAGTATAAAATAAAATAACTAAAAATTATTTTTAAAAAAATATAATCGGGCGGAGTTTATTATTATTATTTTATATACATGGTTCTTAATGCCGTTCGGATCAGTTCTAACAAAAACGATTTATTTAGTACTGACTGACTTTAATTTAAATGAACAACCCAAGTCATTTCCACGACTTCGAGATTTTTGTAAATCTCGTCACTTGAAAATGTAATGACTTATCACCCGTAAATCGAAAAAATTTCCGGTTGTCTCATAATTCGATGTGACTTTTACAGGTCATTAGATTTAAGCGAGGCGTATTTATGTGTGATCAGTTTAGATCATCCGATATCTATATAATTTTATAGACTTCCCTGAACCATTATGATAATTTATTATTTTTATTAACATTTTACCATTTTTAAAAATTTCTAATATCGGGTTTAAAGTATGATCACAGGCAAATCTGGATTCCAGAAAATAAACAGCAGGTTAAAAATGCGATTAAAATTAAATTAAACTTGTGTCGTTGGAAGCCGGCGGAATGAGGCGAAATAATCAGATAAGTTCTTATCTACACTACATTCTTACAATGTTAAAAAACAAACAACTTAATACTTAATAATATTAAGTACTATTCAGCATTAAGTTCAAAAAAAGTTATATTCAGCATTAAGTAAAAAAAACAAACACCACCTATTACATTTATTATCAATTAAGCGTCATATAGATGCCATGTTTTCAAAACACGATTATACTGTTAAAATATGAAATCATGGTTTGAATACACAATTTCACTATAAATTGTAAAATTGTGAAACTTTCTTTTGAATATACGATTTTAGTGTAAAAATATGACATCGTGTTTTGAATAAACGATTTTAGTGCAATTTTTTAAAATTATGAAGTCGTGTTTTGAAAACAATATTTCAATATAAGATTGTGAAACCGTGTTTTGAAAACACGATTTTAACGTAAAATTGTGAAGTTTTATTTTAAAAACAATATTTTATTGTAAGTGAATTTCCACTTTTTTTGCTTACGTGTCAAAAATCGTCATAGCATTTGAATTATTTTTCAACCTAAAATATTTTGACAATTATTTATTTAATTATCCGGTAAATTTATAAATAATCCCTCATCGGGATAAAACAAGAGTTATATATTTTAAATTTCCTTATATTCTCTTTTTGTCTTTTAATTATCTTCGTTTTCATTCATTTCTTTTTCCTTTTCTTATTCATAACTTTTATTTTTTTTAAAAAATGAATAAATTTGTTGATTTAAATTAATAATACGATCGATAAAATAAAAATTAAGAATGCTAAAAACTTTAAAAGGTGACTTAACATCTATGTTAATATAAAAGAAATAAGTTGAGTAGATATATTTGATAATTTAATAATATTTGAAATGCAATATTCTAAACTTGCATCGTATTAACAAATATAATTTAATGATGTTCACATCGAATTGAGCTTTATCAGTTGGATTGTCAACGTGAAACCATGAAAAGCTGTAAAGAGCGATCAGACGATGGTGGGTGACTGTCTCTCCAGATGATTAAATTCGATGATATGAAAAGGAAGAAGAAGGAGGTTGAGATGATTGGAATTGCATATCTTATTCCATGGGAGATCTTGCGATTTATAGGGTTAGTTAAGTCTCATTTTATTTTTAAGAATAATATACGTTTTTCGCACAGTAAGGATTTATCGGCTTATGGATAAGATCTTCTTGCGTATTTTCCCATATGTGGTGAGGTGGCCGACTGGAAAGACTTGCGTATTTAATATATGTTTATTGTTCTTCTTCTTCTTCTATTATGCTTATGCTTATGCTTACCGGAATCTCCACTGGGGCTTCAGGATTTTCCTTGGGTTCTTCATAGCCTCCCATTATCAGTATTCCCTTCTCGTTTCACAGACTAATTAGCAACAAAAACAAAGAAGGTTTATGATATGGGAATGGGAGGGAGGGAGTGAGTATGGACACGTGGCGGACGGAGAAGGTTTCTTTGCGACACGTGTCAGATGATCGCCACGCTGTCGTTCTCCCGGTGACCCACGTCATGATGATGGCCTTATGGATTCCCCTTCTTTCATTTGGATTCTGTTCTCCTCGTTTTCTTGAAACGTAAAGTTTTGTTTTCGCCATTTCGGCTCAGAAAAAGAGAGGAGGAAAGGAGGATTCTTTTAAGAGAAATATTAGAATATGGAGTTCAAAGGGCGCTGGAAGCGAGGTAGAGCTGGAATATAATGTTTTAAAAATCGGATCGAGATAGGTCGGTCCAGAAGCCCGGTGGCTGCGTCAGTAATGCGTAAAGCCGAGTCTGGTTCAATCAAGCAGTTTTACGTTGAGCGGCTTTAAACCGTCGAGCAAACCGGTCGGATCGGTGACCGTAGATTCGGCGAGCGGCGTGGTTCTCTCTGATTCACGGGTAAATGCGTCGTTTTGATCTTTTTATATAGCTACGTCATTTTCTTAGGATTAGAAAAGCTTGTAGGGTTAAAGGCTTATAAGCTAAAAAATTCAATTAAATAAGCTCATGGATTTGAATATGGGAAAGAAAAGTTCTGAGAATCGCTCCTACTTCTTTATCTTTGTCATTGTGATTATTTTAGATATTAACAAAATTATATATTATTACTAATTAAGTATATATTTTAAAATATAAATAATATATTTATTACGTCACCGGTTCAAACACGGTTCGTAATGGTCTGGCCAAATAAGCGGAGTGAGCAGAGTAGCTTTTCGATTCAATCACCAGATTAGTTTTAACGATGAATATAATTATTTATTAATTTTTAATTTATTAAAATTTTTGTCAAGGATTAAATTTGAATAGTTTGATTATTTTTGAGGCAGTTATAAACATAAAAAAAACTCGATCAGAAGGTTCAAGTCACCCCAGTTTCAAAATTTTAATCAAAAAGTTCTTGAGTTTGGAAACCTAGAAAATAAAATTTTTAGCATATTTTTCTTTTTTCCTAATAATTTTTTGGGTTCTGACGGAGAAAGAAAGATGATTTTCTAATATTTGAGTTAACCATGAAAAATATATATTAAAAAAAAAATCAAAATTTCTTAAAATTTTATATATTTTTAAATAAACATATAAAATTAATTTATTAAATTTAAACTTATATTTATTTTCCTCCGAAAGTAAAATTTAAACACGAGAAAGAAATGAAGAAGGCCAATTTAAGCCTCACAGGAAATTCTTGAATTTTGATAGAGGAATTTAGTCTGCCTGTTTTGTGTGGTAATGAGTGTATTTTTGTTTTCCTTTAATTTTCCTCAGCCATCCATCAATCTCTCTTCCTATTTCTCAGTATTCAACATCTGTAACATTCTCAACCAACAACCATTGAAACTATTCCAAAATAAAGAACAATTATGTTCAAAAACACAAACATACATTCAACCAACCAAAAAAAAAAAAAACAGAGTATGAAGCCTAAATGATGCATAAAAATATCCTGAAAAATAGGTGAAAAAAATGAAGGGGGAATTTATAAGTCTAAATTTTGTCAGATAATCATTTTGCCTCATTGTTGATCCTGTTCTCTTCTCTTCTCATCACCCCATATTAGATTAGGATTTGATTATATGGGGTAGATTAGAGAAAAAGGATCAGAAAAAGAAAGAAGAAGAAGAAGATTATTTTCAAAGAAATAAATATTAGAAGAATATGTGGAGTTCAAAGGGGCATATAGAGAAAAAAGGAGGGAGAGGGGTAATTGCAGTGGCCATAGACAAAGATAAAGGGAGCCAACATGCTATGAGATGGGCTAGTGAGCATCTTCTCACCAAGGGACAAACTGTTGTTCTCATTCATGTCATTAAAATATCACCTTCATCTTCAAGTAACATTTCTTCTCTCTCTCTAAAGTTTATGTTTTTTTTACTTGTTTCTTTTTCATTGATCATTGATCATTGATGATTCTTTTGTTATTTATTTATTTATTTTATAAAGGATTGATGATTGATGATTTTCGTACAATTTGAGATATGAGAATCATAGTAGATGTTTCTAGAAGACAAAGTCATCTTATTGGTTTGTACCGCCCAGGGTGGATTTTACAGAGGGAAGCTTCAATGGGCCTGTTTGATTCTTATTTTTGAAAACACAGACAACGACAACATTTTGGGGCTTGTCTGCTTAAGGTTTTTGAGAATAGGTTTTTGTTCTTACAAACAAGGAGAATAAGAAAAACACAGAAAACACGTTTGGTTCTCACCTTTTATTTTTTTTTGGTTATGAAGAACATAAAGAACACAGAAAACCGTTTAGATTCAGAGAACAAGAACAGTTTATAGAGAACATCAAAATGGTATTCTATGTGTTTTCAAAAATTGTTCTCGAGAAGAGTTTTCAAAAACATGAACCATACAAGCCTTTGGTGTTATCTGAAAACTGTTTTTGTTATCTGAATTTATAATGTTTTATGTTTTCTACGTGTTATTCAGAACAAAAAGAAAATGGGAACCGAAAGTGTTATCTGTGTTTGGGTCATTTGGATTCTGTTCTCCTCGTTTTCTTGAAATGCAGCGTTTTGTTTTCGCCGTTTCGGCTCGGAAAAAGAGAGGAGGAAAGGAGGATTCTTTTAAGAGAAATATTAGAATATGGAGTTCACGAGGCATCTGAAGAAACAATTAGGCGTTTCCGAATATAATCGATGTTTTAAAAAATCGGATCGGGCCGGTCGATTAGCCAGTCAAAACCGTCGACCGGCCACAAAATCGGTCCAGTTCAATAAAAAAACATTTTGCATTAAGCAGGCACTGAACCACCGACCGACGGTGCGATCGATGAAGCAGGATGGGTAAGTAGGTTCACCGGTAACCGGCCAGGTTTGTTCCCCACAATTTTTTAAGTTAAAATTACGTCGTTTTGATGCTTTTTATATCGAAACTACGTCATTTTGCTTAGGATTAGAAAACTTGTAGGGTTAAAGGCTTGTAACTAAAAAAAAATTCAATTAAATAATGCAGGCTCATGGATTTGAATATGGGAAAGGGAAGTTACAAGAAAATCACTCTACTATTGTACTGTCATTGTGATTATTTTATATATTAACAAAATTATATATTACTATTAATTAAGTATATATTTTAAAATATAAATAATATATTTATTACGTCAGAGTTATTGCGATTAAACCTATGGTCGACCAATAAACCGTGAACCGGTAAGCTTTTCAGTTCAATCGCGGTCCGATTTTAAAACATTGAATAATTATTTATTAATTTTTTAATTTATTAAAAATTTTGTCAAGTTAAATTTGAATAGTTTGATTATTTTTTGGGGAATGAGTTTTAAACATCTAAAAAAGCAGTCAAGTTCAAGTCTACTTTGAGTTTCAAAATTTTTAATCAAGTTGTTCTTGAGTTTGAAACCTAGAAAATAAAATTTTTAGCATCTTTTTCTTTTTTTCTAATAATTTTTGGGTTCCTGATGGAGAAGAAAGATGATTTTCTAATATTTGAGTTAACCATGAAAAATATATATTAAAAAAAATCAAAATTTCTTAAAATTTTATATATTTTAAATAAATATATAAAAATTAATTTATTAAATTTAAGCTTATATTTATTTTCCTCGAAAGTAAAATTTAAACACAGGAAAAGAAATGAAGAAGGCCAATTTTACGCCTCACAGGAAATTCTTGAATTTTGATAAATTTAGTCTGCCTGTTTATTGTAGTAATAGGTGTATTTTTTGTTTTTCCTTTAATTTTCTCAACCATCCATCAATCTCTCTCTTCCTATTTCTCAGTATTCAACATCTGTAACATTCTCAACCAACAACCATTGAAACTATTCCAAAATCAAAAACAATTATACGGGCTTTCAAAAACTGTAAACAAATAGACCCAATAGTTTCTCTTCTTGCAAGCATATCTCTGTGTCATTGGGATGACAACCAGCTCTAGTCTGCCAACAAGATATTTAAAAATAGGGCCTTGGGATTTACCCAATGGTCATCACTTCGAGTCCCCTCAAAACCATTGAAGGTTTACTCGGCTGTTAACTTTCGGACCCTATAGGATTAGTCGAGGTGCGTGTAAACTTGCACAAAGAAGACAAACCAAATAGGATGAGAAAGCACACAGAGAAAGAAAAAAGAGAGATAATCAATTTCTTTCATTCACATGTGAAGAAAAAACATTAGTTGATCTAGTAACAAATGCCGTAAAGTCTGGATGTAAAAATTAATGCAAACAGAGATATAGAACATTGCCCTGTGTGTTCTCATAGGGTGATAGAACCAGGATTCGATTTTAGCGGGGACAAGATTAAACAAGGTAAATTTTACAAAATCTAAAAACTTGAACTTCAATTCAATCGCTTAATACTTAGATATTTTTAATGTTTTAAAAATCGGACTAGTGATTAAACCGGAAAAATTACCGGTTCACGGTTTAGAAGTCGAATCGATGGTTGAATTGTGGTCAAAACAGATTAAATCGGGACCAGAAATGTCATCGATCGACGGTGTGATTGGTTTAGTCACAGTTTTAAAACCAGCCCAGATGTTCGGTGAGAGGCGAATTTGTATGTGGCGAGTTGAATCGCAGGATAAATGAGGAATTTCTTTTAAAAAAATTCAGTGGAGGCACAAGCTGAATCGCCTGTTGATGATTACTCAATAGATGATGGTGAGTAGAATTGGCGAGAGCCATATCGGGACCAGGCGTATGCTCACATTTGAAAATTTCTTTGGAATAAAAATTCCCTTTATAGTTAGGGTGATTCGAACCAAGGTCCCGCACTTTGCCCCCATTGAAATATGTAAGTAATCTACCATTGAGCCATAGTTGTTTATGTTACATAAGTTTCCCCCCACTAAACTTAAATCCCGACTCCACCCCTGGTAGGATTAAGAAATTTTGGGTCTATTTGGTTCCTATTTTTTAAAATAGGTTTTTAAAAACACAAAAAACACAATTTTGGTTCTCTGTGAATCTAGTGTTTTCAGTGTTCTTTGTGTTTTTCATAAAAAAAAAAGGTAACCAAACGTGTTCTCTTTGTTTTCCTTATTCTCCTTGTTTTCGAGAATAGAAAACAGTTTTAAAAAACGGGAACCTTTGTATTTAGTTTAGCAAGATATTGAATCAGTTCTTACCTCTGCAGCTAATGACCTTTTTTTGTGGGTGCAGCGGAGGAATATGCACCTGTTCAAGATGTCAGTAGTGTAATTATATCAGAAGAAGATAAAATTGACAAGAATGTAAAGGATCTGTTTCTCACCTACACATTTACTTTTGTAAACATAAAGATGTAGGTTTTGGAGCTCTCTTCTCTTTCAGTTCTTCAGATTGTAGAATATTTTACCTTCATTATTATAGTTGATCACATGTTTTTCAGACATGCAAGAGTCTTTTCTTAAACAGCATATGACCAAATGTTTACATTTTTGCCTTTCTCGGGTTTGTTTGGTTCCTATTTTTGAAAACTATTCTTGAGAACTGTTTTTGAAAACACAGAGAACACTTCTCATATCCCACATCGGATAGGGGAGAAACCTCCTGACACTATATAAGTATGGGCTCTTTTCAACATATTAGACGCGTTTTAAAGCCGTTAGGGCCCCTTAGGCTCAAAGCGGACAATATCTACATGGTTAGACCCGATCGTTACAAATGGTATCAAAGCCAATCCCTGACTTGTGTGTGGGGGTCCGTTCCATTTGGCCCCATATGGGGCGTTTGTCCATTTAGTCTGCAATCCCATAAGACACAACAACGAGAACGTTGGTCTGCTTGAGGGGGTGTTTGTCACATCCCATATCGGATAAGGGAGAAACTTCCTAACCTTATATAAATATGGGCTCCTCTCAATTTAATAGATGCGTTTTAAAGCCGTGAGGGCCCCTCAGGCCCAAAGCGATAGTGTTTTCTTTATTCTCTGTGTAGGCATGATATTCATATTAAATCCAAATCCTACAAGCTCGAGCTTTTAGGAGAGTTGGTCATTTAACATGGTATCAGACCTTGGTTTGGCGAGAGGTCTCAGGTTTGAGCCACCTCTTTGCAATTTATTCTCGTTTTTGATTTAAAAAAGCCACAGTATCAATTCTATTTAGTTTTATTTATTTCTCCACGAGAAGGTGTTAATACATGATATTCATATTAATCCAAATCCTACAAGATTGGACTTTTAGGAGAGTTGGTCATTTAACAAGAACAAAAAAAAAAAAAGGAACTAAACGTGTTCTCTGTGTTTTTCTTGTTTTTCAAAACAACTGTAACCAAACAGACCCTTATTATTTTTTTTTTTTCATTTCCTTTTTCCTGAATCAAGTTTTCATTTTCCATGACCTATGGAGATTTTTTTGTTTCGGATACAATGTGTAGACATTCTACTTGAAGATTCAGATGCAGCAAGAGCAATAATAAAAATTCATTAATCATGCAGCAGTTGATAACTTGATTCTTAGTGCTTCCATAAGTATAGTTTCATCAGGTGATTAGACTACCTTTGTAAGTTTATCTATGTTTATTACCAAATTAAATTTTCTTGTTTTCAACTATAATCACACCCACAAAATGCATGGCATACAAAGATATGAATACTGTTACAGGATGATACTAGGGGTAGCAATTCGTGTTTACGGATCGTGTTTGGGTTGTGTCAATTACATGCTTTCTACAGTATTCATCAATCCAGACAAACACGAATAAGCAGATTACAATAACAAATTCAAACACGACCCAATTAGTATTCGTGTAACATGATTCGACACGTGTAACCCACTTATTAATTTAGTGTTTTCTGTGTTTTTAAGAACGAAAAGAAAACAGGGAACAAAACGTGTTCTTCCTGTTTTTCTCTCTCCTTGTTTTTGAGAATAGCCCCTAAGTGTTTTTTGTGTTATCTATGTTTTTCAAAACAAAAAAAACTAGGAACCAAATGTGTTCTCTGTGTTTTCTTTGTTCTCCTTGTTTTTCAGAACGAAAAACAACAGTTTTCAAAAACCGTAAACAAACAAAAAATGTGTTTTTAAGAACAAAAAGAAAACAGGGAACAAAACGTGTTCTTCCTGTTTTTCTTTCTCTCCTTGTTTTTGAGAATATACCTTAAGTGTTTTTTGTGTTCTCTATGTTTTTCAAAACAAAAAAAACTAGGAACCAAATGTGTTCTCTGTGTTCTCTTTGTTCTCCTTGTTTTTCAGAACGAAAAACAACAGTTTTCAAAAACCGTAAACAAATAGAAAAATAAGCACTAAGCCGAATCCAATAGGCAGTCAGTTTGAAAAAGATTCATAATAACCCAAATGTAAATGATCTGAGAACAAGAAGTAAGCAATATTAGCAGTCATAAAGTGAGAGGTCATGTCTAAATATAGTATGCATTTACCTTTGGATGGATGAATACAGTCGAATCTGAATCTGATTTCTCACAGCTTTATTCATTCTTTTCACACAGAAGATTCAAATCCTCAGATATTCCAGGCATTGTATCCAAAGGAGTAGCAGATTTCTGCACCGTGTATGTCATCTCGAAAGGCAAGATATCTTCGGTGAGAAACGCTTCTCGTCCAGCCCCTCACACTTCACCTCTTCTTAGCCATATCCAGAACAAAGTAAACAACAACAAAAACAATGCTATTGCTAATCAATTTGAAGCACAATCAACACATAGTATTAGCATAGGGAGTTTGTTTTCCTCGATTACATACGATGTTTCCTATTTTTACAATGGTTGATATACAGAAAAATGTTTTAGTTCTGTTTCAGTAGCAGAAAAGACTCAAAGCATGCTAGACAACAGGGAGTCTTTCAAGTAAGTCTCTCTATGTTAGCCAATAAAAGTAAGAAACCTGAGCATTATAGATTGATGGTTGTCAAAAAAAAGTTAACAAAAAAAAAGCAAAAGATGGGTGGAATCTTAAGGGCTTGTTGGATTCTTGTTTTTGAAAACTGTTATTGAGAATAGTTTTTGAAAACACAGAGAACACCATTTTGATGTTTTTCTGAAAATTGTTCTTGTTATCTGAATTTAGTGTTTTCTGTGTTCTTTGTGTTTTTCAGAACAAAAAAAAACCTGGGAACCAGACATGTTTGCCATGTTTTCCTTATTCTCCTTGTTTTTGAGAACAAAAAACAATTTTAAAAAACATGAACCAAACAAGTCCTAAATGAAATCATGAAGTTTTACAATCCCTCAGAATTTACAACATTGGGGACTTCAGATTTTTGAGAGAAGAACTTACTCCATTGCCATTACTGGAAACAGGTCACCATTTTTAAGGAGGAAGAGCTTCATTACAAAACTGACCTGACCCAATTAGAATTGGACACGAATGCCATCATTTTATTAGCTACGACGACCAAGCAGGCCATGTCCAATGCTGTCTTTGAAATATGGTCGGGTCGACCTCGAATGTCTTGGCTCGAGACACATGGCTTTGGGTCCCTGCGCGTAGGACACGCATATGGCGATCCAGGCTCATATGGCTTCTCGACAAGTATCCTTTGGAGTGGAAGGACCTCATCTGCATCACAGAACATGGTAAGCACTCACCAGCCTCCCACATGTACAGTCATTCATACATGAGCTCATATTTGAGGGCTTAAAATTATTATCCATTAAGGTGCCCTTTCTCTATATCTATCTATCCTATCTATCTATATATATATATATATATATATATATATATATATATATGTATGTATGTGTGTGTGATAACTTCAAAAACATTTGGGGGTCCATCGAGTTCTTATGCTTTCTTAACGATAACTGATTTATCCAATTACTATAGGGATAAACAGGAACATATGAAAACCCTAATAGCTAGACTCCAATTTCTATATATATATATATTTGTGTGTATGTGTTGGAATTGATGACTTCAAAAACATTTGGGGTGGGTCCCATCGAGTTCTTATGCTTTCTTATCGATCACTCTCAATTTATCCAATTACTACAGGGATGAATAGAACATATGAAAACCTAATAGCTAGACTCCCATTTATACAAGTCTAACAATATAACAATGATTCAGCAGTTGAAGAAAATTTAGGGTCACATCCATCAATTTCTTACTTTTCACCATCAATTGGACTCTCATCTACTTGAATATGTAATGCTTCCAACTATTTACTAACGATGGGATACTCGTATATCAGTTGCATATGTAATAATCAATATGTTAAGGCATGATATTCATATTAAACCCAAATCCTATAAGCTTGAGATTTTAGGAGAGTTGGTCATTTAACATGGAGTTGGCAGGAGGTTTTAAGTTCGAGCCACCTCTTTGCTATTTATTCCCCATTTGTTGATTTAAAAGTCCATGGAAGACTATTTTTGGTTTATTTGACTCTCCAAGTACGGGTATGGGTCTGCACGTGAGGGAGAGTGTTAAAGACATGATATTCATATTAAGCCAAAATCCTAAAAGCTCGGCTTGAGCTTTTAGGAGAGTTAGTCGTTTAACAATGATAAACTTAAAATATGAAAATTTACTCAGACAAGAGAATCTCTAACAAAATTACTTCAGCAACACAAAATTGGAACATCGATTTAAACAATAGTCGACCAAACACCATAATATTCCATTGTTTGCATTTTTGTATGATTTTAAGAATCTGCGTTTGAGTATCTTTTCTTGAATACATAAACTTCATCCCTTCAGAAAGAAAAATGAAATGGACCATTGTAGTTGCACACTTTCTGAATTTCCTATAGCAGAATTTTCATAGACAATCCGGTCTTGCCTAATGAATTTTGGATTGTCCATATAAAAAAAGATAAATGAAGAGGTGGAAGCTGAGATGAGAAGGCTAAAGCTAGAGCTGAAGCAAACGATAGACATGTACAGTACAGCTTGCAAGGAAGCACTGTCAGCAAAACAGAAGGTAACAAGAAGTAGTTGCATCGACTTTGCACATTTAGATGACAGATTTCAATTTAATGAGAAATTATACCTATTACAGGCAGTGGAGCTGCAACGCTGGAGAATGGAAGAAGAACAAAGATTAGAAGAGGCACGACTGGCTGAGGAAGCTGCCCTGGCAATTGCAGAGAAAGAAAAAGCTAAGAGCCGAGCAGCCATAAATGCAGCTGAAGCATCTCAGAGGATTGCAGAACTGGAATCACAAAAGAGAGTAAATGCAGAAATGAAAGCACTTAAAGAGACACAGGATATGAAGAAGGTCATTGAGAATTTAGCCCAAAACAGTATCTTGTACAGGAAGTACACAATTGAAGAGATTGAAGAAGCAACGGAATTTTTTTCTGAGTCACGAATGATTGGAGAAAGGGGGTTATGGCCCTGTCTATAAGTGTTAACATCTTGATCATACTCAGTTGCAGTTAGGTTTTGCGTCCGGATGCACCCAAGGAAGGTCCTGGTTTGAAGGGTGAGTTTTAAATAAAACTAATTACAGGCATCCAGGAGTTAAACTTGACTGAGTATTCATAAGTCATGACATTACAAGACAATTATTCTTTTTCAATATGATAATTGAACTAAAGAAAATAATTTTCAAACGTTGAAGACTATTGAATTGTGTTAAGAGCGTGATATTCATATTAAACCCAAATCCTACAAGCTCAAACTTTTAGGAAAGTTGGTTGTTTAACATGGTATCAAAGCCTGATTTGACAGGAGGTTCTGGGTTTGAGCCACCTCTCTGCAATTTGAATATTTGCTCCCCATTTCTGTATTTGAAAGTCCATAAGCACTCCGTTTGGTTTGTTGTTCTCTCCACATGCGAGTATGGGGGCACTTTTAGGGAGAGATTATTTAAGGAACCACGATAATCATATTCAACGAATCCTATAAGTTTGAGTTGCTTTTTAGGAAAGTTGGTTGTTTAACAAATTACAAAATGAAACACTATAAAAAATTTATCAGCTGAAAAAAAATCCTATATGAACAATCTTTTCAAGATGAAACCATTGACTGACCTGTAGAAGGAACCCTTGATTAAATTCAAAGAGAAAAAAACATAGGAAAGATGTACAAATGGAGTTGTAGGGATACTAGCCAGGAAATCCTAAACATGTGGGGATGAATCGGTTGATGAAAAGTAAGCAAAAAAGGTGGGGTTTAGACATATCAACTACAAATGCAGAATGAGATGACCCCATGAACCATCCAGTGGTTTAAAAATTTATGGTTCAACCATTTGTTTCCAACAAGACAAAAGAAAATAGTTTTGTCAAAGATAAAGTTTCAGGGATTATAGCGACTGGACAGCCAACCGGTTGTCTGGGCATCATGGTTTAACCTGCCATTCTGATCTTTACTAAAGTATTCCTACTATTTACAAAATTTTGATTCTGTAAAGTTTGCATACCTTATCTTGAAATATGTTTCCATACTGTTAAACTACCAACTCTCCTAAAAGCTCAAGCTTGTACGATTTGGGTTTAATACGAATATCATGCCTTTAACACCCTCCCTCACGTGTGGCCCCATATATACACGTGGATAGTCAAACAAACCAAATTGAGTCCTCCATTGACTTTCAAATCAACAAATGGAGATTCAAATTCTTCGAGAAGGTGGCTCAGAGCCTGGGACCTCTTGCTAAGCCAGTTTGTTACCATATTCAAACTACCAACTCTCTAAAAGCTCAAACTTGTGGTATTTGAGTTTAATACGAATATCATGCCTTTAACATATACAATCTTCATCTCGCAAAGTTTGAAATGCACTTTTCATTTGTCCCATGCTGTCATACTATTTTATGACTCCCTTTTACTCCTAAGAAACAAATTGAAAACAAAGAATTCAGTTCACTTTTTTAATTTCTTTTTCCATGTAAATCCAATGCAGGTTGAAATATTGAGTTGCATAAGGCACCCCAATATGGTACTCCTTGTTGGAGCCTGCCCAGAGTATGGTTGTCTGGTCTATGAATATATGGCTAAAGGAAGTTTAGACGACCGTCTATTTCAGTCAATGGTAACATCCCACCCTCTTTCTTGGCAACTCAGGTTCCGAATCTCAGCAGAGATTGCCACTGGCCTGCTCTTTCTCCACCAGACCAAACCAGAGCCACTAGTGCACCGCGACCTCAAGCCAGGCAACATTTTGCTAGACCACAACTATGTCAGTAAGATTGGTGATGTAGGGTTGGCAAGGCTTGTACCCCCTACAGTAGCTGAAAATGAAACAATGTATCGTATGACATCAGCAGCTGGGACCTTCTGCTATATTGACCCAGAGTATCAGCAGACAGGAATGCTTGGTGTAAAATCTGATGTCTATTCCTTAGGGATCATGCTTCTACAACTGATAACAGCCAAGTCACCAATGGGGTTGACTCACCTGGTTGAGCAGGCCATTAAAAACGGAACAATCACGGAGATATTGGACCCAGCTGTGCCTGATTGGCCGGTTGAAGAAGTTTTGAGCTTCGCCAAGATGGCACTTCAATGTGCAGAGCTAAGGCGGAAAGACAGACCTGATCTGGGGAAAGTTGTCTTGCCAGAGCTTAACAGATTGAGAGAACTTGCTGAAGAAAACATGAATCAAACAATGTGCGACAGCATGGCAGACCGTTCCCCCATTTACAGCTCGGCTTCCATGACACAGGTTAGTTACAAAATGCAGACTTCCTAGCAATTGCATGCTTAAATCAAATATATTAGACGGTTAGATATGATTTTCCACTGTGACATCAGGACACATTTTAATAAGAAATATTTGGTTAAAAGACATCAAAAAATGCAAGATTTGTAAATCTAACATATCTCATGTTCTTTCTTGAAAAATAACCCTTTTTGGACAAAAATGCCCCTTTTCATTTCATGTATTTACATTATCTCTTAAAAGAAGGGGTTATTTTTGCAAGAAAACAAGAAGGTTATTTTGTCAAAATCATGTCAAAAATAGATAAAGGGTCAAATTTCTGAAATTGGGTTTTCAAAAGGTCTTTTAATCAAATCACCCTTTTAACCAAAAGGCTCAAATTTAAATCTTCATGTAAATCACCAAAACAACAACAGAAAAACAAATTATAGTCATTTGTGCAACCCAATATTTACATGTTCTGCATTAACATTAAGAAGTATCAATACCATGAGAAAAAAAAATCCAATATCATATAATATTCTCATAGTTTCATAAAAGACTCACTTTAAACATGCCTTGGCTATAGGCACAACCACTTCCTAATTAAAGCGCCATCCTAGCCAAGACATGCACCTTATTGAAATGGTGTACCTTGTCAACGTTACTTTCCATTTTAAAAACTTCTATTCTTGGAATTTTTAATTAATACTGAGTTTTATATGATTTCATTACTTTTTATTGAATTTTTTAAAATATTTGTAATCTCAGATTTTTAGTTGAATTAGATTTCAAATCATGCCCCTGTCATCTGAGACAAAAAAATTCAAATCATATTTTATAACATTGATATGCATGATCGCTCACATTTCACTTCAACGAGGCCCTTACCTTTTGCTACATCTTGTGCCTAAGTTATAGAGACTTTTGTGCCTTAAGTGTGTTTTGCGTCTTATAAAACCCTGAGTATTCTGAATCACCAAAAGATAGCAGAACAAAACCAAGAAGTATCTCAGTCTAAATCTTGTTCTAAATCACCAAAAGAGTAACAAAACGCTAAATTGAAGGTTAACCAGAAATCTGGATAGCATACTATACATTAATAGGCAAAAGAAGCAGACTTCCTTCTACTGCTATGGAAAAAACCTAGCAGTTTAAACTTTAGGGGAGGAAAAAGTACCTCTTAGAGAACAATCTAGCGATGCCAATTGCAAAATGCTCAAGCATTAGTAATGTAATAATCACCGGGAATTGTTTACTTGCACAAGAAGTCAATCCGGGAACCTTGGATTGTGTATTGTGGGTAAAGACATCTTCCTGCAACAAGGCAGACATACCAAGGGATAGATGAATAAAACCCATAGTATTATTAAAGGCAAACTTAAGGCGTGCCTAGGCTGAGAGCCCAACCACTCTCCTGGTTATAGTGCCTCTAATCAGTACGTGCCTTATCGAAAAGGTGCGCCTTGTAGACTTTAATTTCCTTTCTTAACACTTTTATTCTTGAAATTTCTAATTGTATATTGAAATTTATATAATTTCTTTATTTTTTTTAATTGAATGTTTCTTTTAAATGTTAGGAATGTTAAATTTTTTACTAGTTCAATTAGATTTTGAATCAAATTTTATAAAATTAATGTGCATCCGATATCACATTTCACTTAACTAAGGCGAGCGCCTTGCTTCTTTTAAAACTATGTAGAAACCTACCACGAGTCAGTTATAGAAGATCTCCTAGATAAAGGTGTGGTCTTAACTCGGGGAAGCATTTAAAATGCTGGAATAGATCTATGGATGGAAGCCTTTTCATGGTTCTTAGGAATCCTCAATATAATTGTGCATATTAAACTAAATAGCTTCAAATTATTGTGTAAGGTTTTGAGATCTTTTGCAGGATGTAATAAGTGACCCTCATCTAGAGCATTCGGGATACAGCTCTAAGAGCCGCTCAAGCACATCATCGATGACAGAAAGACAATAATGTATGCAATAAGGAAAACTTACTCGTCTAGAAGATAGATGGAACTTCATGGCTTGTACTTGTCAGGTTTTTCCTTTTTTCTTTGATTCAGAGGACAGTTTGAGTAGCATCCATGGAAGGTCAATGAACGAGGCGACACTGTTAAAGAAAATCAATCCCATGAATTAGTTCCCCCAGAAAATATGTAAAGTTTTTGTGCTAGCCCCATGAGTTAACAATTTTCCTACCTAGCCCTGTATAAGATGAACTCCATAGTTCTAGTTTTGGTAAAATCTTTTAGTGTAGTTTTGATTGAAAATAAAATGCAGTGAAGCAATACATCTAAGCATGTTCTTTTTAACTTTTCCTCTCAAAAGATTAACAAACAGAAGAAAATATTTTACGTAGAGACTGGATATGCCAACAGTTTTTATGAAAGAATAAAATTATACCTCTGTTATTACTTCAGTTTCCTCGATCATCACATCGCATTGCAATTTCATATCAAAAATTCTCAGATTGCTGATATTTCTTAAATTTTAATCCCATAAAACTCAAATCAATGGAAAATATCAACACCTCATCTAGTTTTCAACAGGTGCTTCACATTCATGATGTATATCCACTTGAAATATAAAGGGAAAAGTATGTATCAAGCTATCGATTTGGAAATAAAGTCGAAGATATGAAAAATAGGAAGCATGGTTTGGAGCGTATCGAGGAAAAATAATGTCGGCTTTCGGATATGGAAGTCTTGTCAAATTATTTAGCGATCTGATTAGTTAAGATAGTACCGTGACATCCCTAAAAACAACTGTAGAAGGTGAAATTCAGTTTTCAAGAGTGTTAGAATAGAACTTCCGGAGAAGAGAAAACTCAATACTTTTCCTTAAACCAGATATGGGAATCAATCAATTTCTTAATTAACAAAAATTTTCAAAAATATACAAATTCATCTCTCTACTTAAAATACAGTCTCCAAACATAAAATTCAACCTCACGGAAACAGTAACTACAAAAATTGAAGTCGTCGTTTCTGATAATGGATTCAGAATGGAAGAACTACCGATTACCTGGATGAAGATTCAATTGTAAGCATACGAATTTTCATTGAAACCCTAATCTGGGAAGAGGTTGAATCCCGCGTCTTGAGGAAGAAGATGGTAAGATACGGCAAAAAGCTAAAGCGCTGCGTTTTACGAACAGGGTTCGGGAAATTGTATAGAGAAAGAAGAACGGAGGCAAAATCCGGAAATTCTTGGGTTAGTAGAGACGAAATGTAGTCGAGACCATCCAAACAAAATCTACAACCTTATAGGCTTTGATCACTGGGTTCGAGTTGAAGGCGTTAGGATTGAGTGGGGGAATTTGGCTTTTTTGGAAGGATAGCATTGATATTCGCATTCTAAGAACTCACCCTCAGGCCTCAGATCATACATGTAAAAGTCTCTCGATCAGTAACAACCTTTACCGGCTTCTTACAATAGTCTATATACGGTAGTCCTAACCATACTTTGAGAAAATCCTCGAGCTTTGTGCAATATGGCATGGAAGATGTCTTTCCCTTGATTCTCCCCCAAGCTCAAATCATACCATTCTCCGGTTCAGATTCATCTCAACGGTAATGTCGAAACCCACCACCCTCTTGATTTCAAATTTCAAGCGGCTTGGATGACACATCTCTGATTTTCTGGGCACATTGAAATGAGGAAGAGGTTTCTCTGGGCTAGAATAGCTGGGGTTCAGAAGGCTCTTACCAAAGAGGGAAATAACCATCTGATCAAACTAGAGAAAAAACTGCAAAATGATCAGTTGGAGCTTGTTCTTAATAAGGTACAACAGTCATAAGATACCACAGAAATAAGGTTACTAGCCTTAGAAACTATGAGGAAGAATGGATAAGGGAGCCAGGTACGTTGGAAAGAATGATGAATGAATATTTTCAAAATCTTTTCAACCAGGAGGGTACCGATAGCTCGGTTGAAGGAAGAACACTCCCAGATGCTGCTGAGGAATTTTTCTGACGCAGCACAAGAATAATATCTCGATATCATATCGAAGTTATGTAATTGTATCAAATTGAAGTAGTTCGACTACGAAGAACAATAAAACTAAGAAGAAAGCAAACAAATAAATAAAACGAAATTTTAAAATTTTTCAATATTATATAAAGTCTACCAAAAACAATAATATAAGATGTTATTTATAAGACAAATGTAAATCCTAACCCGATAATTCCAAACCCCTAATCTGATAAATCTAAAAAATCCTTATAGCAAATCCAAAGTACTAACGGAACTTGACCAAGAGTCTCCCTATCTTAGTTTAGCCTATATGCGCTTTTATTCCATTGTCTCTATCATTCTCTTCTGCTAAGTTAACTCGGAACAAGAAAGAAAATGAAATGTAACAATCCAACAATGAATAATCCAAATGACAAATATCATCATCCCATCCAAGAAGAACAAAATCGTGACAACCATTTACTGACAAAGGTAAATCAATGTAAACCCACAATCTCGTGTGGTCACGAACCCATCATCATGATAGTATCCACCGCCTCCTTAATATCAGAACGAACGATAAGTGAAGACATTCATAAATTTCCACTGCAAGGCACACACCAGCGTTAGGCGCCAAAAGCACTTCGCAAGATACTCTGTCCTATATATTGAAAACGTAGCCATTATCCATGCCATTAGCAAATTAAGAAGATCTCGCATTAGATCCCATTTTACGAATGATGTATCGCGGCCCATGGTTCTTGCATAAAGTTTTGAAAACGTTTTTGAATTCTTCATGATCAATGCAACCATAACATAGTCACCAACATTAAATTATTTAGAACTACGATGCACATCAACAACCAGTTTATACTTCTCATTACTTGGAGAAATTTTTCGCCTAATCTCAACATGTAAGTCATGAATGTGTTTTACAAAGTTTTCTACAGGTTCAGATACACGCATGTGAGGTAAAGGAATAAGATCAATGGGTGTGCGGGGTGAGTAGCCATTAATAATTTGAAAATGACTTTTTACCAAGCCTGAACGGTTAATCGTAATTGTTATAAGCAACCTCACCGTCGACAAAATTAAATCCCAAACACTTTGTTTTACCCCAACCAAACACCAAGCATATCACCTGCATCACGATTAACAACCCCGCTTGCCCATCACTGAGGATGAAAAGCAGATGAAAATTTTGTAAAGAATGCCAAACAATTTCCAAAGTATTTTCCAAAATAATAACAAATTTCACATCCCTATCAAATACAATGATGGAAGGCAACCGGCAATTTAACTACTTCTCTAAAATAATTTAGCAACATGTGTGAACATCATTATTTTGTTACATGGAAATAAATGTGCCATCTTAGAAAATCATTAACAATAACCAAAATGTAATCATGTCCTCTAGTCACTGTGGCAATCCAAGAACAAAGTCCATACTAACATCTTCCAAGGTTCATGAGGGACAAGTAATAAGTATAAGCTTTTGTTTCTTAGCCTTAGCTATCTCGACATGTTCCGCATTGTGCAACTATCCTAGCAACATCCCTTCGAGAAGGCCAATAAAACCTATCTTCAACCACGGCAATAGTTTTATCCTTCCAAAATGTGTCTAAATCTAAACCACCAGACAGATCTCCCAAATTAATAAATCCCTAAATAATGTCCGAGGTATGCACAATTTAGTCACTTTAAACAAATAACCATTTTCAACAAGGAAGTCCATATACTCTTGACGGTTACCATTACTAACCTCATTATAAATAATACCAAAGTCAAGACATGCAGAATACTCAATTTTCAATTTATCAAACCCAATGACATGGGCACTTATATCGACAGCGTACAACCAATCGTGTGACTTCAATCCCAGAGTGTCTCGCTGATTAATCATTAACTCATGGAATCAATACGACCCAATCCGGGGATCGCGATCGCGCTGGGGTGGAATGGGAAGGCGTAAGGCCACCGAAACCCGTAGCAAGCCTAACTGAAATACTCATACCGACTATCATGCGATCACCTGACAATATATCAACATACCTATATAATATGCTCATATGCCAAACGTCACTAGAACATCAATCGAGATGGAATCTCGCTTCCCCCATACACCATCATCATACACAAAATAAACAATTATCCTCGAATTACAAAATATACTAATATCCCAAGTATCAAGTAAGGACACCTAGATTAAATAGACAAAGATTAATAATAGCTTAATAGTACATGTAACCGCCGTGGAAGGAAGAGAATTCGGCAACTTATCTAAATGGTCCGGAGAAGGAGGACTCACAAGACTTAAAAATAAATCGAGACAAATACCCCGAAAGCGAATTAATATCATATAATCTATACCACATCTACACCCAACAGATACACATACATAGAATTTCAATATAATAATATACCTACATAAGTATGCATGCACACACATTAAGTTTCATATCATCACATAGTCATCACAAAAAAATCGAGAACTCTAGCAGGACCCTATACTCCAATACTATAAGCCATACGGCTTCCCAACCACTGTGACTGGGCGCCCGAGAAACGCTGACCAGTGGTCCTTAACTCCGCTGATAAACCAACCAACCATACTGCTCCAAGAGAAATGCTCAACTGTGGTCCTTAACTCCGCCAACTATCCTACCATAATCCATAGCCGGCGCCCGAGAGTAACGCTCAACCAGTGGACCTTACCTCCAGATCCCCGAGAGAAACGCCAACCAGGAGCCCATATACATAAACAACTCAGATCATAGTCCTGACATGCCACCGGTGATATGCACAACCCGATGTAACCCGCTAGGTGGTATGTCCTGCTATAGTTCCCATTACAAACATTTCACATACAATGCACAGCAATATCGCACCCAACAATACACACTCACATCCATCATCATAACCGTCTCATATGCAGATATATTTCATAACGAACTAAATAATTTAGTTACCATAGTAATTACAACTCCAATGATAATAATCATGTCGTGATGATGGGTGTAGCCTAATGCCATAAATGCTATGAAATGCATGCAGATGATGTGTCGTAAACTATATGATATCAACTCACAGAGTATATCGGATCTCAGAATCGCTCCGCTACCAAATGTTCCGGCGGAGTCATTTCTGACAATCTAAAATGGAAAAGACGTTATCGATAAATAAGATTACAGATTTAAATATACTCTGGGGACTAATTTCGTAAACCTGCTACGACTAAACTCCGACACATAGAAATCGGGGATTTACGTTTCACCGAAAATTCGGCGCGTAACCTCCCCTAAAACTGACTTAACTCCCCCGTAAAATGGGTCCGTAACCCGATAAAAATACACTTCTAATTATCCCCACTTATCCAATGCCGAGTCGGCCACAACCATGATAAATCCACGGGCCGACGTAATCCAACACAAAGGTCAACAATTCGCTATAAATACAATTGATAATTTATAGCTTCTCGGATAAATCATTATATTTATACATGGATAACTCCGATATAATTAAAATACGCGACCAAAATCAACGCGGCTCTAATTACATAGGATAAGATTAAACACAATATCGAATCGGGCGATATATATCGGTTACATCTTTCAAAACACAAAACATGAGCAATTAAACGAGCAATAAGGCAATTTTTAATATTAAAATAACATTTACGAACAATTAAAATACGACATCGAACAATTATACAAATTAGAGTTCACACGCTTTAGGTAAAAAGATTTCATCGGCTCGACGCGGAACGACAGACCGGGCTTCCGAATCCACGGAACGGAGACGAACGTTCTGTTCCTGGCACGCTTCCCGAGGTCCGCTGCCGCCGACGGTGGCCGGAAAATCCCAAGGTCGTCGGAACTTGGGTCCAAAGGCACACACGCGAAGCCCTTGGCTCCAGGAACCCAACCGTACACGTGGCACCACCAGGAGCTCGCCGGAACACGGCGGATCTAAGGCCCGAGGTTCCAACTCCGATTGCTCACCAATCGATGTGCTGGGCTTCACCGGCGGAGGTGAAGCTGGTCCCCGGGGTTTTCGAGCGGGAGCTCGATTCCACCATCTATTTGGCCGAGGAGGTCTGGAATCGCAAGAAATGGAAATCTGCGGTTAGAGAGGAGAAAGTGACGATCTCTCTCGCTTTTCCGGCGAGCGGTGGCGCTGTGCGAATGAGGTCGGGCCGAAAGGCCAGTTGGGGAGGAAAGGGAACATTTCGGGGTGAGATCGAGCCTTGGGAGGTGGCCTCTAAATTACGGATGAGGCGCAAGGCGGCGCCGGAGAAGAAGAGGGAAGGGGGCTGCGTGAAGGAGGAAGAAGAAAGGGCCAAAATTCCTTTGGTAATTTCCAAAATTACCCTTAAATCCTTCCAATATTTTAATTACTACCATTAAGTCCCTACTTTACAATTTAATTTGAGTTGTTGTAAACAAACTTAATTAGGGTATAACAGATATATTTAAGTATTTACTTTATTTTTGACACTCTAAATTAAGCCATATAATCCATAAAATAATTATCTATATAATTTATATGGCCAAAAATAATTTTTGAGACCTAAAAATAAATACTTAGGGTCAACATAAATATATATAATTAGGAAAAATTTATATTAATAATCCAAATTAAAACGCGCTTAAATTTCGGGTATTACTCCTCTAAGAAAAATTGGCCCTCGACTTAAGAATAAGAACATACCTCATTACTGGAACAAGTATGGGTATGAACAGATCTCCGCCGGATTCCCAAGTGCACTCTTCCGTCGAATGATTTCGCTTTACAGATTCTCGACCATTGGAATGACTTTGATCGGAGTTGACGAACCTCGAGCATCCACACAGATACAAAATGCCCTCATACGATAAATCCACCGATTTACTACCAGAATATTACGCTAAGCGGACGGACACATATTTCCTCAAGATAGATATAAGGAAAGCACTGGAGGAATGGCGAAATTAGTGGTAATTCCAGCTTAGTTACATCCTCTAACTCTATCCACAATCCAAATGGTCCCACGTGAGCGAAAGCACCTCCCCTTTACCACCATCACGCCTCGCACGGAAACCCCGTAAATACATACTCACCTACACCAAACCCACATGTTTCCTCTCGGGTCCGCATAGCTCTTCCGTCTACCGAAAGCCGGTCCTCAACCGATCTCTCGACAATAGGAATCTTTCTAGAAGTGGATTTGGACCAATTCGACCTGCTAACTTCCTCTCACCAACTTCTTCTTTCCCAAAGAACCGGGCGATCTACACCTCTCGCCATACAATGCCTCGTAAGGCGCCCATACCGATACTAGCATGATAACCGTTGTTGTACGCCATCTCCACCAAAGGTAAATGCCAATCCCATCGTCTCCAAAATCCACCACGCGACATCCCACATGTCCTCCAATCGCCTCGAATAGTCCTCTGACCGGCTCCATCCTGGTCTGAGGGTGAAAAAGTCAGGCAAAGTCCAATCGAGTACCAAGTTTCCTCATGAAGCTCCGCCAAAACCTAGAAGTGAACTCAGGCCCTCCGTCGACACAATCGAACCGGGATCCCATGAAGGCCAATAATCCTCTCAATATACACCCTAGCATACCGGGTTGGAAAAGTTGTCTCATGTGTAAGAAGTGCCGACTAGTCATTCTGGTCAGACTTATCACCCAAATGGAATCATACCCTGCCGAAGTTCGAGGTAACCCAATCACAAAGTCCATGGTAATATTCTCCCATTTCCACTCTGGAATGGGGAGTGGCTGCAACAACCCTGACGGCTTCTGATGCTCAAGTTTGACCTGCTGGCAAGTCAAACACTTAGATACAAACTCCGCTACATCTTTCTTCATACCACTCCACCAATAGTTACCCTTAAGATCATGATACATCTTAGTGGAACCGGATGAACATCAGAAGCGGTATGATGAGCCTTCCATAATCTCTTTCAAGTCCATCAACATCGGGGACGCACAACCTAGTACCCAATCTCAACGTGCCATCATCCCCAATCACGAAATCATCCGGCCTCGACCGGGCCAACCTCATCCATAAATCTTCATCAACTGTGGTCTCAAGACCGAAATGTCACTCAGCCCCATCGAACTAATTTGATCGAATGTGCTAAAAGTGCTCCGCACCCAACACTTCTAGTCAGAACCCTGAATTACAATTCATACAACTCCTTAGTCAATTGTCGCTTCTGGCACTACGTGGGCGACTCGTCGCTGGATGATTTCCTACTCAAAGCATCCGGCCACCACATTAGCCTTGCCTCGCGATATCAATCGTACAATCATACCTTAAGCAACTCCAAATGCATCTCCTCTGGTCCCAAATTTAGCTCCTCTCAATAAAAATATATTTTAAACTCTTTGTGATCCGTGAAGATCTCATTACACGCTCACCATATAGGTAATGCCTCCGCATCTTCAATGCAAAGATCAATGTACCGCCATCTCCGAAGTCATGAGTGGGGCATTCGTCAGGTTTCAAACGCCTAGAAGCATAAGAAATCACCTTACCGTACGCATCAATACACACCCTAACCCGACTCCTCGAAGGCCACAACAGACCGATAACCTCCTGGAGCCGTAAGGTAATGCCAACGATCGGAGCAAGAGGGTCAAACAATCCTTCAACTTATGAAAACTCGCCACAAGCCTCTCGCCCACCAAATTTAACTTTCTTCCGGGTTAGCCGAGTTGAAGGTGCAAAGAATCCTGAAAAATCCCGGCGACAAAACGGGCGATACATCCGGCTTAAGCCTGTGAAATCTCGAATCCCCGCCACCGTGGCTGGTCTCGCCAATCCATCACCGCTCTATCTTCTTGGGATCCACTTGAATACCTTCCTCGATACTACATGTCCCAAGAAGTGCTGAAGACTATCCAGCCCAAAATTCACACTTGGAGAATTTGGCATATAATTGCTGCTCCCTCAAAGTCTGCAATACTATCCTTAAATGCTCCACATGCTCCTCCTCACTCCGAGAATATACCAAGATATCATCAATGAACACAATTACAAAGCGATCCAGGAAGGGTTTAAACACCCTGTTCATCAAATCCATAAAGGTCGCCACGCATTAGCTGGAGTCCAAAAGACATCACTAGAACTCATAATGGCCAGACTGGCCCCGACGTCAGTTTTCGAACATCCCCATGTCTTATTCTCAGCTGATGATATCCTGACCGTAGATCAATCTTAGAAAAACATGATGCACCCCGGCCGATCAAACAAGTCATCTGTGGCTCTGGGAGCGGATATTTATCGCGTAACGGTCACTTGCTCACCTTCCCGTAATCTATACATAAATAGGGAACCATCTTTCTTCTTTACAAATAGCACACAGAGCACCCTGTGGAGAAGTAATCGGGCCCGACAAACCTTTGTCTAACAAACTCGTAATCCGCTCCTTCACTCCTTCAACTGCGAAAAGCATCCTCGTAGGTGCGGCAAGGAGATAGAAGCCGTCTCTGCATACAACATCAATGCAAAATTCCCATCTCCTCGTCGTGGCAACCCCGCAACTCCTTCCTCGAAAACATCAGAAATTCACAAGCAATGTGGACATCATCAACCTTACCTATATCCACCGGTGAAGAAACTCACAAGAGCCGTGATAACCCCGCACCTCCCGCGTAACATCCGCCTACCGTGTGAATGGGCCGAAATTAAATTCATTAGAAGGGGTCGGTATCCGCTCACCACTCGAAACCTAAACTCCTCGAATCCCCGAACCGAAAATCACTTGTTCTCCTAATCCAGGTGGCGTAGTGCCTGGCCAACCAATCCATACCTAAAATAACCTCGAAATCAATTACATCCAACAAAATAAGATCCGCCAGAGGTCTCTGCCTACTGGGCGTAAATCTAATACCATGGAAAGTAACATCCGCCTAAGGCATCACTAGAGGGGTAGTGACCGATAACGGAGTGTCTCAAGTCCGGGCCGGCCGAACACCAAGCCTCAATGCAAAACTAGAGACACAAAGGAGGCGTGTGGCACCCGATCTAATAACACCCTGTTCTTTAGTATACTGCATCGGAATGAGACTGGCGCTAACAAAGATTTGACGCCCGCGCCCCGAGGAGTGAGCGGTAAAAACTCCGGCTTGACCACGTTCGCACCGGTAGGAGCCTAAGCTCCGACCGGCCCCTACCACCAAATCCGCCTCCCTGAGCTCTCCCATATCCACGGCCCTCGCTGCCACTATACTGCAGACTACCCTCGAGAAGGACTAGGCGCCGTCCAATGAACCTGGCCGGCAACACAATATGGTAACCCCGAGGAAAAGGTCACGTTTGGAAATCTAGACATGATTTGGCCATATGGCCCAACTCTCCACACCTAAAACAAGCTCCACTAGCCGCCATACAAGGGCCTCGGGCTGCATCCGCCACACCGTGGGCACATACTGCTGTTTAACTAGCCGCGTACCCCGAGCCCGAACTCGTCCCTGAACTATAGCCCCCATCAAGCCTAAACCCTTGTCCAATCCGGAAGCCTCTATAACCCTTCCGTTACGTCTACCCTCTTGTGACCCCTGGTCTAAATCGGCTTCCGTCACGACCTGCACTCACCGGCAATTTCGCACCACCATAATACACCGCGCCGCAGCAAAGGTACTAGTTTGCTCCTCTCAGGCGGGTCTTCTTCTAGCACCATCCACCAAGATACCATGAAGGCAAAGGTCACTCCATCCGTCTTCGCTAAATCGCTGACCTCCAAGAAGTTAAGCACCGACCGTACCAAGGATATGAAATGTGGTCCAAGCCCTGGATGTAATTTACTGCCTTCAAATCACGCAACTAACTCCTGAGCAAATTTACTAAGATACATAACCCTGGTGTACTCCACTACTGCATATATCATCTCTTCACCGTCAACCGTTTTCTATGACTCATTTCCTACGGGCAAAAGAAATGTAGTTATCTTCAAATCTTCGCCTCGAACCGGGAGCCCATGTCATACTTCAAGATCTACTTGATAAAACTTTGCACTCACTCGCAAAGCTAAGCCCTTAAGGGAGAAACCTGCCATCTCAATAGTTCGTCTATCAGATGCTCTCAGATCAAAAGCTCTTTTCTCCACTTCATCCAGAATCCACGTCACCGTGATACTCCATCAAATACAACCTCATTAAGCCCGTGTAACGAACAGCCGAATGTGATCCGGTCAAATCTCGGTCCACCGTACGAGAACTATTAGCAAACTGGCCACGATGCTCTATAAGTTACCGGAGAGTCACCGCACCCTACCATACCCGCCAAAAATGCCTCCATAGTGGTCGACATTGCGACCATTGTACCCCAACCGTGCCGGGCATATTAACCCCGCGCTCCTCGGCTCCTGGCTCATCAGCCGGTAATTGCCTAGCCACAGACGTGGGTCCCACCCTGCCCCTTTGCCCTCCAGGTGGATCGGGCCGAAGAGATACCTCATCTCGGGGCCCCGGGTCTCATCATAACTGCCGCCTAAGGGCCGGGCCGCCGTCAGAAGACGGTACGCGCCAGATTAACCTCGATCTCCGTCTCACCGGGGTGATAAACAAAAAGACTACATCGACATAAATGCACGCCCCACGACGGCGCAAACTAGATGCAATGGTGACACGCATTAAAGACGAACTCACCTAACTCCGCAAAGATCGAAACTTAGACTCTGTGCCATAGAAATGAACCCATCGCCTTACTCACTTTGTCACGACCCAACTGGGATCGTGGACCCCGCGCTAGGGAACGGGAAGGCGTAAGGCCACCGAAACCCGTATGCCTAACTCCGAAATACTCATACCGACTATCATGCGATCAATTGACAATATATCAACATACCTATATAATATGCCTCGACATGCCAAACGCCACTAGGGAACACGGGTCAGGAGAGATGAAATCTCGCTCCCCCATACACCATCATCATACACAAAATAAACGTAATTCGTCCGAATTACAAAATATACTAATATCCCGCGTATCATAAGTGGACACCTAGATTAAATAGACAAAGATTAATAATAGCTTATCAGGCACATGTAACCGCCGTGAAGGAAGAGAATTCGTGCCATCGAGGTCCGAGAAGGGAGTAACTGGCCAAAGACTAAAAATAAATTGAGACAAACAATTTCGAAAGTGAGTTAATATCATATAATCTTATACCACATCTACACCCAACAGATACACATACATAGTAGAATTTCAATATAATAATATACTCACATAAGTATGCATGCACACACATTGCTTCATATCATCATATAGTCATCACAAAAAAATCGAGAACCTATGCATCCTACTCCAATACCAGGCCATACCTGCCTCTCAAATCCACGTGACCGGGCGCCCAGAGAAACGTCGACCGTGGTCCTTAACTCCAGCTTGACACTTAAACCAACCATAGCCGCGCCCAAGAGAAATGCTCAACCAGTGGTCCTTAACTCCGCAAAGAACTATCCTACTGATAATCCATAGCCTACGCCTGAGAGTAACGCTCAACCAGTGGACCTTACTCCCAGATCCTCGAGAAACGCCTCAAACTGTGGAGCCTATACATAAACGTAAATCAGACATAGTCCGATGACACTTGGTACGCACGCGGTCCTGATGTAACCCGTTAGGTGGTATGTCCTGCTATAGTTCCCATTACAAACATTTCACATACAATGCACAACAATATCGCACCCAACAATACACACTCACATCCATCATCATAACCGTCTCATATGCAGATATATTTCATAACGAACTAAATGATTTAGTTACCATAGTAATTACAACTCCAATGATAATAATCATGTCGTGATGATGGGTGTAGCCTAATGCCATAAATGCTATGAAATGCATGCAAGATGATGTGGTCGTAAACTATATGATATCAACTCACGTATATATCTGATCTCGGGACCGCTCCGCTCAAAGCCAACCTCGCTGAGTCGGGCTTGGACAATCTAAAATGGAAAGACGCGGTCGATAAATAAGATTAAGATTTAAATATACTCTAGACTAATTAAACTCACGTAGACTAAACCGACATAGAAACTATACTTATGTTCTACCGAAAATTCGGCAGAACCTCCCCTAAAAACTGGACTTAACTCCCTGTAAAATGGGTCCGCACCCGATAAAATACACTCTAATATCCCCAATTTATCCACGTCGAGCCGGCCACAACTACGTATAAATCCACGGCTCGACGTAATCCAACACAAAGGTCAACACCATGATAAATACAATTGATACAATTTTATAGCTTCGATAAATCATTATATTTATACATGGATAACTCCTGATAATTAAAATACGTTAATCAAAATCAACGCTTGCCGACTACATAGGATAAGATTAAACACAATATCGAACCGGCGTATACATTTTAAGTTACATCTTTTCAAAACACAAACATGAGCAATTAAACGATAAATAAGGCAATTTCAATATTAAAATAACCTTTACGAACAATTAAAATACGAATATCGAACAATTATACACCGAGTTCACACGCGCTTTTAGTATAGATTTCTTAATAAGCTCGAATGCGAAAACCGATTGGTAATCGCCGAACCACACGGAACGGATTTAACCCGCCCGAGACGCTGAAATTCGTCGCCGCCGACGGTGATTTGAACCCAGGTTGCCGACCTAATCACACGTTATCGCTCAGAACCATCAAAGATCATCGCACATCCAGGCGGACATATCTATGCAAACAACTCGGCCGACGCCGCTCACCGGCCGACAGCGGTCAATGGCGAGGTGGTCGGGTCCCTAGGGTTCGAGGGTGGGGAGCTCGATTCCACCGTCTATTTGGGCTGAGGAGGTCGGAAATCGCAAGAAATGGAAACGGCGGTTAGAGAGAGAAAGGATTAATCTTTCCTCAAGGCTTTTCCCACGAGTGGTGAAGCAAGCCAAAGTAAATGAGGTCACTGTGCTATTTGGGAGGAGGGGAACATTTCGGGGTGTAGATCGAGCTCTCGAGGTACTCTGAATGGCGGATAGAAGTGGCGCCGATAAGAAGAGGGCAATACAGAAGGAGAAGAATAAGGCCAAATTTTCCTTTTTGTAATTTCCAATTACCCTTAAATCCTTCCAATATTTTAATTACTACCATTAAGTCCCTACTTACAATTTTAATTTGAGTTAAGTCGTAATTAAAACTTAATTAGGTATGTACTTATATATATTTAAGTATTACTATTTTTGACACTTAAATTAAGCCATATAACTATTAAAATAATTATCTATATAATTTATATGGCCAAAAATAATTTTTGAGACCTAAAATTAAACAATTAGGCCTAACATAAACATATACAAATTTAAAATTTATATTAATAATCCAAATTAAAACGCGCTTGGGCGGTATTACAGAATACTGTGGGATGTCAAGAACTCTGACACCACTCACTAAAAATCGGATGTAGTCTCCTTTGTAATGGGAGTTCTACCTAAATACAACACGTCCCAACAAGCCATAACCACCAATGATCATCCAGCCACGCGAGTAAAATAATTCAGCCACTGAGCCCCTGCATCAATACTCGCAAAATACATCAACTATATTACCATAGTTCAAGAGTTAATAAATCATTCTTTACCAAACATATATCAAAATTTAGAGTTTTAATACATGTTATACAAAAGGAATACCCAAGCCACAACCCGACTTTCTTCTAAACGCGGTCTTTAGTGAGCTCCGTCCTCTCAGACACTCACCGGCACCGAAATAGCGATCCTCAACGTGGTGAGCAAAGCCCAAAGAGGATAATTTCCCACGTGGGTTACTTCCCACCTAAGTGCACATGTCATGGCAAACAATCACACTCAAGTAAATACATGATCCTACTTGAATGTCTACATGTCCAATCCCATGTCTTGAGTCCTAATCGACTCCCTCACACATGTCTAAGCCAAATGAGAGTAAAATCACAATTTTCAAAACAAAAACATTTTGTTCTCGAAAACTTACTACCGAGATTCGATAAATATATTGACTACCCCTCCTGACTTAATCATGATAACCCTCCCCAAACAATTCATGGGCCCTCCGACGTGAATTGTCGACACCCCAACACAATTCCTCCTCCTCCCACTGGAAAATCTTCCACGAAATTCCTTCACAAACATTTTTTTCGATTTTCATGTTACGACTATAATCTTTAAGATCTTAGCAGCCCAAGACATATAGAATGCATTATACCAATCCTAAAATATTAATGCTAATATATAAAACATGTATATATATTAATGACACTTAATTCCACACAATCTGCTATTAAATTCACATCAATAACACCAAAATTACCATTATGCGCACTAACAATTACAAGCAATTCATTTTGAATCACTCAACAACACATAAATTACACCAAAAATCACATAACTATTCACATGAATAGTGAAACCCCTCGGGCTGGCGACTGCTTCACTTAGCCACACAATTAGAGAGATTTCCTCCACTCAGGTTCAAAAGCTGAGACCGAAATCACGACCCTTCAGCTTCAACAAATCCCTATCCATAAATGGCTCTAGTCAAAGAATAAACAAGTAGAAAGATCCTACCTCTTGAGTTGCCTAACTCCACAAACCGGTGTCCACGCGTAGCCCTCGCCGCGCACAGCCTTTGCATTTTCGCCCAAGCGAACCGACTGGTCCGAACAAATGAATCTAGTGCCAAGCGCACACCTCTCTCTAAAATCCGATTCCAACCTTCTGCCGATTTTTGCTTTTTCTTTTGAAAAGAAAACTATTGCATTTTGTTTTATTCTCATTTACATTTCCAATAATTCCATCCACGCCCCTTGCCTCGATTCGACACTGCAGACAATCTGTGCCATTCATCCCATCCGTCACTAATCACGCAACACAAAGGCCACATGAAAGATACGTAGCAGCGACTGGCCACATCAGACGTCTTCAGACACGCTTTACTAAGACCAGACCGAAAAACGCTGGAATTCCATTGCCTCGTAATTCAATGAAATCTCTGACGTGGTAGCTAGGATTTCCTCGAGACGATCTAAACTATGAAGTCCGGGCTTCATTATCCGAGATCTAGAAAAATTTCTGTTTGACCAATCACTGCTTAACCCTTTCGTAAACAGAATTTTCCTTAGTCACAAATCATTGAATATACCAACAGCTTCGTTTTCAATGCCGACCATGATTAATCACAAAAGAATATCTTCCATCTCAAAATCAACCACTTAACATGTCTGAGCATTCACCCCGTGGTTTAAATGACTTTAAACTGTAAAAGAAAAACAAACAATAAACTCTGAAGAGGGCAACAAATAAACCTCCAAAACAAAGACTCGCACTATAGCATAAAACTATTTATCGTGATAGAATATCATCTTGTAATCATTAGATTTTTTTCAATTAAAGAAAGCTGGTAAGGTGACCTTTGTGACTCAAGACACCACCAATACCTACACCTCGATGCATCACATAACCTTTAAAAACCTGGAAATCAAGATATCTCTAAAACTCGGTGCCTAATTATTCGACCTTGATTTCACTAAAATCTTGGCTAGTAGCATAGACCACAAATTCCTTATTTTTTAAACATTCGATAGGAGCCATTATAGTGCTAACTCTTATAAACTCTCCCAAAAAATAAGCTAAAACCAAGGAAAACTAATGAGTCTCATGATAGATCAGGGTTCGTGCCAATTCCTAATAACTCTAACCTTTCTGGGATCACCAGCAACGCCATGTTCGGAACACAATAAAGCCTAAGAAAAGAACATGTGCTGCAGGCTAAAGAACACTTTTAAGGTTAACATAAAGCTTTGGCCTCGTGGAAGAAAGGAGAAAAACCTGGCTCTTAGGTGTGCTAAATTCCTCTTTCAGACTGACCAGAGATCATATGTCAACAATGAACAATTGGTAGAATCAATAATATATATCAGCAGGACATGGGTCATAACTCTCATGAAAGTACTAGGAGCATTAGACAAACCAAAAGGCATGACTAACCACTCAAACAAACCATCTTGTGTTTTAAATGCAGTTTTCCACTCATCTCCTAGCCTAACACGAATTTGATGATAACCACTATGCAAATCTATCTTAAAGAACCAACTAGAACAAGCTAACAGGTCTAACATATCCTCAAGGCGAGGGATAGGAAATTTATATTTGATTTCAGGATCTACGATGGCTCTATCATCCACACATTCTTCGAACCATCTTCTTGAAATGCGCCCACCTTGTTTAATTTTATGCCCAATGAGCAGTCTGAAACCATACATGCTTCCTGCTCAAGTCCATCTTCTTGCCACATTAGTGTCATTTGTTTTAACCCATTTCTTTTGGATTTATCCGTTAGTACTTTTTGGATTTTTATCTATTAGATTTTAACACTGTTAGATTTTTAGATTTATCCGCCGTGGTTTTTTGAATTATCCATTAGATTTTCTCTGCTTTCGCGCTATAACAAGACCTTGATGCGTTGTTTTTGCAGACTGATATAATATTGTGAAAAACTTGAGAATTTCTTGCTTTATTTATTTGTTTGCTTTCTTCTTAGTTTTACTGCTCTTCGTAATGGTTTACATCAATTTGATAAGAATACAACTTCAATCGTACTCCAGCTATTATTCTTGTACTGTGTCAATTTGGTATAAGAGCATAACTTCAATCCGATATCCAGTTATTTTTGTTTGTTTCAAGTTCTTGACGTCATTCTCCAATATCGAATCGATATCAGCGACATTCTCTTTTTCAGAGTTGACTCAACGCTGCCGGATTCATCAAACCTAATAAGAATCGCCTTTTCCAGATCCTCCATAGTTTCGAATCAATTTTTCCCTATTTTCTCACGCTTTTTCGCTCATAGAATCCCAGATTAAAGAAAAAAGAAAAAAGCCTAACCTACGTCTTGCCAAATTAATCTCAATCTCATTCCTACCCTTCTTGCCAATTAATCTTTTTTCTCACTTGAGAGTTGAGATAGCGAGGATTTATGAGACCCTGAATCAAAAGCTTGTGTATTTGCACATTTAAGACTGTGAAAGCAGTTCTACTACGTGTACTTGATCCAGACACTGACATTCCATCACACTCTTCGGATTAAGTCTTCGAACTCCTTCTGTTTGCTGAGGCGGTAATCAGTGAGCTCGGTGGAATCAGTGATCTTCTGCTTCGGTGGCCGGATCTCAGCCCCTTGTTGATCGCTACAGTGCAGATGTTGAGAGTGGGAGTGGACGGTTTTGGTTTGATGAGTTCTTGAGACACAGCTCTGAATATGGGCTTCGTTTTTCAAAGAATTACACACTTTATTTGATTCCCTTGCAACCACGCTAAGGAATCACAGCATTCTAAATGGCTCTTCAACTTGCAGACATTTTCTTTTACTTTGAAAACTCAATTAATATTCGTGATATTTAAGCATATTTTGTTTGATTGTTTTAGGTTCTAGTTTATTTGATAAAGTATAAAGAAAAAAAAAAACTTTTGTTTTTTAGTTATTCTTTCGTGACTCGTGTGCAATTCAGGATATATAATCGCATTACATTTTTAAATTTATGCTTGCATTATCATATAGTTTATAAATTTCCTTACTCAGTGAAATTTTAGATTCTATCTCAGCATGTCAGCCACCAAAAGTGATATTGTTGCATCTTCTTTTTCACTTAACCCAAATGATTTAACTAAGAGACTTAATAATTTTGACTTAAGACTACAAGCCTTATCTCAAGATCTAAATGATAGTCTAGTTTGTATTACCGACATCATGATGCCAATAAAGCACAACGATTAAGTCACTAAGCATCGGAGCAATTTAAACTCAATGTGTGGTCAATCGACTAACAATCCGCCCTCGAACAACAAACTCATGCAATAAATAAAAATGGACTTGCTTTTGTGCTACCTAGGTAAATATAAATATAGTGAATATGTTGATGAAACCGTTAGGAAACACGCCAGTCACCACACACCGGGGGGTTTAAGTCCTTCTAGAGGTTCATCAATTTGATGAATTCGCAAACGGGTTTGCATGACAATCAGTAAAATGAACTCGGGGTAGTAATTTAATTGCTCAACCCTCACACAAGGTTACCTACAACACCTTCGGGCTCAACCTGCCGATCATTTCAACTCCGCGCACGTCAACTTCCCATTAGATTACCAACCACCAAGGCAAAATTACCCACCAAATCAAGTGAGAGAAGATGTCATTCTCACGATACCAAATTAGGTTATCGGGTATTTGGGGTAGAGGATCAAAGATAGGCGGTGTTGTGAGACACCCTCAAAGGGACATAACAAAAAAAGTCAAGGTTAGTGCTCTTGAGTTTGATGGTAGAATGGATCCTAATGTTTTCTCTGATTGGTTAGTTGCTATTGAGGAATATTTTGATTGGTATGAAATGAATGATAGTGAACGGGTTCGGTTTGCTAAAATAAAATTAACCAATTCAGCTAAGATATACCAGCAGAATGTGTTGCAAGACATGCTTCGTCTTGGTGAACCACCCATTACCCAATGGGCTGTTATGAAAGCAAAGTTGCAAGAAAAGTATCTTCCTCCATCATATAAGAGTCAATTTTTTTCCACCATGATTAATCTAAAACAAATTACTCTTAGTGTAGCTGAATATTCGGCTAAATTTGAGGAAGCTAGACTTAGGTGTAGTGAGTTCCATGCTGAGGACCAATTTGCTGTCTGCACTCGCTTTGTTAATAGTCTAAGGTTTGACGTTCAAAGAATGGTTAGATTTCATGCTCCACACACTGTAGAGGATGCATACCAAAAAGATTTAGAAATTGAGAAGTTCAATAAACCCTCCTCTTTTGCACACACGGGTCAATCCAAGTTACAATCCATGTCATCGTGACGAGAACTATGCCTAATAGCCACAAGAGTCTAGCTCGGTGATAACTCTCTTCTCATATTTCCTATCAGTCTAAGACTAGTACTTCATCGATTGTTTGTCATAAGTGTCATCATAAGGGTCATATTGCTTCGTTGTCCTTCAACGCATTGACATTAGATGTTGAAATCGTGAGTATTTGAGGATTCCGAGGGTACACTCAAATTATTGATCCTTTTAGATTATTCTAGTGATGAAGATGATCTTCATGAAGGATTGTGATGAAGATGCGTGTGTTGGTGTGGTTCATGTGCTATCCACAAATCAGATAACGATAATCGGAAGACACTAAGATTTTTCACACAATCAAGGGCCGCAGTGGAGATAAGAAAATGTAAGTTAGTGGATTGACGGGGGTAGTTCAATGAATATGGTTTCTAAGGATGTCAGTTAAATTGTTAAACTCCGAAAGTAGAACCACATCTAAATCCATTTAGAGAGCTTGGGTGAATGACCATACTTTGCTTGTCACCAAGCAACAGTCTCTATTCAAATGGGGATTATAAGGATGAAATCTATTGTGATTTGCCACCCATGGATGTCGCTTCATGGCTCTTTAGGCCGCCCTCGCTTTATGATCTTAATGTTACCAATTTTGCAAAGATAAATAATTATTCCTTAAGTACAAGGTAAGAACATTATTTTGAGACCTCGCTGCCTAAAGATTGCAATGGTAACGTGACATCTCTAAACTTTCAAATGAATTTGCATATTTTAAAATGTAAGAAGTTTGAGAGAGAGAGGGATTTGAGAATGGTATGTGCTAAGATTAGTGGCAAAAAAGAAGTTCCTCTCATTCTTCGATTGGTCGATGTTCCTTTGGAAGTGAAGAATTTGCTAGATGATTTTGTTGATATGGTGCCCGATGAGTTGCCTAGTGAACTACCACCTTTAAGAGACATCCAACATGTTATAGATTTAGTTCTAGGTTCTCAACTACCTAACCTTCCACATTATAGGATGAATCCTAAAGAGAGAGAGGAGCTGAATAGGCAAGTAGAAGGACTTTTAGAAAGAGGATTTGTTAAGCATAGCCTTAGTCCTTATGCTGTAAGACCCAAGAAAATTCCAATTTTCGGAAAAATGGTAAAATCTTAATTTCGGTCAAAATCCGGAATTTTTCTAGATCTCGGATGATGAAACGGATTTCACCGTTGGAATCATCTCGCGAAATCTAGCTACCACGCAGAATCTCGTTGATTTCCGAGACAGCGAATTGCATCGCTGGCGGCACCGAGCATCGGGTGCCGTAAAACGACATGTGATGTGACAAAGTCACCTATAACATGTACTCATAAGGACACAAAGCTGCATGAGTGTAGAAATGATGGAAATGGACGGTCGAGATTGTGGCACGTATCAAAATCCAAGAGAAGGGATATGGATGGCATTTTGGAATTCTTAATGATAATAAGACAAAAACCTAAATAGTGATCATCTTCCTCCAAAAAGGAGACCAAACTTGCAGAGAAGGGAGAGGGATGCAGTAGCTTAGGTTTTTGATTTTCTAGTGAGGGAGTGAGTGACTTTTCTCTAAGATCCCGGGCGATCAGAGCGTCGGATTTCTTCGGAGCAAGAAGGAAAGTCGTTCTACGCAGCGAGGGCAACGCGTAGGTACCGGTTTCTTGGAGTTTCGACAAACTCCGTGAGGTAGGGGTTTCATCCTACTTGAGTTATACTTTGTTTAAGTGTGTTATTGATGGTTCGGTTGGTTTCGAGACCTCGAACTTGCCGCTTCTCGATCGGTCCCAAATTCCAACTAAAGGAATTTTGTGGAAATCCCCATTTGGGTAGCCTCCGTGATAGCCCACGGACTCGTTTGGGCTGCTAGTGTATACTATGCTATAAATTGTATTAGTGGTGTGTATGAGGCCGAAATGACTATGAAATTAGATTCAAAGTGAAATCGATGTCAGGACTGGGCCGTGAACAAAGAATCGAGGGTTTCATCACCACGTGAATATGTTCACAAAATATTTTGTAAGAAAACGTGTTTATTGAGTAATCTCAAACCTATCTGTTCAGGTTTATTGATCATTCCACGCTGAATAATTTTTGCAAATAATATAAATTTATAACATGTTGTCATGATTTAAATTATGTAAATATATGCATGATGATATATTTGCATGTGTTATAAATCAGCTGTCGACATAATGCATTTCATATAACCGGGTAACCTAGAAATTAGGTGTGTGTGCATGACATGAATTTCTAAAAACGAAATGGTTGTGAAAGGAATTTCACAGATGATTTTCCGGAGAACGGGTCAGAGACGCCCAAATGTGATCATTTTTGCATTGCGACCATGACTGTTCAGAAATTCTCCACCACTTGCCTCGGAGGGTAGTCCCATCTTTTTACCGAATTTCGGTAGTATATTTTCAAGAACAACAAGTTTTGTTTTGAAAATGGTATTTTTCTCATACATGACTTAGGCAAGTGTAAGGGAGTCGGTGAGGACTCGAGACATGGAATGGTATGTAGACATTTCATGAACTTATTTACTCTTCAAAGAGTGTGTGTTTAAATTGAGCATTGCATATGCACTTAGTGAAGAGTAATTTATTTAGGTGATTCCACTACTCCGCGATAGCTCACCTCACTGAGGAATATTATTTTCGGGGTGTACATGGGGCGTTTGAGAAGGTCACTCTTCTTAGAGACCGATTTCAAGAAGTTCAGCCAAGGCCACGCTTTGACACATGTAGGCTGTAATCAGAGATTTACGTGATTTGTATTAATAGTAATGAAATAATCCCGACTATTGGGATATAGTTGCGCATGCTCGATGAGTATTGACGCGAAGGTCCAAGTGGCCATTTTTATCAGTAAGTGTCTCGTGATACGAGACGATAGGGATTCGCAGTTGATCTGGTAACAACTGACAATCTCTGATTCAAGGTCACATGTGCAAGGCTGCCTTGTTGACACTTAAGAAAGATGGTTCTTGGAGAATGTGTGTGACTAGTAGAGTCATTAATAAGATCACAATCAAATATAGATTTCCCATCCCTCACCTTGAGGATATGTTGGACCTATTAGCTGGTTTAGTTAGTTCTTTAAGATAGATTTGCGTAGTGGTTATCATCAAATTCGTGTTAAGCCAGGAGATGAGTGGAAAACTGCATTTAAAACACAAGATGGTTTGTTTGAGTGGTTAGTCATGTCTTTTGGTTTGTCTAATGCTCCTAGTACTTTCATGAGAGCAATGACCCATGTCCTGCAACCCCTCTTTGACATGGTGCCTTTTAAGTCTCCAAGGCATGATGGCCTCCACACTGGTTTCTACCTAAGGACCTAGGACATAACTGGTAACTCTCTATATTATTTTGTCCTTAATTTCTTCTAGACAAAAATTTCCTAGAGGGCGAATGGACCCACTACAGCCATCCCAAAGGTTAAAAATCTAGAGCAAGTTTCCTAGTTCTGCCCAATCAGTCTTTGCAATGTGGGGTATAAGGTCATCACAAAGACCTTGACAAACAGACTTAAAAGAGTTGATACCCTATCTAGCGGGTCCTTGTCAAAGTAGTTTCATCTCGAGGCGTTGGATAATAGACAATATAGTTATTTACTAGGAAGTTCTTCACTTAATGCGATACAGAGGAGCAGGTAAGGGTTTTATGGTGATAAAGATAGATCTTGAAAAAGCCTATGATCGACTTTTCTAGACCTTCATTAAAGATTCTTTTGGAAAATGCACTGTAATATCCCTAAATATACTTAAAGTAGCTGGACTTGTTTAGGTATATTAAAAGAATGGGAATTCAGGAAATAAAATAAGAGACCTTAAAGTTTACAAGATACAAGGCAATCTTGTAATTTGTTAGCAGATGAAAGTCATAAAAGATGAAAGATTAGGGTTAAATTAAAATAAAGCATAAGTTACTTTGCAAAAAGAAAGAAGTCTAAGTGGACTTCTAAAGGCAATTAAAGAAAAGTTAAAGTCAAAAATGGATTTTTACTTGAAGGCCAAACATGGCCTTAACTTAAAAATGGATTTAAGACTAAATTGGTCTCAATTTGAGAGAGAAGAAACCGTAGAGAAAGAGAGAGAGGAGAGGAAAAGAGAGAAGAAGAGGAAGAAGAAGAGAAGAAGAAGAGGAGAAGAGGAAATCAAACAAGCCAAGATCAAGAGGTATGGAGCTACATGGGCTTTTAAAGCTTGGAATTGTTTTCCATACAATTGCATGGTTATTAGTTGGTTCCCAAAACTTAGGTTTTGTTAGGATTTCTTCCTAACCCTAGAATTCTTAAAAGTAAGCTTGCAAACCCTGAATAGGACAAGAAGCACAAGAAATCCTCTCTTTGAGGATGGATTCATACCAAGGGCAAGTAATCGAAAGGTGGTTTGAATAAACCCTAGCTAATCTTACATGTTAGGTTATGTATGGGTTAGGATCCATATAATAGTGGGTTTGAGAGTAAATCATGATAGGTTTTTGAATAAAGATAAGTATTGAAAGAGGAATTGGATAGAAAAGAGATTATAAAATGACTGGAAATGGTTTAGATGTGTGTTTGAAGTATAGGAATTAATTGGGTATCAAAGATATGGGAAATGGGGAAAACACACATTTTTAAGTATTTTCAGGATATACCGGTACAACTTGAACATGTACCCAGTACATCTTGTGTTCTGGTCATTTTTATAGCATGTACCGGGTACATGTTAGACATGTACCGGCATAAACTGCTCATTTCCAGCTTTGACTAGTTTTTTGTATTGCCATAACTTGCCCATTTCTTATCCGATTGAAATGATTCAAGCTGGCCAATTAAAAATAGACTTCAAGGAAAACCATCCATATAGAAATAGACATCATCAAATTATGACTCTAATACTTCCAAAATCCACTCGAAGTGGGGACCATGCGCAAAACCAAATTCTCGGGGTTTCGGAAGTGTTGAACATAGAGAAGTCCTGGGTTGTTTCGGACGTATCTTGAGTTCCTGTTCGACCGTGATTCCAGTTGAAATAGAACTCCTTAGCACCTTAGCTTTAAATGAGTATAAGGAAATAGTACAAATATGAAGTTAAGACTCGTAAAAATGAGTAATACAAATCATTACAGAAAAATAGGTAAATGACTAGCTGACATGAAATGCCATAATTTTAGTTCGATTGATTCCCAATTTCTAAATAAAGTAGATTCATAGAGTAAATAAGAATTATAGGTTGCATAATGTACAAGTAGAAAGGTATAGGAATATGTCATAAGATTTGATAGGTATGTCATAAAATATGATAAGATATGATAGAACATGTCATAAAATATGATAGTCTAAAGTACACGAATGATAGCACATATGCATATAAGATTAAATGATAGAATATAAGCGTGTATAATAGATTATATGATAGATATACTTAATAATAGATAGAACATGCTAAGAAAACATGACGTAAAAGATATGAGTATATAAGATAGACATACCGAAAGGAATAAGATGGACAATAGGAACATATGATAGAAAGACATAAATGATAAGAATCAGAGATAAGCAAAAGATGACAAAGCATAGGAATGAGAACATGTACATAAATGATAGTACATATATGAAAATGTGAATGAGTAAAAGCCTACATGTGATAGGAATATAGAAAGTACAAGAATAGCTAAAAAACATGATAGAAATGTATAAATGATATAAAGAGATATGAACATGGTTATATATGAATATATGAATACAAGAGTGCATAGATGCATTCATGAAATATGATAGACAAAACTAAATGATAGTAAAGATATGAATATATGTATTATATAATATATGAGAACCGAAATGTGAAACTACAAGCATGAACTAATACGTAGTAAAGTAACGATATATATATGCATAAGCAATTATGATAACAATAGCTTATTCACGCATGGTATATACGTAAATGTAATAAAGCCGATTGTCCTGGGCTTAGGACTGTAGAGGGATAGATAGCATGCCTTCGTGGAAGATACGCTGTTTAAAGATATTCATAAACAGATATCGAGGCCCCGTTGGGTGGGATGATATAGATCCCGTTGATCGCACCAAGCAAGGTCACCACAATAGACAAGAGATCACCGCCTCGCATGCTGATAGTACCTTCGTACCGATAGCATATGACATAAGTCACCGGCCTCGCATGCTGATGATACCTTCGGCATTAACCGACGCATCACCGCCTCGCATACCGATAGCACTTCTCGGCACATAGTTTCCTCGTATCCGCTTCTAAGGTATTTAAGTATTGATGAAACCAAAAAAGGAAAATGATATGGCAGAAGATATGACTGATATGAAGCATAGCTCGCTAAGTGCAATGAAAGTACGTGATACAATTACAAGCAAGAACAAGTAGTACAAAGATAAATTGATAAGGAAAATAAGTATATGAACACAAGAAAAGTAATAAAAGTATACAAAAGCACAAAGTATAGGATAGATAGAATATGAAAGCAGAAATGTATATGAAGTATAGGAATAGTGATAATGTGATATGAAAAGTACTGTTCCACCTATAATAGGAAAGTATACAATAGTACAAATATGAAAGTGAAGAATGCAATAAATCATGTGAACCCGAAAGATGAAAAAGACATAGACTAGAGACATGCTATGTAACTTGACAAAGAATAGGAACATTGAAAAGACATAATGTCGTGAAAGATGAACACAGATAAGTATAGGAATATGTAAAGTACTAATAGGAATATCGAAGATAAGGAATTACGTTTATAGAAAATGTTTAGATATATATAAGTATATGTATAAGTCAGGATGTGTCAGCCATTGGTGGTTGTCCATGCTTATGTTCCCACTCAAGCGTAGTTTAGCACGGGTGTTCAACTGTAGGTACAGGTTGAAGATAAGGATAGAAGATGTGACATTCCACATCAAGAAAGGTGCCAACTCAGAGATAGGTCACCGCATTTGCCTCCAATCTCCTCGATGTTTTGTAAATAGAAATTGTAAAGCATGTATACAGATGGACTCAGATATGTATAGATTGTGACGGACACTAATTCGGTGGTAGTTCTTTTGTATATGTACAAATGATTTTTGTTATTATCAAATCGGTTGTGCACCAATAGGTACAGTACAACTCGAGGAAAGAATTGTCAATGAGAGTCCCAAAGACAAGATAGTACAATATAGTATAGATAGTATCGCGCCCCGGACTTCGGTTCGGATCCGCCAATCGGGTCGGGCCGGGATCCGGGCGTGACAAGACCTCCCCGAGAATTGGAGCAGAAACATCATAAGTTGTGTGGAGACAATGAAGATGTCATTACTTTGGAATGGTAAAAGGCTTGAATGGTTTCTGATCGGGATGAATCATGCGTGCATTTCAGTTAAATTCTCGGTTTTCTTTATAGCTAAAATGCATGATTCATAGTCTTTTTCATTAATATTACGCTAATCCCTCATATTATATCATTCTATGTAACATGGCGATGTTGGAATCAACAAGGCATTTAAAAGATTAAAAACAGAATGTATAGAATGATCAAGGCTTTCACAAAGGGTTACGGGTTCGCCGGAGTGAAGCCACCTTTGCCGCGGTGAAGTACTTCGCCGCTACCAAGACCCCCTTCGCCGCAGCGAACCAGAAAGCTTGAAATCAAAGGTCTCGTTCGCTGACTGCTGGTTCACTCGTCGCAAATAAGCGAGGTTCCCTTTCCATTACGAGAACTAAAAAAACCCTAGCTTTCTGGGCCATTGATGGGCCTACGTCTCGAGGTATAAAAAGGGAGTAATTTCGAAGTAGAAAGGGGATTAGATCGGGAAGAAGGAGGAGATACAGGAGTGAGAGATCAAGATAGACAGATTCGGGACAGATCGCGAAGATGGATTTTTCTGTAGCCTTTCCTTTAACCCACTTTATGATTCGAATTCTTCAATTTGTAGTGAATAATATGATGAATCATTCCTTTCTAGGCTCGCCAACCTCACACTTGATGGATTGATTTTCAATTTTAGCTTATTTGAATGTTAATATGAGTTCAAATGTTTGCTTTAATTCTGGGTTTAATTACATGTTATTGTCTGGCCAACCGTGGCATGCTAAAGCTAGGAGTTTGAGATCGAGAGAAGATAACTTCTAGGGACATGGTTAAAGCAACACTTGGGTAGTCGAAGAATAGAGATATTCCGTGACCGCAACCGTGGCACTGTGTGGTTTGCACATTTAAGCGTTTCAGAGTCGAGGGGTTGAGGCAGAGATGCAATACATCCCATTGGCGAGATAGGAAAATATATCTCGAGAGAGAATATCTTGTAGGAAAGATTAACCCGCCAACATAACTCATATAAATACTTCAATAAGTCCTTAATTGAATTGACATCCATCAAGAGTGGTAGGAGACGGTAAAACCCTAGGTTTCTCATCATAAATATAATTCAAGCACGTTAATTAAGTTTTGTTAATTCTATTAATTTAGTCAAATTTGCTTTAGGATTAGAACCAAATATTGTCGAAGCCATTAAATCAATAGTCAACACGCTTCTCTTCGAGAACGATACTTGACCAACCACTACACTACGGCCAATCCTGACGCGCATACTCGCGCACACGTTACGCTTTCACCTATTCTCAGACACTCGCTTTGGCTCGCTTTTGGCGCCGTTACCGGGGAGAAGTTTAGTGTTGATATTGACAATTGTGCCATAGATAGTACTTTGGATCAATATTACTTTCTTTAGTTATTCTCATACTTTGATAATTTCTTTTACTTTTATTCTTGGTTTACGTGTTCTTCTTTATCGTGATCTCGGTGGCCGTGGATTTGGTTTCGTCTTATCCCGTGATTCTTGTAGGAAAGTATTTAGAGTGTATGTGTCACACCCCCGATCCCGGTCCGACCCAGTTGGCGGATCCGAACCGAAGTCCGGGGCGCGAGACTATCTATACTATATACTATACTTGCATCGGGACTCTTATCGACCATTTCTTTCTCGTAGATGTGTACTGTATTCGTATATACAAACAATTTCTGTAATAACAAAAATCATTTACATATACCAAAAGAACTACCACCGGAGTGGTGTCCATAAAAATCTATACACACATATAGAGTTCCATTTATCTATACAAATACTTATACATATACAATTTCTATTACAAAATATCGATTGCGGGTTAGCGCCTCGGTGAGCACCTATCTCCTCGAAGGTCGGCCTCGCTTTAATGACGTAATGTCTTGTCCTCTATCCTCGTTTTCCTCGCTTCGTACCTGTTGATTCGATTGAACACCCCGCGGCTAAGCTTTACGCTATGTGCTCACAAGCATGAACAACCACCAATGGCGACCGTCACAAGCTTATACATATGCATATCATCTATCTATATAGATTTCTATAACTTCAATTACTTATCTATCACATATACTTTGCCTATTGCATGTCAATCTCTTTCGGTACATATTCTATGTCTTTGGTATATCTCTCATCTATACTTTTACTATATTCCTATTTCTATGCTTTACATATCCTATACTTATCATGTTCATTTCCTTTCATGTTTGTATACTGTGCTTGTCTCATATACATTCTTATACTTTTCACGTTCAGTACTTTGGTATGCTTTCATATGATACTTTTCATGTACTATATTTTCCTGTGTTTTCCATATACTATACTTTTCATATACCTTTCTCTTTTATCTAATTTTTATGTACTTTATTTTGTTCATATCCTTTCAGATTCCTAGTGGCTGTACTTTCTATATAATTTATTCATGTATCAGTTTTATTTCATATATCAAGCTTTCCGTTATACTTTCATATGATATTCATATACCTGTGCTTTTATTCATCTTGTACTGTACTTTGTTCTTGTAACTCGTTCATACTTTCATCGCATAGCAGCGGTTATGCTTCTCATATCATGTCATATATTCTACATGTCATTTCCTTTTAGGTTTCATGTCCTGCAAATACCTTTAGAAGTGGATACGGAAACTATAAAAATTCGAAGGTACTATCATCAGACAAGGCGCTGGATCTCGTCATATCACCCGAAGAGTATCAGCCACCGCACGCAGACAGCTGACTCATGCCATATGCTATCTGGTGACCGGCTACTATCACTATACGCAGGCGCTGATCTTGTCTATCAGGTGGTCCCTTATGGGCCAATTCGATCCAAACTGGATCTATGTCATCGACCCAAATCCGGGCCTCTCGATATCCGTCTATGAATATGCCGCAAAGAATCGTATCTTCCCTATAGGTGCATGCCTCTATCTATCCCTCTTACTCGTGTTCTATGCATAATCGCCTTTATTACATTTTCTCGTATTATCTCATAAGCACAGAATAACTATTGTTATCATAATCGCTTACATGCATATATACTATCATATATTTTTACTCGTATTAGTTCTCATATCTGTAGCTTCATATTACCGTTCTCATATTTCTCTATAATACATATATTCATATCTTTTTCTATCATTTAGTTTTGTCTATCATATATCATGAATGCATCTATGCACTCTTGTATTCATATATTCATATATAGCTTTCATATTCATATCTCTTTTATATTTATTAATGAGTTCCCTGGCTATGTCTTCATCTATTCATATACTTTCCTATATTACTTACTTCTATCATGTCTTTATTATGCCTATCATTCATGTACATATACTTATTATTCTTATACTTTGTCATCTTTTACTTATCTCTATCGTTCTAAGATTTACGCATTTCTAATTATGTTCCTAGTATGTTCCATCTTGTTCATTTCGCATAACTATCATATATTCATATCATTTAGATTTTATATTCATATGTGCCTACTATTTGTGTACTTTAGACTATCATATCTTATGACATGTTCTATCATATCTCATCATATCTTATGACATATCTTATCATATAATCCTATATCTATCATATTCATGTTTCATGACGGCCATATAGCACTTCATATTCTTATATAGTATGATGTGTATGAAATCATACCTCATTCATATATTCTTATTCCTCTATGAATCTATTTTAAATAGGAATTGGAATCAATCCAATCGGATCATCCAAACTAAAGTTATGGCATTTTCATGCCAACTAGTCATTTTATCGATTTTTCTAGTGACAGTTTGTATTACTAATTTTTCCGGGGTCTTAACTTCATATTATGACACTATGTTCTTATACTCCTTTAAAGCTAAGGTGCTAAGGGTCTTATTCCAACTGGAATCACCCCATTCGAGCAATCGAACTCGCCACGTCCGAAACAACCCGGACTACTCCATGTTCAAGACTGATGCAGGAATTGGCTTGCACATAGCCTCACTTTGAGTGGATTTTTAGACCACTTAGATTCATAATTTGACGATACCTTCTCTTTAAGTTTGGTTCTCCTTGAAGTCTATTTTACGTAGCCACTTGAATCACTCAAATCGGATAAGAAATGAGGAAGTTATGGCCAAAATAGCCGAAACTGGTCGAATAGGAAAACTGCAATGTCAGGAGCCGGTACAAGCCAAGTCATATCTGGCATAACTCGCCAAAAATGACCGTATCAGCTAGAAGTTGTACCGGTACAAGTTCAAATTGTACCGGTACAAGTCTCCGGAAAAGTGCCTGTATCGGGTGTGTTTTTCTCCCATTTTTCCATACTTTGAACCCTAATCAACTCTATACCTCATAAACACTTCAAACACATCAAAACCATTTCTAATTCACCTTGGAATCTCTTTCTATTCAATTCTCCTTCCAATACTTATCTTAGTTCAAAAAGACTTATCATGAATTACTTCAAAACCCATTCCAATATGGGTTACAACCTACACAAATCAAACTCAAGGATTTGTTAGGATTTATTCTAAACCCTAATTCAATTAATTTTAATTAACCAAGAATTCATCCTCAAAGAGAGTGATTTCATGAAGCTTTCAGGCTATAAGGGGTTTTACCCATCTTACTTGCCATCATTTTGGGTTAAAATGAAACCCTAGCAAAACCCCATGTTCGGGGGACAAACTACTTTGAACTAACTAAGCATGACAATTCATAGATAATCTCTTGTAAATCCATAGCCAGTTAGTTTATACCTTGTGGGCTTGATCTTGGTTTCTCTTCCTCTTCCTTCTCTTCTTCTTCCTCTTCCTCCTCTTTCTTCTTCCCCCCTCTATACTTCCGTTTCTCTCTCTTTTGGAGACCAAATTTGGTCTTATCCAAATGGTTTAGTTATACATGTTTGGCCTTCAAATAAAATCCATTTTTCACTTTTCTATTTTTGCTTTTAAGTTTTCTTTAATTGCCTGTCCCCCCAATTTTCTTTTATCTCTATTCTATCTTTTCTATATTTGCATTTAATCCCATCTCTTCATCTTATAACACTTAAGTCCTCAAGTGGTAAATTACATATTTACCCTTGGCTCGACCACTCCGGTCTCAAATTCTGCCTAAAATTTCCATTATAGCTTTGGATTATGTCTCAAATAAGTCCGACTAACCGGCTAGTGGTATATTTCGGGTGTTACAAGAAAAGACAAGATCATAGGGAACTGCCTCCATCTCGATCCTCAAACTTAACGACACTAAATCGACATTTAGAAAGACCCACGCAATTCAAATTTAGAATCAAGGCCGTGATCAAGTAGACGCAGGATATATCTTATGATGGGGATGAACCATGTGTGGAACAGAATGGATAAAACTATAGAAATTCGCCACCACACTTTCAGACAAACACTCGAGTTAATCCGTATATGCTACTAAGAGTTTGCCTTGGCCACCTACAATGTTCGGGCCACTATATGGACGACCACCTATACGTGCGAACAACTTTGAGTTAAAAGGAGTGGACCTTGCAGATGCCTAATATCCGGGGCCCAATGGTTACCGACTGAGAACCCGAATGCACATTTGACTAGCTTTATCGAGCTCTGTGATACGGTCAAGTATAATGGGGTAACCGAAGAAGCTCTCAGATTGTGACTATTCCCATTGTCGCTAGTGACTCATAAACACTCAGTTAATCAAATTCAACTTCCGACGATCACATCATATCGACTTGTGCAAAATTTATGACCAAATTTTTCCCACCCTCGAAAATAGCTCAATTGGTGCAAGAAATTAATACATGTAGACAATTTGAGGGGGAGAACCTAGATGAGGCTTAGGAGAGATTTCATAAGCTATTGAGGAGATGTCCACGACTATAGATTAATCTGCGGATGTAGGTGCACACATCTCTACAACGGCTCAGCGCCTCACTGACAATCATCGATGCTTCCGGCCAGGCGTGCTCGATGAAGAAACCACGATCAAGGCTATGAGATCTTGGAGGATACAACTATGAATACTAATCACTGGCCTAGAGATAGATTGGCACAGAGAATCCTCGCCAGAGTGGTAATAATGTGATTCAAGTGGACCTGGTAAATCATGTTGCATAGTTAACTAAACAATCAGAGAAGAACAAGGCCGCAGAATGCTATTCGTAATAGTCCGTGGGAAATTGCAACTTGTGGTGACAAAGATAAAGACTATGGGAGGTCAATCAGTATGTGATGACAGAGAACAGCCCAATACGTGAATCAAATTAACCAACCACAACAAGGTGATGGGGCAATGCATATCAACATATACTAGAATCTGGTTGAATGCGTGTCAGGATGGAGGTAATCAAGGTAATCGTGAACAATCAGAATACATTATAATAGTCAATCAATATGCCACCACCCCAAGTGAATGAACTAACCCTGAGGAAAAGTAGACTTGGAGCACTGCGTAATAAATGCTCACCTCACACACCGACTTATGGTTCAGACAAAGGCGACTTGCAAGCTGTAATTCACCCAATTGAATAATCAAAGAAAGACAATCGAGAAACTTAGAGGTGCAAATGGGCCGAATGGCCACTTTGTTGACTGAGAGGCAATGGGGAGTGATTACTCAGTAATTTCATGAACTCGAGGCAAACAGGAAAATCTAATGTGCAAAGCATCACATTGAGGGAGTGGTAAAGAACTAGCAGTGACTAGCAACCACCAAAGGATAGGGAGGAGACAACGTAAGAAGCAATCCACCCCATCCGTAATTTATTAAGGTAGTAGGGGAACAACTCTATCAATAAAAGTTGGATGAAGAAGAAACAGAGGTTAAGGGTCGACCAAACATGACTAAACCTACTATCCTAACTCACTTCAACGCTCGAAAAGAGCAAATTATGCTACCCATCAAATTCTGAGGTGTTCAAGGAACTCCACATAAACATTCCGCATCGATGACAGAGTTATCTAACTATGTGAAATTCAGAAAGAGATAATTGGCCCAACAAAAGAAGACTGAATTGATTTGAGAGACAAAGAACCCCGCTGAGGAGGCAATAATCCCAATGTGAAAATTCACACAAAAGCCAGTGACTCCTGTGATGGCCAATGAAAGCACAATTAAAATTCCATCTTGAGAAGGCCTTAAGTGATCCGGGAGCAAGTATTAACCTCACGCCGCTATCTATCTCGCACGATCGGGATTACAGCTCATTCAACCACAATCACTCTAGTTAGCGTGATAAGTCATCAAACACCCCTGAGTGGTAGACAAATGACTGCTCTAGTCAAAGTGGATGTTCATATTTCCGTGTCAGATTTCATTGTTCGATATAAGAAGACAAAGAAACTGTCATACAGCAGCTGTCAAGCACCCAAGCAAAATCATTGAAAAAAAAGACCAAATTGAGAGTACAAGATGACGAGGTCGCCTTTCATGTATTCCGACCCATGAAGCTCGCAGATGACTACCCTAACAAGATACCTGGCCCCTCCACCCCAAGAGACCCTTGTAAGGCGGCGGTAAACTCCTAGGGTAAATCTCGTGTTGCACAACGAGTTACTCGAAAGATCAAAGGCATGGTAGCCTAAATAGTCTAACCGCCCTGAGCAGCGATTTTGAGCACCACGAAGGTGAAATAGCATTCCCAGTTCCTCTAGAATACAACGTGGAGATGCAGGAATGTCGAAGCACCATGCAAACATAACTTTTAGAGTGAACCAAGCATTGTGAGATTTCTTTTCCCAAACTCGTATTACTCATCTCTCTCGACCGCTTTACGTAAAAACTTGCTGGGGCATCCTAACCTTAATTATTTTTAACACGTGATGACCCAAAGGTGAGGGCAAAAACACAAAGGTCTATACTTTCTCGGTCCTCGCGGTAGCTTGTTTCATCGTCATGAGGCACTTATTCGAGGTGCCTCCGGTCCGCAACCGTGAAGCTTGCCAGATCTACACTCCTTCTGTCTGCAACAAATAAGCCTCTTCTCACGCCGGTGATAAACCTTCGTCACAACAACCACGCCGCTCGCTGCGCAGCACGCCTTCACTACAAATGGGCGGTCCTTCGCCGAGGCGGGGCCGACTCAGATTCCGTGCCTCTTTTAAATACCCGTGATGGCCATTTTTTTCCCTCCACCCATTCGTGCAACCCCTCTCGTCTCCTCGCTTTTCTTCTGTGTGCATTTTTTTAGATTCGCTCGCCACCATCACTATGGCGCCAAGAAGACCATCCCGCCTAAGCAAACATCGCTTCCAGCCCATTACACCCGGGAAGGGCACTCCCTGCTCCTGGATGATCCACGGCCGGTTCATATCTCTGAGCGACTCTAGCCACAAGTCGCTGCAGATCCACCCCTTTGTCCCGGAGGAAGCCCCACCTTGAATGCGCTCTTCTTCACTTCACCATCCAAACTCGGGGTTGGTAGACCCTATGTGCTCCCCCGACCGAAGTGGTCTGATCCGCTCGCACTCCTACCCAACCCGCTATCATTCTGCCCAAGACCATACTTGTTCGGGTCTCGAGGCCGGCCGGGACTTCAGTCCTGACCACTCAAACCGTGATTACCAAAAGAGGGACGACTTACGCTGAGGCGTACTAAGCGCGATTCAGGATACGGACTTCCAGGGCTTGATGCAAAAGCTTACACAAGGCCAGTATGGTGGCGCACCAGCCTCGTCGATAGGCAGTCACCATTTCATGACAAATACTCACGCCTCGTGAAGGTTTGGTATGATTTTATATGTTAAGACGTTCCCCCGCCGTGATCTCAATATAGTGATGAAGGACAAGACGATCCTCCGATATGCCATGACCAGTGGAGCCTAGTTCGAAGATCGGACCGCTATTGAGCGGGGTTGATCGAGTCGACCACGACACCGCAGACCGCTCTGATCCACTTCTCCTCTTAATCATCGAAGATAGCCAGACGATCGAGTTCCCATGTCGGACTTTGAGGAGCGCCAGCTAGCAGTCGCCTTCCATTCCATTGCCTTAAGACGGTTCGAGAGCCCGGGACGAGTCGATGAGAAGATTCTACCAGACGTCCCAATCACACACCCAATAAGTGAGCGACCCAAAGATAAAGGACTCAGGCCCCTTAGTTCACCCCAAGATTACCACCGTGATCCACGCCCTCATTGCCTCCGCCAAGTACGACGCCTATTAGACGTAGTCCTGTGGAGAGACCGGGTTGGCCTGCCGTGACATGGATCCATTCTCAGCCGAGATGGATGCCATCCGCGCCGCCCGTGACTGCATCACCTAATGTCACCAGCCATTATTCCACACAAGATCTTACCATCGCCACCACCTTGATATTACTTTTCCGGGACGTATTTCTTTAATTTTCTCTGCCATTTTCTTTTCTACTATTGAGTAATACACGTCACTTCAAGTTTGGGGGTGGGTGTATGGGGTATGACTATATATGACCTAGTTTATTTTGACTTAGTTTTATTTTGACTTGGGTTATTTTTTCTATTCTTGCATGATTAGGTCCATTTTTTTTTTATTATCTTTGATATTTTTGCATGCTTAGGTCCATTTTTTTAGGCATATGTTAGGTTGTTTCCCATACACCAACATGTTTGCAAATTATGATAGTTAGAATATGACAGTATTTGAGTATCCTGGTCTTAATTTCTCAGCACATGTAACAAAGGTGGAGTCAGAGGATCTGAAAAACAACCCATGCTCAATGGAGTAGGGACTCGAGACTTTGACAATGGGGATTACATGTAAAGTCAAGACTAACCATGTCTGGCCACCCCTTTTTAGACCTCAAGAACTCAATTCCCAAAGTAGGCTATCCTCCACACACACACGTGATCTTCGGGGTATTCTTTGACTCCGGACTCACCATACAAGAGTCCTATAAACTGAGAAGTAAACAATCTGCTGATAATACCCAGAAAAAGATGATACTTTTGAGAGCCCCAAATAAAAAAATGTGGATCATCCAATCTAATCCCGTATGGGTCCGAGGGGCTTTTCAAAGCTGCACGCCCGCCATCCCCGGTCGAGCCATCACTTCACCGCCCGCCATGGGGACAAGAGGATGGATAGATTCACAATCTAGAACCTCAAGGTTTGTTGAGTGTTCGGGCCGGTTCTAGAGAATCGAATGCCCGATGCCCTAACCAACTCGGTAGGAGTCACCAATGGATCCTGCACAGTGAACCTCACCTTAAAATTCCTACTAAACTCTTCTAGATCTTACCCTAGAGTTAATACCCTTAGGAGTAGTCAAGTAAATAAATTTGGTCTGCCTCATCCTTCTGTTAAGCTATTCCAAATAGCGAGTTCACCAAGCCAGGTACGCAACAACCATACATCGAGATCACACTTTAAATTCGCGCTTAATTTTCAAGATTATTGAGCACCAAAATAAAGAACTGATTTGCCAAACTGAGAATCGGTACGCTGCGCTTTGAGTTAAACAACTTCAAGGTGAAGTTCCTGGATCTTCGGAACCGGTTATCATGATTCCTTCTGTCGTTGTCATGTGTGCTTAGCCCATATCATCATATAGTTTCCACGTTATTCTCAGGTGCCCCGGGTGGAGTCTATTCTGTTTGTACGCTGCATAAGTTTAGGAAAGGACGGATGAATCATGCGCAATTTCAAATAATTTGTTCTTTATAGTTAAAATGCATGATTCATACCTTTTCATTAACATTACGCTAATCCCTTTACATATTATATTATTCTATAGATCATAATATGTTGGAATCAAAAGGTGCTCAAAAGACAGTAAAACATAACAAGGTAATGATGAAAAGGTGGCATCATTAAAGGTTATGCACCGGCTGCAGTCAAGCAATTATGTCGCTAAGACCCCTTTGCCACAATGAACCGTAGTGCCTGCAACTCCAAAGGTCTCTGGTCCGCCTAATCGTGAAGCCACCTTCGCCGTGGCGAAGCGAGGTTCCCTTTCCTTTACGGGAACTCGAAAAACTCCTAGCTTGCCGGGCCTGATGGCCCGCCTCGAGTATAAAAAAGGAGTAATTTCAAGCGTAAAGGGATTGATCGGAAGAATGAGATACGTGAGGTAGGAGATCAAGATAAATTAGATTCGGATGGATCGCTAAGACGGATTTTTCAGCAACCTTTGATTAGTGCCTCAAATAGCTACTTGAACCTCTATTTATTGGGTGGTGTTTTGAGTATTTTTGTGTGCTAATCAGCTTAATTAACCCAATTTGCATGTTAAGGACCTAGTAAGGCTACTAATCGCATTTTGTGGCAAATTTTATAGTTTTTGCAAACTAATCATGCCAAAGTTTTCGAGTCAGCTCTATCATAGCAAATCCGAGTTGAACTCAGAGCTATAGGTCATAAACTAGAAAAAGAAAAGAAGTAGAAAGGTGGTCGCAAATTTTCGTAGGTTGCGAACCCGCTTTCCCCGCTACGTTCACCTTTCCTACACTTTCGAATTCTTTCACTTTTGTCACTTTTTGGTTTGCTTCCCATTTTATGTATTTTGGTAATTTTTCTTGTCTTGGGCATTATATAAGCCATTTGTACAGATCATGATAACTTTTTTTTGCTCATTAATAACTGCGGAACCTTTCAGAGTTCCCGCTTTTCTTTTTCCTTCACTTTCCTTCATTTTCTCTCACTTTCTTGAGTAGCCAACACCCTCGAGATGACAACTCTCGTAGGATGAGTGGCTAGAACCCCCTCCTCCTTGAAGTAGAGGGTCACTGGGCATATGATCTAGAGCAAAATGAGGAGTTCCTTGTCGCTTTTTCGTAGGTACTTCACCGTCATTTGTGTTCCTTTAACTCTTAGGCTTGGGATCTCTTCAATTCATGTTGAATGGCCAGTACTTGGTAATCTTTTAGTGCTCACTGGATGCTTATTACTAGATCTCGTGATGTTCATTAGTTACCATTTATTACCCATTGTAATGTGAGTCAAGGAGACTTGTTTGCACTGATTGAGAACATTAATGGCCAGTGAATGCCATTTTCAGAGAGATTTAATAAGGGTTAGTTTTTATAGCTACATGAAGATCCTACTCGAGATGACTATAGATCACCCCTCCCCTTAACGGAGGAAAGGACCCCGAAATCCATTTACCCTAGAGACTTAACCCCAGTGACCCAATGCTTCAAGGAGTTCTCTTTTACATTTTAATTTATTTCATTTTCAGTTTCCAACCACTAAACCCCCCCTGTTTTTATCAAAACCCAAAATCCAAATTGAATTCACTATTTTGGCCTCAACTGTTAATCATTTGTGCAAAGAAAACCTATCCCTGTGTTCTACCCTATTAATTATATTACAAAGAGGGTCACAAAGAGTAGGAGGAATTCTGGTTTATAAATATTGTGATTCCGATACCTACCGGCCACGAATCACCTTTCTTCAACCCACTTCATGATTCGAATTCTTCAATCAGAGTGAATAATATGAGGAACTAAGTTAATTCTTTTCTTTCTAGGGTTTTGCCAACCCAAACTGGCTGATGGATTGATTTTTAGTTTCGCTTATTTAACTGACACAGTTCATATTGCTTCGCTGAACACTATGGGTTTAATTACATGTTATTGTCTGGCCAACCGTGGTATGCTGCCGGGAAGTTTGAGATCGAGAGAAGATAACTTCTAGGGACATGGTTAAAGCAACACTTGGGTAGTCGAAGAATAGAGATATTCTAGACTGCAACTGTGGCACTAGGGTTTGCACATTTAAGCTTTTCGAAGTCGAGGGGTTGAGGCAGAGATGCAAGACATCCCACTGGAAAGATAGGCAAATATATCTCAAGAGAGAATATCTTGTAGGAAAGATCAACCCGCCAACATAACTCATAAAAATACTTCAATAAGTCCTTAATTGAATTGACATCTATCAAGAGTGGTAGGAGACAGTAAAACCCTAGGTTTCTCATCATCAATATAATCCAATACACGCACTTTAAGTTTTGTTAATTCTATTAATTTAGTCGAATTCGCTTTAAGATTAGATCCAAATATTGTCGGGTCATTAAATCGTGAGTCAACACGCTTCTTCGAGGGAATGACACTTGACTAACCACTACACCACGTCAATCTCCGACGCGTATACTTACTCGCACATGTGGGTTAGCTGCTTTCACCTAATTTTACACTCACTTTGCCCGCGCTCATCCTCTGGGTGGAATAGACAAGGAGATCCCATAAGCCCTTACCTCTTTGTTCTCTACATGGAGAGGTTGGGTCATATCATTAATCAAGTAGTGGCAAAGGACAAATGGAACGGTAATGGTCTACCCCTATCTCATTTGTTTTTTGTTAATGATATGCTCTTTTTTTTGTATAAGTAACTCAAACTCATATGGAAATTACGAATGGCTTAACATGTTTTGCATAGCTTCAAGTCAAAAAATTAACCTGAACAAATCCAGTATAGTTGTGTCTACAGAGAATTGAGGAGGACAAGATCTCAGAAATAACTAATATACCTATAAAGTCCCAGATGGAGACCTACCTTAGGGTCCCTTCCATTGTAGGGAGGACAAACCTTGGGGATTATAAGGGTATTATCAAGAGGATAAATGGGAGACTTGAAGGGTGGAAGCCTAAGCTTCTCACCCTTGCGGGGAGAATTACCTTGGCCAAATCGGTGCTTTCAGCTTCCCCCATCTATCATATGCAATCAACGTATCTTCTGACTACTCTCTACAATAATTACTATTGACAAGAGAATAAGAAACTTTATCTGGGGAAGCTCTCAAGATAGAAGGAAAATCCACCTTGCCAATTTGGAGACAGTGACAGTAGTGAAAGATAAAGGAGGTAAGGAGCATGAGAAATCTAGCCGTCATGGCCAAACTTGGTTGGAGGCTTCTATCGGCTACTAACCCTCTTTAGATACAACTACTACATGCCAAATATATTGGAGGTATTATTGAGCTGTCAAAATTCAAGAGAGCGTCGATCTTCAAATGTAAGGAATTATGGCTGAAAATCTTCAAAATTGGTATAAAATCCAAGATCTATAATGGAAAAAATACTCTCTTTTGGAAGGACAGATGGCTGGAAGACTCTCCACTAATCAACCTGACCTTAAAGGATCTAAACTTGGATGATTCCCTCAAACCCATGGAAGCTTATTAGCCCAATCCGACAAGAGTTCCTTCTCCCAAACCTTATTGAAGTTGGGATCTATAAGAGTGCGACCTAATAATGATGAGGTAGACGCTATTTGTTGGGGATGCGATGGTAATTTCTTTATAAAATCAGCGTATAATCTTCAATCTCCCTAAGCGAATACTATACACCATGGTACTTCGAAGATTACCGAAACTTAAAACCCTAGAAGATTCACCTTCATGTGGCTCATCTATCATGGCAAGGTGTTAATCAACACATGGAAAGAGTAAAAAGGAAAATATTCAACAACCACATATCATTGTTGTGCGCTGATAAAGACTTAAGACCATTTATTTAGGGATGTGTCTATGTGGCACTGTGTATTCGTTTGGAAATGCGACCATAACAGGAGCCCTGTAATATGCCATTTAAGGAGGGATTCTATAATCTCCATAGTAACGACAATGGAAGAAAGAAGGATGGAAGGAAAGTTTTGCTACTGGCCTTTGTGTGTATGGAAATGGCGGAATCATGAAGTTTATTAACCGAATCATTGATTTCAATCGGAAGAGAGCAGTTGTAAAACCCTACAACCATGAATTTGCAGCAGTTTTAGCTTCCTGCCAATCGCGTTGTTGGAGTGTAGGTACCAACCAGCTAGCTTGGGCTGGGGGGAGTAAACCCCTCTTCGATGGAGAAAAGAATATAGATGGTTGTTTCATTAGAAAACCAAGGCTGCAGGTTCGGGAGGCATACTAAGAACAACAAGGAGAGGTAAAAGACTGCTTCGATCTGGATCGGATGAGAACACTACAGAGGAAGTTGAAAGCTCTCCTCCATGGATTATAAATGGCCTAGGAAAATGGAGTTACAAGACTTATGGTTGAAATAGACTCCTATGTAATGTCTCAAAATATCCTAAAGTATTAATAATTTTATTATATATTACGGCATGAACAGTCAACCCAGTTTTTCCAAGAAACGTTAAATCAGCAAAACGCGATAAACGCAACGTAATGCGAGCATACGACAAATATTATACGCTAAAACGAAATCGACGAACCCTAACAAACCAAGCCGAAAAGGCAAACTGGAAATGCAAATGAGACCTAAGGGTCTAATGAGAATGAGCTTAAATGCCAAGTGAATTAAATGATAAATGAAACAACAAAGAATAAATGCCAAAATGAGAATAGAGATTTATTGATGTGCCAAAACATGGCTTTAGGGTGAAAAAACATGACTTAAGGCATTTTATGCTAGAATTCATCGAGCAAAAACACATTTGGGGATTTTGAGAGAGAAAGAGGCTAGGGCTTGGAGAAGAAGTGATTTTTGTGTGATTTCTTCCCCTTCATTGCTTCTAAATGATCAAGCATCTTGGGTGAAGGAGATTCAAAAAGATTTTAAGGTAGGAACCAAACCCTAGATTTCTCTAAATGAAGTTTGAGTTAGAAAAACCCTAATCCAAATGCATGGATTTTGCCTAGTTGGTTTAGGATGATATTAAAATGCCTTTGGGAGAGTTGTCCATGATTTGTTTTGGGTTTTTGAGTGATTTTTGGAGAAAATCGCAAAATGAGCAAGGAGGAAAAACTGGGCAAAAATCGAGCCTTCGCCGCAGCGAAGGCTACCTCGCCGTGGTGAGGCCGAGGGCCAAAAAGGCCACCCCTCGGGTTCGCGGCGAAGACATTGTTCACAGAGGCAAAATTTTTTGGATTTTGTTCCGAAAGCCTCATATTCGTACACTGATTGTTTAGGAACCCTAATAAATGATTAATGGGGGTTCAAATAAGAATGAAACTAAGTGAAAAACGTACCATACCTTTCGCTTCACCTCGGCGATATTCGTTAAGTGTGATTAGCGCTAGTTCACTAAATATGATGTGTGATTTGCTAGAGACCGGTGAGGATCACCTAACCTAGGACTGAGATTGAAGACAAGGCAAATAGAAAGAGATATATTGGTTTGTTCTATCTTCTCCTATTCTCGTTTCAATATTTGAAAATGTTTGTTCTAAACGTATAAGACAAGCATATTTATTTGATTTAATTGATTGTGAAATGTTTGCATATCAAAATTGTATGATTATTGAAAATGAACTGTTAATACAAATGTACATATTGTACTGTATCTTGATATAAAGGATTTGAACGCCCTTAATAGAATGTTAACCGTTTAATTTGCATTAAGGATAGATTGATATACCAATAGGAGTCAAATTAGCAGTACTGCAAATAATTGTATTGATGTGTCACTCCGATCCGTAGTCCAGCGGGACAATATCGGTAGTGTTCAAGAATTGATTTTTAATAACTAGTCAGCAACCCAGTTGTAACCGGTACTGCGGTTATAAACAAATGTTTTTATATCGTCTCGCAGCCCTGGGACCGTGCTAGTAATTCCACATCCTCGAATACCGAAAAACATAGGTTAAATTCAAGTATGGGCGTAACCGAATTGATTTTGAGATTACTGACATATTGATATTGAAAAACATGATTGCAAATTAAATGAAAAAGCATCGTGGAAATGTATGAATTGGTTATAAATGACTATAACATACGAACAGAGTATTCGGGATGATCAACTTAACTCCGTAAATGATTGTATATGGAAATAAGTATAATGTATAAGGTATTGACATTAATCATCTAAAAGATTTGAAAGTTTTGTTTAGCAAAATTGCATGCTTTGACTTAAAAATGAAATAAAGATAATGAAATTATATAGAACTATTAAGCATAGAAAATGCTTAACGCATTGTTTTCATCAGTACGCGCATAAACGAGCACTGATAGTGATTGAAAGCGCACTACGAGGAGCTCAGAGTCATAATGAAAGAATTGCGGAGTATGCTCCGACATATGCATTCACTCTATTTCTTTTGAACATTGATATTTTGTAAAAACAATTTGAACTCTAAACATCCATTTTGTAAATCATTTTGATAAGGCTTGGAACGCCTTCATTGTAAATGTATTTTGTTAAATGTTATGAGCTTATTGAATTTGTAAATGCTACGGGCCGCTCTAAAATAAAACCGCTCAAGAAAGATTTGAGAACGAAAACGCTTATGAATGAAATGTATTTGATAATGGCTTCGACGTGCGCCCCGAGTTTCAAGCTCGGATTCACCAACTTGGCCGACCGGGCTTCGGGGGCTCACACCCTAGTTCTCTTTAACTGGATTAAAGGGTTGAAGGAACCAACAAACTCTCTTGCCAATGTGATCCAAGAATGTAAGGAATGGCATAAAAGAGGCTGGATGGTTAATGTCATACATGTTCTAAGGAGGGTACTCGTGGCTAACAAACTAACGAAGCTTGCTCTTAAAAGTCTCATAGTAGGAATAATATCACAAGATGGCTTCAATTCGTCTGGAGGTTGATAGGACTGATTTTTCAAGATTTGATGGGCAATAGAACGTCGAGAAGGGCTGAATTCAGGCTGCTGTGTTTTCTTCTGAGTAGCCCTCCAACTGATTAAAAAAAAAGTGTGATTAATAACTTATTGGTTTTGCCACCAAAACTGTCCACTAGTATATTTTTAGGAGGAAATATTTTTAATGAATTTTTATTTTTAATATTGAGAAAATTGCTTGCAGTAATCTCTTCATCAAAATCCATCGAGCTTCAACCAAATATCATATTTACACCTCGAACTTGTGGGGCTGGGGCTAGGTGAGTTAGAGGAGAGAAGAAATAGGTTTATGAGGATGATCCAATCAAGAGAGAGAGGGGATGGAAGAGAGAGAAGAGCGAATATTGGGTCTCATAGTGCCAGCGAGCTTAACAAGAATCAACGACCTGGATTTACGTAAACCATCCATCGGGACCTAACAATGTCGACATAATAGAAGGTAATCGAGCTACGAGGGTAAACGCTATGACCTTTAGACGGTAAAATTGAGGTGTAAATGTGATATTTGCTAAAACATGCACCATCGTCAATGTTCATTGAGATAGTTCACTAACGAATATGATTCCACACATTGTACACAAGATGAAGACCATAACTCTATGAGAGCTAGTCTAGGTATTGTGGAAACAATAAAAACCATATGTATAAGATAACGAAAAAGATGAAATACCATCAATAAGGATTCGCTTAAGTTAGTTTTGAGTCTATGAGTATAGGAACTCAATTCAATTATTCATTGAATGAAGCTTAATCTTCTTCCTTATACAATAAGTTATGGTCAGCCTTTTCCATTAGTGAAGAATAATTAATGATTATCTACTGCATTAAATAATATTCCATATTCCATTAAAGATGCAATATGATTTCAAACAAGTATATATGGTCAACTCTCAGTTCCTAATCTATGGAAATGCTATAGTAAGTCAAGACATTTACGTATAAGACGCTTCAACTTTACACTAATATTATCAGAACAATATGTCTTTGTATGAATATTGTCTTAAACATGATGAAATTCCTTCATCAAATATTACGAAGGAGCCACATCGATTTTCATTTTATTTTTAAAAGACTATTGTACTATAATCTCAATATAAATTATATGAATATTGTATTTAACAAATGTGTATTTGCTTATTTATTTCATTTTTACACTTTTTCAAAAGTATTTATATGAATTTCAAAGTATTTTTATTACTTTTCGCTTTATTGATATTTTTCCAAAAATATCCATCAATATTTTGGATAAATTTGTAAAATTTAAGTAATCGATATATTCACGTTACTGGACATTTTGATCCTTTCGTAGCTCTTATAACCATCTTCTACTCATCTAGAAAGAAGGCTTGAATGTTAGGATTTTAAAACATATGAAACGATTAGAGATTGTTTGGAAATTTTGAAATTTTTGATCCGATAAAAATATCTAGTTTGTTCGATTAGAAATTCATTTAAATGATTTAAACATAATGTTTTACACTTTAAACCTCAACTTTATTTTTTCAATAAAAGGATAATTAAACGTTTAAAGCACGATTGACTAATATTTGCCCATTCAATACCTAAGAAACACTTATTCTCCTCTAGTGATCTTATTTCCTTATTAAAAAGGCATTCAATTTAAGAAAATATTTCCAAAATAAAAACATAATTTCATGGTTGAAAATCATATATACGAATATATGCGAGTTTTGGATTAAAATAATATATATATATTTTTTAAATTACATAAATAATATATTTTTGAAACTATTGCCCAAGACCATGTAGGCGAGAGCTTAGCAAAGGCCGTTGTCCCGAACAGCGACTTTTCAAAAGTTTTAAGATAAAGTCGCTATCTTGGACAGCGGCTTTATCATTAATCAAAATATATGTTTGTTATGTAAAAGATATGGATTTGAATTAATTGTTAAAGATTCCTTTTAAAATTGTAATGTTTTATATTTCCATAAATTTCGTATAACAACCCATAAAACTAGCTCCTCATCTAATCCTATAGGGCTAACATCTCGACTAATCTTTACAGGTGATGAATTTGGTAAACCTCTAATATATTATTGATGAGTAAACCTCAAAAGTCTTAAATCAATTGCTTACCCCTAATTTTGTATAAAAAAATTATCATTTTCTATTTTCACAAAAAAAAAAACCGATAAATAAACTTAGATGATATCTAAGTTGAATAATGTGTTAGAAGTCAAAACTAATCTCAAAAGCGGAACTTGTCTCGCTTCTAATATGCCATTATATTTTTCAAAGTTTTTCATCATGCATTTTTAAAAATGCTTTTAAAAATATAAATATTCACTGTAGTATCAAAAAAATAATTGATTCTTTTACAAGCTAGCACTTTGGAAGAAAATATTTTTATTAAAAAAATTTGAGTAAAAATGCTATTAAACACATTTTTAGCATATGACAAAGAACTATTTAATTCAATTATTTAAAAAATGAAATTCAATTTCAGAATTTCATAATGGTTGGCCAAATATATACCGAGATTGAAAAAGTAGGTTGTTTTGATATTTAGAAAGAAAATTAATTAAATATATCTTGGCTATTAATTTTAAATAAGATATTATTATAGTTTCTTTTTAAAATATTTTTATTTAATTTTAATAAAAATATGATATATGATTTTATTAGACTATTAATATCCAAATTTAATAATATCAATGAGAATATTAGTCTATCCTTTTTTGCCGTATCTCATCAAAATCCTTATTTGAGTCCAAATCTGTCCAGTTGATATGCATAAATATTAGATAGTGTGGTTTCTATAAGGATTCTAAGGCCTTGACCATGAAAGGTTCTCCATGATATGGTGAATGTTGAATAATGCTTACCACGATAAGAATTAAATTATTTATTTTTTTAATACTATATTTATATTAAATATTAAATATTAAATTGTTTGGTTTTTTGATGTTTAAAATCAACATCCTAAATATATTAAGAAAAATAATTTAATTTAAGTCAAGTAATTGTTTATGTAATGATAATATAAATTTAGTATTATGATAAATTACAAAAAAAAATTAAAATGATAAAATTATTATGATACATTATTTGTTATCATTCTTACAAAAATAATCATTATATTTATTTATTTTATATAACTAAAATAGAATATATAAATCAATAATTTAAAAAATAATAGATTGATGAATTTTTTTTAAAAATATTTGTTTGGATTTTTAAAAGATTTAAAGATTTTGTGTAGGATTATAAATATAGCTTAATATTTTGACTTTTTCGGCCTCATGAAAATTTTAATTATTAAAAAGTAAGTTAATGGGGAAGAAAAAAAGCAAATTGCTTTTAGAATAAAAAAATCAAAATAAAATAAAATGCCTCTTTAATCTAGAGATTAAGAAAATAAATGCTCTTTAGTATCGATAAAGTCGTTGTCCAAGACAACGGCTTTATCTTTACAAAATTTGCAAAACCGTTTGTTTAGACAGAAGGTTTTGCTGTGTCGCTTACGCGGCCTAAACGACTAGATTGACAATATTTCAAAATATATTCTTCTATAATTTAAAAATATATATTTCAATCCAAAACTCTAGCTATATATACTTAGACGAATTTGACTAACACACATGCATGAAATTAAACTAAACCAAAGAAAAGAAACCTTGATTTTGCTATCATTTCTGATTTGAAAAACATCATACTCTAAACAAAAAGAAAAAAAAACCCTTAAACCAACTGATATAGAGATATAAACACAAATATACCTACATTTCAACCCCTCAACCTCTCCCCCTATTTTTTTTTTCCATTCATATTGGAAATAAAAAAAATATCCCCAACCCATCATTAGTCTTCATCTTCTTCATTTTATGCCATGAAGGTATCAATCCATGCCTTTCCTATGTTCTTTTAGAGCATGAGAAAGCTAAAGTTTTCCAAATGATTTATCATATTTTTCCTTATCTAATGTGATTGTCCAATTTTTTTTTAATATCTTTATTGCTTTTTTTTTTGCCTCATTCATTATGGAATATAGCGTTTGTAATATGAATGTGATCCTTCCTTATGTCTCATTCAACTCTTAACTATTGAGTCATGCCTATTAACCTTATTTGCTTAGTAAAAAAGGCATTCGATTTAAGAAAATATTTAAAGTAGAAACATATTTTCATGGTTGAAAATCATATTTACGTATAAACGCTACCTAGACTAATTTGACAAATACAGCAATAAAATTAAATCAAACTGAAGAAATCTCGATTTTGTTATCCTTTCTGATTTGAACAACATCATACTCTAAAACAAAAAAGAAAAAACCTTAATCCAACTCGATATAGATATAAAACACAAACATACCTATATTTCAACCCCTCAACCCTCTTCCCCCTATTTTTTTTTTTCCATTCATATTGGAGATAAAAAAAAATATCCCCAAGCCATCAATACCATTCCCATCATTAGTCTTCATCTTCTTCATCTTCTTCATTGTATGGTCGTGAAGGTATGAATCCATGCCTGTTCTTTTTCTCTTTTCAGAGTATGATAGTGCTCATATTTTCAGTCATATCTATAGAAGAAAACACATCTTCTCCATTAGTACTTTCTCTTTCCTCTACCTCTTCAATGTTCTGATGGCCCCTCAAATCCCATCTTCCAACTCCTCCTCACAACATGCCAACCCTATCTCTCGTAGCTTCCACCATTTGCCTTCCAACGTTCTCGGCCACTCCCATTTCTTTGTCGAAAAACTTCCATGGTCTCCGCCTCCTTCGCAATTGTGTTCACTCCATTCGATGCTTTCTCAAGCAATACTTGTTGCCCGTGTGAGGTAGTTTGTAGGGAACTTCCCTGTTAGTATCTCTAAGATTAGCATACCAAGGCCCGCCACGTCGGTCTTTCTTCGGCCGTCCACGCGCTTCGCGAACTCCGGCAGATCTTCCTCAGAGGCCGGGCCATGAGCTTCCCGGGCGTGCTCGGATTGATGACGGGGAGGAGGGCGAGTCTCTAAAATAGGATTGCATATTCATCTAGGAGGATATTGAGGATTTCAAGTGTCCATGGGGAACAATTATGCTTCGGGAGTTCACAGAGGTAAGATAAGCCCTCGCTACCCTTTGATGATTTTCAAGCGTGTTGGCCAGTCAAGACCAGGTTGATCTATGGAGTGATTGCCTAACAATGTAAGGAAATCAATGTTAGATGAGTAGCCAATTTGAATTAGCCTTTTTAGAAGTTAAAAAACTCTTTTTGAGATTTTTAAATGAAGGGGTTTGGGGACAATTTAGGTTATGTTTGGTTCCTCAAAAATTTAAGGGAAAGTTAAAATAGGGAGGAAAAGTAGAAGGAAAGAAAAGTAAAGTGGTAAGAATCTATAAATTATTCTTATTTGTGCCTTTAAACTCATATTTATTTTTACCCGTGAATGTGAAGATTAAGGGGCTTGCTTTAGTTCATGTTTCTTAAACTATTTTTGTTTCAAAAACAAGAAGAATACTGAGAACACGTTTGGTTCTCTTTTTTTTAAAAAAAAAAAACACTGAAAACACTAAATTTAGATAACACGATTTAAATTCAAAGAACACCAAAATGATGTTATCTCTATCTTTTCAAAAATTATTCTTAAGAATAGTTTTAAAAAACAGAAACCCAACACCCCCTAAATGATTTGAAAATGTACAAATGTCTAATTAATGCTAATTAGATTTTATTTCCCTTAAAAATTTGCATAGAACAGCCAAACAAAAAAAAAATTTTATTAGTCTAACATTTGCTTCTTTTCTTTTGATACTTTTTGAACCAATCATTACTCAAAAGTAAAAGTACAAGGCTGGAACTAAACTAAATGGGCGGTCAACATCAAGATTACTTGTTTGAGTCTCGTAACTTTTCAAATAAGATAAAAGTAAAGGAGCTAACCTGAACTCCTAACCCTAACCCGGATGGGTGTCTAATGTCACATGACTTAATAAATAGGGGTTTGAGCTCTAATTTCATAAGATAAGTGCCAAGAGCTTAACCCTTAACCTTAATCCTAACCTTGGATCATGATTGCAGCATTGATTTAACTTTGTGATTCACATTTCAGTGGGGCAAGATTAAGTAAGGTAAATTTTACAAATTTTACAAACTTTGATTTCAACTCATTAATGGTTTAATACTTAAACATTTAAGTGGGGGCAAAGTGTAGAATTTGAGTTCAAATCCCTCGGATTTAATGAGGAATTTCTTTAAACTAAAAAATTCAATGGGGCAAGTGTTCCCACTGGGCACAAGCGAGGTCGGTCCCCTCTTATCATATCTATTTAGTAGAAAATTTCAAGCAACGATAAAAAAATGCAGCAATATGAATTAGAAGTTGAGCTACTTATGGAGATGACTAGCCAAGCTACCATTCTCAACATAAGCAAAAACCAAGAGCTTCTCTTCTTTTCTATAGTAATAACCCACAAGGGGAAGCAAATTTGGATGTGATAACCTCCCAAGCCTTCTCATATGCTCCTGAAAATCCTCCCTCCCTACATTGTTCATCTGCTTATACCTCTTTGCCACCATAGCTTCTCCACTAAGAAGCACAGCCTTATATGAAGATCCAAAAGTGCCACTTCCCAACACTTCTGCTGAGGCTCTAAGCAAATCATGCAGATCAAACTTATCCCTATCTTCCCTCACGAAGGTTAGCTTCCCATGTTCAGCCCTCTTCGAGGTCCCGCTCGCCTCCGACGTTCCCCTTTCGACCTGGGAAGTTTGGACTGCTTGTGACTGACTGTTCACTGATATCTCCCCAGCTGGATCGTCCGGGCTGTTCCAGTGGAGGAAGAGCATAAGCAAGCAACTAGTCACTAGGATCAGCAATATGGCTAGTGCAATTAAGGCCAGGATGACTGTTGATGACTTCTGGGAGCTGCCACACGATTCAAGAGGCTTCCCGCAAAGGTTTTTGTTGTCGGAAAACGCACTGGCGCTGATCTTGCTCAGGCTAGCCGGAATAGGACCTTCCAACATGTTGTGTGAGACATTCACATGTGTCAAATGCTTTTGTTGGAAGTCCGGGATTCCTCCTTCAAACTTGTTACCTTCGATCTTTAGGGCTAAAAGCCGGGGCAATGTCGCGAGGGACGACGGGATTGCTCCGGTGAACATGTTGTTTGCCAAGTGAACTTTCTTTAGGTATTTGATACCAAGAAAAGCATCGTCCGGGATGTCGCCGGAGAAACGGTTATTAGAGAGAAAAATCGACTTCAACCCTACTATTCTTTTGATTTCAGGCATGGGCCCTTCAAAACTATTGTTCATTAGACTTAGAATCCTCAAAAACTTTAAAGATGATAAAGTCTCCAAATCTATAAGACCATATAGCCCTAACCCTTCAAGGCGCAGACCCCAAACCATGCCATTCCAGCAGCGGACACCCTTCCAATTCTCGGTCCGGTCATCGGAGCATACCCTTCTGGAGGAGGTGTTCCACTGGTCTAGGGCAAAGGGGTTGCCTAGTGCTCCCCGGAACCTCAAGAGAATCTCCGATTCGGAGTATTCTGCGGCGGCCTGGGAAATAGTGATGGATGCAAGGATTAGTACAATTGCAAATGGCAATGGGGTTGGCGCGCGCACAAGATGAGCTGCGTGCGCGCCCATTAGAGAAGGGAGCAACCCACAAAGATTTCCAAGATGATGAAGGGTTATTGCAGGGAAATGAAGAAGAAATTAAGCTTACTTAATTGATCAAAGGTAGATGGTACTAGGGGTGGTTGTTTTTTTCATAGGGCTCTTCCTATTTGGGAGAGGGGAAAGAGAGGATGAAGCAGAGAATGATGGGAAGAATGGCAAAGAATAGAACTTTGTAACCATTCATTTACAAAGAAAAGAAAATCATGAATAAAGGGAGGGAAGGTTGAGGCTGGTGAGATTGACCAAGTCTTCTTAATTTCAATGCATCCTTTTTTAAGTATCCATTTTATATGTATTTTAGATAATGAGTTGGTGAGGGAGAGACTTCCAAGGCTTGCCTTTAATTATGTTGATGTTTGTTGTGTTGGTTGCTAGGGTTGTTTATTAATCTTTTATTGCCTTAAAACCCTACATGTATCCTCTTTGTGCTTAATCTATATATGTTTATTGATTAACGTAGCTAGTCCAAGTAATTAAGCCTAATTTAGTACTTAGGTTGCTTTTTCTTAAAAAAAAATTGTCATCTATTTACTTTGCTATAGCACATAAAAGATTAGATGCTCTTCACAAATATGCCTGACCTGGACTTGAATCCAAAGGATTTTGGATTTTACTAGTAGCATCATTACATATAATTTACGATCATCTCTACACATCAGAGTATATGATTAGTTATAGTTATATAAATCTCTTGTGAAATCGTTTGAGTTATGATTATGTCGTTCAAGTGGGAGAATATTGAATTAATTTCATTATTCTATGGACTTAGGGGCGTTTATGGAATGGTTTAGCATGTTGTATATGGACCATTTATGGGATGATTTAGTTCTAAATAAATTGTGCTCATTGTTCTATCTTTCTCTCTAACTTTGATCAATCCATTGAATCAAAGTCCATTTACTCACTTAATCCTTGAACTCATAGAAAAGGGAAAAACCTTAGAGTCTCTCATGATGGAACTGTAAGGATTTAAAGAGAGGGTAGAAATGAAAGAAATCCTACTTCACCCTAATGTTCTCTTCTCTTTGACCTTGTGCTTTGTAGATTATTGTTGAAGAATAGAGGCCAACAATATGGGAGGTGAGTTGTTTATCTACTTTACTTGATATGCTTCATTGTCCAATAAAAATCTTAGTTTTGTTATACATTTATTGGGTTGATCTTGGATTGTTAATAAATTGTTTTTGCCTCAACTTGTTTCTCCATAGTTTTTTCAAACAAAAGAAACTATTTGATAAGAAGAAACCGCAAAGGAGTTCTAAGCCTTCGGTAGAAAAGTTAATCCAAACAAAAAAATACTAATTAATCTTAAAATAGTGATCAGATACTTACTATCAATCCCAATTGAGACAACTTTGATTAATAGTTTAAATTTAATAAAATGATATGAGAAATTACTTGAGAATTATCATATATTTGATAGTTTATCATAAGAAAGAAACACAAATTTAATATTTTCTCATATATACTAGAAAAACACACATAACACTACCTCCTAGTACTTCGCTAAGAATGGTTAACCATTCTTATAGAGTTATAGATTGTAGTTTCATTTATATATATATATATATATATATATATATATATATATATATATATATATATATATATATATATATATATATATATATATATTTATTATAATTTCTAATGTATGCTTTAAAGCTATATGATCTCTCGTCTTCAAAGGCATAATCTTTAGATGGATTGTGCCATTACAAATGTATCAAAATTGATCTTTACCCTAATGCAATGTTAGTTTTATTTGACCATATACGCGTTTATTCCGTTTGGTTCTATACTTCCACGCAGACATAACGAGGACGTTATGTCCATATGGGAAGTGTTTGTCACATCACACATCAAATATAAGAGAAAGTCCATAACACCAGCAGGCATGCCGCACTTTAACCCATCAGACGCGGTTTTGGCGTTGCAGATCAGCCGCCCAAAGCGAAAATATCCGCATTGCTGGCCTGGGTCGCTACAAAATGGCACCAGCGCCAGAAGCGCTAAAGCCCATGCAACCCACAAGTCTCAGGATTAAACTTGACTCTAATACCATTTGTAACAGCTCGAGCCAACTATGTAGATATTGTCTGCTTTGAGTTAAAGGAGCTCTCATGGCTTTTTGAAACACATGACAAGCTTGCGAAATTATACTTATATAAATCATTAACTTTCTCTCATATCCGATGCGGATGTACCAGCGAATAAAATATCGGCTAAAAATATTGACGATATCGTTATCTGCGGAGATATTAGCCGCCTTTGAAAGAAAATATCGTCTATTTATCGCTGACATTCAACTATATACTCCGATTTTGCCAATATTTTGCTTCCTTATAAATTTGTCACATCTTCCAATCGATGGATTTCTAACCCGCCAAAATCATGAATTTTAGGCCCTACGTCCACCGTGCAAGCCGCAATTATTATATTAAAGGCAAACGTTTTTATATTCTTTTTACTATTTATAAATATTTTTTAATATTCCTTTACTATTTATAAATATTTTTACATTATTTTTACGTTTTAACATTATCACTTCATTTTTTTTTCATAAAATCCTTTCACCTATTCAAAAATTAAAATTTTAAAATCAATGTCGTACAATATTTTTAAATAAAATTAATTTGATGTATGAAAATAAATAAAATAATATCTCATTATCTACATAAAGGAACAAAATATCATAAATATTATCGGTAGTTTTTATTTATATTATCTTGTATTAAAGATGAATATTAATCATATATTTAATTTTTTTTCAATAATCTTCATATTTTCAAAAATTAAAATTAAAATTCAATTTGATAATATAAAATATTAAGATAATTTTTAATATAATTAATATCAATATAAAATATCTTCACATCACAACTATCAAACTTTAGAAATCAACAATTATATAAATTATTTTTTATAAATAATAAAAATATTTTATTTATTATATCTTAAATGTGATTAAATATGTTTTAACAAAAATAATTGAAGTAAAAAAAAAATTATTTGTTAATAAATAAACATAAATATAGTTAAGAAATTTCAAATGTTTTTTAAAATTTAATTGCTATTATCATATCATCATTTATTTGGTATATCTCATTTAATATTATAACATCCAATAATTAATTTTAACCTTGATTAAGATATGAATCATTTCTCATTCAATTTATGAATAATATTAAATTATATATTTCATTTAGTAATTATAAATTAATTTAGTAATATTAAAAAACTCTAATATATGTATTTTACTTATTTTTTGTCATTTTAAAAATTATTTTTGAGTATTTTCATACATTTTATATAATTTTCTCTTTTTCGATATTTTTGTAAAAATATCCACCGATATTTACGATATTTCCGATATATCCATATTTACCAATATTTTGATCCTTGTGACAAACACCCCATGCAGACATAACCTCGTTGTGTCACATGGGATTGTGAGGTCGAACGAGCAAACACCACCTACGGAGCCAAACGAAACGGGGCTCTCAAACCGAGATAAGGGAGAGGTTCTAATACCATTTGTAACAACCTCTAATAATAATAATAATAATAATTGTGGGTACCTGCGCCTAAAGCCGCCTACTATCTCACTGTGCCTAAACACCTTTATTCGCAGTCGCCCAAGCATCACCTCTTCCAGCCACATGGATGCAACACCTGGACTTACTCTGTCCTAGCCTAGAGCCATCTCTAAGAAAACGGCTAGCTAATGATTACCCTACTCGATCTCGCTTAAAGACGCCCCCATACGTAACCGGCTGGGAGGTGGTCAAATATTTCTAGCACAAGTTGCCCAATCCTGGCTGGCCAAAAAAGGAAGAACATGTCATGGCGAGCAAAGAACACCCTCTTTCCCTTTTCATTTCTAAGGAAATCGCCTACTTTCCATGGAAATCTGATCATCTTCCTCCTCCATAAAGGAAGGAGGAATCACAACAAGAAATGTACGACATTCATTACTAAAAAAGACTGACTCTTTCACTCTCCAGATTCCCTAATCTGACTTAGGCATCAGAGAGGCGACGAGCGCACCACCACCGTTTTCTTGTTTATTTTGCAGGTGTATGTTGGCAGGTTAATGCTCCGACGATCCAGTGACTTAGAAAATTCAAGAGACTACAATTGGCGCCGTCTATGGGAACGACAAAGCAAGAAAGCTCATCGACAATTTGCAAGGGCTTGGCTACATCCGCTTTCAAGTGATCTCCCATCCCCTGAAGCTTTGGTAGTTCCCGATCACTCCACCGGACCGTCGAGTTTTGTCACCATGACCAGCAACCCAGTGAATCAATCCGAAGATCGGCTTTCTTCGCTAAATGGGCCGTGAGATGGAAGCAAAGAAGAACAGCCGCATAAATGGCCAAATGACAGGATCACGCTAACCACCTGCAAGGAGAACGACCTCCTGCGCACCCGTTTAGAAGCAGACCTGGGCGAAAACACACGGGGGCACACCCATCCTCCACCTCCGGTTCAGCCAAGTGAGGGCAAAGAGCCCATCCTGCCATGCGATAGTGATCCGTCGGTGGACGACGAATTATCCTCTGGTAGCTCTCCGCTACCTCACCTTTCGCCACCTTAGAATAACTCGGAGGTTGAATCCAGAAAGAGGCCCCGTGCCGCTCCAACTCGACCACTGGCATGCGCGCTAAACACGGAAGAGAGTCGCAGAGACAGACATCATTCGAGCTAGTCCTTGAAATTGCCATGCTCGCACAAGATGGGGTATGGTCTCCACCGCTTCCTGCTCAGTATCCTACTTTCGAGAGATTTCACCCACTCCCGCGCCTAGTTTCCTTTACTTACATTCATACTGAGACATGTAGTCGTCAGCCCCTCACTCAGTCAAGACATCTTGAGTTATGAGCCTCCCGCGATTTTGTCATACCACCGTCATTATGTATGATGGCCCTCTGACCATGTACGACCACATAGTCGCACTTCCAACCAAGCGATGATTCTCGAGAGCTGGAATGATTGTCTTCCAGGCAAAGTGTTCCCCACGCCTTGAAGGGACCTACCTTGGCCTAGTTCCACAAACTCCTGAGGGGATCCATCAACTTATTCAGTGAGTTGTGGTCTACATTCATTTCCCAGTACTTATGTTCAGTCCGACAAAAGGGAAACATCAGTTCACTACAAACCACTCTGCGGAGGGAGAATCATCCGGGATTTCACCATAAGACGGGATGTCGGGTCCAACAAATCGATGCATACAGCATGGATGCGGTCTTCCAGAAATTTCAAATAAGCTTTGGGCCGACTACCCCTTTCTTCCAATCGTTATCTTTGGATCCACCTACGACGATGGAAGAATTGTACAGACGGGCGGACAAATACTCTACACTGGAAGACAATATCCGGGCAACCTCCCAGACAATAATGATTACCGCCCAAAATAGCAAGTCGGCCACAAAGGGCAGCTTAAGCGGAAAGGGAGCCAGAATAAGAACCAAAAGCTTTCCCGGAAGCAGTTAGAGAGAAAGAGGGAACATCCCCAGTTTACCCCTCTGAACATTTCCTATGATAGACTCCTCCCTCTCATCCGGGATCACCCTGACTTTAAATGGCCTACACCAATTCAGTCAGATCCCAAGCAACGCAATCAACCTCTGAGGTGCAATTACCACAGGGACCACGGATATGAAACTCACCGATGTCGAACCCTAAAGTTCCTAGTGGAGAATCAGCCGCTTCACCTCGTGAAGATATATTCGAGCCTAATCTGTGAGGAGAAACCTCTCCAAATAGCTTGAAAGTGAATGGCGGCTAACTTAGAGCCCCCGTCCGAACCACCCACCATCAATTATATATTGGGCGGCCTAGCTCTACGACTCAGATCAATCCAAGTGTCGAGGAGAAAGCCGCGAAGAGCGCCACGCTCAACCTCGGTATCACAACATCAAGACTTCGACAATCTACAGCAACATGCGGTTGATGGCCCTATATCCTTTCCTCCCATTAACCCATCCAGGGTCATCACTCCACACCACGATGCACTTGTGCTTACTTTCTGCATTAACAATTTTGATGTGCACAAAGTGCTTCATTAATTTCGGGCAGCCGCGCTAACCCAAGCATACCTTCGCCTTCGTAGATGAAAGTTCCACGGACAAGCCTGGGCCTGGGTCAGTATAATTTGTCGATTTAATGTGGCAACCACGCCAACCATGGGTGATATTACTTCCGCCAAGGCAGGCTTCGTTATTCGAAGAAATCTTATTTTCGCTTGTCGAAGACTCAGCGCATAATGCCATCAAGCAGTCGTCTCTGTCAGACGCTTATGAAAGCAAAGACTCCTCGACCTACCAATAAACAAATACTTATCTAACTAATGTTGACAGATTAACTCCCGAAACAACAGCACCGGGCCAGTTGTTATCACCGCCGATACAAGAGTGAAAGGTGAAAGCTCCAACAACTGCCTCCAAGACCCACTTCCGCAATAGCAATCGAGCCACGCCTGTGCAGTTCGGGAGGATAGGAACAATTGGCTATGGATCCCTCCGAATCAATACCCTCGGGCGGGTCGAATAAACACACTTATGTTAGCTCTTCCGTCCGAGAGAGAGAACGACATGCGTGCTCTTGCTTTGTAACATCGATGTATTCACCTGGACCCACTCGGACATGACTGGCATTAGCCCCGCACATGCTTCTCATAAGTTGAATGTCGCCCGTCGCGTGCCTGGCCGACAAAGAGTAAGGCGTTTGACTCGACCGCCATCAAAGCATTCCAAAGTCGCAGATAACTCAAGGCGGGTTCATCGTGAGAAATCAAGCACCCAGAATGGCTGGCCAATGTGGTGGTGGTACCAAAGAAATGTGGTAAATGGAGAGTATGCGTAGACTATATCAATCTCAACGACACGTGCCCTAAAGACAACTTCCCTTTACCCCACATGGACTCTTCTGTTATAATGTAATGTCGTTTGGATTAAAAAACGTCGGGGCAACTTATCAGAGACTTCAGACTAGTGACCAAGATGTTTAGACCACTGCTGGGTAAAACCATGGAGGGCAAGACAATGATATGTTGGTGTGTCCAAGAAGCGCCCGACCACGCTACACATCCGCAAGAAGCCGAACTCCTCGCGTAACATACGATATGAAACTCAATACCTCGGAAAGTGCATCAGGTCGCGGCGGGCCTGGCTCCTAGGTTTCATGGTGACCTGTGAGGGGAATAGAAGCCAACCCCGCTTCATCTAAGGCTATCCGTAGAATCACCCCACCCAGTGGCACAAAGAACCGACGTTTGGCCATCACTCGAAAGTGCGCTCATCTCGCTCACAGACCGCCTAAAGCCACTTTGCCACCCTGGCGGCCAACTGCTTCATGGAATGAGGAGTGCCATCGCCTTTATGGCAATCAAACAATATTTAGCGTAACCCCCGCTCCTTGCTGGGGCCTGGCCAAAGAAGACACTCTTCAGATATTTAGCAATCTCGTATGTCGAGTGAGTGCCGCCCGCTCAAAGAAAATGTATGGATGGAAGGCGAGGCCAGTGTTCTTCGTCGCAAGTCCTACCGACACGTAAACCGTATACGCCTCACCTTGAGCAGGCTGCTTTAGCTCTCTAGGTAGCAACCAAGAAACTTTGTCCTTACTTCCAAGCACACCCCATTGTGGTGCTAACTAACCTTCCCCTTCGAAGTACTATTCACAAGCTTGGCTTATCTGGGAGAATGGCTCGCTGGGTAGTCGAACTAAGCAAATATGGTATCCAATATAAGCCAAGGTTAGCTAAGAAGGGACAGGTTATGGCCGACTTTCTAGCAGAAATTCCCCAACCTAGAGAATGGCGTGGCTCGCCAGCCACAGAGCGCCCGCCAGCGCCGCTGTGTGCCCGCCACTCTTCGGCGGGGCCACACACAGCTTGAGCCTATCGCGGTGCCTATCAGCCTTCTATGTGCTGAAGGTCATGCTCGAGCCTACTAGCCTCGTCACTTCTATGTGCCACAATATTAACCGGGTTTATTCGGTGCCCTCAAGCCAAATTTCTATGTGTCGTAATACAACTCGGAGCCCCATCGGTATGCCTACTCACTTTCTATGTGTCGTGAATACAACCGAGCCCATCAGGAGGCCCTGCCAAATTTCTATGTGTCGCACATGTTCGAGCCTACTATTGTGTGCCCGCTTCAACCCACAGAGGCGCCAATACAACATCCCTTTTTCAAACCCCTCCTGGTCACAATACAATCCGTGTATTGTGACCCAATACCTCAGCCAGCCTAACCAGCCTCCTCAGTCACAATACAATAGGTGTATTGCGACACACTTATCCCCTAGCCAAAACTGCACTACTGTCACAATACAATTTGTTGTGTTGCAATACAGTTCCCAGCCAACTACACACCTAAGCTGCAATACACTTCCCCTATTGCAATACAATTTTCCAGCCAAACCAACCTTCCATCCCACTGTGTCACAATACAATTGTTGCCTTGAGATACAGTTTCCCCAGCCAACTAGCCTTCCTATTGCAATACAATTTGTTGCCTACAAGACTAGGTCACACACACTCTTATCGGGCAATAAATTTCAAATCGCCCCGCACTAATTTTTTTGTTTTTTCATATATATTTGTTTTTTTTCTATTACTTTCCAAATGCATCGGAAAATAAATCCAGCCACATATAGCCTATTTTATATATATATATATATATATATATATATATATATATATATATATATATATTTTAATTTTTCCTTCAAGCCATTAATCGTAAAACTTAAACACATATTTTCTCCACCTCATTTCATTTTTATTCTTTTCTCTAATAACCCAAATAAATTTATTAAAATTTATTTTATTTATTTTCTTGTTCCAGTTTTACACACTGTAAAACTCCAAAAAATTTCCAACACATCATGTGCTATTTACCTAAGCACCCAATTCACACAACACATAACAATTTATGTTATGCATATCCTTCACACAACAATTCATCAAATCACACAACCACACACCACACATCACACACATGCATGCGTAGCTCTAGTTTTGCCCTGCAGCCTCCTAGGTAATCTCATACCTAACTTACCTATTACCAAGCCATAATCCTAGTATTCAGTCGATTCGTAGAGCTATAATGCCGGTGATTTACGCACTACGGCCCAAGCCCAAGTCCCTCAATCTCTAGGTTTTCATATACGTATGCTCTACACTCTAAGCAGACCGTAGCCTCAAGCCCAAGTCCCCAAGCCCTAGGGTACTCAAAAAGGTACCCATGCTTGATACCGCTGTGAATTTCAGACGTGACTATACTCTATCGGCCACACCCACCTGAGCTTCACGTAATCGCGACTGATCTCTCGATACTGCTTCGTGACGCCTAATCCGGTATCTGTTTACTACCGGCCAATCCCACGGAATCACGCCTCGCATACGACACATACCCGAAAGTAAAAATGACCACTTGGGCCCCTGCATCAACACTCATCAAAATATACCCAACTATATTCCAATAGTTCAAGAGTTATACATTTCTCTTACTTCAAACATATATTAAAATCTACAATTTTAATACATGTTATACCAAAAACTTCAAAGCCACAACCCGAACAAACGATCCTAAATGAGCCGTCTCGAACGCTCCTATACCTAAAAAAAATATTCCTCATCAAGGATGAAATTTATCGCCCAAGAAATGCGAATCACCCAAATCTGTTACTCTTCACCTAAGCCGTGATACGCACGCTCTAATTTAAACACACACTAAGTAAATACGTGATCCTCTACTTTGAATGTCTACATGCCTGCTCCTATGTCTCGAGTCCTCATCGACTCTCACCCTGCCTAAGCCACGTGACGAGAAAATACCATTTTCAAACAAAACTTGTCGTTTCGAAAATAAACTAACAATGCTCCAGAAAATACGGGACTACTCCTCCGAGGCGAATGTGTTGAGAACTTCCCGAACAAATCATGGTCCTCATCCAAAATGATCTGTTGGACTGTCTCCCAACCCCATTCTCCGGAAAATCATCCTATGAAATTCTTTTCGCAACCATGTTCGTTTTTCATAAAATTCATATCATGCACTCACACCTAATTTCTAGGTTACTAAGGCATACTTAAAAACATTACGCTTTTCAATCATTTTCATACTAATATATCAAATGCATATATTCTCAATTTTTTTACAATTACACTACAGTAATTCAATAATATCAATCCATCACTCCAAATTAGCCTACTCCGAAAGCAAATCAAAATCTCATCCAATGGCTTCATACACACAATTATATTCCATATAATCGCGACATCACAAGCACCTCAAGCATTAACCTATTAATTTCCTTTGATCAACCAACCTCAAAGTAGCTCACTTTGAACTAATCAAAATTCCATTTCCAACGGGTTTATACACACAATTATATTCCATAATTGTGACATCCTCGTTAATACACGTAAGCCTACGATTAACTTATCCATTTCCACACAAATCAAGCCATTCATTTCATCAATTTCAAGACTCCAACACATGGAGTTTTTGGTCCATTTCAATAATAAACCCGGACTATTTTTACAGTCCCAAAACAGAGCATATGGACTGTCCGTGGGCAGCCCACTCATCCAACCTCGGTTCTTCTTTGCGGAACTAAATTCCACATCCATTTCCGGTCTCCTACTCACCAAAACACAATTTAATGCTTAATTTATACCACCAACTGCCCAAACAGTCCGTGGACTGTCACTAAATCGCCAAATGAGCTCCAAAATTTAAATAATTCTATCCCCAAGTTTTAGATCGACCAAACGGCTGCTCAGCGGCCTCAATCAACTCAAGCATCATAAACACACTTAAACAAAGGGTAAAACAAGTAGGATAAAACCTCCACCCCGCGGTTTCTGGTCAAAACCCCGAAATTGGTGCCCACGTGTAGTCTTCGATGTGTAGAACCACTTTGCTTCTTGGCCCGAAGCGATCCGATGGTCCGAACTCTCGGAATCCTAGAGAGAAGTTGCACACTCTCTCTCTAAAATAAACTCCATTTTTGAATTCTAAGCTCTCCAACCTCTATCGCCTGCTTTCAAACAAAAAAGAGATGTTAAGCTCTCATTTCGTCCCCTCTTGCCACTTGTCACTAGAATTGGCTGAGAGGATTTCTTATCTACTCAACCAACCAATTTGACTTTTCCACCCAATGCCATGTGTCATCGGGTCCCACTCAGCTCAAGTTGACTAACCCAGCCGACACGCGTACAATCGCGCGCGGCCACCTATAATCGTGCCAAGGCCCTACACGACGCCGCTTCAAAAACGCGGCAAATTTCGAATGGTTTTAATTCGACTAAATTCGACGCGGGTAGCTAGATTTCGCCGAGACGATTCCAACGGCGAAATCCGCTTTCACATCCGGTATCTAGAAAATTTCTGGATTTTTTTATCGAAATTACTATTTGTCTTCTTTTGAGAAATTGGATTTTCTGGTTTCACAATAAGGCATCGGGTTCCTTATTCTCCCCGATTACTTTCGGCGGAGAATCGGATTGGATGCCTAGCCCAACCTCAGTGACTGGAAGACTCTTTGCCCCGCCTACATGGCATGCGCATCGAGATCAGGTGAAGACCTGAGGGCGACGCAGGGGCATCGGGGGATTGATGAAGAGACTTTCGAGAGGTAATTAACTTTTAACGTGTCCGACATCACATGCGGGATCACGGGCTCACTTCCACAAATGTTGTGTGTGAAGGCACGGAAGCCCATGCCGTGATGAAGATCGTGAAGTCTGCGTCCAAGCCTTCTCCATAGCCTTTTTCTCTTTGAAACCTCTACGCGAGATGACTTCGTCTTTTTGCTGGCCAGAACTCACAGAAATTAAAGCTTCGTTAAATGCATGACGGTGGCCTGGAATCCTCAGCGCTAGTGCGAGCATCTTGAGCGACCAGGGCGTCTTTGGACCAGATTAACTCGGGAATCCCCTTACGCTGGCGTCCTGCAAGCGACAGACGTGTTGGACCTTTGGCTAACTTTCAGTTCACGCTTTGGCTTCCAATCGGGCCATTGACGCTTCATGGCGGCATCTCTCTCACTTCTCGACTGTTGCCCTTTTAACGGCTTGTGGCCTCACGCCTCCCGTAGTGAACTTGCCTCTGCCTCATCGAGAAGGCGCTTCGAGGGCATACAGTTTGGAAACGTGCGTAAGATTAGAGTCGTGGCCCTCTCTACATCTGACTAGGGGCCCGGAGCTCGTCTTTGGTAGACTATGTGGATAAGTGACAGCTTCAAATATATATATACTATATATATATATATATATATATCTGATTAGTTGACTTCGAAATAATATTGGAGCAATGCGTGACCGGTGGAACATACCGGCTCATCGTGAGCAGATTACGGAGTTCTTGAATTAAGCGTACTATATCTTGACCACGATTAGAGATCATCTTCTGAGATATAGCGGGGCCAAGGCGATGCTCGCGCTTATTCCTCCGGCCCCGCCTGACCCTGACATCGAGAAGTTATGCGGGATATAGCTGATGCATATGGTCAGCCGGGATGTCACCCTGGTTGAATGGGCACCAACGATTAATAATATCCTGAACACCTTCTGGCCCAAGAGTCAATATTTCCTCTATGGGGGGAGCCTGGCCCCGTGGAGGAATATATGTGTTCAAAATCAGTCGATCGAGAAGCAACAGCTGGCTACGACCGGCTCGGGTAGATTTTGAACTGTAGGTAAATGACGACCACTCACGGATGAGCATCCTTGAATTTCCCATGAGCCCGGGGAAATCGTCTGCTCTCGCTCCAAGTTGGCGATTAAATGCAATCACACCATGAAACCGCCGGGAGACCTCTCAGAATCCATCGAGGACGGTCTCAGAAGATGCTTATGGAAGCCAGTATCAGGTCAAAATTTGGTACAGTTATCGCCGTAATTATTTGGATTGAGGTTGAGTATGACGATCACCCCGGGGAAAGTATCGATCGCTTGCTTATAGCTAGCACCTCATTAGAGCTTAGGCGGCGAGTGTGAGCAATTCGGCCATCCCTTCCTAAGCGCAGCGGAGCAAGGCGATCTCTTTTCACCCCGAGGGGTGACACTCGGGATGGGCGTCCCTACTACCCTTCTTAAGTGCTTGGGGAGCAAGACTGTAATCCTCCCTAGCCGAGGAGGATTGTCGGGGTTGGACTCTTATCACTAGTTCTCGGCCAATCGCCTCGATCATAGGAATCTTAGGCCCGAGGGTGACTTCCGAGACTTAACTACCCCAGAGGTCGAGTGTAACGAAGTGCTCTCCTACACTATCTGGGAGAGGACCTTGAGAATGGCAAGGGACGGAGTAAGGGCGACGGATTATGAGTTTCAAATCGTGAAGATTCCTCGGCGGTTAAGAGGAAGTTCGTGGTCTTTGCTCATGTTCGCCCAAATCTCAGGCAACCTCAAATCTTCTCAAAAGCGGCCTTCTCACTTTAGTCCACAGTTTACCCCTCCAGGTTCTTCCTGAGAGAAACACATATGATAGATGCAGAACATATAGGTTGGGCGTATGAGAGTACGCTAACATACTATTCCTATCACTTTTACCACTCGGGAGCAGCGGGATAGTTTAGAACAAACAAAGATCGGAGACACGGGTCTCATACCCGAGGTCACATTGGGATCACGCCGCCGCCTCGGTCTTGGGCAAGTGGGGGATCGATAACGACTGGCTTAGAGGTGTGCGTGGAAATGGATAGCTGAGCCTCCGTGCGCCAACCGAAGTATAAGCAGGCGGACCTCCACGAGGAAGGGATCCGGTAGTCGCGAGAGGAATTCAATACCGGCATCCGGTCGAATCCGAATGACGTGGATGGAGAATACACGAGAAGGTGAGCGCTGGTAAAGTGCGAGGAGCGCTTTACTAGGGGCGACACGGAAAGCAAACGACCCCTACGAGCTACTCAGTGTGAAATACCTTGAGTATTGTTTTTCTTGGCCTAGGGTTGGTTATTACGATGTCGGCCGATTAGAAATAAATATCATTAGAGGATTTGACAATATGAACTCAATTCCTCCATGGACAAGGAGGAGATGATGCTGCTTGTAGAAGGCGTGCCTCGGCTAGGCCCTTTCTGCTTTTGCTTTGGCTGTGGGGATCTCTTACGAGCCTCTTGCCGCAAGCAAGCAATGACCAAAGGGAATAGGAAGAAATTGAATGACCATTATGGCCCCGAGTAAGTTGAGCGTCGTAGACCGCCGGACCAGGGGGAGAAACCCGCTGATTCTAGTGTGTCGGGACCAACACCCTCCTACATTTCGACGCGGGGAATCTGGCGTGCCGAGGTTATAAAAGCGACCTTCTGCAACAAAAAATGAGAGAACAGAATGCACGGAAAGGTTATCGCCAAATCATGCAACCACAGTAGCGGGCGACAACGAGAAGTTCTCAACGAAAATGAAGCGAAAGGTAGGCGTGTATTGAGATGGAGCGGGTGAAATCAAATTATGATTCCACCCCATGTATGGCGCCCTGCTTTCTGAGAGTCTTAAATGCGCTAGTTGACATCGCCCCTCAAACGATTTGACTCTGGCGGCGCTTGACATGCCCAAAGCACGGTAAGCGGCGTGGGCGGGCTCATCAGGCCCACAGGTGAGGCCTTCACCGACCCCGATGGCGGAGCACGGGTGCGTGACAGTTAAATCCACCCATAAATAGCGGTCGATGCGTCGAATCCATCGAACTACGGGGTTAGTCCACATTCTGTTGGGCGACGAGACATAAATATGAAGGACCCGGAAACGCCGAAAATCTAAATGCAATTTCATTAATTACGAAGGCGTTCATGAGAGTACACGGTAGTAAACTTTACGACCAAGTGATCATACTTCAATGATTACATAACCCATCTGAGCCAAACATTGAGCCTAAGAAAAAGGAATTAGTTGAAGAAGAGGCTAAGAAAGAAGATCCTAAAGAAGACAAAAATAAAATATCTAATATCCCCGGATTGATTTAGGGGGGTTCTTGCCATCTGATTCCATTCCGGTTCCATTCACCCAAGGACACAATAAGACGGAGGGCATATAAGGAGATAGGTGAGGCTGAAAATATTCTCGAATGCAAATTAGTGTGCCCGGCTCGGTCCTTGCGACGCCGACCTAATCCATGCCGAAAATCACGTCGAGCCCCCTTCATGAGCCTCTTCCATGAAGCAATCAGAAAAGTACAACACAGACAATGTCGGCGACGTCTAACCATATCTATCCGTTGAAAAACCAGTAACAGCCAGTGGCACAAAGGAGTCCACCACCCTGCAAGCCTTTTATAAAGACCTCGAGCTTCAAAGGAACCCCAAATAGCTACATTAAATGTGACACTGAAAATAGAAAATTTCCCGGTAGTGCGCACATTGGAACACACCGACGATGGAGTCCAACTTTGTTCCTACACACAACCCGGTCCCTGCGTTCTCTTTTTCGGTCGGGGAAAATTTGACCTCCCAGTAAGGAAGGGGAGCATTATGGAGTATCGGGCCCGAACCCGACTCTACTAGTCATGAGCTTTGCTGTGACTGCATGGTCGAGCTGACATCACCTTCCATCGGTCATGGGATCTGACACACAGACTTACTCTCTCCTAGTGGGAGCCATCTCTGAAGACGATTAGACTAATGATTCACCGAGTGATCTCTCGAGTTTAGAGCCCCATACGTAACCGTTTTGGAGGTGGTCAAACATTTCTTAAGGCACAAGTTGTGGCCAACTTAGCCATAAAAAAAGAAAGAACGGGTCATGGTGAGCAAAGAACGCCCTCTTTCCCCTTCCGTTTCGAAAGGAAATCACCTATTTTCCATGGAAATCATATCATCTTCTTCCTCCAAAAAGGAATGAGGAATCCGCAATGATAAAGGTCTGACATTAACTCTTGAAAAAGATTGACTCTTTCGCTCTCTGATTCCACTGATCGACTTAGGCGTGAGGCGGCAGGCGCCTGACCATAGTTTTCTTGTTTGTTTTACAGGTGTATGATGGTAGGTTAATGCTTCGACGATCCAATGACTTAGAAAATTCAGGACACTACAATAATAATAATAATAATAATAATAATAATAATAATAATATATTCTAATTATGCACGAAAGAATAAAAAATAATTTGAATAATGAAAATGAAAAAAAAAAAATTAAAGGATATCATGACATTAAATTTTCTTTTGCTTATTAATCTAAGCAAGTTAAGTAACTAGGTTACCCTACTATGAATATTAATTATATAATTCATAATTAAATTAATTATTAATAATAGTAAGTTTTCATTTCAAATATAATTAAAAAAATTTTGTTATGCCCTTAACGATCTATAACAAGTAAAGAATTTAAGTACTTGCAAAATATAGAAAGAATCATCTTCAATTTCTCACTCAATTTAGTTTTTGAAAAGTACTTTTTTTTAAGTAAGTTTTTGAAAAGTACTTGAGAAAGAAAAAAAATTTCAACGTTTTATTCTTATTTAATTTTGGTATAAGAAATGAGGAAGAAAATTAAATACAACAACTAAAATTTTCTAGTATTTTTACTTTCTTTTCTCACATTTTCCAAAACAAACTGTATTTAAAGACTTTCTTTCTTTTTTATTTTATATTTTTATTTATTTGATAGGAGCACATGACACACACACACACACGAATTCAAATTCAATTTGAATTCAACATTGTGTAAATTTGACTCCCAAAAGTTTGTCAAATTTCTAATAAGTCGAACCCACATGACGAAGCCTCCAAATTTCACTATAAAACAAACAAAATTTGTTATTTGTTGAATTCCACTTGAGATTTAACTAATTTGGACAGCTGCAATTAAGCCCAAAGTTGGAATATTGTGCTTTAAATGTGGTCAATTTTTGTGTGTCATAAATGGTGTGTCATGAAGAAACTGATTTTTTTTTTTAATGAATTATTAGTAGGAATAAGTGCACAAATACGAGTTTATGTATATGTCATTTTCTTGGCCCGAACGTTCCAGATACCGAAATAAGGTGACATTTTCTTCTTACCCCTGTCACATATGGACAAATGTCTCTTAAAACACTTGTTAAAACCTTTTGTTACATATCAGAGTTTTTAACTTGGTTGTAACTTTTTTTAATATAATAAGCATGAGTGACTACAGAAATAAACGTCGTCATGGGCATCTTGAGACCAAAAAAAAGTTGAAAGACAAAGTGGAACATACTTGTTACATATCAGAGTTTTTAACCTGGTTGCAACTTTTTTTAATAGAATAGGTATGAGTGATTCACGAGTAAATGTAAATTACATTAGGCGTCTTGGGATCAAAAATTGAAAGACAAAGTGGAACATCGCATTACATACTCGAGTTTTTAAATATAGTTCTTGGCTTTTTAATAGAAAGGCGTGGTATTCTGAAATAAGCGATCGTCATGGAGTATCTTGAGGCCAGAAAAGTTGAAAGGCAAAATGGAACATCTTGTTACATATTAGAGTTTTTAACCTGGTTGCAACTTTTTTTAATAGAAGGCGTGAGTATTCTGAGTAAATAGTCGTAAGTATGCTGGGGCCAAGAAAAAAATTGAATCTGAAGTGGAACATCTTACACAAAACTCGAGGACTTTTACGTACCATATCCCGTTATTCGTACCATATGATGTGTGATGTGGAATTGGCCACATTGCCAGCATATTTTATTTGTCCTCCTTAGCCACCTTCTTCTACATCTATAATTTTAGTACAAGTAATCCCCTCCCACTTGCCTAACTTTTGGAATTATGTTGGTTTTTCCATGTGTAACTCCTTTGAAAGTGATCTAACAGCCATCTATACTGTACTAGTCAAAGGAAAAATTATTTATTTTCTATTATTTTTCCCTTTTTTTTTTTTTTTTCAAATATCTCTTCAATGTGTTCAATGAGAGGTCCCTTTTTTTTTTTTTTCAAATATCTCTTCAATGTGTTCAATGAGAGTCAATGAAGATGGTTTCTATTTCCCTTCTTTTTTTTTCTCTTTTTTTCTGCTAAAAAAAAAAAATATTATCATCATTTTTCTGCATTATTTTTATCCTTTCATCGATTACATGTGATAAAGAAGTAAACAAATCAACAAAATATTTTCTTATGGTCCCAAAGTTCTTTTTATATTTCTTTGTGAAACATATTTCATAAAAATAAAATAATTGTATTTTGAAAAAAAAGTGAGTTTTTGTTCATGAGTATTATCTTCATACACGTAAAAATAATTAATTTAAATTACCATACCCTCTTCATAATCATTCATGTTTTTTTCTATTATTGATAAAACTGCACAAATTTGTTGAATGACAATAAATAATTAGGGTTATATGAAAAAATATTGTATAGCCAAGAAAAAAAGAAGAATAAATTAAAAAGGAAAAAGAAAAATTATATGACATATTTTTCCTGTGCAATTTATTGTCATTGTAGAAATCTGTGCAATTAATAATAATAATAATAATAATAACATATTTTTATATAAGAACTATTTAATAATAATAATAACAATAACAACATATTTTATAGGAACCAAATTATTACATGGAATTTTATCATGTTAGTTTGATTACATGGTAGAGTACACTTGTAAGGAATAATTATATCTTAATTATTTTATTTTATTTTTGATAATTATTCACTTTATATTTGTGGAGTATAATTTATTGTGAAAACTTAACCTAATTCCTGTTGTGTGTCTCAGTTCATCTGCTTTTCCAACCATTAAACAAGATTCATTAATGACAATGTTTTCTTCTACATTTTTTTTATATTATTAATTTAAAGTGAAATCAAAGTGTTTTAAGTCATCATCATTATAAAACCCTAATTTCCAATTTTTTGTTTCATTTTTCAAGGGATTTTTTTTTTTTTTTCAAACAAAGTTGGGGGCTCTTTCTAGATGTCAAAAGCATTCCTAATTCTTCTTGTTTTAAGTCCTTTCATTTACTGTTACCTCCTTGACAAAACATGTCATGAGGAAGTATTTCATTTCTTCTTCTTGTTTCTTCAATGCCTTCCCTACCAAACCCCATGAAGTTTCCCACGTACTTTCCCGAGAAAAACATGCACTTTCCCTAGAAAATCAACCTTATAGCTCCCTTTAAGTATGGAACGGTATCAAGGAAAAATATCCTCTCTCTCTCACCCTTTCTTTATTTCTCTCTCTTTTTTTGCCTCCAAAGTGTAAATAGTGGGGACAGCAATTAAAGATTGTTGATTAAGATACCTTTGATTAAGCCTCTTTGCTGTAATATTTGACCATGGAAGCTCGTATTCTGGTGTTGGAAGTTATGATGCTGAAATGCACAAATGAAGTTCCATAAAGTCTTCATTTCTCAATCTCAATAATCGAGTTTCCATCTCTTCTTCTTCTCGTGTTCATCGCGTAGTTCATCAGGTAATTACTAAGTTTGTTTTTTGTTTTCGGGAAGTACTAAGAAAAAAAATATATATTATGGATGTGGGTCTGTGTTAGGTTCTTTTATTTTTTAAAGCTGTTTCACATTCGATAATAAGGAGAAGAAGAAAAATAGAAAACAACGCTTTTGCTTTTATTTTGACCTACAGCTCGAAAAGCACTTTGTATGCTGTAAAACAAAACAGTTTTTCATAACACAAAAATTGTGTTCTTTGTTTTCAAAGGTAGAAACCAAAATAGACCCTAATTTTCATATGTGCCAGATTAGCTAATAATAATAATAATTATTATTATTATTATTTTAATAATAAATGCTATATTTAATTTAATTTTTTGATTTGTTTTCTCTTTTTTTTTTTTTTTTTTGACAACTAAACAACAGTACTGTGATTCTTGCCTCTTTAACTTTTTTTTTACTATTTAAAACTAGTTTCCTCTTACTTTTCTTCTCCATTTTATTTTTATTGCATTTTCCCTCAAATTAATAGATATCCAAACAAAGTCATAAGTTGTGTTTGGTTCTTTGAAAGTTAATGTTAATAAAAAATGTTCAATTAATTGTATTTTATTTTTCTTCATCATTCTATTCTCCATTCTGTTTTTTTTTTTTTTTTCATTTCCTCAAATTGTTGGGCCATAAATTTAAATTTTTATTTATTTTATTAATTTTATAATGTGATAGAGTCCAGGTTCATGGTAACTAGAGCTTGCCAGGCTTAGCTCAATCCTTCAAAAGTTAAAAATCAAAAGGAGAAATTGCATTAAAGGAGAAATCCTACAAAATTTTGACAAAACTACCCTTGAAAATGTAAATAAGTCATTAAAGTAAATTACATCGGTAGCATTTTTGTCTCATCCCTATACATTACAATTTTTATCCCATATGGACATTTTTGTCGAATTATCTTTGTGCCTTTTTTTGCGATTTATTGCAAATAAATTTTAATTTGTTTTGTCGATTATCTCGGGTTAAAAATAATGTTAATTATAAGACAGCAAATGCATAAATTTATGAATTTAACATATTTTTGTTTTTGTGAGAAAAATAATCTAGAGACAAAATGTCATTTTTCTCTTCCTATGTTCAATGTCACTTTTTGAGTTATTTTCCAAAAAAACAAAAGGTTATTTTTATCAAAATCAAGCAAAAAAAAAAAAAAAATGAAAGGTCTATCTTTTGTACATCTTTTTATAATTTACCCAAAAAATTAAAAAATAGGGTTATTTACAAATAAATTTGAATTTTAGTCCTTTTAATCGATTTTCCCAAATTAAAAAGGGTGATTTAATTAAATGACATTTTGAAAACACAATTTTTGAAATATGATTCTTCTTCAATTTTTGACAAAAACACCTTTCATATTTTCTTATAAAAATAAAAATGTAAATATATGAAATAAGAACGACATTTTATCAAAACTATTATTTAAAAGAAAAATATAGTAGATGTTAAATTACAAATTTAGGAGTATTTGATCTTTTTTAACCAAATATTTCAATTAAAAATGTGATTAGTCTTACATTTGTGATTGCTTTTGTGATGGCCAGAAGTCTTGGAGCTCACGTGAGCATCACGTGATAGACTACGGAGCGGACCCCACCGGAAGATCAGACAGCACAGAAGCTCTCCAGCAAGCGATCTTTGACGTCTTTCGATCTCCGATTGACGGCCATTTGATGCAAGGCGTCACCTAATCGAAGCGCAGTTCCATCCGTGGGGACCTCATCCATCAACCGTCCATTACGATTACCGGAAGTCAACGACGGAAACTTCATGATCCACTGTAGGTCCCTCAAAGCATCAAATAATTTCCCAACCGACCGCTACTTGATAGAGCTCTGGCCGTCGTCCGATTCTCCAATATCGTACGAGTACATCACACTTAAGGACCTCCACCTGGACTCCAATTACCGCGCTGGCAGTTCCGATCGTTAATTCCAGTTAGGATAACGGTCAGAAAACTGCCAGCCTCTCGTTACTACCAGCATTCTTATCAAAGGCAGCCACGAAGGACTTACGTCAACAACTCCTTCATCGGACGGCACATCACCGTCGGCGGCGACCTGCGGAGAGAAGGACTTCTCCACGGCGTTGGAATCCAACGTCGCCGGCAACATTTAACGCCATCACCGACGTCATGATCTTCTCGGCAGCGGCGATCGGGTTTGGTGGAGGGTCAGGCCAACGTCTAACCGGAGTGCATTGCTACAACAAGGCCACCGGCTTCAGGCGGCTATCAGGTACACAAATCGCCGGGATTCACTCAGAATCGGATTCTAAATTGCTATCTGGACTTCACCGGAATCGTCATGAACGATCAGTTCAAGTCAGATCAGCAACTCGTTCTTTCTCGGAAACGCACAGATAAAAATCAAGTCATTGAAAGGGGTTGCAAAAGGAGTGAGTATTCTCAACAACATGTTTTCCGGCGACTATTCCGGCGTTCCGATCGTTGAATTGGACCAAACAGAAGAACCTTTTACGAGGATCGATCAAGTCGTTGTTGATCGTAACAGCGTTAGAGGAATGAAGCTTAGATCGACGGCTGCTAGGGGTTCGGTTTGGGGGAACGGGACGATCTGGACGTTGATTTTCGGGTCTACTGTTCCCCTAACCGGATTAGAATGTGCAGTACCACGGCGCAGGGAAATTGAAAGTATTTCCTAAACATGTGTTAAGGGATTTATCAGGTAATGCTGTCACAGTGGAGTCTGATGTTCCTGTATCGGCGACCATACACGTGGCGGTTGATCAAAGCACGGATGGGTATATATGATTTGATCAAATGGATGTGGTTGACTTGGGCATAAGTCAAAGTACATAAGTCAAATCCAATTTTATGTGATTTTTTTTTTCATTTTCTTAATTATTCAATGTTGTATAATAGTGGTACAAAGAGGACACGTTAATCTCGATTTTTTTAATGAAATATATTTATTATAATAGCATAAATCCTCATATGTAATATGTGTGGGATTGAATTTTTTTTTATAGGCTATTATGGGGGTATGTACGTTGATATGAAAAATTATTATTGATAAAATTTATGTAATTGGTTTGAATCTTGCATTTTTCTCTTACTTTATTGTATTTTGAGTTATTTTTGTGTGTTAATAGTTAACTTGAAAATTTTTACATAGACTTTAGGTTGTCAAATATTAAATTATAAGTTTTTTTTAGATGTAATTTAAAATTTAATATATGAAATTGGTATTGAATAATGGAAAATTCATTTTGTAATATTTGAATTCCCTAAGTTATCACTTTTGGAATTGTTAATTGACATAATTTTTATTTTAATTTAATTATAATTAAATATTATAATTTTATTTTGAATTATGGTTAAATTATTAAATATTTAAATTAGGCTTGTTGGTGGTAGAAAATTTTGTTTGTTATTAGTATAAATTTAGTACATATATTGATTAGTAATTTGGGAGTTGTCGGACTTATATTGAATGAGACTTATTAATTAGTATAAAATTTGTATTTGTGGAATTTATGTTTATTATGTGTAAATGTCGCTAATTTGAGAATATGGACTTATGACGGTGATAACATACAGTAATTTGGAGTCAATTAGTCCCAGGTCAATATCTTAGGTACAACAGTATTAGACGTCCAGTTGATCTGCAGGCCCAATATACTTAAAGCTAGTAATTAAAAGAACGTCAGGTTAGTTTAATTCGAAAACTGCAGGCCCAATAATAGACTCATCTCATTGAGTGCAGGCTGACGTCTTAGGCTGCGTGAGTGGGTCAAGTTGTTGGACCAAGCCCTAATTTCTTAGAACGACGTGTTAGGCGACTTATTGTCTAAACCACGACATATTTGGAAGCGTGAGGTGGAATCCGACCAATTAGTGCCAGCGATGTACTTAAGTGAATGCATTCTGGCCCTCACTACTTTAGGCGGCCAGTGGATCTGGCCGAAGTACAGGCCCGGCCGCTTTTGTTGGTTCTGAGCCGTTAGATTAAATTCGATCAAACTGTGGTCGCGCGTCCCCAATCATTCTTTTAATCGTCGAAATTCCTTGTAATTTATTGATTCTCAATTTATCCAATTTCTAAAATCAATTTTTCAATTTAATCTTAAAATTCAAGTATTCCAAAAATTAAAGTACTAAATTTTCATTCAGCGTATTTTTTTAAATTTAAATGTCCAATTTTCAAAAATTCAAATTCTCATTTTCATAATTCAATTTTTAACTTAAAAATTCAATTCCTTCTAATTTTCAATTTCAAAATTTTCCAATTTCCAAAATTTAAAGTATCATAATCTAAAAATCAAGTCTCATAATTTTAATTTCAAATTTTTAAAGTTTCCAATTTCCCGATTTCGAAATTCAAAAGTTTTATAATTTTAAAAATTCAAATCTTAAGATTTCTAAATTTCAAATTTCTAAATTCAAATCTCAAATTCATAAAATTTAAGTTTTTAATCTCAAAATCAATTTCCGAATATCTACGTTGAGAATTACCAAACGAATTTATTTCAAAATTATAATTTAAAAATTCCAAACTTCGATTTTGATTTGAATCGGTTTTGAAATTCAAGACACATGATTAATTAGATAGTTCGTAAAAATGAAATTTTATTGGAGTTAATTGATGTAACGTATAAATGGGATTTGGTGGGGCTGACGTGTCTAAGTATCGTTTTTATGAATAATTGACTTAATCTATATGGCACCATTGAATATGAATATTACATCATTGTTGTGTCGGTACTTGTGATTTTTACATTGATAGGGTTCTCGATTTGCCGCGAGTGACGAGTTATTCTCTTTAATTTTGTTTTATTTATCATCTACGCAGTTCATTGGTATGCACGTAATTAATTGATTGATCGTCGCGGTCTACAAGCTTGTTTAGTAGGGGCCCATTTTCTCTGAGCTTAAAGGGGTGTTACGGCTCCCTTCTTATGCACGATGATAACATGACTCAAATTAGTTTGGTTTCGTCAACCGTCATTGTAAAACTTCCGGGAAAATTAAGAAATTTTGAAAATGGTAAAATAATAATAATAAGTGTCGTAATGGTGAGGAAGCGCAGAAAGTCACCACAGGCGCCGAATGGCGAAGCAGATTAGGTTGTTGGATTCGTTTGAGAATCCGATGACTAGAAAAGTTCGTCGAATTACAAGGCGATTGAAATTTTTATGATTTTTTAGGTGATAAGTTGTGATGACTCCCAGAGCAAATTTTGAAAATCTCGGAAGTCGGGGCGGCTTGAGCTAAGTTGTTCATTAGAATTAAGCCGAAAAGTAAATAAATTGTTTTGGGTAGAAAGCGAAACCATGAGATATGGACATTGCGCCATGTCGAAAAGATAAAAAAAAAAAAAAAAAAGCAGATAAAAAGGAAAAAAACAAAGTAAAAGAGGAGGAGGAGACGGGGGGAGTAAGCGTCAAAGCGAGATGAGGGAGAAGAAAAAAATTCCCTTTTCTTCACTTCTCTCTAAGATCTACGGAAATCGAATTGTAGGTTTTCATCGGAGTAAAAGGTAAAGTCGGTCAGCATGGAAATTTGCATGAGTACTAAAATCTTGGAGTTTCATCAAACTTCACGAGGTAGGGAATTTTCCTACTTGTATTATTTATAACCTAAAAGTCATTTAATGGCTTGGGGTTTTCTTAGAGGCCGTGAGATGCCGTAAATTTCAGTCTCAAATTTTTTGGACTGAGTATAGGAATTTTTAGAAATTTTCAAGACTGTTTAGGACAGTCCGGGCTAAATTTCGTGACGGTTTTCTGACAGTTCGGGTTGAATTTTTGGGGCCCGTTTCGGATGATGGGATATAATTCATGTTGTTTTAGGAGTCAGGTGGGTTGAGGTTTGGTTTTGATCCACATGATTGATGTCTTCGGGTTTTTGTGGTATGTTTTAGTATCCTGATAATTCAATGTGGCAGTTAAAGGGACCCGAAAAGATTGCCACTATTTTATATAGGTCAGATTTTGGTCATTTTATTGTTATTGTTAGAAAAAAATAAATAGGATGATGTTGTGTGTAAAAATCATGTTAATATATATACTTGTAACGTGCGTAAAAGTGTGATAAATAGAAAATTATAGAAAATATAATTATCAGATATTTATAAATGTGCGTGCTTAACTCTTATTATCGTATGACGTGACATAGCATGAAATGACATGACATAGCATGAAATGACGTGTGCGTTTCATATGCACGCGGTCACATCGGCGAGTCGGGCGTGGGTACGTAGCAAATGCTTTGTGTGTGAATTCTTGAAAATAAATGTGTGGTGAGATCGAAAATGGGACCAGCGTCAATCGAGACTCAGCGGTTGTATAAAATAATAATGATAAATTTCGTGTGTTTGGGTGAAGTAAGATGGAAATGATTGCCTAGGGTAGAAAAGCTGAGAATTATTCTTAGTGGGAACGTATGGATCAGCGATGAAAGTTATGAAAGTGTCGGAAGGCGTTCTGAGCTCTTGTGAGACCTCGGAAATTCACAACCCAAATAACCACACGGGATTTGATAAATTAAAATTAGAGAGTTGTCCAATGGTTAAAGTCATTAGGTAAAACACTAATGACTGGTTTTTCACAATTGGCGTTGCAGGTGTTCGGGAGTCGGTCGAGACTTGGGTTATGGGCATGAGAAGTCTCATCTCATGCATGCATGACACAGAACATTCCATATAGGATTACATTATTTATATAGAATATGGTTTGATGTTTTATGTATGTAATTTCATGTGCATTTAGGCGGGGAATAGCCGATTGTATGAGGGTACTGCGGGCATTACTGCCCCCTTGGGACCCCTTACCGGTCTGACCGGGCGCTATTAGTAGGTGATTGTGAAGAAGGTCGACATGTGACATTGACAATACTTTTATAAAAAGTATTTTATGTAAAAAAAAATGTAATTAAATTCTTTTGAACTATTGTATAAATAGTCGGGTATGTAAATATGGTAAGAGGGCGTGAGTCGGGACTCTTACGGACTACTCAGTAAAGCGTTTTATTTTTATATTTTAGATTTAAATATAAATAAATAGGTCCATTAAAGGGATGTATATTGGGGTATGGACGGATGGGCTGGCTTTAAGCCGAACCCTTCTCGGAAGATCGGGGTCGGTCGGCCAGTGCACCAGCGGGGATCCGCCGTCGGCTTCCCTTACGCCTTACGGGTTTGCCCAGGCGGTTGACTCGCACACATGCGGACTCCGCTTGGTGCATGTTTGAGAGCAATTCGAATGGGGGTCATTGGCCGTATTACCATGAGTGCATAGGTGCTGAAAGCGCAAGAATGCGTGCGCTACATTCCACGATCGGCGACGAGCGTCTCCACCAGTGCTCTTTATGGCAGGGCTTGGGTGTGACCCTGGCCGCGTCGGTCGCACCTAGAGTCAATCGGGGTGGATCATGGTTCCACATCCGACCAAGGAGCCTGTCTTAGGCCCTTCATCAAGCTTCCTCTGTGTTCAAGCACTCTTTGACTCTCTTTTCAAAGTCCTTTCATCTTCCCCCTCGCGATGCCCAGCTGCTATTGGTCTCTCACCGTATTTAACTTTGGGCCAATTCTGCTTAGATTGAGGCTGCGATTTCCCAACGGCCCAGGCTCGTCGAGACGGCGCCTCGTGAGGTGCGACAGGGGTCCACAGCGAGACGAGGGCTCTCAATCCTCTTGACCGCCCACTTCAGGGTGGACTTGGGCTGGTGGCCCGGGTTGGGGACCATACTACAATTTGAGCCGGCGGGATCGCGGAGTTCTCGGGTTGGGCTTTTCCGAGTTCGCACCGGTACTGCTAAGGAATCCTTGTAAGTTTCTTTTCCTTCGCTTATTGATATGCTTAAACTCAACGGGTGTTCCCGCTTGACCTGGGGTCATGATCAAGGTTCTCGGGCCTTTCGTAGTGCCCCGTTACGCGAAGTGTCGCACCTGACATGGAGCTTCTTCTCCTTCCTCCACCCAGACAAAGAGGGAAAGGATTGGGGTTCGTTCAAACCAAACATGCGTTGGCGTGCATGTCGCGGGACCAATTTTACCGACCCGCAGATGCGTGTTCCATGGGAGGCCGGTAACCAGCCCGACTTCCAAACCCACAGCAGTAGGGTGGAGGGCGGCGTGTGCGTGCCTAGCGGGCTTGCCCTCGACTAATGGTGTCGAGGCGCAGCGCGTTCAAAGACTCGATGATTCATGGGATTAAGATTACGTGAAATCTCCGAAAAAATCACAGTACTACAAAAAATGGTAAAATGGTAATTTCGGTAAAAATCAGAAATTTTAGATCTCGGATAATGGAAAGCGAGCTAGTTGGAATCGTGCCATGAAATCTAGTTATCACGTCAAATTTCGTCAAATTTCGTCAAATTCCAAGATATTCAGAATTTGCATGTTTTGACGTGGCGTAGTGCGAGACACTTGGCACGTATTTTGAGTGAAACTGCGATTGTGCCACGTGTCGGTCGAGAATGAGTCAGCGAGCTCGAAGTGTGCGGGGCCGCGTTGACATGTGGCATCTCTATTGGATAAATCACGAAGTAGGTGGATAAAGTGGATAGAATCTGTCGGCCGATATGATTGGACGTGTAGCGGTGAGGAGACGAGAACTTCTTGTCCATTTTTACGAATCACGGCGTTAGGAGAGGAAGCGATTTTGAAAAAATTGAGGGTTTTTAGAGAGAGAAAATGCAACTTCTCTTTAGATATCCCGGCTTTCGGACCGTCAGTTCGCCTTTGGGCCAAGAAGCAAAGTTGTTCCTATGACGAGGGCTATCGCGTAAGCACCGGTTTGGGAGTTTGAAACTATTTCCGGAGGTGAGGGTCTTCTTCTTCGGTTATTTCGGTTTAGAGCCTTGTAAATGATTTGGAGTGTTTGAGGTCGTGAATGAGTTTGTTGATTTAAAGCTTATGATTGAATTATTGCGAATTTTGGGACCGAGTTTGGAACTGATCACGGTGAAATGGTGCAGCTGTGTTATAATTGGTAATGTTAAATTATGGTTTTGGTGTTGTTTGGGCGAAAATGGCTATGGATTTCGAGTTCCTGAAAGTGGAGCCGTCTTAGGTGAGAGGTTGCCCGGGACGACCCACTTTGCTCGATTTGGGAGGCGGTAAAAATAATCCGGTTGCATGATTGGACCAAAATACCCATGTGTTATTCGCATGAAATTGCTTGAAATGAATGGCTTGAATTGTGTGGAAATAAATTGTTAATGCAAGAAAATTTAGTGTGTTGACATGAATGTTTGAATATATAAAAATATAATTGTGTGAGAGCCATTGGAATTGGATTGTTGATTAAGCATGTGAGCTAATTTTGATGTTATTCTTTATAATTAAATAGCGCGTGATGTTGTGAGTTAAATTTTGTTAATATATGCATGTTGATATATTGACATGTGTTGTAATGAAAATGGCATAATGCATTTCATATCTTGTTGGGACAACTAGATAAATGAGTGCGAAATTGTATGACATGTGAAAGAAAATGAAGAAATGGTTGTGAAAGGAAATTCAAGGAAGATTTTAGAAGAATTGCCTTGGAGGATATCCAACAGTTCATCTCAGTGGACCATATTTGTTCGAAGAGATTACCCGAAGCAATTCCTGTAGAGGGTTGTTCGATAGATTTTCTTAGAAATTCGGTAATATGTTTTCGAGAACAAAAATATTTTGTTTTGAAAACGGTGTTTTTCTCACGTTTAACTTAGGCATGCGTGAGAGTCGTGGACTCAAGGGTGGGAAGGGTGAGTCATTCTCATCGTACCATGTAGACATTAAGTAGGATCATGATAATTACTTCACGGGCGTTCTTCTGTACTGTCGGGGGATCATTATTTTTAGGTATGGGTGTTCGGGAAGGCAGCGCGGAATTAGGCGCTTTGAGGAAGAGAGTCGGATTGCGGCTTTGATATGTAATTGTAAAACATGTATTAGAAGTCTAAGCTTTTAATATATGTTTGTATTAAGAGTGATGTAATCAGTGCTGAACTATTGCAATATAGGCCCGGATGTATTTTGATGAGTATGATGTGTAGGCAGGGTGGTCGTTTTCTTCGTGTATGGGTCACACCGTGACATGGGCGGGTTTCCATGGAGTTGACGGTGGTCAGCCAGGCCTGAGGAATTAGGGCGTCACAAATTCACACCAAGTATTGCATTTTGCTATGTTCTTCATCGATGCGAGAGCCTATATATCCATTGTCGAGAGTCGTTTTTGTGAGTTAAATGACCACGCCTTCCCATGCACCCCTGACCAGGGCAACAGGATGGCGTTGGCACGGTGCCTTGGCCTAGTGCCATGGCATGCCTTACAAACCTGATGCCTCGACCTAGTCTTATGGTATCTTTCAAACGGTGCGCGACTGGGGCATGCCTGGGCCAGGCGCGCCGACTTAGTCTTGTGGCGTGCGCAGAGCCCAGCGATGCACCGGCGCTAGTCGTGGCGTGCTTGGAGCCAGCGTGCCTCGGCTGGTGTGCTGAGCCGAAGCGCTCGACTGGTGCGTACCTGGGCGCGACGCGTCGACCTGGTCTTTGTGGCGTACTGAACCCACGGTGTCTCGCCACAGTGCGTGCCTAAGGCCGCGACGCATCGACCCCCAGTGCGTACCCACAGGCACTGACATATCGGCCTAGTGCCGTGGCATGCCTAGACAGATGCCTCGGCTTTAGTGCCTCTTGGGTGCTAGATACGGTGTTGTGGGATAAATACTACTTGTTGGGAATACTGGATTGGGTTATAATTATCTTGTATCGGGTTGTATGTTGGGTGAGAGCTCCGAACCAATGGGAGGTCTACTCGATTTTTTGAAAATTTGGATCTCGATAAATGGGATCCCAGGCGTTGTGGTATCGGATGCACTTGAAATGCAAGAATTCCACGAGTTAACGGGTTGTCAACGGGACTCCGGTTACAGAGAATCCTTACGTCTTTTCTTAAATAAGGAGTCCACACTAAGGTTTATTTTTTATTTCTTTGCCTTTTTAAAAAATAACAAATAAATTATCTGATGCAAAAAATATTTTAAAATGTTTTTCAAATTAAAATCTGAGTTTTACCATTGAATGGAACGGCGCATAAAAAATCTGGGGTCCATAGCATCACTAATATGGGAGGCACATAAAGTTTATCTTGATGAAGGAACCTACATCATCAGTCGTCCATTACACATGCCGAAGTCGACAGCAGACTTCATGATCCCACTGTAGAGTCCTCAGAAAGCATCAAATAAGATTTTGGCCAGAGCCGCTACTTGGTGATAGAGCTGCGTGCAGCGATCCGATTCTCAATATCATTTTGGTACATCACATAGGACCTCACGGATACGGAATTCATGGCGTGAGTTTCAATCATTAATTAAATTAATGAAGACAATATGGTGTTGGTCTTATCGAAAATGTCAATTAAATATCAATAAATATTTTGATAAAAATATCGTTAAAATGAAAATTAACAAAAATATTTTGAAATTCATGAAAATATTTGTTGAGGTGGCCTTAAAGCAGGGGTGTCAGGTTATTTCACCGTCGACCGCGAAATCTACATGTCTCTTATTGAGACCCATACACGATATAAGTAGCCCTTGGGCTACGCCTCCTACTCATAAAATGTATATTTTATACAAAAAATGATTTGGTCTGATTTGTTATGATTGTATTTATTGATTTATACAAAGCGTGGGTCTCTTGCGGGAATTTTACAAAATACAAGATAAGGCCATCATGGCGTTTTCTTATCTCCCAAGGCCCGGATGCGTTTCATTCCCGAAGTCTTAACCGATGCGCGAAGGGTTACCGACGAGGTGAAACGATGCTCGATGAAAGTGGAATTGCTCAGTTCTCGGCGCAAGGTGGTTAATGGCACCGCGGCTTATTAATAACGTGCAATATATCGCTCATGCATATATTAACATAATTAATTCCATAAATCTTGTTATTCAATTACAATGATAACATAAGATTAGCTCCGTGAAATTTAAGGCATAATCGACGGTTCCTCTTGGAGCGCCCACAAAATCCCGCGATCAACATGTTATTCGCAAGCCAGTAACACGGTAGCATACACAAATTCGCGCGGCGGTCAATTGGTATCCCAAACACTCTAGGAATTTCTTATTCGGTCGATCTTTTGGAGCCAAGCTCAATGACATTGAACGGCAAATCCCCACAGTGAGATTACGGGCCCTTAAGCAAAATGCAGTGGGAGAAAAACTTCCTGCGTTTAGAGTTTGTCGGCTCCGCCTGATCTTAGCGTGTAGTCGCCGTAGTGAGGGTGACTTTCTTAACTGCGCCGTCGGAGAATTGTGGTCCGATCATGCAGTCTGGAAATTCAGACGCCTGCCACAAAGCTGCGCGAACTTTCTCCACTCTCTTTCTTGGGTTTATTCGTACACTCTACTCTTATATAGTCAATTGGTGGGTGGAATGAGAAAATGCTCTCCGATGCCACGTATGAGTCACATTAGTTTGAAAGTGCAGCTATCACTGTCGGCCCTAAGGATTCCTCCCCAATGGCGATGTCATGTGTCATGTGAGCGGCAGGGTACCCGATGTTTGACTCTCACGTAGGCGACACGTGGGCTCTTTGGTATTTTCGTGGAGTGTCGAGGTAATGCATGTCTTATTCGTCGCCAGCGTGAAATTGGTATGCCGGAATTAGGCTGGTCCAATGTGGTAGATTTTTGTGAGATGATTGACATTGAAGTCAGGATTTACGTCATCACGAAGTCTAGAAAAATTCGGTTTTGGTAAATTCTGAGTTTTATCATGGCCAAAATGCGAACTTTTCGGGGTCTGAGAAATATAAAAAGGCGTAAGTAAATAAATATACGACATTGAAAGCGATATTCGTTATAATTTATTGAAGTGCATTCTGATAGTTATTTAAAGAAAGCCGAAATGAAGGCGGAGTGTGTTTCATTCGTTATTTGATGTGATTTTATCTTTGATGAAATGTCATTCGTATGAAATATTAGTATTGAAATAAATCACAAGAAAAATAATTTGAGGATTAAATGGATATGGATGTGTGTATGGATGAATTATTAAATAAATTGTATGATTTTAGGGGTGTTTATAGAATTTTTTGGAGTCGAAATAAATAGTCGTTGGTGTTAAAAAGCGAATTTAGTGATTTAAATTATGATTGGTTGATTTAAGTCAAAATAGTAGATGTTTATAGATATTTGCGATATTCTGTGATATATCTCGAATATTTCTTAATATTTTTTTAGAAATTCATCTAAAGCAATCTGTAGCGTAAGACAAAGTGCGAAATTTCTCCAAAATATCGGAGATTTTCAATGTTGCGGATATTTTGGCGATTTGCCCTCTTTGTCGATTTTCGCCGATGATTATCAGTTATCGATATTTAACCGTTCTTGCCAATAGCAGATTTTGAGAATATTCGTCAGCTTGAATTTTTGTCGCGATTAGAACAACGGTTGAAAATTGCTACATTCCTCGTTTCAATACCGACGGTATCCTCTCAAGAAGGTAGCCTAGGACTTACGTCAGCAACTCCTTCGTCGGACAGCACATCATCGCCGGCGACTACCCCCGGGAGAAGGACTTCTCCGGTCAACGTCGCCAGCAACGACAACATTGTGATCTTCTCGGCGACGATCGGAGTTTTGGTGGAGGATAAGGCCAACGCCCTCACCGAAGTGCATTGCTACAACAACGTCGCCGGCTGTGGCGACGCCGGCGCCGGAATTTACCTGAAATTGTCGGGATTAACTCAGAATCAGATTCTAAATTGCTATCTTGACTTCACCGAAATGGTCATGGACGATCCGATTCAGGTCCAAATCAGCAACCCGTTCTTTCTGGGGAACACGCAGGTAAAAATCAAGTCGTTGAAGGGTGTTGCAAAAGGAGTGGGTATTATCAACACCATGTTTTCCGGCGTTAATCATCGGATTGGGCAAACGGAGGAAGCACTTTTAGAAGCGTCTACAGCGTTGGGCAACAAAAAATAGATCTTCAAAGCAAAGCACTTGTCTCAAACGATGAAGCAATGTGTTGGAAACTTATTCTCGCGATATTGGGTATATGATGAAAATTTATTTTGGTATGAAGAGATATAGATGAATAGGGTATATGATGTAATTATGAAGAAGAAAAGGGTAAAATTGGAATAGATTTATGATATTAAGAATTTAGATCTTCCATTATTGAAGGCTACACTTGCGCTTTTGAACTTTAAGTTAAATACCAAGTGCACAGAAGTAAAATATAATTTTAAATATTGATTTTTTTTACTAATTACTGGAGATGCTCTTACGAGGATTGATCATGTCATTGATCGTAAGAGCGTTAGAGAAACAAGGCCTAGATCGACGGCTGCTAGGGATTCGGTTTGGGAACAGAGACGGTGGACCGTTATTGATTTTTTCCCTGGGATCCTACTGTTCCGCTAACCAGAATAAAGATATGCAACCCCCGTGTGGAGAGGGATTTATCGGGTAATGTTGTCCTGGTGATTGATGTTCTTGTATCGACAATCGTACACATGGCGGTTGATCAAAGCACAAATGGGTATATATGATTTGATCGGACTGCTATGGTTGGCTCGTGGAGAAGTCAAAGTAAATTAGTCAAATCCAATTTGGTGTGATTTTTTTTTTTTTTGGTCATTTTCTTAATTTTTCAACGTTGTATAATAGTGGTCAAAGAGGACATGTTAATCTCAAAATTTTTTTAATGAAATATATTTATTGTAAAATAATAAATAATATTAGTGACTGATAATATAATTAAACACTATATAATTTTGACTTCTAAACAAAACACTTTTGCAACGAGTGGAATATAATAATAAAAAAAAATGGTCAATTGTAACATATATTATGAGTGGGTATGCATATAATTGGGAGAAGAGTTATTTATTAATAAGATCCGCCAGCAAAATATAAATAAATGTATGTTTCCTTTTGACTTATAATAAATATGTAATTCGGTGTTTCCACGTTTGACTTACAAAGTGGAAATTTTAGATTTTTATAAGGGACGATGAAGTGTCTTAACAGAGTTCATTTTTCCCATATAAAGGCAATATTTAAGATGCCTCTGTTATCAGTAATTAAGCGTCTGAATCAGGAAAAATCGCGATTATTAAGGGCGTTCGATCTCTATCATAACATAGTTGCATTTGGGGACTCGGACTTAAGGCAGTAGTTAAGGTGAGATAATTGATCATCTCACTTTCTGTGTTGATGGTAATGGTCACAAAAGTCTTTGCACCCTTTTCCTAGGAGTCTTAATGAGGCAGACAATTTCATGTTCAAGTTCATTTCGGTCAAAACTTGACTCGTGTGAGAACAGTCGAGTTCGGCTCGGCTCAATGTGTAGTGGTCGGAGCAACTCGTAACTCTGACTCGAAAAGCTCATGAGAAGCTGAATATTTTTGTATATAAATTTTAAAAGTTTTTAATTTTATATACTTCCTAACAGGGGATAATATCAAATAATATATCTACATTTTTTATTTTAAAATGATAAATACATTTTTATTATTTATTTAGTTATAAATATATTTATTTTAAAAATAATTAATTTTATTCAAAAGAAAATATGTAAGATATTAGGATATTATTCTATAAGTATATTAATAAGTTAGTATTATAAACGTGATAAATATATATATATATATATATATATATATATATATATATATATATATATATATATATATATATATATATATATATATATATATATATTAAATGCAATGATTACTGCAAGTTTGATATAATAATTATGGAGTGTCAATTAAGCGAAACTGGCTTCGAAATTTCATTCGAATTTCAGCTAAAGTAAAAGCTCGACTTCGGCTGGCTGGCTCGACTTCGAAAATGTTAGCGAGTAAGTCGAGCTTCGAGGCTGAAATGCTTCGACTTCGAGCTTGGCTTCGACTCGAAAATGTTAACGACTTCGACTGAGCTCGGTTGAGCTTCGAACTCGACTCGCGTCGATGCTTCTTTTCTACTTCCCAACACATATAGAGTCGAGACTTTGTTATATTATATCAAAGTTGTTATTATGTCAAAATTAGTGTGTGAATAATAATACTGTAGTCATTGACTATGATATTGACTTTTAAAAAATAATATCAATATCGCAATCAATAACTGCGGCATTGCATTATAAATGTTTTGAATTTTTTTTTAGTTAATGTTACAGTTATTGATTGCAGTATTCTTTATTCATACCATTTGGATCTTATTTTTATTTTAAAATATGTCCAAAACTCCCTATTTCAAATATTAAATGGGATAGGATGGGGGTATGACGTAGATGGGAAATTCCCATACTTACCCACTTTTAACCTTTTTTTTAGTAATTATTTTTAATGTTCAGTTTTAGTTTTTATTATATTAAAATTAATATATATTATAAATAAATATAATATTTATTATCATTATTTTATTTAAACATTTATTATTAATTATTATTATTATTATAAATTTAAAATGTAAAATAAAATATTTTGAAATATATAGTTGGGATGGGGCAGGGTAGGACTAAGGTGGCGTTTGTTTGAGCATCTTTGGCTGGAATAACTTCGGCATTAAGGCGACTGATTTTAAAATTTTACGTAAGCTTGTGCGAATTTTTAAAAAGTTACAGATAGAAAAAGAATTGAAAATGTTGGAACACATTGAGAAAGAATCATTACCATAAAATAAGGAAAAAGCTGCGTCGTTGTGCGATAAAAGAGATAGCCATTATCTATTCACCAAAATCTCATGACGGGAGGGTTTTGGGCCAGGCGGTTAAGCCGAATGAGGCTCGTTATTTTTGGTCTGAGAACTTGTCTCGTTTAAAAAATTAAACGGGCGGGGCGGAGATGAGAAAGTTACCGAACTAAGTTTACATTTATTTTTGTTTTTATTTTTAAATTTTAATTTTTTATATTTGCTTTTTATTTTTATTATATTAAAATTATATTTTCATAAAATAAAAATATTATGAGTTTTATAAATTATTTATTAAAAAACATTATAATAATAATAATTATTTATATTAAAGTATAAAAAATAAAATAATAAAATAATATTTTAAATATAATCGGGGCTGAAACTTATTATTATTATTTGGATATATGGTTCATATTGCTTCATTGAATTGCAATTTTACTTGCGAAAATGGCATCTTGTCTTTGAGTGGCCCAAACAGCTTTATCGCGGAAAAATCGAAAAAAATTCCTGGTTCAATACCGAGTGATAAGGCTTTTTTGAGTTACTAGATTCGTGAGGCAATTACTTGGCAGCGATCGGATTTAGTTATCGAGATCTGAAGGAATTTTCTAAACTTCCCACTGAACCATGTGTTATTATTTTTATTAACATTTTGCCATTTTGAAAATTTCTAATTTTCTGGGGTTTTCTGATAACAGTCACGAGCCGTGTAGGTTTGAGAAGAAAATAAACTCCAAACCCATTAAAAGCAGATTAAAATTAAAAATTTAAACATGTGCCGTTAAGAGCGAGGCGGAGACAGAGCACCAAATAATTTGTTAGTTGTCGTCCTACTCATTCTAATGTTAAAAAAAATAAGCAGCTTATCTTAATCTTTATTAAGTCTTGTTCGACGTCATTTCAAAAAAAAGTTATATTCGGCGTTAAGTGAAAAAAAAGCGCCAAACTAAGTATTACGAACTAGCCCTACGAGAAACTTAGATTATATTAATTCCATCTCTAGATCCCATTAGAATTATTGGCAGTGGGAACTCGAAAAGACACATCCGCATTCTTAGTCCGCATTGGCTGTGCAAGGCTTGTATGGTGCAAGGTTCTATAACTCTAATGATAAAAAATTAATCAAAGATAAAGTCTATTGTGCCATGCTTATAATAATTAAATAACAATTATTAGATCTCAATAGTATGTATGTTATGAGAGAAGGAACAGGAGTCGGGTAGGCTATATTTGGTTCTCGGAAAATATCAATTAAAATGAAAAGAATTAAAATGAATATCAGAAAAATAAAACAAAATAAAAATGAGAGTTAAATACAACCTCATTTTTATTTTCTACTAAACCATTTACCTTGACTCCTTGAATATAAAAATTAAATAATTTAAAAAATATATAGGATTTATAAATAATTTTCTTTATATTTGATTTTCTTTGAAATTTTTATTAGACAACTAATTATACGAAAATCATTTTCTTTAGTATTATTTGCATGTACGTCCAACTTGACATCTACGATCAATGATGCCTACTTTTATTTGTCTAGTAGAGCAGTCATGCCTCTCTTCCTCATAGTCTCATGCGGCAGTAACTCAATCCTCTATTTTCTTCTTTTTGAACTTTTAGGTTTAACCGGTTGGGACATAAATGTGTTATAAAACAATTATTGACATTGTTGAATAAAAAAGTTTTGTTACGTATTTTTGAAAAACTATTTTTCGGTTAAAAAGCGAGAAGAATAGGAAAATAAAGCATGTTTGATTAAGTTTTACTCTTGAAACGTAGAAAGTCTGAAAAGCGTTAAATTTAAAAGCAAACCGGAGTTTGTAATAAATACCAAAATGATGTTTTTTTGTGTTTTCAAAAATGGGGGAAGTATGTATCAGTTGTTTATTTTAAAATAAAATGGATATAGGTACAAATAATTCTAAATACATCAGTCAGTACATTTGAAAGAAAAATAATTGTCTTTGAGGAACAAAAGTAATGAGTAGGTACAAAATTCCTAAAATTCCTAAAATGTACCTCTTGTGTCCGATCACTATTCACATTGGGAATAAAAATATATATAAATTATAAATGTACGTAAATATATTGGAAACCACTCTTACTTTGAGTCTGTGATACTTAGTATAATATGATGTAAGTACTACCTTAATGTACGTAGGTTACTACCTTACAGAAAGCATCGGTACTACCTTAATGAAATGCCTAAACCCTATTTACCACAATTTTCTTGCCTATTACGTAATCCGACTACTATTTTAGCTAGAATAAAAAAAACGAAAACATCGAGTCTTGATAATATAATGTAATGTTTATGTCAAAATATATTGAAACCTCCTTCCATTTAACGAAAGTGCGTAGGTACTAGTATAATATAATGCAAGTACTATCTTAATGTATTATAGGTACCACCTATAAAGGATCACGTACTACTCGATGTAGCCGGCTCAAACCCTTTATTTACCATATTTTGTTTGTCAAACACCTCGCTATCATCCCAACATATTCCATGAAATTGGTGAATTATCAGAGGACTCCTCAATGCAAAACCAAATTAGGTACATATGTGGAAATGTTTAGGCATTCTTACCCATGTGAGCTTGAGGTCCTTATTTGGGGAAAAAAGTGCATAAAATCAATCCAGTTTTCAGTCCATTTTTCTAGCAATTTTGAGATATATTTGATTGATTTTGAATTGGAAAGATGAAATATTTAGCAAACTTGTGTTTTGCAGGTTCTAGAGGAAAAATAAATAAAAGGCAAAGAAAAGCAGCAAAAATAATCAAAATACCACAGTGAGTTGTATCACGATACAATTTACTATATTGCAATATAATGAAGGCAATTGGCAAAAGCACTGTATCACAATACTGTTTACTACATCGCAATATAATGGATGCAACTAAAGGACTTTTTGTATCGCAATATGAACCTTTTGTATCGCGATACAAAACCATCTTAGTCACAGAGGAATATCAGAATACAATGGAGGTATCGTGGGATAATCTAATGCAGAGGAGAAGAAAGTATATCGCGATACAATTACACCTGTGACGTTAAATACAAGTCACACCTAATTTGAAAAGGAGTTATATCAGAATACAAGGAGGTGTATCGCAATACAAGCCAATGGAGTCGGGCGGAGAAGCAGATCACAATTCATTGAGTCAGCAAAGAGGTGCTTATATCATCGCAATGCAAATGAACTTATTGCAAAGTTATATCATGATAGAATATTCTCTATATCGCAATACGTCAAGTGAAGACCACAAGCATCAAAGAGGAAGTGTATCGTGATACAAATAATTGTATTGCAATATAAACCACTGGAGCTGAAGAGAAAGTGTATCGCAATATAATTCTATTATATCGCAATACAATTCACTGAGTTATAAAGGAGTCATATTGTGATACAATATTTTATATCGCAATACAATGCAGAAAGCAAAAACATACGTCGCGATACACCGCTCAGATTGCAATACAAGCCAAGTGAAGATCATCGGCCGAAAGAATATATATCGCGATACACTATTCTCAGACAGTAAATATAAACCACTAGAGTTGAGAGAAAGGATGTTATGGAGGTCTCTTATTATATCGCAATATAATTCAATCGAAGGTGAGTTATATCGCAATATAAGGAATTGTAACGCAATATAGTTAAATGAAGAGAGGCTAACAGAATATCGCGATACAATCTTCTATTTCGCGATGCAAACCAAGCCAAATTGTATTGTCGTTCTTTAAGTCTTTCCCTTGCAATACAGTTTCAAGACAATTCATGGAATATAAATGGGATAAGAATTGAGTATTTGACAAGCAAAATGTGGTAAATAGGGGCTTAAGGCTTTTCTATTAAAGTAGTACCTAGTACTTGTAAGGTAGTACCCATTACATACGTAGTATTTCATTATATCGACTAGTACCTATGCACTCGTCATGGGAAGGTGGTTTGAGTATATTTTGACATAAAAATTACTAGGGATAACCGAATTACCACTTCTTTCCCCACGTATGGACCTTATGCCCAAATGAAGTAAGAATGCTTAAACATTTCACATATGTACCTAATTTGGTTTTGTATTGAGGAGTCCTACTATAATTCACCAATTTCATGAAATATATATGGGATGAAAATTGAGTATTTGGCAAGCAAAATGTGGTAAATAAGGGTTTAGGGCTTTTCTATCAAGGTAGTACCTGATCCTTATAAGGTAGTACTTACAATACATTACGTAAGATTTGTATTATATTACTAAGACCTACACACTTTCACAAAGCAAGTGGGGTTTCAATATATTTTGACATAAACATTATATTAGAATAGTAGTTGGATTACTAAGAGGAGCAAGAAGATTGTGGTAAATAGGGATTTAGGGCATTTCTATTAAGGTAGTACCTAATGCTTATAAGATACACCTTACCGCTTCAAGATAGTACCCAATACATTAGCGTAGCGACTCTACAATACATTAAGGTAGTAATTCTTGCATTATATTAAACTAATACTCACGCACTTCACCTAAGGAAGGAGCTTCACATATTTCGATAGACATTCGGTATCTCTAATTTTTTTATTCCAAAATTGAATAGTGGTTGGATTACTAAGAGGGGCATTTTAGGAATTTTGTATATACTAATTACTTTTGTTCCTCAAAGACAATTATTTTTTTTTCAAATGTACTGACTAATGTATTTAGAATTTTTTGTACCTATATCCCTTTTATTTTAAAATAAACAACCTGATACATACTTCCCCCTTCAAAAATTGTTATCTATAATAATTTAAAAAAAAAGAACAAAACAAACTATTAGATGTAAGTTGAACATTTGGGCATTTGGGCGTTTGTACTAAGCACGCACTCATACATGGGCCAAGGCGATCGCGACACAAAGATTCATCAACCCAAACACGATACGAATAATAAACGGGTCAAACTTACCAAATTCAAATATGACTCAATTAGTAATCTTGTAACACGATTAGACAAGTGTAACCTGTTTATTAATTATATAATTTAAAATAATATAAATTATAACTAATTCATTAATATTAAACACAAATAATATATATAATGGGTTAATTTATATTAAATATTAATTAACATAATAATTAAACGAGTCAATATAGGTTAAATTCGTGTTATGTGGATGGACACGAATATAACTCATTTATTAAACGGGTTCTACAGGTCAATACGAATTAGATCAAAACACAATTATACTTGATCTAAATTCGTAAAAATCATGTCGAGTTCATGTCAAGATGTAGCTTTTTTTCTGGTTGTAGTTAGATGATGAAAGGTCATCTCCATTATCTTTTATTTATTTTTTATTTTAATTTTTTAATTGAAAATGCCAAAAAAAAAAAAAAAAAAAAAAAAAATCAGAAACACGTGACCATTGATTTGCAACAGAAGGCTGAAGCGTATATAATCAAAGAAATTGTGAGAATATCTACTCATTGTAGGCTGAACTCTACAATGTGGAAGCTGAAGGTGGCTGAAGGAGACGATCCATGGCTGAGGACTTTGAACGGCCATGTCGGCCGGCAGGTATGGGAGTTCGACCCTCACCTCGGCACCCAAGAGGAGCGCTCACTCGTCGACGAATGTCGCCGGAACTTTTCCGACCGCCGGTTCCAGATAAAGCACAGCTCCGATCTACTGATGCGGATGCAGGCATGGAATCTTCTATTATATTGTGTTTCCTTGGTTACTGAATTTACCTTATTTTTTCCGAGAAGAAAATTGGGTGTTTTGGATAATCAGTTGTTGAATTGGGATTTTTTTTTGGTCTGTGTTTTGGGGAGCGATTCCATTTTACTAGTGAAAACGTAGATTAGAAAGAATTTGGAAATAGTAAAATGGATGTCTTTTTTTTTTCTGGGAATTTTTTTTTTTAATTTTTTGAATAAAGAAATGGAAGATATGGCAAGTTTTTGGATTCTGATCCTATTTGATTGGGTTGGTGTTTTGTAGTCTTGTATGACGAATTTTGAGAGTATTTTTTCTTTTGAATCATAAGATGTAAAGACTGAAATCCTCCACATGGAGTTAATAGTAATAGTTTGATTCCTAACACGTTCCTAGTTTTTCTCTTAAATTTGTGGACTTAAAATCCGACACTTGATTGTATATATTTCCTTTTCTTCTGTTTTTTTGATGATATGATATGAAATGCTGCAAATTTATATTGAAAGACTGCAAAAGATCTCTCTTTATTAGTAGCATAGCTGATGATTTTGTTAGGTGCTTTAACATATGTCCTTTATATTGCAGCATTGCTTAAAAAAGAAAACGGGGGTGATGAAACACATAATAAAATTGCTAGCCATTAGGCACAAGAAAAGTCGAAAAGATATTGAAAATTTATTTACATTGAGATGCAATGCCTTACAGGGCTAAAACTCTAAAAGGGTTTGGAGGATGGTGCATTTGTGCTTATTCTGGTGCATTTGGAAGAAGAGGAATTGGAAATGTTTTGATAGTTTGGAGAATTTTAAGTTGTGGTTTCTGAAAAGGACATCATTAATCCTTTTTGTTTTCATTTCTTTTTCTATTGTTCATGAATATTTGGTACACATAATGTGTTAAATGACTAACTCTCCTAAAATCTCTAGCTTTTAGGATTTGGAGTTTAATATGAATATCATGCTTTTAACACTCTCCCTCACTGCTGCCCCATACCCACACGTGGAGAGTCAAACAAACCAAATAGAGTTCTTCATGGACTTTCAAATCAACAAATGGGGAATAAATCGCAGAGAGGTGGTTTTAACTCAGGACCCTTATCGACCAGCCGATACTACGTTAAATCCAATTTCCAACTCTCCTAAAAGTTCAAGTCAGAGGATTCAGCTTATTACGACATCGTGGCTTTAAATAACAAGAATTGAAATTGAAGGAAAACATAGGCAATCAGACAGGGAGAGAAAATGGGTACTTCAATTTATTTATTATTTTTTAATGCAATATAGTTGGTTGTATATATGCCCATTCAATCTTGTTCGACTTAACTCCAAGCTATACCCACTGGTTACTTATTTAATTGGATGACACGTCTAGCACATGTTAGATAGAGTTGGAACAAATTTCTAACTAAGTTTCACCGGTATTAGAATTAGTAATTTCGTGATTTCTTTTCCCAGACGCAATGATTCTTTTTCCAAAGCTTCATAAAAATTTCTTCATCGACATGAATAAAAAAATAGTACTTGAATTAGAGCTGTTTTGATCTTAGTCCATTCTACGTTTATTGTGTGATGATCTTTGCATATTTATAGTCAGGACATTTCTCTTCATTGATTCTTAGAACCTATTGTTGTGTGTGTGTGTTTAACTATTATGTCATGATCATGGTCATCGGCATATTAAGATTCTTACTTGCTTTGAGGTTTAAAGTGCATTCACTTTGATGCTAATTAGTGACGATTATTTTGCAAAGCTTTCGACTGGGTTTTTGAGTGCATATGATGCTAAAAGAAGGCTACTTTAGACTTTGTGTTTACTTATGAGGCTGATTTCCAAATAATCTTTATATGCCAAAATATTCATGTGCAAGAAATGCTTGATTACTACTCTTTGTCTTCCAAAGAGAACTTTAAGTCGATAACATTGTTCAGATTATGAGCAAATATTGAATAAGAAATGAAAACTAAGTTGTACAGTTACTTTTAGAAGTTGTGCCATGAATATTGGATATTGACACTTCTCTACAGCCCCTTGTCATGCTTTGACACACTACACATTTGTTTCAATATTTTTAAATATTTTGTGTTGTAAATAATTTGGACGCTTAGATGATACATGTTAAATAGTGCGGACATAAGTAGTTTCCTAATATGGTTATGCTTTAAAATTAGAGTATAACTCCAAGCAAAACAAATTATGTCATATTAGAAACATGGGCCATCAAGGATATAGAAGTGAGATATACTTAATGTTATTAGTCAGAGAAACCAAGATATACACCAGAGCTTTCTTTACACTCTCTTCTCTATGTGTGTGTGTATACATGTGAAGAGAAAAATAACTCTATGATTTTCATTAATTAACAAAATGAGGAAATATACTTATTTATACTCTAAGTGTTAGAGCAAAGAAATGAAACAAAATTAGAGTCTAATTAGGAGACTAAAGAGAAAAGGAAAGAAGGAAAATATTCCTAAATGAATTAGGAAACTAATCCTTAATACTCCCTCTTAAGCTGGAGCATATAGGTTAAATGAGTTACACATGTACTTAATCCAAATGCACTAAGCTTGTTAGACATGTACTTAATCCGATGGGTAGATATGAGGTTGTTGGAAAAGTCGTCGGAATTGTCTACACGGCCATAAGATGCGTCGCCGAATTGGATCGCATCGACGAGCCGATGTGGACCAAAGAGGGTCTGCAAAGTAACATTGGTGGGAGAGTTCAAGTGGATAAGGGTCACGGAGAAGGTTCGCTGAGAAGGTCCGTTTAAAATGTCCGTCTGAGAAGGGTCATTAAGAAGGTTCGTAGGAGAAGGTCTGGCCAAGAAGGTAATACCGAGAAGGTTCGCTGAGAAGGTCAATCGAGAGTTGCTTCAGGGGAGTAGCGGCCGCTGGAGAAGGCCCGTTGGAAGGTCCTACTGTATGATCCATCGGAGGCAGCGTTTTACTAGAGAAGCCGCTTCGGGAAGGTTCACAGAGATCACCGGCCAGAGAAAGGTCGCGGAGAAGGGCTGGGCCGCTAGAGAAAGGCAACTGAGAGTATCTATTGGCGGTCCTCGTTTGACAAGGTAATGGGGCAAAGGGCCTGGAAGTGATGGGGAGTGGCCGTAAAGTACCGAGTGGCCGTAAAGTGGCCTCGATACCATGTGAAGAGAAAAAATAACTCTTGATTTTCATTAATTAACAGCGAGGGAACATTCATATTTATACTATAAGTGTTAGAGCAAAGAAAGGAAACAAAATTAGAGTCTAATTAGGAGACTAAAGAGAAAAGGAAAGAAGGAAAATATTCCTAAATGGATTAGGAAACTAATCCTTAACAATATAGAGAGAGAGAGGGAGAGAGGGAGAGAGAGAGAGACTGAAAAAAAAGAAAAAAAAGATATCATTTAATATGGAAGAACACCCTAGTGGGAACGGGTGGCAAAGTCATCGTAGAAAGGGAGTAAGATGCATCAAGGCTGGGCGACGAGAGAAGGTCGGGGTGCTTTCTGGAAGCAAAAACTTTCATCGTAGATCTAGTGGAGGCTAGTAAGTCGCCTAGAGTACTGCCATCGAGAGAAGATGACATCTCTCTTGGTATGGCTCGAACTCGCCAAATTAGGCTTCTTAGAAGGAATTGAAAGAAGCTTCGCGAACCGAGGGAAGAGCAGTGGGCCTGAACCGGACGGGAGGAAGGCAAGGTACGATGGCAAAAGCACGATCCGGCGGGTCCTTTCGCTCGAAAGTTTTGATCCCCAAAGGAAAAGTTCTCTCTTTCGCCCGAGAGGAGGCAAAGAAGGGTGGTGCGAAATGGCGAAATATCGAGGAGACGGGGGCAAGAACGAGGATAGCTCTTCAAAAGGGCAAAGTGGCCGAAATAAGGGAAGAGGGAGAGGGGAAGACATGGAAGGTGTGGGTGCGGAAATGCTAAAAGTCGCTAGAGAAGGGGCCGATCGCTCACGAGGTTCTAAAACAGCTCGTTTCCATCTCGCAGGGAGCAAAAGTCGAGACGAAGAACAAGAAAGTGCCAAACTCCTCTCCTAGTCGGGACCGATGCTCGTGGGGAGTCTCAATCCTTTCCTTAGATCTGTAAGAAGCTCAGGAAGGAGATGTGTAAGGGCTGAGACCGATAGTGATTCGGGGGTTGTTTGATCCGGTGATGGGAAGGTCCCGTTGCGCTTACGCAAGGGAGACGAGTCAAGGTTCTCCAAAAGGTTCAAGGAGATTCAAAGCTTTAGGTCGAAGCTTTGTCGCCGAAACCCAACAAATGGGTGTCGATTTAACCATGAAGAGTCAAGGACTCATGCCTCCGATCCGCCCAAAAATCTTGAAAATCGCGACGCCGCGGTTTCTTGCAAATGACAAGAGCACTGGGGGCTTCTTGTTTCTTCATCGGGTTCATATTCTTGCCTCGAGGGAGGGAGTAAAGATTTGGCGGTGCTGGAGATAAATATGGGAAGGAAGAGGGTAGAAATTATTCTATGGGAAGTCTTCTCCTATGGAACCCATTCTGAGATGGAGGTGCAGAGTTATAGTCATGGTGAGAGGGGGGAAGAAGATGATGATCCACGCGTGGGAGCAAAGATGTTTGGCGCGTTGCCTAAAATTCTGATGTGAGGGCAGGTTGGAGGCTCGTTAGTTGAGAAGTAGGCGCATCAGGAGGAGATGAAGCTCGGCGATCATGGCTTCAGGTCGTTATCGGGCCTGATAGATCTGAGCCTCGGCATGGCATACCCTATATGTGAGCCCGCTTTGCCTGGGGTCCCCTTCAACCAGTGGATATTAGGCCCCTGTGCTGGTAAGGGCTTTGTCCCAAGCCCATAAGCCTTTGACACAACTTCAACCCCAGATAACCCTCCAAGCGTATGTGGAAAGGCTACGACCTCAATGATTTATGATAAAGACAGTCCAACGCCCTAAGAGCCTTTGGTCCTTAGCCTTCCTAAGGAGTCTTCAGAAATAGATCTTGACAAGTATGAGGCGACCCCCACTCTTCTCCCGCACTATCCGAGGAATATGTCATTCGGGGGAATGTGTTACTAGATTTCCTACCACCTCCGACCATAACTCCAAATGATCAATCATCCGTAGATCGTGGTGCTCATCCTGGGATAGACAAAGCCGAGGGTATCGGGGCTCACGCAATCCAGCGAACTCTCCTTTGATTAGATACCCGAGCAAGAATCCTAAGGAGTCCGTGGGGCCTCTCAAATTCTTCCAAAGTTTACGGAGTGAAAAGGGAAAGACTTTCATTAAGGAATCCTCGGATAAAGCCAGATCGGAAAGGGAATTAAAACGGCTGCAATTTTCCATTAACTACAAAAGGGGCAACAGTTTTGGAGCAAAAACACTTTGTGTAGGGGGGAAAAGAGAGGTTTATCAATGACTTTGAAAATTGGCAGTTGGAATGTTCGGGGTGTCAACGATAGTTCCAAGAGGAAGATTATCAAGGCCATTTTGAGAAGTCAGAGGTTGAATCTGCCTGCAGGAGACCAAGATGTGTTCCATCTTCTAGCAATCGTTAGAGTCCATTCGGTATATTTCTTGATCGGGAAGCTAATGTCGTGGGCTCACAAAGGTTGTTTATTGCTCAGATAAAAGAAGTTTAGTCTTGCCGATAAGGAAGTGGGCCTCACTCATTTTCGTGCCGCTTCAAAACACAATCGGATGGGTTTGGTCTTAGGTTTTCACTGGCGTTTACGGTCCGCTTTCCAGTGGCGAGAGGAACCTTCGATGAATTAGGGCTTATGAGGCTTACGGGAGGATCCTTGGTGCGCTGGGGGAGATTTTAATATCATCCGCTTCCTTCTTCGAATGCAATATGATCAAGCGCTAAATCGATCCATGAGAAGGTTTTCGTGAGGTGATCAGATGATCTTGAGTTGGTCGATCTTCCCGTCGATGTAATTTCACCCGAGAGGGGGCCTACGTAACCATTATCGCTCGCCTAGACAGACATTTTTGATTTTCTAAGATTAAGCCGGATCATGGCGCAGGCGGAGCACCGAATTTCCTAAGCCCATCAAACCATGCCCTATCCTCTTAGAGTGCATGGGGTGTGAAGAGGCTCACCCTTCGCTTGAGAATATGTGGTCGGGTGCAGGGTGTCAAACGTGGTTGGTCAGTTAAACGGTTACGTTAAACGAGTGACGGTGAAAAACATGTAAAACCCAGACACGACACGCTTAATAAACGGTAACACGACATGACTCGCTTAACACGCCTAATTTAAACGGGTCAGTCGGGTCGGGCCTGGGCACGATAAACCACTCATTTGACCGCATTTACCCGCTTACCACTCGCTTCGACCTTATTTAACACCTGCAGAAACCACCCTAACCATTTACCGTTTATTTAAAAAATGTTAACTTCATAAAACTAACAAACTAACAATACAAAAAAATGTAATAATACTAATTTATTAAAATGATATATTTTATGTGGTCAAGATAAAAAAATTATTAATTTTTTTTTTAAAAAATATTAATTTATTAATTTTATTTAAACTGTAAATCCAAGTTATAAATGTGTTAGCATGTCTCACCCGAACACGCACTAAGCGACAATGTGTTAAACTGTCAATTCATATCACCCGAACCCGTTTAAAGTTCCACCCAAACCCGCGACCGCCTAATCGTGCCTGCTAATCGTGTTGTGTTGAATTTTGACAGGCCTAGCTGAAAGTGGATGGCTTCCTAGATTTGATGAAAGGATGGTGGCAGGGGGTGTCCGCACGAGGGTTCGCGAGCTTCATCCTCTCAAAAAAAAAAATGAAAGAGGTAAAGCTTCTACTCAAAGCTTGGAACAAAGACTGTCTTGGGAGGCTAGAGGCTGTCAGAAATTGGCACTCTCGCAAGTCGAGGCTCGGGGATTGTTTGGAAGAAAACCTGGGACTTCCATCTATGGAGGAAATTGAGGCTAAGAAGGGGGCAAAGGATGCTTTCAAGAATTGGGCCACTCTAGAAGAAATTCATTGGAGACAAAAGTCCAGGGAAACGTGGCTTAGGGAGGGAGACAGGAACACATCTTTTTTCCACCGGATGGCCAATGCCCATTTAAGGAAAAACACCCTTGCAAGAATCAAAATTAATGGTGTGTGGTTATCTGAGGTGAGAGAGTTGAGAGAGGGTATTTCATGCTTTTAGACTCGCTCGACCGACTAACTGAAGTTTGAGGGTCGAAATAGATGGGGTCAGCCCTTTCCACCCCGAACCCGAATGATGCTAGAAACCTAGAACCCTTAGGAGGTTAGCTTTACCGCACTCGAACGATATGGAGGGAGACAAGGCCCTGGGGCCTGACGACTTTACTCTCGCCTTTTGGCAAGACTCCTGGCAGTTTGTCAAAGCAGAGATTATGGAGCTTTTCCATGACTTCTTTGTGTCTGAGACCTTCATTAGGAATCTCAATACCACTTTCTTTGTCTTGATCCCCAAGAAGGGAGAAGCGCGACAAAGAAGGGAGAAGCGGAGGATCCAAGACTCTGCGCTTATAAGCTTCATTGCACCATGTTACTTGCTATGTGTCATTGAATCGCTTAAAAAGGGTTGTAGGCATGGGTGGCTCTGATGCCCAAAACACCTTTGTGAAGGGTTGACAGATTTTAAATGATTCGCTAATAGCAAACGAGATCATTGATCTATGTCAGAAAAAAAAGGAGAAGGGTGTGGCTTGTAAGTTAGATATCGAAAAAGCTTTCGAGACAAAGATAAGTTGGCGCCTTATGAAGATCATGCATGGGGTTTGGTTCCAATGGAGGAGGTGGATTTGCACTGTATTTCTACTGCAAAATTTTCAGTTTTGGTGAACTGCAGCTCGCTAGGTTTCTTAAGTTCTGGGAGGGTCTTAGATTGGGGGATCCTCTCCTTACTCTTCATTTCGTGGGTATGAGGTTTTGAGCATTCTCTAAGAAGGGTCAGGCTCTGGGGTCTATTTATGGATGTACACTTACTGGTAGAGGGGTCTTTTTGTAGCATCTCTCATCTCCTATTTGTAGATGACACGTTAGTTTTTTGCAAAGCTTCTAAAGATCAACTTATTTACCTCAGATGAGTGTTGTTTTGGTTTGAAGCCCCTGCCTCGAAATTAATTTGATAAAAGTGAGATCTACAAGGTCGTGGGTGGGATGTAGATAATTTGATCTCTCGCCACGATGTTGGGTCGGTTGGTGATCAAGCGCCTTCCCTCCACCTATCTAGCTACTCCTGTGGCCCCACAAATTAGTAGTTGCCTGCGATGCTATCGAGGAAAGAATGCGGAAAAAGCTCGTCCCTTTGAAAAGAAATTACATCTCCAAAGGCGGTAGACTAACTTTGATCAAGAGCACCCTTGCTAGCCTCCCTATCTACCAGTTATCCTTGGTTAGAATGCCAATTTCTGTAGCAAAGCGGTTGGAAAATTTGAAAAGGAACTTTCTTTTGAGAGGTGGAGCTCTTGAGAAGAAACCCCACCTGGTCAATTAGGATGTGATATGTTCTAACAAAGGCCAAGGAGGTCTTGGCTTAAGATCTTTAATGTCTTTGAACAAAGTTTTGTTAGGGTAAATGACTTGAGATTTGCCGAAGAGGATCGTATCCGGAAATCCTTTGATTTGCTCTAAATTTGCAAAGATGATCTTGGTTGGTGTGGGTCAACACTTCTAGGACCTTTTGTGTGGGTTTGTGTATGGAAATCCTCAAAAGAAGCCTTTGTGAAAGATAATTGGAAATTCAGGTCGAAATGGCACCAGTATAGATTCCTCGATCTGATTTTCAAAAATTTAACCCTTAGTCATTCTTCCCTCCCTTTCGAGAGATAATAATGATAAATCCATCACTACGCCGAAAATAGAACCATTTGGACGACGGAGGCGGCTGGAATTCACTCAGCCGAGCTTTCACGATTAGAGATGGATTTGGTGGCGAACTTCTTCATGTCCTTCAAAAGGAGTGGTTTCCACTGCTGCTGGATGTAGTTATTTGGAAAGGGCAAATGATAACCACAGTTGGCGCAACGCCTATAACTTGTTGGTCTCGAGTTCTGTCTCAAAGTTCCTCGTTAAGAAGATTTGGATGGCTTCTATCCCTTCTAAAGTTTATTTTTTTCGCTTGGGAAGCGGCTTGGGGTAAGGTCCTAACCTTGGACAAACTCCAAAGAAGAGGCTGGCATCTTCCCAATTGATGCTTCTTGTGGTTGCGCTCGAGAGCCACCATCACATCCCGCTCTCCACCGCTTGGTCGTCAGTCTCCGTGGGATATTATCCTCTCCCTTCTTGGTGTTTCCTGGGTTTTCCTTTACGATGCCAAGGACATGCTTCTTAGTTGGAAGGGCTCATTTGTGGGGAAAAAAAAGAGGATGACCTGGAATTCAGTTCCTCTCTTTGACTGCTTGAAAGAAAGAAACCTACAGACAGCCTTTTGTGGAATGGACATTAGCTACTCAAAGGCTAAAGCATTCTTTTGTTTTCAATTTGTGGTTCTGGAATAGTATGTACCTAGGCGAAGTGACCACTTCTCTTTTAGATTTCTTGGAGTGGTTCGCTTCTTCTTGAGGGTTTGGGTTGTTTCTTGTGGGGGAATTCTTTTTTGTTAGCTTGTCTGTGTGTATTCTCTAGTTTCTTCTAGCCATTTTTGCTTTGGGTGGTTGGTATATGTTCCTTTTCTCCTCTCCTCTTCGATTTCTTTCCTTTGTATACGCCTTGTATACTTTAGGGCTTGGCCCCTTTTTTGTCTTTATACTACTCAGCTTACTTCATAAAAAATAAATAAACATAGAACTTGTTATATGTATTTTAGGGACAAATTAAAAATGGGAAAAAGGGAAATTATCAGTAGACATAGTAAGCTAAGAATTTCTCATTTTAAATAAATCAAGGTTTAAGTTTGTAACTCATTGCATTTCTTATTTCATATTTTGATGCTGACTTAGTATATTTCTAACCTTTTCTTAGTGAAATACAGTTTGCAAGGGAAAACCCACATGTCACAAACTTGCCAGAAATCAAAGTTCAAGATTTGGAACAAGTGACGGAGGAGGTGGTGACAAATGCCTTACGCAGTGGCTTAAATTTCTATTCAACTATTCAGGCACATGATGGTCATTGGCCAGGGGATTATGGGGGTCCAATGTTTCTACTACCTGGTTTGGTAAGAGCTGACTTTTTGAATTGCATATGTTCCTTCATTTGTCATTAACCAATGAATATTATGCAAGTCTTTTCAGAATTCAACAGAGAAGACCAATTAAATTTTTTTCCTTTATATGATTTATTCATGTACCAATTTCCATTAGATCTATTCCTTATTGCTCCATTATTCTCTCTTCGAATTAGTGACTATTGTGTGGCAAAATTGCAACAGGTCATTACTTTATATGTTACTGGAGCTTTGAATGTTGTCTTATTAATGGAACATCAACGTGAGATGTGCAGATACCTTTACAACCATCAGGCGAGATTATTTTCCTATACTATGGCACTCTTAAGTATTACAGTCTTTTGTTGCTATTGTACTACCACCTGCACAAGAATTTCAGCTTTTGGGTCAAAAACTTGTGTAACATCATATTAGAGTTCTGGTTCCATGATCTGGTACCATGTTAAGCTTTCTTAGAAACATAGTTTAACTGTCACTTATAGGGTTCAGGAACCCGATGACCAAGAAATTGACATAAATTATCACGTTGTCATAATTTTTGTTTGATATCATTTTGAGACAAGTACTTCTCCAACATCATTCTTTCTATGTATTCATGTAAAGTGCTATTATTTTTATGGGAAGCTAATAAATTCAACCAAATTAAGCCGTTTACCATTTACTTGGCTAGCTTTGACATTGCTAGTGAAGAAACAAAAGCAATTAAAGGATTGCACATTTTATTGCAGAATGAAGATGGAGGTTGGGGGCTACACATTGAGGGCCCAAGCACCATGTTTGGTACTGTGCTTAGCTATGTTACTCTTAGATTGCTTGGTGAGGGAGCTTATGATCCACAAGGAGCAATGGAAAAGGGGCGAAAATGGATATTGGACCATGGTGGTGCAAATGCAATAACTTCTTGGGGGAAAATGTGGCTTTCTGTATGAACTCAAAACTTTTGTCTTGAACTAAGATATTAATTGTTTTGCATCTATGAGTTGACATTTGATCTGCTTCTGATGGCCACAGGTACTTGGAGCATATGAATGGTCAGGGAATAATCCACTCCCACCAGAAGTGTGGCTATGTCCTTATATTGTTCCAGTTCATCCAGGTCTCTCTCTCATTCTGTGTGTGCATGTAAATATAAATATAAACATGAATATAAGTCTGCTACTAGGAGGTGTAAAGGATCATGGTTAGCTGCTGAAGAAGTTATTAATCATATCAACTTGATTTATAGAAAGATCCTAAACTAGTTGGGAAAGTCAAATGGTTAGAAAATATGAGTGGAGATGATTGAATGAATAATGAAGAATTAGAGAATTAAAATTGCTTTTGGACGTTAGGACAAGAATCTCATGTTAGATGGAAGCCTTAGTATCTTACTTTATTCTAAATGTTAGACAATTGAAGCAAACTATGGAGCAAAGATGTTCCTTTAAATAGAATCCTGGACTTTGAAAGGACTAATTTAACTATTTCTTTAAAACATTTTCTGTGCACTTGGGGTCTTGCTAATTTTATTAATGTTTTTAGGGATTTTCCACTAAAGTGTCCTCTCTATTCCTTAATTCATTACCATCAAAGCTTTAACTGATTGTTTACTTTGCTCCAGTTTTTTTCTCCCTTGTTAACAGAACTGGGTTCTGTTTGCTAATTTTATTAATGTTTTTAGGGATTTTCCAATAAAGTGTCCTCTCTATTCCTTAATTCATTACCATCAAAGCTTTAACTGATTGTTTACTTTGCTCTAGTTTTTTTCTCCCTTGTTAACAGAACTGGGTTCTGTTTGCTAATTTTATTAATGTTTTTAGGGATTTTCCACTAAAGTTTCCTCTCTATTCCTTAATTCATTACCATCAAAGCTTTTACTGATTGTTTACTTTGCTCTAGTTTTTTTCTCCCTTGTTAACAGAACTGGGTTCTGTTTGCACCTTATTCTCCTTGACAAACAAATTACCAAAATATTAGGCAGATTTTCAGGTTGATTTTATTTTGATGTAGGCAGAATTTTATGTGTCATTGGTAAACCTTCAAATTATTATGTATAGGACGGATGTGGTGTCATTGCCGAATGGTGTATTTGCCCATGTCATACTTGTATGGGAAGAGGTTTGTTGGTCCAATTACACCAACAATTATTTCTTTGAGAAAGGAGCTGTACGTAGTCCCTTATCATGAAGTAGATTGGAATCAGGCCCGCAATCAATGTGCCAAGGTTGGTTTGCATATTTTCTGCTTCCGAACTCGTGCTTTTAACTTACGCCATCCCCTTATGATGCTATTTTTAGCTCGTGTACCATACTTAAAAAAAGAAAAAAAGAAAAAATAAAGCTCATGTACCATACTTCTGATCAGTATCCTAGCATATGGATGATCTTCAAGTTTATCCTATTAGTTGCTGATAGACTTTATATTAACCATCACTAGGGAACCTAAAAGTTTCTCTCCATCTGAAGCATACTGATATCTGTTAGAAGATCAAGGAGTATCTTTATTGCGAAGTAATTTTCCCCATGTCTTGATCTCACCTTTCCGATTCGAAGGAAATACATTGATTGGATCTATGCAAGAAAGCCAGTCGATGCTTTTCTGATATTGAAAATTTTATTATGTGATCAGCAAGTATGATATATTGAAAATCTTATTGTGTCATCAGCAAGCATGATAGTCACAAAAGTAGTGGATCTAATACGGGCATGTGTTGTACTGTCTAACTGAAACTTGATTGCCGAAAGTATGAAAAATCAATACCAAAGTGCCCGAATTGGTGGATTGCTTTTACCCAATACACCATGTATAATACTCCCTTCACTAGGGATAAAAGGCTGGTGGTGGTGCCATACATGCTTGTTCCTGAAAATAACACAGATAGAAGCAAGAGTTGCTTTATCATGTTGACATCTTGATCTAATTGCGGAGTTCTTTGTTGTTTGTTTTTTGTTTATTTGTTTATTTTTCATTCTTTTATTTATTTATTTATTTTTGTCCTTGTCTATTTTAACTCCACGTGAAGTTCATTTATTCAATCTTTTTCTTCTCAATTAATTAATTAATTTTTTATTCCAGTGCAGATTAAATGGAAATTCAGGGAAGAAGACGAGTAAAAAAACCCGCTATTGTTGGAACTGCAGAATATTTTCACAATCAACATTAAATGGCATATTTACAACCTTGTAAAAAAAGTTTGAAAGGCTTATCTTACAGGTAACCAAAAAGTTATAATTATGGCCTCTAATATACATCAAATCAACAAATTATCTGATAAATATCAGATAAACAACAAACTCCTAAAAACTCTCCAATACTCCCCCTCAAGTTGGGCTGTACAAATTATACATTCCCAACTTGTCTAATAACTTCTCGTAGGCTGGCCTAAAGAGACCTTTTGTCAAACAATCTGCTGTTGGGACATAAGTAATCTTGATCCCCCCTTCTTCAATTTTTTTCCTTGATGAAATGACGATCTACTTCCACATGTTTTGTTTGATCATCATGCACTGGGTTATGGAAGATACTTATAGTAGCCTTATTATCACAAAACACTTCTAGTGGACTTTGTAGTGGTACTTGTTTTTTGCTCCGCCATGTCACTAAGTTCCCCCAAACAAATGTGCAACACCCTGATGTAGATCTCCTATCACTTACAGATCTAGCCCAATCAGCATCCGTATAGACTTCTATTAGTTGTTTTTTAGTTTTTTTAAAAAACAAACCTCTACCTAGAGTCCCTTTGAGATATTTGAGAACACGATAGGCTACCTCCATGCGAGTTTCTAGTGGTGCGTGCATATACTGACTGATGCAGCTTATTGCAATGTGATATCCGGCCTAGTGTGAGATAAGTAGATTAATTTGCCAACCAAAAGCTGATACTGACCTTTCTCCACCGGAGCTCCCCTTGAATGCAAATCAAGCTTCACACTTGGATCTACTGGAGTGTCTACAGGCTTACAACCTAGCATCCCGGTTTCCTTGAGAAGATCTATCACATACTTCTGTTGAGACACAAAAATTCCACTTCTATTTCGAGCAACCTCCATACCCAGGAAATATCTCAAGTTTCCTAGATCTTTAATCTCTAATTCTAAGGCTAATTGTTCCTTTACTCTTCTCATCTCAACCAAATCATCTCCAGTCAAAATTGTATCATCTACATAGACAATAAGAATAGTAATCTTACCATCGTTTTGCTTATAGAATAAAGTGTGATATGACTGTGCTTGTTTATAACCATGCTTTCGAATAGCTCTAGTAAATTTGTCAAACCAAGCCCTTGGGGATTGCTTCAACCCATACTAGGACTTTTTTAGTCTACAAACCATCCCATCCTTCTTTGGTCATCAAACCCTGGTGGGAGATCCATATAAACTTCTTCCTCTAAATCACCATTCAAAAAAGCATTTTTAACATCCAATTGCTGAAGCGGCCAATCCAGGTTAGCAGCTAAAGAGAGAAGAACTCGAACTGTATTAATTTTGGCTGCCAGAGCAAATGTTTCTTGGTAGTCAATTCCGTATGTCTATGTGTATCCCTTAGCAACCAACCTTGCCTTGTAACGTTCAATTGTCCCATCGGCCTTATATTTAACAGTGAAGATCCATCTACAACCAACGGGTACCTTATTATGAGGTCACTATATTACTTCCCAAGTCTGATTTTTCACCAAGGCTCTCATCTCCTCCTGGATAGCTTGTTTCCATTGAGGACTGTCTAAAGCTTCTTGAATAGTTCTCGGGATTTCCACCATTGCAAGATTCTTGACTAGCGACTGAATTGAATTTGACAGATGATCCTATTTGACGAAGTTGGACAGAGGATGTGTTGTGCAAGATCTCTTCCTTCAAGAAGGTATGGGACATCTAAATTCCTTCTATTTGAATTTTTTTCAATCTCGCATATGGATTCAGAGATTTCGATCATGACTCCAGAGCCTTTGGACTATTGTTACTTTATTTGAATATCAGCATTGAAATTTGAGCGCCTCCTTTGAATTTTTTTTTTCGTGAGTACACGTTAAGTTGTTGCTGAGTTTGTCCTCCCCCTGCCGCATCTGCTTGCTGAGGTGAAGATAAAAATGGAATTTGAACCCCTAAGGAATCTGAATGTCGGTGAGATGGAGACAAATCAGGAGATAAAATTGAAGATAAATTTGACTGTGGCTGAATAGATAGAGGTTGAGTTTGAAAATCGGAATTTGAAATCAAATTTGGTGCTGAAGATAACTTAGGAGACAGATTTGAACCTATTGGGGAAATCAAATTTGATAAGGGTTGTTTCGAAATTTGTGGAGGATTTTGTGGATTAACAAGTGGAGATATAGTTGGAATGAAGGTTGAATTCGGTGGAGAGAGAATGGAGGGAGCAGAATTTGAAATTAAGGGAGGATTTAGTTCCCAAAATTTTTCCCACAAATCTGATGGATAAGGAATTAAATCTGCCAGTTTTTCTGGACTGGAAATTTCTGAAAAAAATCTTTGAATTTCCCCTTCAGTTTCTGTTTTTTTGAAATATGGCTCATCTTCAAAGAAGGTAACATCTCACACAAAAATATTTCGCTTTTCAGAGAATAACACCTATAACCCCTTTTGTGTGGTCGAGTATCCTAAAAACACATTTATGAGAACGAGGCTCTAGCTTACTCCTATTTGGATCCAGATTGTGAACAAAGGCTGTACAACCAAAGACTTTGAGTTCTAAACCAGAATAAGACCTAGAGTCTTGAATCGAATTAGATAACACAGACAATGGAGATCGAAAACTAGGACTCGAGAAGGAACACGATTAATTAAATAACACACCGTGAGAATTGCATCCCCCCAAAAACATTTTGGAACGTTAGAATTAAACATCAAGGCACGAGCTACTTCCAATAAATGACGATTCTTACGTTATGACACGCCATTCTGTTGAGGTGTACCCACACATGTGCTTTGATGAATAAGGCCATTCTCTAAAAAAAAACGATTAAGTTCATTGTTAAAAACTCATTCCATTATCACTTCAGAGAATCTTAATGTTTCTAGCGATATTGCATCTTGATCATGGAATAAAAACTTTTGAACACATATTCAACCTCAGATTTATCATGTAATAGATACACCCAACATACTCGAGAATGATCATCAATAAATGTAATGAACCATCTTTTACTAGAAATACTTAGGATACGAGATGGACCCCAAAGGTCACTATGAATCAATGCAAATGGCTTTGAGCATTGGTACGGTTGTGGAGGCAGATAGACACGTTTGTGTTTTGCAACCGACCTACCACACCAAACTAATCACTTTCAAATAAAGATGGAAAAAAGATGTCTCAAGTACACAAAGCTCGGATGACCTAATCTACGATGCAAAAGCAAAATTTTTTGTTCTCAAGAGAGAGACTTATTCATGACTGCTTGAACGTGACTACTCATGGAGGGCAGATTCTCAAAGTAATATAGTCCATAAAACTCCTTAGCATTGCCAATCATCCTCCCTGAATATCTGGTCCTGAATAACACAAGTAGAAGATGTGAAGTTAGTCACGCAATTTAAATCTCTTGTTAATTTGCTAACAGACAACAAATTGCTTGATAACTTCGGGACATGGAGAACAACTTTGAGGAGGATATTCGAACTGATTTGAACAGTTCCTATCCCTGCCACTAATGAGAATGAACCATTTGCAATCCTCACTTCTTGATTACTCAAAGATGGAACATAAGAAGAGAATAATTTTTTACAACCTGTCATGTGATTGGAGGCTCCAGAGTCGATAATCCATGGAGTCTCTTTAGTCGTCAATCCACCAAAGGCGGTCATATTTGTACCTTGTTTGCAACTAATCCTCCCTTAATCTGAGATTCAGCCAACATCTTGCAAAGTGTTTCCATTTGCGTTTTAGAAAGAGTCACCTCGTTACTTTGTTCCTTCTTGTGAGTCTCTTGGCCACAGGACTGTTTTGGAGTCCAGTTTGGTGGCTTTCTGTGTACTTCCAGCACACATCTCAATAGTCAACTGACAAAATGATCACACCAAGTGGAAGCCTTCTTCAAGGGATGATTATGAATATCCGAGCAATGCGTGACCCAGGCAGAAGTTTCATTAGGTGAGACCACAAAGGATTGATTTTTTATTATCACACGTTTTCTGCTTTCCTCTCTACGCACTTCTGCAAAGATCTTATCTATAGGCAATTGTAGTTTGGTGCCATGAATCCGTCCACGAACCTCATCTAAGACTTGATTAAGTCTTGCAAGAAAGTCGTAGATCCTTTCTTTGGCCAACATCTTCTTATACAAGATTGTGGGTCCTTCCAATCGCAAGAGTGAAATAAATCCAACTCCTGCCATAATTTTTTTAGCAAATTGAAATATAGGGTGACATCTAGATCACCCTGTTTGAGACTTCGGGCTCTATTTCGCAACTCAAAGACTTACGAAGTGTCGTCATAATCTGAATAAGCAAGATGAATTGCATCCCAAATTCCTTTTGCTGTCAAATAGAATAAATATGTCTCACCAATAGAGTCTTCCATTGAATGAACAAGCCATGCCATTACCATGGAGTTCTGAATGTTCCATGTTTGAGACGAAGGATTGGGCTAGGTTTTGCTATGCTGTCGTCAAGATATCCAAATTTTCCCTTTCCTTGGATCACCATTTGCACAAATCGAGACCATTGCAAAAAATTGCGCCCATTCAATTTATGGTTTGTTATTTGGAGAGACATAAGAGACGTCGGTTCTGCAGAGGCAGTAGGAACAATTGTAGAGGTTGACTTGGTGACGTCTAAGGCCCCCTCCAAGTCATCACCTCTGCTTGTTCTAGGAGAACTCATTGCCTTCCTCAACCTGCAATTTCCCTTTTAAAATGCTCTGATACCATAAAAGGAAATTCAGGGAAGAAGACGAGTAAAAAAAACTGCTGTTGTTGGAACTGCAGGATATTTTCACAATCAACATTAAATGGCATATTTACAACCTTATAAAAGAAGTTTGAAAGGCTTATCTTACAGGTAACCAAAAAGCTATAATTACGGCCTCTAATATACATCATATCAACAAATTATCTGATAAATTTTAGATAAACAACAAACTCCTAAAAACTCTCCAATAGAGATCATATTTTCAGGGTGAAGCTTCTAAGGTTCCCTTGATTAAGTCTCCCTTCTGCAAAAAAGTTGTTCTTTATGGTGGCTTTGATTAACACATGTATGGCCCATTTGAAATGTGTCTGTCATGATGAGACGTACTGGGAAATTTTTTAATTGCCTACAATGGAGGGAATTTTTGTTGTCATGAATGAGAAAGCCGTCTTAATAAAGTTTCTCAAATCATTGGGCCTATTAAAATAGGTTAGCTTCTAATCCTTGTGTGGCTTTTGGTGATAGGGTTGTCCTAAAAGAGATCTTGTGTTTCTAAGAACTTACAACTAAACAAAAACAAAATGTTGAAGACAATCTTGATAAGATTTGAGATGAATTCAGAATTTAAAAGTTATTTTGGAAGAAAACAAAAAAGAGAAATGGAAACCACAACATAAATTTGGTTTGTGTAATGTTATCAGTAACATCCATGAATATTTTTATGCTTCGATTGTTGAATTAGTAGTATAATCAATATGTTGATATTATTGATAATATCAGCATTTTACAAATATCAATGTATTTCTTGGTAGTTTGGTTGGTTTGGTGTAGATGTGAAAACAATACCGATACTCATGCACATTGCAGATATTAATTAAGGTGTCCTAACAAATTGTTAAGACCATTATTTTCATTTTATATTGTGAAATATCTCAAAAGTATGGTTTTGTCCCTGGATTTGGGAATTTAATATAAATTTACAAAGCACATATGAATCTTTCTGTATATAAATTTCAGGTATCTCCTGTTGAGTTGAGGATTGCACTGATACTTATTAATGGTAACTGTAATCTTGGTACTAATTCACCCTATGAAAAAGGGCAGTCTATTGTATACAATTTACAACTAAATTGTGGTTTTTGTGGTGGTTCAATTGTTATATTTCCTTAAAATTCTAAATCAAGTCAACTAGCAATGTACGTTTCTATTTTGCATCATATTTTCCTTGGATTTTATCTGATTGGCAATTTCATGATGATATCATTTTAATAAGCATTTAAGAAGGAAATCTATGAAGAAGATCATTGCATCTTTTTTATGCTTTAGCTTCCTAGATTTTTACGTTTGTCTTTTACAATTATTGCCAGGAAGATCTATACTATCCACATCCACTGGTTCAGGATGTTCTATGGGCATCTCTTCACAAGGTTGTTGAGCCTATTCTGGTGCATTGGCCTGGAAGCAAGTTAAGGGAGAAGGCTTTACGCACTGTAATGCAGCATGTTCACTACGAAGATGAGAATACTCGGTATATATGCATAGGGCCCGTGAACAAGGTAGATGTGGAGCATGGTCACTCATGCTTTTTTTTTTCCTAATTATTATTATTTGTATGTTGAATTATAGAGAGGTCCTTTGAACTGCAATAAATTTATTGATTACTACTAATTTAGAATTAAGCCAATCAGTTCTTTAATTTTAACACTCTACTCAGGTAAAGAAGTAATTAGTTCTTTAATTCTACCACTCTACTCAGGTGCTCTTGATCTAATTGTCTGTTCTATTCTTGTTCCATGAAGCCTTGATTTCTGTTATCCGAATCTTACAGGAACAAATATGCTTTGCTGCTGGATTGAAGATCCAACCTCAGAGGCGTTTAAGCTGTATATTCGAGAATTTATGATTATTTGTGGGATTGCTGAAGACGGCATGAAAATGCAGGTCCATCAATAGTATTAGTCTCTTCATAATTTATCTCAGAGTGCCATTTCCATCTTATATATGTTATAGAGAATTATTACTTCTCTGGTGGATGTGCCATTTAAAGTGGCTGCATTCATTATACGGGCATAATGTAAAGGGCAGATTTTGTATTTCATTCCTTGGATTTTATTGAATTTCAATATATATCTGTTATACATAAATAGTATACTGCAGGGATATAATGGAAGTCAATTATGGGATACATCTTTTGCCGTTCAAGCAATTATTTCAACAAACCTAGGCAAAGAGTGTGGTCCAACTCTAAGGAAAGCACATGAATTCATAAAAAATTCTCAGGTTTGATCTCATAACAATTTCCTTTGTATTTGGGTAGTCTTCATAAAATGATTTACTTAACTACTTCTACTTTGTTTTCAAGGTCTTAGAAGATTGTCCTGGAGATCTAAATTTTTGGTATCGCCACATTTCCAAAGGTGCTTGGCCATTCTCAACTGCTGATCATGGATGGCCAATCTCTGATTGTACAGCAGAAGGATTGAAGGTAACAACTGAACTAACTCAAAATGCTTGTTGTACGGAGATTTTTATTGTTTATTTCTCTTGTGCAGGCTGTTCTATTACTATCTAAAATGGACACTTCTATTGTTTATTTTTCTTGTGCAGGCTGCTCTATTATTATCTAAACTTCCATCTGAAACGGTCGGGGAACCTTTAGACATGGAGCAATTATTTGATGCTGTAAATGTTATCCTTTCATTACAGGTGTGGACATATTGAGTGTGTATACTTATGGTTATAGGTATTAGAACAGCCTTGAAACAAAGTATCTTTGTTTTTATTTATTTGCATTTTAAAAATTAGCATTTTTGGAAAAAGTAGAATAGGTCAAGGTTCAGAGCAGTGGACTAATACTGTTATATGCATAGTTTAGAGTAAGCAACATTCCATTAATTGAATTGACTATTTAATTATGGAAAACCTTTGTAACTTTCTTTCTTTGTTCATTTGAATACACAAATAGGTTACCACTCTACACATTGTCTGATCAGAGGAGTTAATTACTGATGCACAAAAATCTGTAACCGATAGTTCTTACGCTACAATCATAGCGATTTCGCAGAGACGCAAGTTACTGGGAAAAATATTGGTTTTCTATTCCAGTTTCTACAAATGATCGATGCCATCAAACGCGAACCTAATAAAACCCATGGTTGACTGGGCGTGCATTCAGAAACCCGATAAAAATTCAATTTTTCCCAGTATGCGTAAAACTATGAATTTCGCAAGAGAAAATCGAATTTTTCTAGATCTCGGATGACGAAACGGACTTCACCGTTGGAATTGTCTCGCGAAATCTAGTTACTCTGTCGAATTTCGTTGAATTCCGAGACAGTCAAAATTTCACGTTTTTTGAGGCATCGAGAGTAACGAGTGACATTTGACATATGTTGGATGGCTCATATGGAGCTATGTGTCAAATGGAGAGCAAGTCAAACAAAGTCTAAGTTGGAACCATGTAGGACATGTGTCTACTTGAGAGGATGGAAATCCAAAGAATTGGATAAGAGGATAAGGGGAAATCAAAGAGAGCCAATGGAGAGGTGACATGTGGCAAGGAGGGGGACATCCCACTTGAGCATGTGGGAGCAAATCCGGTGGAAAGAGAGAGATTGGAGGGAAAAAAAAGAAGAAAGAGAGAGAAAAAGAGAGAGAAGAAGGAGGAGAGAGAAGCTCCACATTCCCTCTAAATTTATGCGACGATCGGATCATTTCGGCTTCTGGAGGTGAGGCAAAGTTTGTCCACACATATAAGCCAGATAAAGCACTCAAAACCGGATTTTCGCCAAGCCTTCGAGAGGTAGAGGTTTTCCTACTGGTTTATTTTTTAGCCTGGGTAAGCCATCTAATGACATGGTTTTCATCATGATCCATGAGTACTGATGTTCGGCCCCAAACTGGGATTAGCGGCGAAAATGTTCGATTGTTTAGGGTAGTCCAGAACTGCGCGTAAAATGGTTTTTCGGCCTTGACTCAAGGGTCGCGATCCGACTGTGAGGGTCATGGATCAACCAGAGGAGCTGGGGACGGCCACAAAGATGGGCCTACTGCGGCGTGACATGCCTGGCCACGGCATGGTCGAAAGACACGATTACGCCCCTACTGCAGCAACAGAATATTATGGCGTGGGCGTGCGCGTGACTGGGAGCCTGGCGACTACCGGAGTTCTCCTGTCGTGACAAGAGCCCTGGCTGCAGAGACCTCTGTCAGCGACAGAGACACAGCTTTGAAAAAAAAAAAAATTTTTTTTTTTTTTTTTTTGATGTGTGTTTGGAATGTTGAGGCCAGATGATGCCTCATTGAATTGAGGTCCCAAATTAGATCTGTGTTATTGCTCTGGTGAATAATAACATGCAAGCGTGTAAAACGATATCGATACACGCCTTCGACATATTGACATAAGATTTGTGATGAATGAAAAATTATTCGCTATGACCTGGAAATGATATGTAATATATCGTGGCATACTTCAGACCCATACGCATCTGCACACGTCAAGCCCAAAAGGCAGATATAAGGGTTATTCACCATTCTTGAATGTGTGGGTGAGCTCTTAAATGGGACAACGGTCGAATCGAGACTCGCGCTCAGTAAAATAATACAATAATAAAGACGTAAGTGCTTAAGGCAAGAAGACAAGTAGAGCACTCCTGTGGCGTAGGAAGGACCCAAATCCATTCAAGTGGCACACGATCACCGGCGGTGAAAGGTCAGAAAAATGCCTGAAGGCGTATGACGATTCATGCAGGAGAACCCAAAAATACGCAACCCACAAATAAGCACACCTGAGTTTGACAAATTCAATGAATATCGAGGTCGGGTCCAATGAGTCAAGTCATCAAGAAACGCCAATGATCGGTCTTTCACACTTCACCAAGGCATGCGCCATGAGTCACGACGCTATCTGCGACGGCGAAACACATCTACGACGCCACGTATCATTCCAAGACCGCATGTCTCGGGTGATGGAATGTGATTGATTTACGCATGCCATCGCACGCGCATTTTGCATAGAGAGGGCCCGCGAAAACTTCACCCGCATCGCTTCATCCGTCACGCGAAAATAATTCCAAAAAGTTGAGGTACCCAGAGGTGAACACATCTGAGGATTAGTTGTGAAAAAGGGGCCGGGTGGTGGCCTATTCATACATTTTGTAATATTCGATTGAACATCCAGTTCTGGATATGTAAATAATAATTTTTGTAATAAAACTTAGTTTCGGACTGATTTAGTGTAGTGTTAACATGTTTCCGGACTTTATACTGTCTGTGCAAACTGTATAGAGGCAATAGTGTTGGATGAAATGTATGGAAGAAAGTTTAAAATGCAGAGAATAAGAAAGAATACACGCTTACCTCTTAAGTTTCTCTGTCATGATCGATAATTCTAGTTCTCGTCGCAACAGAGTACCGATTTGTGCGCTAACAGAGACTCACGTGGCGCGAATGTGCGCACGTGAGACAGGATGAACCGACCTAGTGTTGCGACAGGACATGGGCCAGGCCAGGAGCTCCTGCGTCGCGACAGAGAACTTTCTGTCGCGACGGAGTTGGGTCAGGGGAGGAAGTTCTCATGTTGCGACTTGATGCTCTAGGTCGCGACTGAGTTTGGGCCTGGGCAGGGGAACTGTGTCGCGACGTGGCGCATAGGTTTGCATGACAAGGTCCTGGCGTGCGGCGCGACAAATGGGCGGCGCAGGTACAACAGCGATCAAGGCTGCAAGGCGGCGTGACCGACTCACAAGATGACCTCCCTCGGCGCAACGCGATAGATCCTCGTCACACACAAAGGATCTTCGCATGCACCATCTGTGCCCCGCCTGTCGCGACGTAAAGGTCCGCAGAGCCAAAAAAAAAAAAATCCTACTAATTCTGAATCGGGGGCGTCACACATCTCGCTTGTACTTTTAGCTTTAAAATTATTTTAACTTCAACCCATATTTATGTCTTTATGTGAAAACAAGGAGTAGTCATAATAGTAATGATATTAAATCATTGATCTTTAAGAAAAGTTTTTGTTTCCTTGTGGACTAGTGTTAGACAACCAATTCTAAAACCTTAAAAGCTTATAAGATTTGGGCCTGCAATATATGTCATCCACCTCAACACCCTTTCTCAGTTGCGGCCCCATACCCATACCTAAAGAAACACAGGCACACATATGCCCATACAGATCCATAGATAAAGAGACAACAAACATCCTCCTTTAGGCTTAGTGATAAAGTGGGGAAATAGACATGTGGTTAGGTTTGAATCCATAACATCCTGTCAAACCAGGAGGCTTTGATACTATGTTGGACAACCAATTTTCCTAAAAGCTAAGTATATAGGATTTAGGTTCACGATATATATTATGCATTTCAAAAGCTAGATTTTAAACATAATGAATTCAGAATCTCATACCTAGCTTTCTTTTATTTGCCTAAAGAAAGTTGAAGAGAGAGGACAAGGAGGCCTCGCAAAAGGGTTTTTTTGGATTAGCACACCCCAATGCACACACACTCATACATATATGTATATATAAGAAGGCACTGAACATTCTCTCGATCTATAAAAAAATACTATTGCCTTCAAAGTTCTAGGTCACAAAATTATTCCAAAATGTATAGAACTTATGATTTTGAAGTACTTGTATACTGCAAATTTATGCTTCTTGGCTGAAATTTGGTTTTGAATCTTGCAAGCATACCTAGAACAGGATTCTCAACTCCAGTTTTGTAATGAAGATTTTTACATGTGTGCTTTGAGAACCATTTATAATTCCTTGTTCAACCTGTTTTCCCATCTGTTCTGATTACCAATATTTGAGATTCCCTGCTGTCTGACTTCGGGTGAGTTTTGGACTAATTTTGTAGCTTTTTCCTTTGAATCTTAACAGAATGCGGATGGTGGTTTTGCGACATACGAATTGACCAGATCCTGCCGATGGTTGGAGGTAACTTTGATAAATACTAATGCCATATAATTAGCTTCTCCTGAAATTGCCCCATGCTTATAGTCTATATAGTCCATGACAAGTCCCCTACCCAATAACTAGGGAACTGGTTTCCAAAATGAATATCTGCATTAAAAGCATCCATATGAAAATTTTCACTGAATATGCTAGATTTCAGGCTCTCTTTCTGTGATTTCTAGTAATGAATTCAGTGTTCTACGAATTTTGTTTTTTTTGCTCTCTCTCAATCATCCCTTCCTTTTAGCAAATGCTTAATCCAGCGCACTTTTCCATCTTACTGATAGGTGTGAACCAAGGGTTGAAAAACTTTCTAAGGTATGTGGACCTTAAAAATAAGGGAAGTTTCATATAGCATAAACTTATGGAACCACATTATGTAAATTATTGCGATCCACGATTCTAATTGAGAAGCAGGTCCTGATCGATTCTATAAATAAAATAGATTTATTATCTAAGTTATTTATATCCTTTTCTTTTAACCTTATATCACAAGTTATTTTTATTTTTAGTGACTTTCCTTGATTCCAAGATTGACGTTTTAAAATGCAGTTCCAGCATAGCTAAAGCAGGCAAAAACTATCACAGTGAGAACATAGATGGGCATGCTATAATCATAAGCTTCATGTGAATAGCAGAGGCGTCTTCTTTCCAATCAAGGAAGGAGGACGGATAAGGTGTAACTTGAACTGCAAATTCATGTTAATTAGAAAGCAGGAGCTAAATAACATCCAACACTTTTATGGAGGAGCTGTGTATTTTATGTTTTGCAACTGACACTTCTATGTATGCCTTGGACACATCTTCATGCGCCGAGTTTGTTCTTGCTGTGTCCATGTTTGTTTTGGAAGACTACCCATCTTCTTCTCCTTTAAATGAAGTCAAAACGAAGGAGTAACTTTGAAGGTAGCTTACATGTATGCTGTGGACTTGAGCAATGATCTTGTTGAGGCCTGTGATAAAACTAAACAATTTATATAATTGAAAGTATTTGTGCAAACTACAGTTTTGAACACTTCTTTTTTCTTAATTTCTTTGCATGTTTGCACATTTACATTCTTCTAATTTATTTATTACCAAAAAACTAAATGTCATGTTTGCACTCCCATTCACCATCCACTCTCCTCATTGCCATCCAAAAATGCATGATCTGTATCTTCTTGTTAGGTAAAGTGTGGTACAATCCAAAGGCTCTCCCACATCTTAAACGCATGCAGTTTATTTTAATTGTGTTGGAACAAATTCAGCTTCACTTTCTTTTTCAGTTAATCAACGTCATGCTGGCTGCTTTGGTGACATTGTCATTGATTACCCGTAAGATTTTAAGTACTAATCAGTTTCTAATGTTTATGCCGCAGATCTAGTTTGCTTTTTGCTATTGGAGAAAAAAAAAAAAAAAGAGTAAGAAAGGAAAAAAAATAAAGAGTGGAGGTTGGGTTTTTTGGGAAGGGTGGGGCTGTTGTGCTGGATTTGTCCACTGTAATTTGATTTGATGAAGAAAATCTTACCATACTGTTGCCTGGTGGCACTGCGAATATATGTGGAATGTCAGTCGCTGCAATTCAAGCATTGACATCATTCAAGAAATTATATCCCACCTGAGCGCCAGGCATGAAGTAGAAAATTGATTTCTAAGGCAGCCAGAAGTTCATTAAAAGACACACAGGCTCACCGATGGCTCTTGGTTTGTTTTAATTCATTTTATTGATTATTTTTGTATATCTGCACAAGCCCTTGAAATTGTTTTTATGCTATGAAGACTGCATACTCTCATTATTTGGTATTAATTTTTGTATCAATCTCAGCTTAATGTCTTACACTGATATTTGTTGAGGTTATAGGGCAGTCATTATGTGTGCAATTGATTTTGAAGTATTTTGACAGGTATGGATCTTGGGGAGTCTGTTTTAACATGGTGGGTTGGTTGGAATAAAGGGTTAGCCCTTCCGGAAAGACATACAGTAATTGCCCTACATTCGCAAGGCTTGTGATTATCTGTTGACCAAGGGAGCTTACTTCAAGGTGGCGGGGGAGAGTTACTATGCTGTCCATGTCGAAACAAGAGTTTTAGACTCATTTTATGTGGAATTTCTTTCTTTTATTGTTTTAGCATGCCACATGATGTTTGTTCTTGATAAATGCTCTTTACAAAGTGCAAGTTAGAGCATTTCTGAAGGTACTTCACTTTATCTTCATGGTAGCTCTATTAAAGTAATGAGCCACTCTCCTAAAACTAAAGTTTGTAGGATTTGGGTTTAATATGAATATCATGCCCCTTTTTAACACCCCCCTCACGTGCAACCCCATGCAACACGTAGGGGCTAAATAAACCAAATGGGGGTACAGACTTCGAATCAGCAAATGGGAAATAAATTTGCAAAAAAGATGGCTCAATCACAGGATTCCTACCAAACTAGGCTCGACCATATTAACGTTAACCTCTTTCTAAAAGTTTGAGCTTGTAGGATTTGGGTTTTATATAAAATATCCATATCATGCAGCTTTCCCTCCCTCACGTACAGCTCCATACCCGTACATGGAGAGTCAAATAAACCAAATAGAGTTCTCCATGGCTTTCAAATCAACGAATGAGTAATAAAATGCAAAGAGGTGGCTTGAACCTAGGACTTCTTGCCAAGCCCAGGCTTTGATCTGTGTTAAGCGACATTTCTGCAAGCTCGAAGCTTGTAGGATTTTGGTTTAACTATGAATATAATCTTAAGCTTCCATGTGTGCATATCTAACAACTCATCATATAATTTGCGTAAGAGCATCGATAGTGCACCTTTTCTTTGGAATTAGGAGGTTTTGTCTCTCAGAACTTTGTTTTGAATAATACTTAGAACCTTGATTTGTAATGTGGCAGGCACAATTTTGGAATAGCCCTTTATTTTGGCTATCTCTGTTCATCATCCATCTAAGTACTATTTATAATAATCCATATCTTCTACCTTGTATGGTTGATTTTTATTATCTCTGTTCATCATTCATCTTAGATACTATTTATAATAATTCATATCTTTTGCCTTGTCTGACTACATAACCAATTATAGGGCCAAGCAATCCACGGTTCACTTTCATTTTATTATCTGTTCATCATCCATCTTAGATACTATTTATAATTCATATCTTCCCTTGTTTGGGTTGATTTTCCAATACCTCTAAACAGGCATACTCAATCTCCCTGGAGATAAGCCACATATTGTCAATACTGTAAGGCTATCGTGACGCTCATAGATGTACTAGAGCAGGTATGCTAATTTAGTCATCCCTAATTTTTCTAATTTAAATCTCTTACATCATTTTGCTTTGCTTTGTTTCTCGTATTTGGTGTATCGAGCGATTTCTTTGTTTGTGAAAAGAAAAGAATATGTCTATAGGCTGGAACTTTCTATTGAAATCTGTGATAATATGATAATTTTTAGTGGAGAGGCTGAGGAATTTAAATTATTTGGTTTAACACTTGAGCTATGATTTGCTTAGCTCACCATGGGGTCATTTTTACGGAGTTCCTATTGTGAAAAGAAAGTTTGTCCTTTGCTTGATAAATAGTACTTTACATTACTTATTCATTGGGGAACCATAGTTCTTGCCAAAATAATGAAAACAATATCTTGGAAGATTGGGAAGACAGAGAACTGTTTGGTTCACTTGTTTTTGAAAAAAAGCTTGTTTTACGTTGCTTAGCAGGAAACGAAAGGAAAACGGAAAACAGTTTGGTTTCAAACTTTTGTTACGAGAAAAACATAGAAAACACGAAAACACCAAAATTAGTGGTTTATGAATAGTTTTAGAGAATTTGCCAAAATGGTGTTCTTTGTGTTACAAAGCTGTTCTCAAACGAATTTGAAGCGAGGAACCGCGCACCCTTAATTTCTAGACGAGGCAAAAAACAAAATCTCATCACGGGCTGTTCCCAACGTTAGTGTAATTGTGCCAACATCACAAGTTACATGACCTCAATGTTTAGGATTGTTTTTGTTACCTGGCAAGGAAGTTTTTTTTCTCAAAGAGATTGAGCTTGTGTGCTTTCAATGGAGTATTATCTTCAGAATTGTGAAGCCATGATATTCATAATAAATCCAAATCTAACTAGTTTGAGCGTTTAGGAGAGTTGGTTATTTAACATGGTATTTGAGCTTCGTTTGGTAGGAGGTCCTATGTTTGAACTCTCTCCTTGCAAATTTGAATATTTGATCCCCATTTGTTGATTTGGAAGTCCATAATGGACTCTGACTCTCCACATGAGCGGGTATTGGGCCACATGTACGTGAGGGAGGGTGTGAAGCCATGATATTCATATTAAATGTAAATCTAACAAGAATTTGGATTTTATTAGAATTGTGTGTTGCGAGGCAGTGGCAAGTTTACGGATACTTGGTGTTTGTTTTTTTTGAGACCTGGATATGTGGTTGGTTACCATGGAGCTTATCCATCCATGGTTGAGATTACCAGTAGTGAAGGTCTAAGAAAGCAGCTGTAGTTGAAAAATCAACATCCTAGAAGTATGGATAATTAAGAAGGAAAAAGAGAAGAAGGGAAAAAACCAAGGAAAACTCCTGACGTCACTAGTTGTGTGGTGTCCATAACTTAATGAAAGGTGAAGATAAGTATATGGAGGGCTTGAACTGAAAGCAATAGAAAACAAAAACACAGAAAGCAGTTGGTGGGAAGTCATCAAGTAGCCATCATTTAAACAGGATATTATGGAGGGAAGAGTTTGGTCGTTTATAAATAGTATTAGAGTAGCGATTTCCCAACTCTGGGTGTGCTAGCGAGGACACTAGGTCTAAGGGGGTGGATGTAGTGTCCCATTGCTCGGAGAATAAAGGTGAAGGTGTATATATGAGAACTTTGAACTGACGCTATCAAGGCCTTTTCTTGAGGGGCTTGGTCCAAAGTGCAAAACCGAGGCGGCTTGGGGTGGAGAGTGGGTGTGTCTTCACTGCAGCCACTGAGATCAAAGCAATACTCTGATAAGGGTTCAAATAGATTACACAAGTTGTAAGTTCCAGGAATTGCTCTCCCTTGAGCAGCAAATCTATGGTTGAATTGCATTACACAATTTCAAAGTCTACAAATTGCTGAAAAATTTGTTACATTGACACCTAAAAGGGGCTTGCAAGCCATTTATAGTCCATTAACTTGACAATCTAGTTGAATAAGTACTAGAAACCTCCTTATCTGAAATAAACCTTCCAAATCCCTGAATAATGAAGTAGTGAAAAATGTGAAATAATAATGAACTAAAAGCAGACGAAACAACACCCAAGATTTACATGTTTCACACAAAGGCTACATCCATGGAACAGTGCATATGGTTAAAGTACACCAAAAATGTAAATTTAAAGTGTTTCAAGCACTCACTCACCAAAATCCTGCCTACACCCAGAAAATAAATTCTTGAAAGCCTTAAGAAAATAATTTTCTAACTCTTAGGCCCTACTCTGAAAAATAATTCTTAAGAAAACCTTAAGAAAAAATAATTCTCTAACTCTTAAGAAAACCTCTCTTCTTCGCTCAAAGAGTTTCACTACTCTTTTTCCCTTAACTCTAGGATGACTAGAGTGAAGAGATGAGACATCCATGTATTAGCTCCTACCACCTCCGAATTTCCATATAAATTACATGTTATTGCCAAATATACCTCCGAATTTCCATATAAATTACATGTTATTGCCAAATATATATATATATATATATATATATATAGAAGAGAGAGAGAGAGAGAGAGAGAGAGAGAGAGAGAGAGAGAGATTTTCCATGTGCATTCTCCTTCCTTCCCTTCCTTCCCTCTCTATCTAATTTTGTTGCTCTGGATCTGCGCACCAGGCAGGGCTTCTTTGTTAGATACAAGCTCACATGCTCACTTAGGAGAAATTTTCTGAGAAATTTTTCCATGTGCATTCTCCTCCCTCCATACTCTCTATCAATTTTGTTGCTCTGGAACTCTGAAGCAGTGCAGGAGAAACTTTCCATTTGTTGGAGCCACGGCTCGCCACTCCCTTGTATTTTTCTAGCAGTGTACGCTCTTTGTATTGAAATAAATTATCTACCTGAAGCATTTCAATCACTGTTTTATATATCAACTCTGCTTTTCCATGACTGGGATATGGTTTCAATGCTTTACTGAATTCTGTTGATTTTTCATCTCTTCATAATTCTCTGTATTACCCATCATTTTTTATTGCCCTTTTCCTTCTGAAAGGCTGAGAGAGATCCAAACCCGCTACATCGTGCTGCAATGATACTATTAAATTCTCAAATGAAGAGTGGAGATTTTCCTCAGGAGGTATATATATTTTTTAATCTAATTTCTATTTTTCTATTTTTCTATTTTTGTTTCTTCCTCATCTTATAGAGTTCAAACATCCTTTTTCCCCCTTTATTTATTTATTTATCCATCTCTGTGAAAGTGACATTTATACAGCAAAAAGTTTGTTTTGTTTTGTTTTATTTTTTGGTTTTCTTTTGTATGCCAAAACTACAATTAGATGGCTGCCTGCTCAATGGTTTCCACACCCTGCAAGAAACCAAAATTATTGCGAACATGAAAACCAGTGTTAACTGCAGAACAATTAAAATGACACTTAACTGTAGTGATTCTGGGCATTTAATTGATCCTTTGTAGTTCCTGAAAACATGGGATAAGGTGCATAAATGCCCTTGACTTATAGCCGTATGATCAATTTAGCCCCTAAATTTTTTTTTTAGTCCCACCGGAGTGCCCACGATGTTTTGTAGTGTGGGTAGACCCAGTTGTCTCTGCAATCGCCGTGGACTTGCAGATGGACAAATGGTCATCAAAATGCCGTTAAGATGGAGCGTCACGTGGATAGCTCTCATTTGTCCATTTGTTTAAGTCCATGACGATAGGGACATGGATGAGTTATGACACTAAAGTTAAGGGCACCTATGGGCGGCTTTCAAAGAGCTAAGTGGACATAACTTTAAACTGGCATATACCTTAAAAACTTTTCTTTTCGACAATTTTTGGGATAAGGTACACAAATGCCTCTGATGTTTGGTCTTATGTCTAACAGCCCCCTTAAACTTTTGATTACAATAAACTGTTTGTTCGTAACTCAAATATCGTTTATTGTCGGAGTGAACAAATGGTAACGTCGCATCTGTACCCGTGACGTGTCACCACCGCGAGGCATAATTTGGTGAGTGTACGTCGTGACGGTGACACGTGCGCGGCGTTATACGCTTATGCTATTTGTTTATACGCCGATGGTAGGACACATTTGAGCCTATTGATGTGATTGAGGAAGCAACATTGGTTTAAAAGATTTGGGAGCTATAAGCAAAGAATTAAAGAATAATTCCTTATATTTTCATTGATCCATTGTGATGTATATATACAAGCGATCTAGCCTTCCTAATAGATTTCAACTTTATAAGACAAAGTTTCCTAATAGGTTAGAGCTCTATATGTAAACTAAATATGGCCTATAACCTCCTCAAGTTGAGTATAAAATATTGTAATTCGACTTTGTTGCTAAATAACTAACTCGGTCCCCAATTAGGGCATTTGTGAAGATATTACCCAATTGTTCTTCAGTCTTCAAATCAAGTCTAGTTGAATTTTCTCAGAAACAAAAATGGCCGGTCTATCTCAATACAATAGCAGATTCGTTCATGAATCTGGGATTAGAGAAGTAATATGAAGAGGCGACTTGGTTTGTCACACACTAGGGGCCTGGCGCTGTGGCCCGGTGATCTGGCGTTGACTTCCATCAGAGTTGATGGGCCATGTCTGTGCCTTGGCTTATCTTGATTCTTCACATATTTTGACTACACTAAAATCGAGACAATCTATGTTTTTTACTCTTCCATGAGACTAGATTCCCCCCAACAAACACACCGTACCCCAAAGTGGACCTCCTGTCTTCCTTAGATCTTGCCCAATTTGCATAAAAAAAACACTCAATTCTATTATGCCCATGATTATTGTATAAAAAATGCAGTAATTGAAGGCTCCTTCAGTAACATAGAATACGTTTAATAGCTACCCTAATGGTTGATGGTTAGACAGACATGTCTTGACTCCTGACAATGAGTGGTGAGCAGTATTGGATCAGAGGGATTGTGAGGCAATTCGGCTTCCTAGAATGGTCTTCTATATCTTTCAGGATCCTCAAATGTTTCGTCTTCTCTAGTAAGGTGTGCTTGGAACCATAGGGAGTACATAGTTTCTTTGACTTTCGGTCTCGGACAATAGATCGAGAACATGTTTCCTTTGGGACCAGAAAGATTTCATGTTTCTAGCGCGTATAACTTCAATGCGAAAAGTATCTTAACATCTCTAAGTCATTTGAATGGAATTGACTCCCGAAGAAAGGACTTGAGATGGGATACATTCGAGTCACTCGGAGTGATAATAATATCATCATATCTTATAAATGAATGATACTGAGCTGGGTTCCCTACTTGAAAGGCGGGTGGTCGATTCTTCTTACATAAGCCAAATTCCTCCAACGACTTGGCTGAGATTTTCCAATTCTGCATGGGGCGGACCAATGACTTTCTTCCGGTAGAGTAAGCGTACCCAGTTAAGTGCCGTTATCTTCAGCCACCGCGTTTCTTCCACAGCTTCGTAACCATGATGAGATAAAGCCTCGCGGCCGGTTTTGGAAGGGTAGAATCAGGATGCAATAGCAGAGCATGAACGATGACCAAGCGGGTTATAAGAACAAAATGAGAAAATTAGGTGAACACAATGACGTTTACCTTTACGGTTGAAGAATAGAAGATCATCACTCAGAATCGGATCCGATGTCTACAGCTAGTAGAGGCCCTAGACTGGGGGCCAGCGCCAAGTGTGTACTGTTTATTGTGGAGCGCTTTACTCGAGCAGATATTAAATAGGTCTGTAAGAGACAATGGAAGTAGGCAAGAGTATAAACAACCAAGTCTTCCCCGACTTTTAACAAAGAGAGATCTAAAGGGAAAATGGGGTAGTCTCAGTTAATGTAAATATTGTCAGACATTACTAAGAGTAACGTCAAGAGCGACAATAACACTCATACCATTTTCAACACGAGAATATCCCACAAAGATACACTTTAAGGACTTCGAATCAAGTTTGGTAGACTGGCGACGGACATCCCGAACAAAGCATGCGCATCCAAACACTGATCATTAAAGAACAATGTGATTATTTGGAAACAACTGTGTATATGGAGCACCCAATTAAGAACCGACCAGGGTATCCCGTTAATAAAACAAGTCATGAGATCAAAGATCGGCCCAAAAAACGCTAGGACATTCATTTGGAATAAAAGGGCCTGAGCAATTTCAAGAAGATGTCTATTATTTCTCTCAGCTTCCCCATTCTGAGAGGGTGTATCAACACACGAGGTCTGATGGAGAATCCCATTTTGTAACATGAAGGACTGAAAAGGTTCCGACAAATATTCCTTGACATTATCACTTCTCAATGTTTGAACAAAGACATGAAATTGTGTTTGAATTTTAGCACAAAAGGTACTAAAATGAGAAAAAATCTCAGATCAACTTTTCATTAGATAAAGCCAAGTGACACGAGAGAAATCATCCACAAAGGTAACAAAATATTTAAACCTAGTCGGAGACAAAACTGGATAAGGACCCCAAACATCAGAATGAACTAACTCAAAAGAGCGTATTCATTTATCGACTCTTAGGACCCAAAATGCACTTACGAAGCTACATATTGACACGACTCGCGCCCAACGGTACTGCGCTGTAGTAAACTGGGGATATAACTTCTTCAACAAAGGGATAGGAGGATGACCCAGGCGACGATGCAATTCGAATAGGGTAACAACCCCAGAATAAGCAACAAACTTTGACACATTTGTTTCAAGGATGTAAAGACTCCCTGTGCTCGCCCTCGAATTAATAATCCGCTTCGGCCGAGCATCCCAATCAAGCAAATGATTAGAAAGAAACGAGAGCATCGCAATTGCGTACGAGTGAGTTTAGTCACAAAAATTAAATTAAAGTTAATCAGCAGAAACTCGTAACAGCGTCAAAATGATTAGAGGAGTCGGATGAATTGTCCCAGACCCAAAGACACAAGATGTTGACCCATCCGCAAGGGTAACAATAGAGGTAGAAAGGTGTGATTGAAATGTATTAAATAAACTGTAATTACCTGTCATGTGGTTGGTGGCTCCAAAGTCAATGACCCATGTGAAGGAAGAGGAACAAAGAAGGTGTCAAGCATTTTGATCTTCGACGAGTGTACCGATAGGAAGCGTATATGACCGGGAGGATTTCCGATGACGAATGTGATTTGAAATCTTCGATTTTTATTATGCAACTTCCTACAATTCTGGTGTACATGTCTTGGATTATGACAATAACGACACACGGCTCCTCCTGAGGGTTTCGTGTTAGTCATGGAAGCAGATCTAACTCGAATAAGCCTCTGAAAATCCGAAAAATAGGATCTTGCTAGAAGAACACCTTTCCACGAAAAACACCACACTTGAATGTATTTAGGTCCTAAAAACCACAAATGACCTCTCAATGTTACTGTATCTTGAAGGAATCAAGGAAAGTAGGAAGAAACCTCAGAGAAATATTGGTTGTCGACACAAAAGCTTTTGAAAAACAATGCTGCATCGGACAGGATGGTAGGAGGATCATGGCTCACAAGGTCGGCGATGCCGGAGGAGGAGGTGCGTTGCCGGAGGATAGCCCACACGCCACTACACATCGATTCGTGGGAAACAAGGTTGTTTTGTGCAGTCCGTGCGTTTTTTGGCCACCGGACTTGGTGGCTGGGGTCATCGGAGGCCGACGCACCTCCCTATGGGGGCAGTGTCATGTCACGCTCTCCCAAACACTGTGTTTCAAAAGCACACCTTCCAAACCCTAGGTTCCTCTGAAATTCCTTCAACAAAATTTGCCTTTTTTTCTAGCAAATTTATACCCTAGGCTTTGATACCATGCGTAAAGCAAGAGCAGCACTCCTTATATTTTCTATCGATCCATCAGGAATATATATACAAAATCCAATTTGTCCTTCCTAATATATTACAACTTTTGTGTAAGCCAAGTTTCCTAATAGTTACAACTCTATACGTAAGCTGGGACATAATGCCTATAACAAGGGCCATAGACTTATGACTAAACGTCACAGACGTGGCAGATCTTTTCCTAACAATTCTTCCCAAATACGAAAGTCTTACTGTGAGAATCTTCAGGACCACCCAAGGAAGCTTGGGAACAAATGCTTTGAATTTTGATAAGAAAGATGATGTGCAACCCCATAAATATTTTTTAGTGAATTGTTTCAATTATGTACATTACATTTGTGGTTAGAAAATGGAGTTTTGTCCCAAAATAATTTTTTTTTTAAATATCAATATAATATGTTTTTGAAAAAAAATGCCCAAACTAGTGTGTCCTCATCAAAACAGCAATTGGTGATTATAGTTTAAATTCTTTAAAGCTTGAATCAGAAATGACTACGCTTTGGGCACCAAGTTAAAAACTAGTCACCAACTATAGTGTTAAGCACTAGTTTGGGGATTATTTTCAAAATAATATGAGATTGATATATATATATTTTTTAAAATGTATTATTTTGTGACAAAACTCTAAAAAATGACTGTGCATGCTGATTCCCATGCCTGAATAGGTTTAATAGTTTGAACATATATCTTTCATACAGGAAATCATGGGAGTGTTCAACAAGAACTGTATGATCAGCTATTCTGCATATAGGAACATTTTCCCTATATGGGCTCTTGGAGAATACCGATCTCGGATTCTTGATTCTTCCTGAAAATGTAATTAAAATGTTCTTAAGAATAAGATGATTGTCTACTGAATGTAGTCCTTGTAATGTTTATATAGCGAATAAATCTTGGCTTGGACTTTTCTGGTTTTTGTTGCTTGAATTTTCCGGGAAAATAAATACCATTGGGTTTTAGTTATAATCTTGCGAGAATTCAATGCTGAAAATATATAGGTGTGTCTTAGGGATGGCAATGGATCGGATTTAGATTCCTTATCTCCATCTCCATTTTTTGTTTCTATCTCCATCCCATCCCCATCCCTATTTCCGTCGGATTTAGATTTTTTATCCCAATCGGAGGATTGAGTACTCATACCCTATTCCAATATGTGAAATGAATTGTTTTGGAAAATCATGAATATTAAAAATAATATCGTATGATAGTAATAAGAATTATTGTGATCAATTAAAGAAAGAGTTACAAAGAAACGTCCAAAGGTTAAAATCCAGCTTGTTTTTACCTTTAAGGTTTTTTTAATATAAATAAATATTTATTATATTTATATATTATATATTTAATCTGGTATTGAGTTCGGGGATGGATACCCATCCCTATCCCCGAATTTGAAAATTCTCAAACCATTATCCAATATTTAATCAGTCTAAAATGCTCTATATCATCTATCTGACAGCATCGACCTCTTCATCCGTTCAAGGAAATTACTACCCCTAATCTGTCTGCAAGATTTGTGCATTCAAGCTTGATATTAAGCAGCAAGACATTCTGGATGGCAAATGAATACTCTAGAATCATCCTGTATTCTTCCGGAATGAAGGAGGTTGGGATAGCTGAAAGATTATTTATTTATTTATTATTATTATATTGTGATAAATATTTGTTATAAAAGGGTTGGTTTTCTGGCAAATATGCTTGTCACTAAAAAAATTTGTTGCAAGCTTGCAATAAGTTCGTCCTTAAAAGGTTTTACTAACGTGTAAAAATGATCAATGTTGATGGAGAAAAAAGATACTTATGGTAAAAAAAAAGTTTATTTGAGGAAAATTTCATGGTAAATGGTTAAGGGGCATTGGTTTTTTTTGGCTTTTTTTGAAAGTAAATTGCTTCAGATTCTAGATTGTTTTAGAATGTTGGGTTTGTGATTGCCCATATCTTTGTCCCCAAGGTTCGACAAGAAGATAACGATTCCAAAGATCAAGTTTGTTGAATTAGATGTGGAGTGAAGTCCCTAGTAGAACTAGGATGAAGTCCGGATTAAGGTTGTCCTACAGTGCAGGGATGTGCAAGACTCGGGGAGTTCGGATTAGGATCAGAGTTGTCGTGGAACATAAGACAGTCTGCTAGCATGGAGGTCAAGGTACTTAGGGAGCACGTAATCTATAAGTTTGATATCATTTTGGAAAGCAGATAAAGATCAAGTCAAGATCATTTAGGCAAGTGGATAATGATTAAATCAAGAAGATCAAACCATCTAAGCTGTCAAATCAGAATTAAATTAAATAAAGATTCCATTCTGAAGAGGATACTTGATCATCAAGTTTCCTATTTCTGCATGATAGCTTAAAGTACAGATAATTCAAGGTAGGTTTGAAGTCATATTAGGATAATGATCCAACCCTATCTAGTCTCTCATAATCGAATATACAAGGCTATATATTTGGGGTTTTTGGAACATGCTCAACACAGATTTCAGGAGCAAAGCTTGAAGAAGAACAAGCGGAGTCCGAACGTGTTGAAGGAGTGCGGAGTGCAGATACTTGGTTGAGGTATTGCACTTTAAGAGACTCACCTTTGGTGAAATATTTCTTTATTTTCTTCATCTTTTATTAATGTAATATAGGATCAAAAGTGGCGCTATAGAGATAAGAGAATTAGCTAAAGTCATTCTGAATCCATTGGGAGGATTAGGTTTCATAGCTGCCACGTGGTAGTAGAGGAGTCTCGTACCACATAAGACTAATTGTAAACCTTGAATCAGATAAGTGGAAATCCTTGCATCTTGGCATAGCCCAGTTGATGTAGGCAGGTTGTTGAGCCACGTAGAAATTGTATGTGCCTTTACTTTAGTGCAAAATATATCACTTCTACTTTGCACACACTAAGTCCCACAAGGGGAGTTCGGAAGCACTACAACATAGTCCGAACGAGATCACAGTTCGAACATTAATGACTGTGATCTAGAACACACTTATATCTGTCAATTAGTATAAGAGTGGGTCAATCTAAGTTATTGAGTGAGGTCGTTGATTGCTCCATCCTCTTGTTTGTTAAAATCAGATGGATCCAATGAAGAATGGAATGTTCCTATGGGGCCCTCATTGACTAGATAGTACAAACTATAGCTATTGGAAAATACACATGAGTGTATTCATCAAGTCCTGCTGATTTGAAGTCCGTAATCCGCATAAACAGGGATGGTCGGTCCCAAATCCAAAATCGAGAATGGAAATCAGCATCAAGTCTCCATCGTATCCAATCAAGAAGAAAAGAGAGCAGGTTCATCAAACTCTACAGCTCTTTATGCTATCTAATGTGGTATGGATGACAAGATGTTCAAACTCATTGCCTCACGTAAACTCCGCAAAGGAAGCACGGATACTTAGAAAAATATTTGATGGATCTAGCACTGATTCGCGGCCACAAGAGGCTGGTTCGAATCAACAAAATTTATATACTCCAAGTTTCCTCCTACCCGCAGTCAAGCCAACGCAGCATGTCGGCTGTCTGCTACGAACACGTAATTTTCGCCATCCTGTGAATTTATCTTCAGATAAGTGTAAAAGGTAAGGCTTTTGTTTGACTTTTGGATTGTTTCAAAATAGTGAGTAGTTTGGAAATCGACAATCAGAAGACTAAAGTGATGTGAAAAGGTAACTTTGAAGATTTAGGTCACTAACTTGATAATATAGGCAAACAAGTGTCCCTGGTTTTATCCTCGCATTATGACAAGCAACCTATAGTCCCGCCATAACCATCTTGTTTAACTAGCAAACCTAACCTCTAGAATCCATTCCCATTTGAGTCAACACAGTAACATGCACTATAAAATTTCTTTCACTTTAAAAACCCTAACATCCTAACATCATTTCGTTGGCTCGGGAAGATCATCTTAAAAACCACAGCATCTAGCAATAAGTATACACTCAGATCCTAAAGCATGGTGGTACACAAATTAATGACATTAAATGATAATATTCAACCCTAGTTTGAGAAGATGAGAGCCATAACACAAGACTGTGAGTATCCAACACATGAGGACAACCTCTGTAACGCCCCACAACCAAGCCAGCTACCCTCTTCAAAATAAAGAGGTTAATTTACATCCTTGAGTTGTCATCCTCAAGAGGGTGTTTCACAACAAGAAAATAAGGGAAAGAGGAGAGAGAAGAGAGAAAACCAAACCCCAACTAAAGTCACATGATATTTACATACATAAAGTAAAAATGTGCCAAAAGATTTCTCCAATTTTTTCTCTTTCACATAAAAATCATAGGCTTATATAGGCCACCCATTTATGTGGAAACTAATAAAGCCTAACATTTTGGCTAATTTAAGGGACAAGAGAGTAATACACCAAAAATTGAAGTCTGCTTGCATTAATTACAAAAGCATGACAAGGCGCTGAATTCCCGCTAAGGTATATCAATTTCAATAGGTACGGTAAAATTCCCGCTTAGCCAGCGAAATCACTCAAGAGATACAAAACAGTGAAATTCCCGCTTAGCCCCGCACTCGCTAGTTAGGCTAAATTCCGCTTAGCTTAGCGAAATTTCGTGAGTAGCGAAAATGCAAATTTTCGCTAGGAATAGTGCTTAGAGAAAATCCTGGAGTCTAGCGAAATTCATAATTCTCAAGATTGGCAAATTCGCTTAAGGTTGCGAATTTTTCAATCCCAAATAAATTTTCAGAATCTTAGCGAAATTCCCCTGAATTGCCGTATTCTTCAACGCTTGCCTCCGTCCTCTACGCATTGATCGCCTTCTTTGCCCTCACTCTCTTTGCCTTCATTCTTTGATTTTGGTATGACGATGGTTGACAATTAACCAATCTTCATGATTCATCATATGTCTCGATATCGAACCCAAAGTGACGCCAAAACCCGCAAAACAACCAAAATAACTCCTCTAAACGCATAAGTGAAACTAAGACTTGAACACTTCCACCGAAGATAACGACACGATTAGTGCAAAGCACTCAAAACCTATCTAATATAGGGTTCAAAATAGCACTTTTTGGGCACTAATCAAAGATGCAGAAATCTGAAGAAGGAAGACAACAACAGAACCTTGAAAAGGGTTTGATATGAGATCTCAAACGGAGAAGATCATGGAGATTAAGAAAGGATCAGGACGTCTTAGACCTTTATCGACAATTGAAGGAGCTACTTCACAAAGGGCAAAAAGGAAGATAGCAAAGTCATTAGATTGTCAAGATTGTTTAGACTTAATAGCAATTGCACATAATAACCTGATAGTCCACATAAGGGGTAAATGGAAAGAAACTAAAGATCAGACAAGAGATCTTTCCAAGTCTAAAGTAGCAGTTTTGAAGACTGTGCGAACTGAAGTCTTTGGATCAAGAAAGATAGTCCAAACCAATGCAAGAACCAGACTCTCCAGGTCGAGAAAGAATGGAAAGCACTTCGAAAAGATGTCACAAGGTATTAAAAAAGATTTGAAAAATGATTTTTCTCGATCAAAGAAGGTCAAAGATAAACAAACAAAGAGTCTTGGTGTCTTCCCTTCCATTCAAACATGATAAAAGAAGAATTTTATTTCGATAATGGATGTTCTTGGCACATGATGGGAGACGAATACATATTGACTGATCTACAACCCTCTAGTCAAGATAGTGTAATCTTTGGGGACGATGCCAGAGGGAGAGTCATAGGGATGGGATCCTTTCTCATTCTAAGGTTGTCAAAGTTGAAGAATGTGTTGCTCGTTGATGGACTTAGAGTGAATCTAATAAGTGTGAGTCAACTGCGTGATGAAGATCTACCTGTACAATTCACAAAAGATAAGTGCATAGTACAAAATCAAAGCCACTATCATATTATGGAAGGAAAAAGGTCTTTTATTAATGCTGTAATTTACTAGCCATGTGAAGCCCTAAATCTCGGGGGTCCGTTGACTACCCGCTAACCCACTAATACTCGTGGAATGTCAGACCGACATTTTCGATTTAAAATCGGCAGAGCCTTGTAATGAGCTCTACCCAATTACGTAACTCGCATAAACTCGTCCCAAATACCAATATAACATTTTATGATTTAAAACGGCCACTTGGGCCCATAAACAATACTCAATATACATACCAACTATGAATCCAACTATATACCCAATAGTTACAAGATAATATGTTTTTACTTCTATACAATACATACATTAAACTTAAAAAGTTCTAATACATGGCATCAAAGCCACAACCCTACTTCTTCTAATCCCTAGCCTCCTGTGGACGAGCCGTCCCCCGCACGCCCCCGTACCCAAAATAACTATCCCCGATGCAGGAGCTAATGTCAAGAGTGGAATCGCCCTGCTGGCCACTCACCTAAGTGCAAAGCAATGTTCCATCGAAAACACACATTCAAGCAAAATGCATGATCCTACTTGAATGTCTACGACCAACTCGCATCCCGAGTCCTCACTCGACTTCCTTCCACACTCGCCAAGCCTCGTATGAAAATTATTATTTTGTTTGTTTGTGGACAACCTCGATGTGTATATATATCAATCGGGCGCCCGGGACATTGATATTTTTTTATTTGGACTACCCTCCGAGCACTAATATTTTTAGGACAACCCTCCGAACCTTTTCTCTCTAGACTCATCTCACTCACTCCTATAGTCTTGGGTGTTCCAAAGGCATATGGAATGCATGTATGCTAATTCCAATACAATCGACCATGTGTAATATATAAACATGCATATATTTACAAAAATTTAATTCACACAATCATGTTGCAATTAATTAATTCATACATCAAAAATTAGCCTACTCGGGCTAATGATCAAACACTTCCAGCAATTTACTAATTACTCAACCAACATATATTTCTCAAAAATATATTTTTTGAGAATCGTTTCGAATAGTGAAACCCTCTCTGCTACTTTTCATTCCCGAAAAAAATCACAAATCATTGACTCACTTAGTGAACCCGGCTCTGCCGCCATTTCCGGCCTCAATCCAATCAATACACACATCAACACACAAACGATAATTTTTCAATTAAAATTAGCCGTGAGCAGCCACGGCCGCTCCATTTGATTTTCAAAATTTGTATCAATTCGGTCCTGCAAGGTTTGGGATCGATCAAACCATTCTAACGGCCTCATCTCGACCAAACATCTCGTAAAACACTTAAATGGGAATAAAACTCAAGTAGGAGAAACTTTATCTCTCGGAGCTCACAAAAACTCACAAATCCGGTGTCCACGCCGTATTCTCTCCGTGAGACAGCTTCCTCCTCTTGTCCCGAGATCGCAATTCATGATCGCCGTATTTTTAGAGAGAAGTGCTCTCTCTCTCTAAAATTCTCTCAAAACCTGACCCACTGTAAGTATCCCCTATTTTCACATTTTTCTTTTGGTTTAATTTGAAGGAGAAGACGGCCACTGTTCCATTTTGTTTTTTTTTTTTGTGACTTAATTCAATTTAATTAATTAATTTCTTTCTCCAGCTTGACATTCTACACTTTTCTCTCGCCACCCATTTTCATCATTTCTACTCATACCACTTATGGCACATGAGCATTGTTATATGTGATTTTCAAGTACAAAATCATTTTACGGTACCCGAAACGCGATGCCTCGAAAAACGTGCCAACTTCGACTGTCTTGGAATTCTACGAAATTTTGCGTGCTAACTAGGTTTTTCGAGACGATTCCAATCTACAAAACCGCTTTCGCCATCTCGAGATCTAGAGAATAAATTACGGATTTTTAAATCAAATTAACAACTTTGTAAATCGAAATTACGATTTTACCCTTTTCTTAAATTGGAATTTCTCGAGTCTTACATTTTCCTTTCCTCAAAGGAATTTCATTCGAAATTCGTGACAATTACAATCAATCTACGCGCATTTAACGTGCATCTCTACCACATGTAAAATGGGCCATTTAAATCTTAAACGACTAAACTACGACCTTCATCCCTAAACAAGATGATAGGTATTCCGCATCGTGTCCCCGCGCCTCCCACATGGACTCCTCCACTCCATAGTGCCTCCATAAGACTCCTCACTAGCCGCCTCACGGTCTCAAGGTCGCAAAAACCCGATCACTGGGCTTATCAACACGCACACGGGTCCCTCCTCGAAGGTCCCATCCGTATCAACCTCACCGCCCCCAATCCACCACACGAGCTGGATTCGTAGTATACTCGGAGCTACGGAGACGAAACACCTCGACACCCGACATGCCGGGCGGTACGTTAACCTGCACGCCAACGGTGCCTACCTCTCGAGCATCCCCGACATCCAAATCGAACCCTGCCGATAACCTTCCCATGTCACGAACCCGACCACTCCCTCTGTGCATCACCTTCCAAGAAGACGGATCCCCAACCTCGAACTCTAAGGGTCGACGCCAAGACATCCGCATAAATTTTCCGCCGGCCTGAAATGAGAAGACGCCGGCCGTGATCAAGCTCACCTTCCTGAGGTGTCTCTAATCAAATCGATCGATGAGCCTCCCACCCTATCCAACAGAATGGTGACTGTGATGGCCTCCCACAACGCCTCACTCTGGCAATATCCGTATGCCCGCCCGGTAACCGCTGTTGCAGGCGAATTCCACTAGTGGGCAAATGCCCTCCCACTGCCCCATGATCTGTGACGATGCCCGTGAGTATGTCCTCCATCATAGTCCCTCGTGACCACCATCCTGGTCTGAGGGTGGAACCGCACTCATCACACCGTAGGCTCCATGCACTTTTGGAAACTCTTCCAAAAGTGTGCCGTAAACCTCGGGTCCCTATCCGACACTATGGATACCGGTACTCCATGTAGTCGGACTATCTCTCGAATGTATAACCGGCAGAATCTCTCCAAGGCGAAGGTCATCCGCACTGCTAGAAAATGTGCCGACTTCGTGAGTCGGTCCACTATCACCCATACAATGGCCATGCTTCACATACCATCTCCTCAGGGCAAGTGGGCCACAAAGTCCATCGTGACGCATCCCACTTCCACCTCAACCACCTCCACATCAAGTAGCCCGCTGGCTTCGATGCTCACTTAACCCGCTGACACGTGAGACACGTCAAACAAAGTCCCTACGCGCCCTTCATCCCACTCCACAGTACCGTGACGAAGATCCCGTACATCTTCGTGCCACCTGGATGCACAGCAAATCGAGCAGAGAAACTCCCTGAGAATCTCCTCTCAAATTCCTAACCGGGGAACCACTACCCGTCCCTATATCGGCGATCACTATCCGCGTTGAACGGTCCGCCTCACCGTGACTGATCGTGATTCTGGCCCCCGATGGACACTATCTCTACGTCCGCCACCGACTCGACCACCGCTTCACCGCAGATGGTGGGGTAGCCAAATAACCCCTACACCCCAGTCCGCTCGTTGTATCAGTCTAAACCGGCCCTCCACAAGCCTTCGAGCATCCGCTACCCGCGAAGCCATATTTAGCCAACGCTCCGTGACTTTCGACCGAGTGCATCGGGCCACTACATTTGCCTTACCGGATGGTAATGCAAAGTAAGTCATAATCCTCAGAACCCACCATACGTTGCCTCATATTGGAGGTCCCATCATATGGTGCCTATACTTCGTGACTTTTACGGTCCGAGTACACCTCGAACTCCTCGGGCCAGATAAGTAAGTGGGTGCCAAATCTTCAAGGCGAAGATTACAACCACCAACTCCATGTCGCGGTGTGGAGTACCCCGGCCGTGATTCTTCAACCGACGAACCATAAGCTACTACCCTCCCGGACCGCATCAAAAACACATCCCATCCAAATTCTCGAGGCATCATAACAGACCGGTGGTACCCCCGTCCCTCACCGGATTCATCAAGATGGGAGCCGGCGGTCTCCTTCAACTCCCGAATGCCTCGCATCGGTCATCCTAATCAAACTTGACCTCCTTCCGGGTCAACCTAGTCATAGGTGTCGCTTATCCCGAGAAATCCTTAATGAATTTCTAATACCCAAACTAATCCCAAGAAACTACGATCTCGAAGACTCCACTTCAACCTCTCCCAACTCATCACCGCTCACCGTCGACCGACACTCGATACCGACACCATGTGTCCCAAAAAATCCCACCTCGCAGTTTTAACTCGCACTTATTGAACTCGCGGGCAAATTGGTCTCAACAACTCGTAAAACGATCCTCGTTATGATACCTATGCTCCACCTTTGGATCGGGAGTAGATCAAGATGTCAATCCACGTAAGACTACGACAACCGATCTAAATAGGCTGGAATATCTCATGATGAGATCCATGAATGCACGCAAAGATTCAATCCAAAGGGCATCAACAGAACTCAAAGTGCCCATAACGCCAGCCCTAACGCCTTGTGATATCCAGATCCCTAACCTCGCCGATGGTAACCAAGCAAGGGTTATTCATCTCTGAGTAGACTCGCGCTCCTCTTAACTGATCAAATAAATCGTCAATCCTCTAGTGAATGCATCGATCTCTTGATCGTAACCCCGTTCAACCTCCGTCTCAGAGTAAATGCACAAACAAGGGTCTAACCCTTCTTCTTCACAAATGTTAACCGAGTGCCCATGGTAGCGCCTGGCCTAATGAACCTCCTTGCCCACAATTTCCCGGGACCGGATCTCCCTGTCCCTGCACCTCAATCGGCGCCATCCTATGCGGAGTCATGCAGAGACGGGAAGCGGTACTGTGGTGTAACTCAATACCAAGTCTACATCCCGACGTGGAGGTAGTTCGTAGCCTATCCGGAAAAACATCCACATTACCCGGCGACACTACCTGGTAGATCTAAGTCTCGGGTCTCCTAGTCCTCTAGGTAAGGCTCGCCAGCCAACCCGCTAACCGCCCCCCACACCTGACTCATATACCGTCCGCAACCAAGTCGCGCCTGTCTCCCTAAACACTCACACGAGTACCGTCCCGCGGCAGCGTGAGAACCTTCCTACGCCTCACAACCGGAGCACCCACCCCGTAAGTCGCCAACCAACTAATCCCCTGCATGACACCAACCCATATCCACGATCCTCAGCCCACTCCGCGGAGTAGAGTCCCCGAGATCTCCAGCCGCAAACCTCGTCATATCACCTCCTATTCCTCGCCCTAATCCCTAGGGGAGAACTCATATACAAAGGCTCCTAAGGTCTCAACCTCTAAGCCTAACTCGATCACAACCGAAGCGTAAGAATGAATGAATGCGGCACTGTAATCAAATAACACTCTAAATTTACAAAGAGATAAAACGCACTGGCTGAACTGCTCATCCCCATTAGGGATCAAACATGGGTGTGACTGTGAATGAGACACGCCCTGACCCCCGATGTCCTCGCCTCAGCCTCCGCCTCTTACCCATCACCGCCCGGTCAGGAAATGTGGTGCACCCGCGCGGTAGCCCTAAACTTACACCGCCCCTCCGGGGGCCCGCACCGCGGCCGTGGAGGAATGTAATCAGATCCTCTTGTCCTCGCGCACCGACCGACCGGATGTCCCAAAACCCCGGATCCCCGGCTTCCCGGGCAATCCTGCCTCATGTCCAGGATGTTGACAATGGTAGCACACCATCCGGGTCCCACTGGGACCGGCAACTCTCATCCGTCCCGCCCGCGACTGCAACCCCCATCCGTCCCCCGGCCCGATGACCGTGGACTCTAAGATCTCGCGACCGGGGAGGCTCGCTCTTCCCCGAACCGGAGGAAGACCGATCAGTTTTCCCGCCACTAATACCAGCATCCTGAAAATTCCCGGTGATCCTTCATTTCTTTCTATAGTCAGGCTGCCCTAACCATAATCCATATCCCGTAGGCGTAACTTATTATCTCGCATGAACGGACAACCCTACCCATTCTCGACCCTCCTAACCTCGCCAAGTCTCGCGGCCACGAGTCATCAACGACCGCTAACTCGTGAATCTAGCTACGAGTCCATCAAGGCCTATCGCCCCGTCGGCCTTTAGAACTCCCCAGCCTTCGCATGCCTCGCAGCTCGGAAAGTACTTACCCATGAATAGCTCCCCGAAACTCGCCATGTCATAACCTCTAAGTCTCTGAAGTTCCAACCCATTCTACCATACCCGGCTCGCCTTTAGCCGGAATGCAATAATCTGATCTCGTCATTCGAGGTGATCTCCATAGCCTCCAAGATGTTCGGACCGCATAAACCAATGGTTTGCCAACATCTGCCCTCCCGTGGAACTTGAGGATGATGCGCTCTAAAATCTCCTGGGAGGTTAATAGACCTCCCCGACCACTCGCCATGCTAGCTCAGGCTATAGCACCAACGCGATACCCATACCAGCAAAGGCCTCCGTCGATCGAGATGTAGCGGGTCGGGTCAAATGCCTGGCAGGCCCCGGACTACACGCCTCGTGGGCCACCCCGCGCCCGTCCCTACTAGCCATCTACACAATCAACATGATACCACAAACAACACAAGATTCCAAGGCATAAACATTCAGACACTAATCATACACAAAATCGCATATATATCAAGTCCCCGCATTTATGAAGCCACAGACAATTTATCCACAACCAACCATTTTGATCACAAAAAATTTTATTTTATTTTATTTTATTTTTCATTTTCCGTATCACTCTAATAAATTTATAAAAATTGATTTTCACTATTTTTCTTTCTTACTTATACCCAGAAACCTTAAGAAAATAATTTTCTTCACTTATGATCTAAATACTAACCCTAGTGTTCACCCTTAAAGTTTATTTAAAATTTTATTTCATTATTCTTAAACCAAATAAATTTAGTAAAATTTATTTCTTTTATTTCCTTTGTTCTAGTTTACACACTGTAAACTCCATAATTTTCCACACTTCATCCTATGCTATCAACCAAGCATATCAATCATATAATTTAAATCGCATAGCACCTAACAATTCATATTATGCACAACCAAGCATGCAAGCACACTTCACAAATCCAATCATTAATAAAACACACCAACACATGCAAGGCCGTGGTCCTAGTTTCATTCCCCCGATTTTCCAGGTAATCTCATACCTACATTCTGACACGAATCCACACCTACGCGGGTGATGGATACCCAAACCCGAGCTCCCTAGGTATTCAGATACCTAAGCCTCCGATACCTGCCGTGACGCCCCAAATCCCGGTCTCAAAGGGATTTACCTGTCACTGCTGAATACTGTGGAATGTCGGGTGACCCACATTTTCATTTGGTAACCAAGCAGTCCCTCAGATTTGTACTTCTTACCCAATTAACCCGCATAAACCTGCCCCAACAAATTCAATGAGTAACATTTTATGATTTAAAACCGCCACTGGGGCCCCATAAACAATACTACCATACATGCCAAACTATGAATCCAACTATACCCAATAGTTACAAGAGTTATGTTTTTACTTCATACAAATATATACATTAAACTTAAAAAGTTCTAATACATGTATACATCAAAGCCACAACCCGGCCTTCTTCTAATCCTTGGTCTCTAGGACGAGCCGTCCCCTCGCACGCTCCCTGTACCTGTAAAATAATATCTCTCGATAGGGTGAGCTAATGCTCAGTAGTGGAATCGCCCTAAGTGGGCTACTCACCACCTAAGGCAAAGGCAATGTTCAAATGAAACACACATTCAAGCAAATGCATGATCCTACTTGAATGTCTACATGACTAACCCGGGATCCCGAGTCCCCATCGACTCTTCCACCTCTCTTCGCTCCCCGCCTAAGCCTCGTATGAAAATTATTATTTTGTTTGCCAGGACAACCCTCCGATGTGTATATATCAATTGGGCCGCTCCGACGATTGATATATTATTTGTTTGTGGACTACCCTCCAACGAATATCAATTGGGCCGCTCCGACGATTGATATTTTTTTATTTGGACTACCCTCCGATAATTAATATTTTTAGACAACCCTCCGAACCGTCTAGACTCATCTCATGCACTCACTCCTATAGTCCTAGGTGTTCCAAAGGTACATGAAATGCCACAATTCCAATACAAATGACCATGTGTAAATATATAACATGGCTATATTTACAAAAAATTTAATTCACAATAATCATGTAATGTAAATTAATTAATTCATACATCAAAATTAGCTCTACTGGGCATGATCAAACACGAGCAATTCTACTTGAATTACTCGACTAACATATATTTTCAAAAAATATATTTTTCGAGAATTGATCAAGCTTTTAATAATGAAACCCCTACTACTATTCCCTAAAAATCACAATCACTCCGCTCACTTAGTGAACCTTGCCTACTTCGCCATTTCCGCCTCAATCCAATCAACACACGCATCAACACACACAAATGCAATTTTCACCAAATACGTGGAGTGCCCACTACCGCTCCATTTGATTTTCAAAATTTGTATCAATTCGGGTCCTGCCTTTGGGATCATCAAACGGCCCCCAATAATCTCATTCGACTCTAAACATTCGTGAAACACTTTAAAAACGAGACAAAACCCAAGAGGAGAAATTCCTACCCTCTCTGAGTTTGTCAAAACTTACAACCGTGTCCACGCCAGAGCCCTCTCCGCTGTAGCGCGCTTCTCCTTCTTGTCCCGAAGATCGCCTGGACTCCGCCTGATCGCCTTATTTTTAGAGAGAAGTGCTCTCTCTCTCTAAAATTCTCTCAAAACAGCCACCCACTGTAAGTCTCCCCTGTTTTCACGTTTTTCTTTTGGTTTAATTTGAAGGAGAAGACTGCCACTGTTCCATTTTGTTTTTTTTTGTGACTTAATTCAATTTAATTAATTAATTCCCTTCTTTTCCAGCTTGATATCTCTAAGACTATCTCAAATTGGCCCATTTTCATCATTTCTCTACTCATGCCACTTATGGCAATATGAGTATTTCGAGTTATATGTGATTTCGCATCGAAATCATTTTTACTAAGACTCGAACGCGATGCCCTAAAACGCTAACTCCGACCGCCTTGGAATTTCTACGAAATTTTGGCGTATAACTAGGTTTTTCGAGACGATTCCAACTGGAAACTGGCTTCATTATCCGAGATCTGTGAGAATAAATTACGATTTTTAACCTAAATTAACAACTTTGTATCGAAATTACGATTTTGCCATTTTTCCCAAAAATTGAATTTCGGTCTCATAAGCCAAAGACCAACCTTTGTATGAATGAATGTAGCAAAATCATGGACGGGTACCTGTGCCTGGAGCACTTTGCTATAGAAAACTTAAAGATACTATCACTGGATAGACAATTTGGAATCAGGTAGTAGACCCTGATCACATAAGTAGTTCCGACCAACTAAGGGAACACAACAAGCCTCCATACTTCAAGCCCCAACTCAATTCAACAACCAGTGTACTAAAATGGCTACATATGGACATAACAGGCAAAAAAAGAGGAGAGAGCTTTAATAGAAAAAGGAATAGGAACTCAATCAAAATGAAGCGTTAATGAAATCGCTACAAAGCGTTTTATTTTAAGCATTTGAAATATTTGATTTTAAAGCCTTTATGGGGTTTTATCTCCAACCTACCGTTAAGCTTGAAATCGTCGGAGCCAATTCATATCGTTCGTTTGCCTGAGGTCTATATAAAGAGAGTTCATACTCTCTTTGGGATAAAGGAAAATTCTCACTCTGTTTGTGATAGAGGTACGATCATTATTTAGTTCGTTGGGAGTGATTGGAAAACAAGGTGATGTTGCCGTTACACATAGATCGTTTCATCCTGGTAAGTAGGTGTTGTAAGATTTCTCAAGGCATCGTCAGAAAAGGCGAATCTGCTTTAAGGAGATTGTGACTGCACAAGACTCGATCTTTTCCATCGTATGTAGTGATTTGTTTTTTTTTTTTATTTTTGAATCTTCTTTCTCTCCTTCATTTTCCGTTTCAGTGTATTCGTAATTTTGTAACATAAAGCACTTTTGTCATTTTTCATACTTATAGAGACATCTTGTGGAGATCTTTTTCTTTGTGAAGCCTCTCCTTCTCATGTGAAGTTGCCTTGCTAATCCATGGAAGCCTTTTCATTGAAGAAATTCATCCTTATGTATAGGTGAAACTTTAGAATAAAATTTCAAATTAATCCCCTCATATTTAGTTTCTTAATTCAAATAATTTTGTTTTTGTTGTAAATATGGTGAATGACCACATTCACATAATGTGTATTGAAGTTCATGAATTCATATAGTTCATGAATGTGCTATACAAAATCACTATGGTGGTCATTATGATAGTCATTTATGAGAAGTAAAAAACATTGTACAGGAAGCTTATACAAGGCCTCTCTTGCCCCTTTGTAAAACCATCCCAAGAAGAAAAAGCTCTTCTATCTATCTATTAATCTCCCTTTATCTTTCCCCCTCTCTCTTTGTGCATTCTCAAGTTTATCTCATTTTATTCTTAATTCTCTATTTTATTTGTTCTCTCTTTTGATATATATAAACAAAGAGAAAAATATACTTCTCTTTAGCTTTGCATTTTATAATATTTTCATAACACGTTATCAACACAGGTTTGCTTTGAAGGTAATCCCTAAACCTATCTTGAAGTTATTTCGATTTTGCATATTTAAAATTATATTTGGTTTTGCTTATAAGCCAAAATCTATATTGCTCTTTGTTGAAATCAATTTTAATACTATATCATATATCAAAGATTGTTGACAATGTCAAAAATATCACAAAACTTGAGTTCGTGACACTTGACATTACCAAAAGGAGCTACCTATCTTGAATCCTTGATGCTCAAATACATCTTGATGCAATGAATCTTGGAGCTGCCATCAAAGAAGGAAATGAAGCACCCCTGTAGGATCACGCAAAAGCTTTGATTTTCCTTTGGCACAATCTCCATGAGGATTTAAAAAGTGAATACCTTATGGTACATGAGGTTACCATATTTTAAAAAAGTAAGTGAATATAACTCCGCATTATTTAAAATCAGCTCCCAATTGAAGCTGTGCGGAGAGAAATTCGTGCATGTGTATAACTGAGATTGATGATTCAACATATCCAAGAATCATACAGACTCCCTTCTATCAAAGACAGCCCCACAATATTATTTGAAGATAATGCTACATGCATTGTACATATTAAGTGAGGTTATATCAAAAGAGATAGAACTAAACACATTTTTTCAAAGTTCTTTTATACATATGAACTTTAGAAGAGTGGTGAAATTGATGTTCAACAAATATGCTTAAGTGATAATCTAGCAGATTTATTCACGAAGTCATTGCCAACCTCAACATTCAAGAAACTAATATACAAGATTGAAATGCGCCAACTAAAAGATATCGACATGAGGGGGATTATGATTATGACATGATGTTAGTGTACTGTACTCTTTTCCCCTTCATCTTTAGGTTTTTTCCCACTGGGTTTTACCGACAAGGTTTTTAACGAGACAATCCTAACAAACTAAGAACAATCTACAACATCATAAGAATATTGTACTATTTTTCCTTCATAGGTTTTATCCCATTGGATTTTATTGGCAATGTTTTAATGAGGCATATTCTTGATGGTGGTAATTCAAGGGGGAGTGTTGTAAATGTGGTGAATTACCACATTCACCTAATGTGCATTGAAGTTCATGAATTCATATAGTTCATGAATGTGCTATACAAAATCATTATGGTGGTCATCATGGTAGTCATTTATGAGAAGTAAGAAACATTGTACATGAAGCCTATAAAAGGCCTATCTCGCCCTTTGTAAAATCATCCCAAGAAGAAGAAGCTCTTTCTATCTATCTATCTATCTCTCCCCCTTACTCTCTCTCCCTTTCTCTTTTGTGCATTCTTAAGTTTCTTTTATTTTATTTTTAATTATCTCTTTTCTTCCTTCTCTTTTTTGATATATATAAACAAAGAGAAAAATTTTACTTATCTTTAGCTTTGCATTTTATAATATTTTCACAATAGTTTTTTAATTTTAGTTAGTTGTCTTCTTCATTTAAAAAAAATTACCAATGAGAAAACATTTATTTTAATTTTCCTTTGACCTGAATCTTGTTGGAACAAGATTGTTGCATGCAAAATTATTACCCAATGAGGACATTGAGTTAACTACTATTGGGAGGGAGCTGATTGTTGGTGAAATTTTACCAATAAGAAAACATTTATTCAAATGAATGCAATATTAAGGTTGCGTTTGTTTTTTGTTTTTTTATTGAAAACAATTTGAATTTAGCATTCAACTTGTTTTTTTTTTTTTTTTTTTTTAACTTTTTCATGATTTATTGTTGAATTTATGAAATTTTGGCTAAACAAAAAAAGATAAAATATTTGACTTTTTGACATTTTCTTAATTTGTTTTTGAATATGAGAAATTCATATAACTTTATGATCAAATTGAAACTCTTCATGATCTGTTTCATGCTAATTAAAAAAACATATGTATTTTAAATTTATTTTTCTCAAAATTTAGATAAAATTAGAAGATTGATTTTTTTTTTAAACAAACAACTAAATAATTAATTCTATTGTTTACATGCCTAATACAGTTGGTAGAGAATTCAATGTTAAAAAATGTAAGACATCCAGGGAGGGAGGGGAGAGGTCGCACGTTCGAGTTATAGTAGAGACATTTTACTACATTGTAATAAAGTACTTAGTTTGTAAAAAAAAAACTTAATCCTATTAAGCGTTATTTAGAGCAGAAGTTCTATTCAACATTAAGTAAAAAAAACAAACACGAGCTAACTCAATAGTGGTCTAAGCATCTTGTTTAAACTACAACAATCCAATTATTTTACTATAGACAATCCTCCTTATTTTGGAACCAAGAAAAATAGGAGAAGCTTGATTTATTTTAAGTATGTTCCAAGGCAAGGGGGAATCTACTTCCGATAGCTTTCCGTAAGAGCCCATGACGGGCTCAAATAGGCTATGTAAATTGGTATGAAATACGTAGCCCATACGAAATATATGCATCAGCTCATGAATATGTAACGGCTTGGCCATGTCGTCTTCTATAAGGAGAAGCGTGCTGAATATCGATTTCGCTCTCTGCAGTATTATCCGATCTCACGCTTAATATGATGGGAACATCCTAAACGACTATTTAATACTCAATTAATGGGGACTAGGTTTTGCCTCCTCCTATCACATTCAATGGATTATAACCTACATAAAATTTATTATTCAATATATTAATGCATTCACTGGCTGTCGATCGCGGCTTACTTGTGATATCCTCTCTCGAGGACATATTCTCCTATCTCGCAGGTGGGTTGATCGATCTCTACATCAAACCCTAACCTCGATGCTTAAATGGTTAAACCCTAATCACAGATCTAAATCTGGGAGATCTCTACCTCCGATCACCAAGGTCACTCTGCAATCTTGATCCCCGAGAACCTTACCCTAATCCCACCCCCGACAGAACATGTTGATGTCAAGCAAACACCACCATATAGGTAATTACGCAGAATAGAGCAAGCGATGATCGATCTATAGATATACCGAATAATGTGAATAAAAACTAATCCATACGAGTGTAACAAGAGTATAGCAAAACCCTAGAGATAAAACTAGAACATCACATGATAATTACAAATCATTTTGTTTTCAATCAATAGGAGTTTGAAAGAAAATACGAATACAAATGATTACACGATCCTCCAGCCACCCCGTATTGCCTCGTCTTGACCCCGCGGTTCTCGCTCGCTGCTTTTCTTTTTAATATATCAAAGAAAACTGATTGAATCCGCAACGCCTGCACGCTGCGACGCCGCAAGGTTGTGACGCAGCGCAACATCGCGGACGCCGAAACGCTTTGACGCTGAACGCCGTGACGCTGGAACGCCGTGACGTTGGCTAAATGTAGGTTGCACGCCAGCGCGTATCTCAACGCTGTGATCCGGAGAATGTCACAACGCTTGGAACGCCGCTGACGCGCTGAGGCCCGGCTCTCCAATCTCCTTCATACCCCACGCCTCCGCGTCACTGCTTCTACCCAAATGCACAAAAATTTGAGTATCAGATATACGATGATAAACGCACTTATTACTAAATGAAATGAATCGAAAACGTGATCAAACGTGGGTATATGATGAGTGTTTTGGGCACTCATCACACCCCAAAACTTAGCTTCTTTCTTATCCCCAAGCAAGAAACATACTAATAACACTATTACGCATAAAAATTGACACACCAAAACGCCTACGACATGAGTGTGATAACTAACATGGAGAATCAAATGAACAAATCGTAATCCGAGCCTTTATCACCGTTTAAATCAAGGGATCTCAGTTGTGCAACTTTCTAAGGAACTTTGCCAAGCAAGGTCGTTAATTACAACTCCAACCCTCCACGCTTTCAATGACCTTCCTCAAAGTCTATGTGTATTTCATGATTCCAACATATACCTTTGCCCAAAGATTCCCAAACTTGAAGTCTACTCACCCATTTGAAAGATTCCAACTACGTATGATATGAACTAATCTGCTTATTTACATATACCTACAGCATGTAACACTAAGTGTTTATGAGTTTTGAATGAAGTCCCTATACGGATTCATCAGACTTCCCACTAGTTATTAAGGGCACTGCATTAGTTCCCCGAATTTCAAACTTTAACACTCAACTAAAACCTATAGGCCACAATGTGGAAAGGGTCCATCTTCCGTCCCATGTAGCGTGCGCAGGTCAATGACTCCCTACTAGTCGGCTCAAGGTATTGTGCTTTAAAGGCCCCCTGGACGCCCCAGATCCATTAGATGATCCCAATTTATTCTATTCACACTTTTTCGATCAGATCAAAGCCCGATGGCAATCCTTTTTTCAGTGTGTCCATCACTTGAGTGTTTAGAACCTCAAGGCGCAAGGACTACATGCAGTGGCTGTCCAGACCCAGTATACCCTGTGAGATCATACATGTGTGTGCCGATAGACTACTGGGAAATGGCTTCTTGAAACCCAGGTGACTAAACTGGTCACCAACCCCAGCATACTATTCTAGATCATGGGACAACCTAAGGGTCCCTTTTTATTCTCTGCTCGATCTTTTTGAAATTTTTTTGACTCAAATTAACCTCTCATTAGCGGGCGTGACATCCACTCACACACAATACCTAAAACACGCCTAAACACGCAAAGCTACGAAAACAACCTAAAACAAAGACAAATACAAAGACACATGCAACCTAGCCTAAAAACAACCAAGACACAAAAAAACCAACTAAAAATAAAATAAAATAAAAATTCCAACCAAAGACTCCATACTCCTCCCTAAACCACAGCGGACAAGTGTCCTCAATGTCAATAAAAATGAAAGTGAGGGTGGAGTGAACTCCCCTGGTGATCACCTTGACATCGCATGTGGCAGGTGGCATGTGAGCGCGAAGTCGGGCGTCGCTTCCCGGATGGATCGTTGCCGAATGGTCACTGTCACGCATGACTATGCTCATGTCGGCCTTGAGTGCGTCCATGTCCTGACTGATGGTGACTTGGGTCTCATCCCACACGATCGGACCCGTTGTCGTTCTATACCGGGTCCTCCAATGTCGCGGCGGACTACCGGCCCTCCCTGACGTCAGCGTGGGTTGTCAGGATGATCGCCTGACTTCGCCTTGGCACTTCGCCGAGATTCCTAAATTCTAATCGCGTCTTCTAAGGTCATCCTCATCAGAGGGTTCATTGCTCGAATCGTACACCTCCTCTAGCTTTTGGGACAACGGCTTGTCTTTCTTTAACCATGATCGCTTTGATCGAGTGTCATCCAAGCCCACAGCCCTCTCTAAGGGCACCCCTCGACGGCTTTCATAAACCGTGAGAAAAGGAAGGGGTGCCCCAGAAACCCTGAAAATTCAATTTTTTCAAGGCAAACAAAATTGTCGTGAATAAGACATGTTGAAAACTGAATTTTCTAGATCCTCGATGATGAAACAGCATTTCACCGTTGAATTATCTTCACTAAATCTAGTTACTTAGTTGAATTTCACAATTCTTCAGACACTAAAATTCTGCGTTTTTCGAGGTATCTGTGGTCATGGGACACAAGGAGCAGCCACTAGCATTACATGCAGCCGCTACATGGCAACAGGAGGGCATACGCAATGAGAGCTATGGTGGCAATCACTAATTAAATGCATGTCCATGTGACACATGACACATGAATAGTAAAAATGAAAAGATCCATGACTCACATTAAGACATGTGTTATATGGAGAGATAAGTCAAAACAAAAGGGAAAGTCAAAGGCGTGACCCATGGAGGCCATGTGTCATACTCCTAGAGAAAGGAAATTCAAGTCTTTGGATAAGATAAAGAAAGAAAAGAATAAGGGAGAGACATATGACAAGGAGGAAGGTGGGAGGAAGCTTCCCACTTGAATCAAGTTGGATAGATTCGGTGGGAGAGAAGGAAAAAGGAGGGAAAAGAAAAAGAAAGAAAAGAAAAGAAAGAGGAAGGAAAGTGGAGTGAGAAGCTCTACATTCTCTCTAAGATCTATAGATCGGGTCGCTTGCTTACCTTGCTAAGAGGTAAAGTTCACTCATTTTGCCACTTTTTGTTTAATGAGGCGCAAATTTGAAAGCTTCCAAACCGGCAAGAGTGTAGCTCTCTTCCTAATTTGAAGTCAACTTTGGTTCAAGAGCCATTGGATTTACATGGTGGGTTCTTTGATACTTGAGTGGTTGAGGTTGGTTCAGTCCCAAAATTTTGGAACTGCTGACGTCGTAAACCTAATTCCGGACTGAATATTGGATTGTATGTGCTGTTTTTATGTGTTATTGTTAAAATGAATAAATACAGTTGCTGTGTGAAAATCATGTTAATATATGCTTTATATGATGTATTGACGTTGAGATATTTGATGGATGTGAATTATATGTAGAAAATATAATTATCCATGTGATCTATGAATGTTACGTAAGACTCATCACATGTATCGATGAATTTGATTGAAATAGCATTCCGTATCATATGCACTGTGACATTATGAATGGGTGTGAGCAAAAAGATATTGGTTTTTGAAACAAATTCATTCTGAGAATGTCCAACAATTATATTCGAGGCCAGTTCAACAAATTTTATTTCCATGATATCCAATAAATTGAGACGTGAGGGTTGTCCAATAAATTATACTTCCAAGCATCGTTTCAATGTGAGTTTTCAAAAACAAAATCTTTTGTTTTGAAAACAGTTTTTACACTATGGAAAATGCAGTGAGGGGAGTCGGTGAGGACTTGCAGACATGGGGCATGGGCATGGACATTCCAGTAGGAATGTGCATATTTTTACTGATTGTGTGTGTTTACACATGTGTGTACTCAGTGGGGAGTAAACCTCAGTAGGGAAAATTCCCTCACCGGGGTATCAAGCCACCCCGCTAAATATTTTCTGCACCGGAGGTACACCGAGATGAAACACATCCAAGATCTTAGTTGTGAAAAAGTGCCAAATTATGGCTTAATCATGCTTGTAAAATTTACGTAATCCAATTTTTTGTTAAATTTTGGATAGTTTATCCAGTTTTGTATATGTGTAAACGAGAAGTTTTGTAATAAAAACTTGTTTAGACTTGTTCAATATCAAAGGGAAAGTTTTCCTGCATTTTATACCGTCGTATAATAAGTATAAAGGTAATAGCATTGAATTAACTCACGTAATTGAAGAGAGCCGAAAGTAAAGGCCCAGGTGGAAGATCATCGTATGCCAAGTAAGCCGGGTCACGATAGAGATTTTCTAGAGAATGTGAAACAGAGCTTCCTGCCCCATGTCGACATGGTTCCTGTGTCATGAAAGACTACAGCCATGGGCGTAGTGGGGCTCTTTCCCGGTCGTGCTGACCGAAGCATGTTTTTCTCCGCTTTTTCTCGGTTAAGCAGATTTCACGGTTGTACGGACAGGCATTCTATGTCGTGGATTGTATGGCCAATAACTGGGGCGGTTTTGCTGCACACAAGATTTTGTGTCGCGGATGTGGAAAGAAGTTGCGCCTCAGAGCTCTTTGTCACGAGACATTTATGTTTTGTGACAGCTCGCCTCGGGGTTTTTTTTTTTTAATTCAGGAGTCAGCGTAATATTTTATGTTGCGACAGAAATTTTAGGTCATGGCTACATACCGCCAAGTTGGAAGATTTTCATTCCGACAAAGTAGCTTTAGTGTCAAAGAATCTAGCTCGATCAAGGCCAAGAGTTTCTATAAACGCCAGAGAGGCCTGTGTGCCACGTAGTTCGCCTTAGATTGTTTACTGCCGCCATAAAGTTCCGTAATGATGGGGTTTCCATATCGCGAATATTAAGCAGTTTCTATGTCGCGACGTAGCACCTTGTCGCTATCGTAACAAGGTAAGGCGTGCGCATGACAAAGACGTTATGTCGCGCACAACAGCTCGGGCGCGCAAGAACTGCGGTAGAATCGCAGCGCTACTTAACGTATGAGGCCTCATGCATGTGACAGATTAGGCCAAGCGCGCACGACAGGCCTGGGCACGCCTACGATAAGGGATTGCGCGCGCGACAGAGAGTTCTCCATCGAGATGGGAACACTTGTCCAAGCATCTTAAAAAAAAAAAAGACTTGAATTCCAAAGGCCACATGCCCGAGATTCATCTTTGCATCCTTATTATAGAGGATTGCATCCTATAACCCGCCTCGACATCAAACGGATGTCTCGATGATGGCATATTGGAGCAGTATTCTTTTGGCGCCACTTCGCATAATAGCTATTAGTCGCCGGATGAGACGCCGATGTGATGAAGTATTTTTACCTTAGGAATGCAGGGGCCAAGTGTTTGGCCTGGCGCACTAATGCCCTTCATTGTTCGCCTAATTTGCCCTGTCCGCTGGTCAGACATTCTAAGGATCAGATAGTTTGCGTTCTCATAGAGCCTATCATAAGCCTCGGAGGCAACTGGCTCAAGGTTGTAGTATCGATTGATAGACTTTGCACCGGTTCACCAAAACCTACCACTTTAATTTTTTCAAAGACGTGGGCGGTCAAATCGGGCGCAGAACTCTCGTACCAAGCTTGTGGCGGCCGGTCTTGGAGGTTGGCACAACGCCCTCCATCCCTTATTCGTAATGGTTTTAAGAAAGAAATCATCGGTGTGGTGAAACCCCTTCTCCTTGATGAAGGACCTATTCTTCGAGATGAGGCCGACTTGACGCACTCCTCACGTATACTTCCTTATTGTAATCATGAGAGGGCTCTTCATTTGCCTCGCTTCTTTTTGAGCTCAGTTTCTGCTTTTTGCTCGACATTGGGCACTTGATAGGGTTGGGTTTGGATGGCCGTCTAGGCTTTGATCACACTTTATTCGGCCTCCCAAGCCTCTTAACACCCAGTGTGATGCAGCTCAACTAACATGTCTAATAAAACCATAAAAAATTCACTTAGGCAATATATCGAACACCTAGTGCGCACACTGTTAGATGACGTTCTTGATTCTATCCCCTGCGGATTCTCTCGATCACCAACCACCCAGTGGTCCCTTCCTCTAACACAAGCAAACCCAAAAATAGAATAAAATAAAATTCCATGCTTAACTCACCCGAAACTGTACCCGAGATGAAGGGGATGTCCAAACGAAGGTGAATAATAGCGTTTTTGGATTTAGGAATGTGATTAGGGCCTTGGAAGGTGCGCACCGTTGAGACAAGGTCAGAGGTTTAGCTCGGGTACCGCAAAATCGAGAGCACGTGGTTTCTCAAGGTTTCGATGTGGTAATATGAACGCTCCCCGCTCATAAAACGCGGGGGCAGTCAACGCCGTGACGCTCGTGCCACCGTGGACGCTCTCGAGTTAAATTTTCAATGTTGCGACGTTGGGATCCAATGTCACGACGTTCTAGAGGCTGCAATTTTCAAAGTCGAGACGTTCCTGAGAGTTGCTCAAATATGAGTTGCCAATGTCACGACGTTACAGAGAGCTGAGATTTCATTTTTTCTCAATGTCGCGACGTTATAGAGAAGAAAAACCTTAACTTTTGAAAACAAATTCTAAGCCATGCACTCCCTTTAGGTTCCACTCCTTGCCCAACCCCGACTTCGATTGCCCGAGCTACCTCTCTATCGCCGCTTTGATCTCGGAGCCTGAGAACAGAGCGACAACCATAAGTTAAGGTCTCCGAGAAAATTTTCATCTCTAAAATAAACAACATATGCAAAGTTACACTAATGAATGAAAAACTTGAAAATGCTTGGGTTGCCTCCAAAGTAGCGCTTTGTTTAATGTCGTTAGCTCGACTTCCCTGAATCTCAATGTTCTCGAGACTACGGATCGCACGAACCCTTACACACCATTTTCGCGGTGCTCAGATTTATGCTTGCTGCATTGGCATGAAAACGCCCAAAGTATGGCTTTAATCGTCAGGCGCACTTTAAAGCTCCCTTCTTCGGGTGCATAATTTCACCCTCCATACCTAAAAAACCTAGTCACAAAGAAATGTCCCGACCACCTCAACTTTAATTTCTTGGGAAGAGCTTGAGCTCCAGAGTTAAACAGAGGACCCCGCTTTGACTCCTGGCCAAACTCTTCCTTAAAATATGCCATCGTGTCAGATTTCGCTTTTCTTTATATATCTTCACGCTTTTTGTCATTATGAAACTCTTCTAATTCATTGAGCTGTAGGCGTTTCTGCATTCTACCATCTTACTGGCCCATATTCAATTGCCGAAGGTTCTCGTATGCTCTATGTTCCAATTCCACAGGCAAGTGGCACGCTTTCCCAAACACTAGCTTGAATGGTGACATTCCCAATGGTGTCTTAAATGCTGTTCTATATGCCCAGAGCACATCATCTATCTTTTTCGCCCAATCTTTATTCGAGCTATTGACTGTTTCCTCTAAGATAGATTTGATTTCTCTGTTTGACACTTTTGCTTAGTCATTAGTCTGTGGGTGGTATGCAAGTGCGGTCTAATGCCGGACACCATATTTTTTCAACACCTTGTTAACAAGTTTGTTACAGAAATGTGTTTCTCTATCTGTGATCAACGCCCGTGGAGTTCCGAACCAGGTGAATATATGACTGCGAAGAAAGCTTGCTACCACTATGGCATCATTAGTTCGGGTAGGTATGGCCTCCACCCATTTGGAAACGTAATCTATGGCTAGGAGAATGTATAGGTTGCTGAAAGATGAAGGAAAGGGACCCATAAAATCCACCCCCGTATATCAATAAGCGCCTCTACTTTCAAATGGGTCGTAAAGGCGACTATCTCGTTTGATAGTGCCCCATTCTTGGTACGGCTCACCGTGAACACAACCGGTGCGCATCCTCAATACAGCCAATATAATCCCGATTGAAGTACCTTTGTAGTTGTTTTATTTCCCCCAAAGTGCCCCCCACATGCTAGAGTGTGGTAGTGATTTAGTATATTTTCCATTTCCTCCTCTAGGACACATCTTCTTATCACTTGGTCGGCACAATGCTTATATAGAATGGGCTCCTCCCAGTAGAAATGTTTCAATTCTGCAAAAAATTTCTTCTTCTGTTGATAACTAAACTCTGGTGGGAGCACTCTTGCCACCAAGTAGTTCACTAAATCCGCAAATCAAGGTACTGGCTCTTGTCTTCACTGCCAAGAGTCGTCATTAGGAAATCATCACATCTGGAATTTCGCATCAGCCCTTCCAATCGTGAAAGATGGTCAGCTACTAGATTTTCAGTCCCTTTCTTATCTTTAATTTCCAGGTCAAACTCCTATAGTAGTAACACCCACCTTATTAGTCTTGGTTTCACATTCTATTAGTCATCAGGTACTTTATGGTTGAATGGTCAGTGTGCACTGTTACCATGTTACCTATCATGTAATAACCCATCCCAAGGGCATAACTATTCATGCATGCATTCATGCACAAAGACATATGATGGTGACATATTGATATGTATTTACAAAGGACATGGAAGGTAAAGCAGGACAAAATTGAAAGTTAGGAGTTAAGGTTAAGCCTACTAAATTGAAGGACCATTTTGAAATTGTCAAAATATCTAGATGTTTTTAGAGTTGTCCGTAACTCCTGGGCCTTCTTTTTCTTACGACGCCCGACCAAGTGTGATAGAAGAGAGGAAAAAAAACTGGTTTTGGAGCAAAATCTCTATCATTTTCGGAATTCAAGCTGACTTTTAGGTAAACTCGTTCGTGATCTGTTTTGCACCTCTATTTTTGGCCCCAAGCTCTGTTTTGGAACAAGTTAAAAATATGAAAGTTGTTGGGTTATGTCTCTTCTAGGTTTCTGTAAAAGGGCTTGGTAATTGGTTGTGTTTATCTCGAGTTATGATCTGTTGAACACTGATTGCTCATGCTGTCCTGATTCTGGCAGTTTACTATGTGAAATTTGAAAGCATGTTTCTCCTTGTGTATTTGGTATTTTGCCCTAATTTTCGGATATGTTCTACTTTTATATGTCTAGTTCTTTATTGAAAAATATTAGTCATTGACTAAGTCTCAAATTGAGTTATATGCTTTGTTTAAAGGCTGCTCTGCAACAGGGGACCTGATAACAGTTAAAGTTTGAAAATCTGGTATAAATTCTATATATGGAATATGAGGCTGTGATTTTTTACATATAAAAGCAAAGAGACATGAGTCTAGTTTCTAAAAAAAAAAAAGAAGAATCATGTCTTTTGGATGTATATGTTGAGAGTTATAGCTAAAAGAGTCGAAGTGTATATCCTGCTGTAAAAACAGGGTTAGGCCGACTCCAGGTTATATGTTCTCATATACTTGAGTTTTGAAGTTTTGGGCGTATGATATATGACTTTATGTATGATTAATATATGTTTTAGACCACTTGAGGAGCAAGATGCACAAGACTGGCCATGGAAAGTGTTTATGGAGTGATACGGACGCTCATTTTTGTGGAGTGGATATGAATGTTTGATACCATGTGTTTTTGTTGTCATTTGATGAATGACTTGTTTTTTGTAATGAAGGGATTTTAAATGTTCATGTATGATATATGTTATGGACTATGCCACAGTTATGTGCAAGAATGTTGATGAATTATATAAGTTCTGGTTGACAAGCTATGTGATAAACTATGAATGTTATTATGTACAAGTACATGTTATATGAAAGATCCATGATGCATGGAAGATAAGAGGATAAGGTTATGACCGACATGTCCAAGTAATCACAAATATTAGTTACAAGGACCCAATGTGGGTCAAATACAAGTATACAAGCTGGCCAACAACACAAGTTTATGCTACAAGTTACTGGCTTACAAGCTTTCATAAGTTCCCTAAGGAGTAATACTTGATGTGTTTAGGTCATAACCGATAAGAAACGGATACATGCAAGCATTGTGATATATAATGCATATGGAACTATGAATGTCTCTATGTTTGATGTTATGAATTATTAAGTGCTCTCATTTGATGATATGAATGTATATGAATATGTAGGAGTTATGTAAGTGCTTTTTGTTTGATAAAGTGAATGGGCTTATGATGATGATGTGAATGTGTGTGGCGGGTATCATGCTTTATATCCCCATTGAGTAGCATCTCAATAGCGCAATATTTTTTAGGTTCCACTAAGTCAAGAAGAATATGCTTCTTGTGTTTTGCCACTCACGCATCGTCATCGCGATAGGCCTACCGCTTAATTTCCCTCTCCTCTCTCATCATGACAAAGATAGCGCATTTTGTGTGAGACTTTTGAATTGTATATGTCAATGTGTGTATATGGTTACTCCTAAAATTGTTTTTAGGCATGTTTATGAACAAGAAAAATGTGTATATATAAGTGTTTTGGTTGAGTTTTAATGCTTTAAAAAAAAATAAAAATCCTAATGTTTCTATTATGGTGTCAGAGCTTCCCTAAGTGACGTTTTGTGGTTAATTGAATTTTCTATAATTAGGATGACTTAGTTTTTCTTTAGGGTTATAAAGAACCAAGATTAGGACATTACATATCAAGTACAGCTGGAACTTGTCAAACGCAAAAACAATAGCTGGGGCAAGTTCTTTTTAGTTGCCATAATTTAGCTATGCATCATTCACCGCCCAGCCTATATAATAGATAACTTGAAACGTTCTTCCTTTTTGTTCCCAAGATTGCCTCCCTCATCATCAAGCAGAGTTTGGCCGTATCACATGACAGTTCAAAAGGGAAGATTCCAGTCCCAAGGCTACTACACAGGTGCTGATACCAATTTCTTTCAAACAGCGTACGCTTTCAAATACTGATCATCAAACTTAAAAGCGCTTTTCTAACGTAGATTTGACAAGGGCTCACTTATCGGATAAATCCTTATGAATCTCCTCGTAGAATCCTCGTGACCCGTAAAAGCTCTTATTCCTTCATTGAGGATGGCGGTGCAGTTTTTTATTGCTCTGAACCTAGCTTTATCTACCTCGATTCCTCTTTCTCTCGATATGGTGCCCAAGTATTAAATGCCTTTTCACCATGAAGTAGCACTTTTCCCAGTTCAGCACAAGGTTAGTTTCCTCACATCTTATCGTTGTCATTCTGTGATTCTTGAGAATTGTCAAAGGATCTCCTAGCAAATCAGAAACTAACCATGAATACCTCAATTGTTTTCTCGACCATGTTTGAGAATATAGCCATCATGCAACGTTGAAACGTGCTCGGTGCATTACATAGTCCAAAGGGCATTTGCCTAAAAGCAAACGTATCATACGGGCATGTGAATGTTGTTTTCTCTTGGTCCTCCAATGATATAGTAATCTCGTTATAGCCCAAATACCCGTCTAAGAAACAACAATACTCATGCCCTGCCAGCCGGTCTAGCATCTAATCCAGGAATGAAAGTGGGAAATGATCTTTTCTGGTTGCCTTATTTAATTTCCAATAGTCTATGCAGATTCTCCACCCTATAACTGTTCGAGAAGGAAGCAATGCATTATTCTCAGTCCTTATCACTGTGGTTCCTCTTTTTTTTGGAACAACCTGTACTGGGCTTACCCACGAACTGTCTGAGATGGGGTAGATCACTCCTGCATCTAACCACTTCAATACCTCTTTTCTGATCACTTCCTTCATGGTTTGCCGAGTCTCCTCCGGGAGCTTCCTTAATCGAAGGTTTGTGCCCATCCTCTAATAGGATCTGGTGCATACACATGGAGGGGCTGATCATCTTCAAATCATCTAGAGACCATCCGATAACATCCTTGTGATCTCGAAGTACTCTCAAAAGCTTCTCTTCTTCCACTACTGTCAGAGATGCTGATATGATTATTGGTAGGGTTGAGGATTCCCCTAGATAAGCATACCCCCTGCCATCAGGCAGGATTTCGCTCCACCGCACGGTCGTTCAATCAAGGCACCGGTCCGACGTTTTTCCCAACTGGGCCATAATTACTCTCTGCTTCTACTGGAAGGAGTCCATCCACTTCACATACCTTCTACTTCTTCACTTAGTTCCTCCTTAGCATTCTCGCATTATTAGCCTCTAAAGGGTAAGTCAAACCACTGCCAGCACTATAACCCTACTCGCCTCTATCATAAAAACATGCACGCTTCCTCCGTCGGATGCCTCACAACATTAAATACACTGAATCTGACCTCATCGTCCTGCACTCTTAATTTAAGTTCTCCCTTTTGCACATCAATCATAGCCCTACCAGTCGCTAGAAATGGTCTACCTAGTATAATGGGTATCTCTTTATCTTCCTCCATGTCCAACACTATGAAATCAGCTGGGAAGATAAACTTGTCTACCTTTACTAAAGACATCTTTATCACTCCCGAGGATGTTTCAATGATTCCATCCACCAAACAAGAAGGTAACCGGGCCGGGTCTATTTTCACCTAACCCCTGCTCGCCCGAAATGGATAAAGGCATGAGGTTAATACTGCCTCAAGTCACATGTGGCTTCAAAGATCAGTTCCCTATCTTACATGGGATTGTGAAGCTGCCTGGATCCTTAAACTTTTTTGGCAATTTCCTCTGAATTATAGCACTACACTCCTCAGTAAGATTCACTATCTCAAAGTCTCGACATAAACCTTTTTTTTTCGACAAGATATCTTTCATACCTGGATAGTCAGTGATCGCTCTGGCACGCGCTTGCAAACTAACCGTCGATGACGCTTAAATAATTTCCATGAATTTGGTAACCGCGATCCGCTATTTTCTTCAAACGCTGGGGATACTTCGGATCGGTAGAGGATTCATTTGTAACTCCGCTGATTCTTCGCCTCCTTCATTTCCTTTGCTTTCTAACGACTCTCCCTGGGTCGCTTCCCATGTATCTCGATCTTCCGGGCCGAACCGGTATGTTACCCGCTTCACTTCTCTTACTATCAGGATCGCCTGTAGCTAGCTCTCCACCACTTCTTACAGATAACTTAACATGTTCCTTATAATTCTCGAACATACCCTAGCGCTACTGACTTGTTTAGTATATTATAAGTTAAATATGAATTTTCGAAAATAAAATTCGAGACCCTAAACTAAAATAGACAAAGGTAAGTGATCCTTACCACTTTAGGGCCTGGTCATAAAAGTGAAAGATTAGGGTTATATATATGAAATGTTTAAAATGAAATAAATAGAAAGTTTTGGGACGTAAGGCAATTAGAGAAAGTTGGAATAGAAATTAATGAATGGAAGTGGCTTAAGTGCAAATAAGGAAACTTAAACAAAAAAATGGTTTTTTGCTCGCCAAACATGGCCTTAACAAATATGGGATTAAAAGACCAAAATTGGTCTCATTTTTGAAGGGGAGAAAACCGTAGAGAGAGAGAGAAGAGAAGGAGAGAAGAAGGAAGAAGAAGAAGAGGAAGAGCAAGCAAAGCCAAGCTCCAAAAAGGTATGGATCTAACCTCGATATGAACTCTATGAATCACATGGATTTTGTATGTGGGATTCTAGAGAGGTTTATGAGTTCCAAATCTAGGTTTGTTAGATTTCTTCCTAATCAAAGATTTATCAAGGTAGGGTTGGAGAGAATTTCAACCACAAGAAAAGTAGGAATCCTCTCGAGGTCAGATTCATGGTTAAATATTGCTAATCGAGTTGGGGTATTTAGAGTAACCCCAACAAATCCTCGAGTTTACTTGTGTACGGTTAAGACCCATATTGAAATGATTTTGGGAGAAATTCATGGAAAGGTTTGAAAGAAGATAAGAAATGAAAGATGAATTGAATAGAAAGTAGATTCCAAGGTGAATCTGAATGGTTTTGAGGTGCGAGGGAAGGAGTATCCATGGATTAAAGTGAAGGAAAATGTGAGAAAACACCCATTCCGGGGCACTTTTCGCAGTTCTACCGGTAGGACTCAAGTTCTACCGGTAGGACTTTGACTGTCATTTTGGCCAAGTCCCACCGGTATTAAGTCCCACTGGTAGGACTTGTTCCGTTTTCCTCGTTTCCGACCATTTTTCTGTATTGCCATAACTTGCCTTATTTCATCCGATTTGAGTGATTCAAGTGGCTAAGTAAAATAGACTTCAAGGAGAACCAAACTAAAGAGAAAAGGTTGTCAAATTATGACTCTAAGGGGTCGAAATATTCACTCAAAATGGGGCTATGTGCAAGACAAATTCTGGTTCCAGCTTTGAACATAGAGTAAACCTGTTGTTTCGACGAATCAGCTCTTTGTTCAATTGGGTGATTCCAATTGGAATAGAACCCTTAGAACCTTAGCTTTAATGAGTACAAGACCTGTGCCAAATATAAAGTTAGAACCTCGGAAAACAATTAGTAATACAAACTGTTCTAGTGTAATCCGGTAAATCGACTAGTTTGGCATGAAAATGCCATAACTTTAATTTGACATCCTCGATTTGATTGATTCCAACTCCAAGTAAACTAGATTCATAAAATAATGAGAATATGAATGCGGTGTGATCTCCAGACATCATACTTCACAAGAATATGAAGTGCCATATGTAATAGGCATGAAACAAGGAAAAGTAGAAAATGAAAATGTAAAGATGTGTTCATGAAACATGAAAATGATTATGGAAAATGAAAATGAAACGACTGTCTGATGATCAGGAACATGAGAGTAATATGTCACAACACATAATGTGGTTAAGGATATATGATTATTATCACATATAACCGAATGATAACAAATGAAACGAGTATACGAATGGGTATATGAATATATAATGCGATCAGAGAATGAGAAAAATGTTATGAACAGCAAATTCATAACAGCATGGCTTATCAGCATACGCTTCAATAATCATGACTGAGTGTATATGAGAGAATGAAAAAGCACGTGGAATGAACATCGTGAGACGAGCATTTATGAATGAATATACGTGAATGAATATGTAAATGAGCATATGAAATATGTACATAGATTGCGATATCTTTGAAAAGATAATGAAGGTGATATTAGAATTGAAATGTGATTATGATCTGCTATGAATGTTAATTGTGTTATAGATATGTATATATATGTGTATTTGTATAAGAATAATTCTAGTAAATGTGAATAAATTTAATGATACCACTCCTGGTAGTTCCTTTTTAATTTTGTAAATGATTAGTTTCAAGCTTATAAAAAATAAGGAGTCCCAAAGAGGAGTGCCTCGAGACCCCGAAATCGTCTCTGACCACCAATCGGGTCCTGACCAGAACTGGCGTGACAAGTCAAAATGCAGTCAGCTAGCAAGCTCGAAAAGCCTATGTTTAGGCGATACCTAGATAGAGTATAAGTTAGGAAAATATAGAAAGCATATGTATAGAAAAGTGTCACCTCCTCGATGTGGATGTCCCGGTATTTGTATAGACGATCGTCTTCCGAATCCAAATACAGTTATTGAAAGTGTTAACCCCATGAACAAGGTTACTAGTTTAACCTTTAGGAATCATTCAGAAGTGAGAGTCACGCCAGAACTGAAGCAAATGAAAAGAAAGGACTTGACATGTAACGTAATAAAATAAGATAGTATGAATTTCGAGGACGAAATTCTTATAAGGAGGGGAGAATTGTAACACCCCGAAATATACCCTAGCAGTTTACGGACTTGTTTAGGGTATATTATAAGCTAAATATGAATTTTCGAAAATAAAATTTGAGACCCGAAACGAAAATTAGAGACAAGGGTAAGTGGTCCTTACCACTTCTTAGGCCTAGTGGTCATAAAAGTGAAAGATTAGGGGTTATATATAAGAAATTTAAAATGAAATGTAATAGAAAAGTTTTGGGGGATGCAAGGCAATTAGAGAAAGTTGGAATAGAAATTTGAATGAATGAAGGGGCGGTGCAAATAAGGAAACTTAAAACAAAAAATGGGTTTTTTTGTTCGCCAAACATGGCCTTAAATAAATATGGGGATTAAAAGACCAAAATTGGTCTCATTTTTGAAGGGGAGAAAACCGTGGAGAGAGAGAGAAGAGAAGGAGAGAAGAAGGAAGAAGAAGAAGAGAAGAGCAAGGTGCCAAGCTCCAAAAGGTATGGATCTAACCTGGATATGAACCCTGGCTATGAATCACATGGATTTTGTATGGGATTCTAGAGAGGTTTATGAGTTCCAAATCTAGGGTTTGTTAGGATTTCTTCCTAATCAAAGATTTATTGAAAGGCAGTGGTTGAGAATACTCTAAATCCACAAGAAAAGTAGGGAATCCTCTCTTTGAGGTTGTATTCATGGTTAAATATTGTTAATTGAGTTAGGTTTAGAGTAACCCTAACAAACTTTGAGTTTAGCTTGTGTATGGTTAAGACCCATATTGAAATGATTTGGGAGAAATTCATGGAAAGGTTTGAAAGAAGATAAGAAATGAAAGATGAATTGAATAAAAGAGATTCCAAGGTGAATTGGAATGGTTTTGAGGTGTAGGAAGTGGGAGGATCCATGGATTAAAGTGAAGGAAAAATGTGAGAAAACACCCATTCGGCACTTTTCGGAGAGTTCTACCGGTAGGACTTAAGTTCTACCGGTAGGACTTTGATTCTGGTCATTTTTGGCCAAGTCCTACCGGTAGGAGTTAAGTCCTACCGGTAGGACTTGTTCTGGTTTTCCTGTTCTGACCATTTTTCGTATTTTGGCCATAACTTGCTCATTTCTTATCCGATTTGAGTGATTCAAGTGGCTAAGAAAATAGACTTCAAGGAGAACCAAACTTAAAGAGAAAGTATTGTCAAATTATGACTCTAAGGGTCGAAATATTCACTCAAAGTGGCCATGTGCAAGACAAATTCTGGTTCCAGCTTTTGAACATAGAGTAGTCCGGGTTGTTTCGAACGTAACTTGAGTTTCGGTGCTTCGAATTGGGTGATTCCAATTGGAATAGAACCCTTAGAACCTTAGCTTTAAATGAGTACAAAGACCTTGTGTCAAATATAAAGTTAGAACCTCGGAAAAATTAGTAATACAAACTGTTCTAGTGTAATCCGTAAACCGACTAGTTTGGCATGAAAAATGCCATAACTTTACTTGGATGATCCGATTTGATTGATTCCAATTCCTACAAACTAGATTCATGTAAAAATAATGAGAATATATGAATGTGCGGTGTGATCTCCTAGACATCATACTTCATGAATATGAAGTGCCATATGTACAGGCATGAACAAGGAAAAAGTAGAAATGAAAATGTAAAGATGTGTTCATGAAACATGAAATGATTAGAAAATGAAAATGAAAACGACTGAAATATGATTGTGAACATGAGAGGTGTAATATGTCATGAACACATAATGTGTTAAGGATATATGATTATTAATACATATAAACTTAAAATGATAACAAATGAAACGAGTATAATGTGAAATGGGTATATGAATGAGTATATTTGATTGAATATGTGAACGAGTAATTCATGAATAAGTATACATGAATGAGTATACGCCAATGAATTTATGACTGAAAGGGTATATGAATGAGTATATCGCGTGAATGTGAGCATTTATGAAATGAATATACGTGAATGAATATGTAAATGAGCATATGAAATATGTACATGCATTGCGATATTCTTTGGAAAAGATAATAATGGCGTGATATTAGAATTGAAATGTGATTATGATCGGTTATGAATGTTAATTGTGAAATATAGATATGTATATATATGTGTATTTGTATAAGAAATGGGACTTAGTAAATGTGAATAAATTTTAATGGATACCACTCCGGTGGTAGTTCCTTTTTAATTGTAAATGATTGTTGGTTATAAAAATAAGGAGTCCCAGTATATGGTTTCGCACCCCGAAACCGGTTCGGACTCACCAATCGGGTCGACCGAATCGGGCGTGACACCTACCTTCACCCCTGCTTATCTCTCAATTGCTTCGCAAAGAACCTTATCGCTCTCTCGCCAATAGATTACTATTTAGCTCATTTCAGACCTGTGTTTCTCAACTCCGCGCTGCTCGGGTTATTCAATTGGGTTGACTGATTATGCATATTCGTCTTTATTTCATTCATAAAGGCTGTAGGTGAAGTAAGCATTTGAGCTAGTTCTTCTTCCAAATCCTTTTTTTTCTATGCTAGCAGTTTGTTCACTTGGGGAGGTGGCATACTATTTTGATTGTTCCTCCATCCATAGTTATGATTATTCTGATTATTCCACCATACTTGGCCCTGATTCTAGTTCTAATAGGTGTTACCCCCATACTAACCCTGGTTTTGGTTCTAATTTTGGTTTTGACCTTGATTAAATCTTGACACGTACTGAGCCTGCTCTACTATCATCTGGCCTAATTGGCATTATGTAGTACTATGCTACCCTCCACTTGACTCACGTATCTCCAAAGGATTAGCCTGAATAACACCTTGCTGCCTTTGTAAATGTTTGGTGAGTTGTGCAACATGATTTACCAAATTGCTCAAGACCTTCGTGTTTACACCTCCCACTTCCTTCCAGATCAACTTCTCCCGGACCATTGGTTACTATTAGCCATGTCCCCAGATTCCATATGCTCGGGACCGTAGCCTTCTTCATCAACGCCCGCCGAGGCATCTATAATCGCTTCTAGTAAAATCACTGCATCAGTTGTAAAGGTATGGACTTGCATCCATCTAGTCACTGCGGATGTGGACACCTCCTTAATAGTTCATGAAATATCTCCCATTTCGCCTAAGTTCTCCCTTCCAACCTGCCTAAATGTTAATAAATTCGTAATTCAACCGTGCGATCTTGGAGGGCAAAAAGAACTTGGTCAGGAATTTCTGCACCAAATCATTCCACGAGGTAATGGAATTTGGTCGTTGGCTCATCAACCAATGTTTATCTCTATCACCCAATAACAACGAGAACAATCTCAGTCTTAGCGCTTCTTCTGTCACTACATTGTATTTGATCAGGTCGTGATAATTTCAATGAAGCTTGTCAAATGTGTGTTCGGGTTCTCACTTGGCACCATGGAACTGAATGTTCTGAAGCATTTGCAGTATTTCTGTTTTGAGCTCAAAATTGTTCGTTTGAATAGGTGGTCTTTGGATAGCAGATTGAACAACCGTAGGCGGTAAAGCGAACTCCTCTAGCAACATAAATGGATCATCTGGCTGTATAAACGGCCCGAGAGCATAGTTCCCACCATTATTCCCATTCTTTCCCTCGCACTGCTTTCGCTTCTCGCCTCGATCTCTCGCTTCCTTCCGATTCTCGCATGACCGCAGATTTCTCGTGCTTCTCTTTGTTCTTTGCGTAATCGATGTAAATTTCTCTCTGGCTCGGGATTGAACGGAGTAGTTCAACTTGACCCCGTCTTTGTATACACACACATTAACCTTTACTGCAATCACACGTACAAACACAGAGACCAAATTACAAGCACTTGTGTAACCAAAAAAAAATAAAAAAAATATTTCCAGAATAATATCTAACTATGCTATTGTCAATATCAACAGGAAACTTCTCCCAAGAATCCACACCAAAACTCACGCCCGTAGAGAATCATGTAATCAAGAACATCGTGAGTCCTCGCACGCAAGCATACTGGCCGAGTTTACGTAATATAGTGGTCACGCGTCGCTCCACAAGGAGAAGTGTGTTGAATATCGGATTTGGCTCTGTATTATCCGATCTCAAAGTCGAGGAATTACTAATATGATGGAAATTTATCCTAAACTTAATTATTTACTCAATTATCAATTGTATATTTTTATCTCTCCTTGTCACATTCAATGGATTATAACCTACATAAAGTTTATTATTCAGTATATTAACGGATTCAAGTTGACGGGTTGATCGTGCCTACGAGATATCCTCTCTCAAGGTATATTCGCCTATCTCGTTAGTGGGATTGATTGCATCTCTGCATCAACCCTTAACGCCGAGATGTTTAAATGGTTAAACCCTAACGCCACTCGATCCGTGTGATTCTACTGACACCAAGTGTCACTCTTACTCGATCCCCGGGAACCTTTATCTCGATCCTCATTCCCTGCCAGAAAACATGTCGATGTCTTTTTTCTTTTTCTTTTTTTTCCTCGCTCTCAAAAATTCACCCTTCATACAGTAATTACTAGAGAACAGAGCAAGTGATGACCGATCCATAGATATATCAATAACATTGAATAAAAACTAATCCATACGAGTGTAACAAGAGCATAGCATGTAACCCCAGAGATAAAACTAGAACATCATTATGATAATTACAATCATTTTGTTTTCAATCAATGTAGAGTTCGAGAAAGAAAATTTAAATACAACGATTACATCGATTTCCTCCAAATACCTGTAGTTGTCTTCGATCCTCATGTCTCCCTTATTCTCGCTGCTTTTTCTTTTAATATACCAAAGAAAACTCGTTGATTGAATCCCGGTGACATTGCGACGTTGGAATGTCGCAACATTGATTGATGTAGGCTACATTTCATACGATCTCAACAGCGTTGCGACGTTGAGGCTCGGTTCTCCAATATTCTTCTTCACATCTCCACACAACCTCCAAGTGCTGCCTTTTTCACCTGAAATGCACAAAAAGCCAAGTATTAGATATATGACGATAAGCGCACTTACTATTAGATGAAATGAACCGAAAACGTGATCAAATGCGGGTATATGATGAGTGTTTTGGGCACTCATTAGCCCACAATGGCAAAATATTCCCAAAGTCTAGCATGCAGTTCTTCATGAAGGCTCTAGTAATTTCCTGCAACAGATAATAATACCCAGTTTATTAGAAAAAGAAAATCATTTTACATTTCTCCGAAAGGGAGAACTAAGTTATGGGCTGTTATTTCAATTTATTTGAAAATTTGTAAACAAGAGACTTAAAAAACCAAGTCAAGATCTTCTCGTTTAAAAAATATTTGATATAGAATGAAAACTAAATTGATAAGGAGTGCTTCATGCGTAAGTACCATATTAGAGAACCGAGTATTATATTAGTGAACCTTGAGTACTATTCTAGTACCCAGGTTTTTAGATTGCACCCAAGATTCACTAATGCAGTACTTGAGCATAATATGCAATCTTTATTAATTTAGTTTTCATTCTTTATCAAATGGTTTTTGAAATGAGAATATTTAAGCTTGGTTTTAAGTCTCTTGTTTACAAATTTTCAAATAAATTGAAATAAGGGGCCCATAAATTAGTTCTCCCTTTCTGAAAACCAAGTTCAGTTTTTTTAAAAAAAATAATGTTCAAGTGAGTTACAACCTGTTGGGGAAAATCACCATCTTCCATTTGCGAATTAATCAACAACTTTGCAGCCCTATGAAGAGGTGTTGGGTTTCTCTCCATATTTTAGAAAGGAAATGTTAATAATGTTGGTTTCTCTCCATATTTTAGAAAGGAAATGTTAATAATGTTAGACTCTAGATTTTTAAGGAGAAGATTAAATAATGTAGCAATTGATGGGGTGAAAATGTAAGCTAATTAATTACCTGACCAGAAGAAATCAGCCCCATTAGAGCCCACCCGGTCTGTGCCAAATTTGACTTGTTTCCTTCAAGGGGTGTACATTTCTAAATCACCAAGTACAAGGATTACTTGTTTAAGTATATGTTAATACTAGAAAATAGGGGCTAAGATATATAAATGCCTTTATCATGACCTATAAGCCTAACTTTCGACGCTTATTCTCAGAGCTCAAATATGCCCTATCGCCAATGGAGGAATTATTGGCGGCACAGATGTCTAACACCGCTAATGTGTCACTCATACGTAAAGATGACTTGGTCGATGTGTCACAATCGCTGACGGGTGATTACGTCAATGATGTTAAATGCCGCTTGTCAATTTGTTCACTTCAATGATAAAGAGGGCATATTCTGGTGCGCGATCAAACTGTCGAGCAACTTTGGACCCAAAATTTTTTTAGGGTTAAGTTGGATATATGACCAAATATCAGGAGCATTTGTGTACTTTATCCCTAGAAAATAGAATTAAAGGGCATGTTTGATGACGCTGTCGCTTTTGTTTGAAAAACCATATAACAAGAAAACAAGTAGAACACGCTTGATTCCGTTATACCATATTAAACATTGAATTTCTCATGACTTTTGTGACATTTAAATCTTGAACAAAAAGTTTACTTTTTTTGAGAGAAATCATTTAATTGTAGGTATAACATCAAAACAATGTCGTTTTGTTGTGCCACGTTGGACATGGTAGAGGTTCGGATTCTTATTGGGGATACAAAAACAAAATTCATGAAAGTTTCTATTTTTAAAAAGCAAACTTTTTGTTTAGGATTTAAATGCAAAATTCATGAAAAATCAGGATTTCAATACTAAGTTCCCTTTTTTTTGTTCTAAAAAACACGAAAAACAAGAACAACTTTAAGAAAAAACCATTTCCGTGTTTTCAAAAATTGTTTTCCAAAAATAGTTTTAGAAAACATGAAACAAACAAACAGGCCCAAACTTTATGGCAAGAAAGATAGCTCTCTCCCCAACCACCATCATCGTTCTGTGAATTGAGTAGAAACTCAACACCTTTACGTATAGTAATACAGTTGTTGTAAGTCTTGCCAACTGCAGCTTAACCCTTATGTGCATGCTTTTACAGTCGCCCTAAGGATTGTCCTTAACCTTCAGGTTTCCATGTAATACAAAGTAATCAGACCATGAGAAACCTGAGTAGATTCTAGTTGAAGTACTAAAAAATAAACAATAGAATTTAAGATCATACCTGGGATTCCGTTAAGAACTCATGGCTCTTCTTGAATGTAGGTCCTATTTCATCAATCATATCACAAGCTACCAGTGCTTGAAGGGCCAAACTAACGTCCCATGTTTGACTACCAATGGTGGTCTATATTTGCAACAGTTATTTTAAAAACAATTAGGCAGGAAAGAAAAATCTTCAATGAACCATAATCTTACAAAAAGCATAAATAATTGTTGAAAGCATGATATTCATATTAAACCCAAATCCTATAAGCTTGAGCTTATGAAGAGTTATTTGTTTAACATGGTATCAGAGCCTGGTTTGGCATGAGGTCTTGGGTTCAAGTCACCTCTCTTCAATTTATTCATCATTTGTTGATTTGAAAGTCCATGGAGCTGCATATTTATCCCATATTCTCCAACCCACATATAATCTGGAATCCTAGAAAGGTGCTTCTTGAAATAATCCCCTTTTGGATCTTCAACCCAACATGCAAGCATACTTAGTACCAGTTCAGTTTAAGCCATATTAGAACCTCAAATAAGTGTTATATTGCCCATTAAACATTATTCCACTGGCTTAAAAAATTACCTTTCGATTAATAATTTCCACGTTGGACATATCGACCGCTTTACCTTCATAGGACGGTTTCATCACACTAAAGCAGCCTCCTCGTCTCAACTTGTCAAGTGGCTAATGAGTAAGAAGAGGCTCGACACACATGCACCAACTATCCCAAATCAGATCTTGTATAAGGGGATGGGGTTGGTAGTGATCCTCCTGCAACAAACAAATTTGTTTCATGCATACATAGTCCACAGAAAATACAAAAAGCTTTTCTATATGGAAGAAAAAAAAAACCTTTGCACAAAGATGTGCTTTCTTCCAATCGATTTCATTATAAGTTTGAAGGAATAGCTCATCTCTTAGTTCAAGAATAAGAGGTGTTGACACACCTCCACCCCTACTAGCAGACGATGTACCGGCAATCCCATAGAACTCACAACCTATACTTCCAACGACTAGAGAATCCTGTAAAGCTAAGTCGTGTCAGCTTTTGCCAAACCTCAGATAAAAATTCTTTCTAAACCAGGATTTTATAAAATTTCGACAAGATAATCCACGATATAGTATATGTCCCAAAACCTGTAAATACAATTTACACTTTTAAAATATGGCAACCAACAACATTTCTTCAAAAGAGCCTCAGGCTCACCATAATTTCATAAAACAAAACTATGTACATACATATGCACAACTATACAAGTGCAAAGTGTTTTCTAATAAAAGTTAGTTACATTTGAATAAATACAGCACATATAACTAGAAGTTAAGAGGACTGATTTTCATTCCTGCAAATAACCGCCAAAGACCTATACCGGAAGATAATTTTTAAAAACGTGAAAATAATGAGCTAAAAGAGCTTAGTGAGTGAATGCTTTATAAAATGCTTGATTTTTATGAAAATGTCTCAAAACTGTAAAAACGATATTTTACAAAACACTTTCAGAAAACCTTGTTTGCTTTGCTATAAAAGTTTCTAAAACTTTTCGTAAAAATGCTTGCTTGCTTATCGCTGGCTCCATTTTAAGTCAGGTAAAATGATTATAAATATAATGATCAACCACCGGAGGTCTTTCTTGCTTGTCAGACTCCCAGTAAACACCTGAAACCTCAGAGTCCCTACCAGGTCGCATGAAAGGACCTCGCGGTCCACATCACTCTATCTAAAGAAATATGGTGGAATGCTCTATCACCATATAATAAGTTAGGTGGAAGGACCTCGTGTCCACGTCACCTGTTCCGGTAAAAAATGGTTTAAGAAATCAAAATCATAAGCTTTAAAATACGGTTTAATAATTCAAACCATAACATACAAATCGTAAAACGATTTATAAACAATACACTAGTATTGAAAAATAAAGTTTAGAACACTCAGCTTTCCGTTTACAATAATTGAGCACGACCTCACAATTTATCCGCCTCCGCTTTTACCCTACCCATTCAATGTATTAGACCACTCAAGGCCATCACAAACTAAGCAACTTGCCCGTGGTATACTATATTAAATTTTTCGTAAAATATGGGTCCCAATGCCATTCACGTGCATATGGCCGCATTCTAGACTCAAGGGGCTTTCCAGAGTCCAAGAACTCGAAACAAGCTTGAAAATCATGTCCCACTATCCCAAAACAGTCCCGAAAATTCAACCCTGATTGTCAGAAAATAGTCCTGGGTTCAACCCTGATCAAGCTTAAAACAAATTAAAATTCCTAAAAATTCCTAAAATCAGTCCAAAAATTTTAGATTGAAATTTACAGCCTCTAAGTAAATCCCAAGCCATTAAATGACCTTTAGGATAGAAATAACACAAGTAGGAAAATTCCCTCCCTCTTGGAGTTTGACGAAACGCTAGGATTTTAGTGCCCACGCGTAGCTCTCGTCACTTAGACCAACTTTGCCTTTTGCTCCGACGAAAACCTACGATCCGATTTCCATAGATCTTAGAGAGAAGTAAAGAAAGAAAAAAAAAAAAAATCTCTCTCTCTAATTCTCGTCTCCACGCTCCCTCCCTGCCGTTTCTCCTCTTTTTTTTTTCCATTATTATTATTATTTGGATATATAACTCATATTGCCTCATTCGGGTATGTTTATACCCTGAAACAATTTATTTTAAATGAATTTAGCTCAAGTCATTTCTTGACTTCCGAGATTTTCGTAAAAATCTCGTCCTTGAAGTCACTGACGACTTATCACCCAGAAAATTGTAAAATATTCCAACCGTCTCAAAATTCGACGAAACTTTTCTGGGTCACTAGATTTCGTGAGACGAATTTAATCTAAGACAAAGTCATTTTGTCATTCGAGATCTAGAAAATTTTCAGTTTCTCCAATCATTATGACAATTTGTTATTATTATTATCTTTTTGCAATTTTTGAAAATTTCTAATTTTTTTTTCAGGTTTTACAATGCCAATTTCTTGAAAACCTACAATTTCATCCTTAAAGTCTTCAACGTTAAAAAAAAAATACTACTATGACACTCAAATAAGTTAGGCGAAGCCCTTAGCGCACATATGCGACCATACCTACACGTACCGTACACCTCTGACTCGGCATTACAAATCCCTCCTCCTTTAGAACATTTCGTCCTCGAAACAATAACCAAACCAAAGAAAGAGTACACTTCTGGTCCAAAATATTAGTCGAGATACCCACTCATGATCCCTGAGCCTCCGGTTCCCTGTGTAACGCTCTCATGATTCTTCCATAGGACTTTAACTAAAGGAATCACCTTACTCCTCAACACTTGTTCCTTGCGATCTACAATCTGCACATATGTTTCCTCATAAGTCAAGTTCCTCTTTAGCTGCACTGACTGCTCTCTCAACACATGTGAAGGATCTGGGATGTACTTCCTTAACATCGAAACATGGAATGTGTCATGAATCTTGGATAACTCTGGGGGTAACTTCAACCTCGTTAGTTACTCACCACCTCAAGCCACAATCTCATCGGGGCTTTATAAACTTTCTGACCAGCTTGCCTTGCCTCCTAAATCTCAAAACACCCTTCCAAGGGGAAATCTTCAAAAAGACATGGTCACCTATCTCAACTTGCAAGTCTCTCGTGACTCACAGACGCGATAACTTCTCTGGTCTATCTTCTTGCTATCTTCAAGTTATCACTTGATAACTTTCACTTTCTTTCGGGGTGATCTACACTAACTCGGGCCTATCGCCTTCCTCTCTCACTAACTCATCCTAAAGACATCGAGTCCTACATTTCCTGCCATACAGCGTTTCAAATGGAGCCATCTCTATATCGCTTGATACCGTTGTTGTAAGCGAACTCCATCGCTACATGAGTTTCCCAACTCCTTGAATTTATCACATTTCAACATATCCTCTAACGCTCCGAATGGTCTCTCGACCGGGCCATCCGTTTAAGGATGAAATGTTGTGCTGAAATGAAGGTGAGTACCTAAAGCTGCCTGCAAACTGGGCCAAAACCTGGATATGAACCTGGGGTCTCGATATGAAACTATCAAAACTGGAACCCCATAAAGTCTCACTATCTCATCCACATACAACTGGGCTAACTTTTCCAGAGAATCCTCAACATTAACTGGCAGAAAATGAGCAGACTTCGTCAATCGATCAACTATCACCTATATAGCATCGTGCTGCCTCTGAGTCCGTGGAAGACCTATCACAAAATCTATAGTGATCTTCTCCCATTTCCATAATGGAATAGGGAGTAATTGTATCTTCCCCACGGGCCTCTGATGCTCTGCCTTCACTTGCCGATTGTGTTGGAAGTATCCGGAGACAACCAGCAATCTCTTTCTTCATCCCATTTCACTCGCATCATTCCTTTCAAAGTCCCGTACACTGTACTACCCTACGCATAGCGATAAGTATGCATGAATATGCTTCTCTACACACGTGTCTCTCTCTTCACCGCCATACTCCTCGCACACACATTCTCTGCCTTTCACTATCATACCGTTATCTCTGATTTGAAACTTTGCTTTCTTTCCCTTTTCTATCTCTTCCTTAAGCTTAATCATTTATGGATCCTGCAACTGCCCTGCCCGAATCTGATCCATTAGGAGAGGTCTAACATGAAATGTGGCTAACAACAGCTCAATCTCGCCTCCAATATCACCCCTAAAGTTCTCGGGATCCACCAATAAGGGAAGATAACCTGATCATATGAGACAAAGAACTCTCTCGTCGCCAATACCAAGGCATCTCAAGCAGACATTAGCATTTCCTGGATGGTACTCAATAAGTACAGTCGTAGTCTTTAATCAACTCAAGCCATCTTCACGTGTTTAACTCTTTGCGAATATATTTGAAGACTCTTATGATCTGTAAAGATCTCCGCAAGGAGCACCATATAAGTAATTCCCTCCATATCTTCGTGGCAACATAACCGTCGGCAAGCTCTGTCGTAGGTAGTGGTATTCTCCTCATGTTCGGGCCAAGCTTGTATAAGATACGCAATCACCCTATCATTCTGCATCAAAACACAACCAAGACCTTGTCGGGAAGCATCACTGTAAACTAAAAACCCATCTCTCCCATTGGGTAAAGCTAGAACTGGAGTTGAAGTCAATCTACCCTTCAACTCCTCGAAACTCGCCGGGTAGCATCCACCCACCGGTATTTGACATCTTTCCCATCGCTGTCAAGAGTACGCTATCCTCGGAGAACCCTTCAACAAACTTCCTCACACCCAAATAGACCAAGGAAGCTTCACCTCTCGACATTCCTTAGCGGCTCCCCAATTTACCACAAACAATGGGGGATCCACACTCACCCCCCCTCACCGAGATCACATGACTTAGGAATGCCACCCTGTCAAGCCAAAACTCCGCACTTACTCAACTCGCATACAAATTGCCGCCTCCCAGGTCTACAACACAATCCTCAGGTGCTCTGAATGTTCTTCTGGACTACTTAAATACACTAGGATATCATCGATAAAGACTACGGAGAACCCATCCAAATACGACCGAATGTGTTCATCAAACTTGTTAAACGCATACCCGGGCATTAGTAAACCAAACTATTACAACTGTAAACCTATAATGCCCGTGAAGGTATCTCCGACGCGCCTAGGAACATCACCTCCTATATGGCTCCTAAACTGATGATAATTCGACTTCAAATCTATCATGGAGTACACTCAGACCCCCCGCAATGATCGACAACCTCATCGATCCTGTGGAATGGATACATCGACATGATGGTAACTTGCTCACCGTCTGTAATCTATACATAACCCGCAAACTCCATCCTTCTTTTCCACGAAGAGAACTCGGAGCTCCCTACGGGATATGTCACTACGGCTTACCAACAACTCCTTCCAACCGAGTCTTAAGCTCCCCCAATTTCAGAGCCATCCTAGAAGGAGGAATGGAAATGGGCTCACCCCGATCAAATTGTTAGTAATGTTGTTTCCTGTGCCTATCGTATGGACACATGGTATTTGACTATTTATGAGAATTTACATATGATGATTTGCATGTTTATTATATAATGTCCTTTGAATAATATTATTAATTATTCTAAATGTCCCTAATCTAAGTTATTGTTATGGGAATAACAATGAATTAAGATTAGTATAAGTTTTGATTGATATTCACGGGATGAATATAGTGTATGAGATACAAAACAAATTTATATCTATTTGTTGAGAACAAATATCGACGCACTGCCTTTGAGATTAATACATGGATCAAAGTCATGTTAATCTCTAATAGTTGAAGTCATTAAATCCTTCACCTGAGATCGCTTATAGTTCTCAACATAAGGAATATCAGGTTTTGACATAATCAAACGTTGTCTTTAATCTGGATGATTATAAAGTCGTTATACTTGAACAAAATAAGAATTATGTAGTGAGATATGAGTGATTAAGATGGAATTTTGTCCTCTTATTATAAGAGATATCTCTGGTCCTGACAATTGAGACCTATAGGTCGTGCTCAACAACTGACATGAGACTAATGCATTTGTTTGGGGTCGCCTAATTGAGTTTCGAGTAATCAAAGATAGAACGATATAAGGTTGACTTTGCCCATGCCTTATATTCTATCAAGATATCATGAGACAAAAGGATTATGTCATTAGCTATATTAAGTGCTGTCTCTACTGTTTTCATTTATCCTGGTAGTCATAATGTTCACTAGAGGCCACTTATGACTGTAGGATCAAAATGTGATTTCAGCTCATTGCCAATGTTAATTGAACTCATAGGTCGCATTGCTAAACCAACAATAACCACATGCTTTTCACTATCTACAAGACTTAATGACGAGATTATTTAAAATTACAAATAACAATTAGTTGCTATTTAAATTCAATTAATTTGAGAAAGTTTAAATTGATTTGTAAATTATAACAAATAATTAATTTGTTATATTTTCTTTCTTATCGGATATGGAATAATCTAAAGGGTTTTTAAAAAGTTTTCTGTAAATATATATTAATATAAATAAATTCGCTTTCTTATCTCGATAAGGATTTTAATTTAAATTAAGTTATTATTTAAAAGAGTTTAAATATAAAATAATATAAATTGCTTTTCTTATTCTGATAAGGATTTGAATTTAAATTGTTATTATTTAAAAAGAGTTTTAAATATATTAATATAAATAGTCTGCTTTCCTTATTCTGATAAGGATTTGAATTTAAATTACATATTTAAAAGGAATTTTAAATATATAATAATATAAATTAAGTTTCCTTATATAGATATGATTTTAATTTAAATTGTTATTATTTAAAAGAGTTTTAAATATATAATAATATCACCATTTTTGACAAACCCTGTGGAGACTTATATATATATATATATATATGTGAGACATATATTTTTCGTGGTCGCTCTTTTACTCTAAGAACAACCAAAATGCAGACCCCACTCGCTTTTGAGAAAACGAACTCGAACTAGCATTCAATGGGACGTTTCATTATTTGTTCGTGCAGTGGATACTTGTAGAGGGGTGGTCGCCGTAGTGCTAAGCAACACCTTGAAGATCCGACAAACCAAGACGCCAGATTTCAAGGTCGACGACCGATCTACAAGAGGTAAGTTTCGCTTACCCTTCCTTCGCTTTTATGAAACGCGCATGTGATCCTTGGTGGGTTAAGGGATAAAATTTTAAATTCAATGCATTTATGTTCCAACCGTATTGATATTTTGCCCGTAACCCAACACACAATCAATGGGCGAAGCTCCTAATTTCTCTATTCGAGGGTAACTCCGTGATATCATATGGGAATATGAGAACTCTTTAACAATCGGAATCTCATCCATTAGTGTCCCCTCCTTCCCTTCTCCATCCCATAAGCCATATAACCCTGACAACCCTTACTCAAGATCCCCACGCTGCCATGAAGGGAGATCCCATCGAAAATAACTCACAGATTCCTCGAACTTACCTCCAATTTCCCTAGCCTATGCAACTTTACTTCCTTTTTATAACAATCTAATGTGGCCCTATGGTGAGACAACCAATTCATGCCGAGAACCACATCAAAATCCCTCATATCTAAGGCCACAAGATATGCTGGGAACTCCTGTCCCCCAATCAGAACTCTACTATCTTTGACTACTCTGTATGAGAATAACTGTAAGACCCTGAATTTACAGTTTTCATGAATAGTAAATTCGCTGAGCAGTTAGGTATTCGACCGGAAACAAATAAATGAATAGTAATTTTCGAAAAACGAGTCCCGAAAATAAAAAATGTTCATAATAATGTATTGAGTCTAAAGAATCAAATAAGATTAAAACGAAATTAGCGCATGGGTGAAAATGCAATTTTTTTTTGGAAAAAAGGGCAAAACTGCACTCCTTGCCACTTAAAAACATGAAAATCTTTCAGATCCTCGATGACGAACAGATTTCCCATCGTTGAATTCATCTCAATAAAATCTAGTTGTCCGGGCCTGAATTTCAAGAATTCCGGCATACCAAATTTTCACTAAATTCAAGGCGATACGCCGAGCGGACTTCTAAAATGAAATTTTAGAAAAATCGAAAATGTCAAATATTTAAATAATGTCCATTTAAGATAAATGAAATTGAATCTGATCTAAATAAATCTTGTTTCGGAATAAAACAAAGAACTGGCAGCAGGACACGGCGCGACGTGGCCACGTGTCCACACTATAAATAGCCCAAAAGATCAACATGGCCAAAAAAGCTGTCATTTTGGTCTCAGCCAAACCGTAAGAGAGAGAGAGAGAGAGAGAGAGAGAGAGAGAGAGAGAGAGAGAGAGAGAGAGAGAGAGAGCAGTAGAGAAAGCAGTTTCTCTCTCTCGATTCACTGATTTCATCTGGCCTAACCCTAGCAAATCTCGAGAATTAAAGCCGATCTACACTTACCTAGGGCTACTGCCAGGTACTAGAATCACAAGATTCTGCCAAGGTCCAAGGTTCGGGTTTTCATGAAAACTGAGAAAAGGTGGTGTCCCATGAAATCACGCTATTTGAGGTAGGGTTTTTCTCATACTCGGGTTAATTTCAGTCTAAGGGCATGTGTGTGTCCAAGGAGATGTTGTCCAATTTTTTTTTCTCTGACCCTAAGACTGTATTTCTTTGCCATAACTTAGCTATCACTCATCCGAATTGAGTGATTCAAATTGCTAAACTAGGATCGATAGGAGAACATTTCTTCTAAATATGTCTATCCAAATTCACCCATTCGACTCAAAATGCATCTGGGCCAAGTGGAGTTATGTTCAGCGCTTATGTTCTATTTTAAGACTCCATGACTGTATTTTGTCCATAACTTTACCATCACTCATCCGAATTGAGTGATTCAAATTGGTGGATAAACTAGACTGATAGGAGAACATATCTCCTTGAAATAGGTCAATCCAAATTTTGACCCATTTGGACTCAGAAATGCATTCAAAGGGGAGCTATGTTTAGATGCCGGGTTATGTTTGAAAACCGAGTAATCCCGGTTGTTTAGGATATATCTTGAGTTTCTGATCTCGACGGTGGATTCCAGCTTGGAGAAGAACCTAAGAACCGTATCTAAAATGAGTACAAAGAACAAGTATCAAATTATGGATTAAGACCCCGAAATCGGAATATCACGCATCGTCATGTAAACAGAGTAAATTGACCGCTTTTGAATGAAAAGGCCATAACTTCTTCAATTAACTCCGTTTTCATGTTCTTGGACTCTATGGAAAGCTCCATTGAGTCAAGATTATAAATCCATATTCCCCAGAGGGACAGTGGATGAACAGAACATGACTTAAAATTTATGGTTGCAATCGAGTGTGCTGCTTCGTTATGTCGATGTGAATAGTCGGTTTTGATACGACCATTTCATGGCATGTTGTTGTTAGTATAGTGCTCTAGGCTCATTGAAGGACATGGTATTTTGACTATTTATGAGAATTTATTATTATGATGATTTGCATGTTTATTATATATAATGTCCTCTAATAATATTATTAATTATTCTAAATGTCCCTAATCGTTATTGTTACGGGAATAACAATGAATTAAGATTAGTATAAAGTTTGATTAATATTCATGGATGAATATGTATATGAGATACAACAATTTATATCTATTTGTTGAGAACAAATATCGACGTAATCCGCTCGAGATTAATACATGGATCAAAGTCATAGTTAATCTCTAATCATGTGTCATTAAATCCTTTGACCCGAGATCGCTTATAGTTCTCAACATAAGGGAATATTTGTGTTTTGATATAATCAAATGTTGTCTTTAATTCTGATGACTATAAGTTATACTTGAACATAATAAGAATTATGTAGTGAGATATGAGCAATTAAGATGGAATTTGCTATCCCTCTTATTATAAGAGAGATAATCAAGTCCCTCGGCCAATTGAGACCGAGAAATGTGCATGGTCGTGCTTAAAATGAATTGATGGAGATCAATGTCATTTGTTTAGTCAATAATCGGGTTTCGAGTAATCAAAGATAGAAAGATATAAGGTCGACTTTGCCCATGCCTTATATTCTATCAAGATATCATGAGACAAAAGGATTATGTCATACTTATATTAGCGCTTCGGCTCCTGGATTACTTAGCTTTTCATTTAACTCAGTAGTCATAATGTGTCTCGCTGTAGGCCACTTATGACTCAGAGATCAAATGTGATTTAGTTTCACAATGTTAATTGAACCTATAGGGTCGCACATTAAGAACGAATAATAACGGTTATGGTTTTTCACTCTCTGTAGTAATTTAAAATGATGAGATTATTTTAAATTATAAATAACAATTAGTTGTTATTTAAATTCGAATTTAATTTGAGAAAGTTTAAATTCGTGATTTAAATTATAACAAATAATTAATTTGTTATATTTCTTATCGATAAGGAAATAATCGTAAAGGGTTTTTTAAAAGAGTTTTAAATATATAATAATATAAATTGCTTTCTTATCTCGATAAGTGATTTGAATTAAATTATTATTATTTTAAGAGTTTTTTTAAATATATAATAATATAATATAAATTGCTTCCTTATCTCGATAAGGGGATTTGAATTTAAATTGTTATTATTTAAAAGAGTTTTAAATATATAATAATATAAATAAATTAAGCCTTATCCGATATGATTTGAATTTAAATTGTTATTATTTAAAAGAGTTTTAAATATATATTAGTATAAAATTGCTTTTTGATTAAAACCTAGCAGACTTATATATATATGGAGCATATATATATATATATATATATATATATATATATATATGTGAGACATATATATTTTAGTAGTGGTCAGCTTTTTACTCTAAGAAACAAACTAAAATGTAGGGAGACCCTAATTCTCATTTCAGAAGACGAACCTCGAACTAGCATTCAACAAGATCGTTTCATTATTTGTTCGTAAGGATAATTGGTAGAGGGTGGTCGCCGTAAACACCTTGAAGATCCGAATAAACCAAGACGTTGCACTTTCAAGGCTTCGACAATCGATCTACAAGAGCAGAAGTTTCGTTTACCCTTCCTTCGGTTTTTATGAAACGCATGTGATCCTTGTGGGTTAAGGGATAAAAATTTTAAATTCCGCTGCGTTTATGTTCCAATCATATTGATATTCGCCTAACCCAACAAGCTAGGGCTATCAGACAGTAGTAGTAATTTCCATGAGTTAGCATAAGAAAATAATGAGAACAAAAGAGGTTGAGTTCAAGTGATTTTAATCAATTGGAAGTGATTAAATGCTTAAGGGTTGCTGGAAAGTATCGTATAATTAATGGTTTAATTGAACATAATTAAGGTATGGATGTTAATGGATTTTATGGATAATGTGACTTGTAGGAGGAAGGTGGTAAAGGACAAGGGTGGAGGTGGAAAGTTTTGTTTAAAGGAGGAAAAAAGCAAATAACTAAGGTGAGGGAAAATATAAATGTTATATATATATATATGAATTATATATATATATATATATATATATATATATATATATATATATATATATATATATATATATATATATATATATATATATTAATGTTTAATGAATGTATATGTTTCCATATCTATGTTATAAATGTTCAAATGTAAAAAAAAAAAAGAAATGTGGTTTTCTTGACTTTAAATTATGTTGAGAAAATATGAAAGGATTATAGTTTCCATAGTTTTATAAAGTATGTGTTGAGAAAATATGAAATGATTATGGTTTCCATAGTTTTATGAAACATGATTTATGGTTTCCATATGAAATGAAATTTTATGAATGTATATTATATATATACATGTTTATATGAAAATGTTTGAATCCATGGTTACCCTATGTTACAAAGAGAAAGTTTAAAGGAAAGTCGACTAAAATACTTTACACTCTGTAAGTGCTGGCTTTTGAAAAAGGGTTAGATTTTTTTTTTTTATGAGGGAAGGGAAGAGTGATGCATATTGCCATGCACGTGAAAAGAACGGCAAGTTTACTTCAACGCATAATGTGATTTATTCCATAGTGCAAATGGTATTAAAATAAAGGCACGATTTATCTGGAGGTTCTTTCGCCATTGGTGATCGTGAAGACTGCTTTCCCCTCATAGGTTCTTTCACGGGCCAACCCGTGTTGAACCGTATGGGCACAATTCTATCGAAGGTTCCTCGCTATTTGATCGTAAGACTGCTTTCCTCAGGTTCTTTCATGGACCAACTATGGTTAATCTGTAGATGCTGTTCCATTGGATATGATGGATTCAAAAGGAAAAGAAAGTATATTGAAAAAGATATGTCGATACAATTGTTTTACACATCAGGATTCTCGATCTATAATGAAAAGAAAGTAAAGTAAATGTTTATTGAAATGATATGTTTATACAATTGTTTTACACATTGTATTTGACCTATATGGAAAAGAAAGTAAAGTAAATGTTTATGGAAATGAGATCTCTATACAATTGTTTTACACATTGTATTTGAAACGTAAAGGAAAGAATGCAAAGTAAATGTTTATGGAATGAGATCTCTATACAATTGTTTTACACATTGTATTTTGAACTATCCGGAAACATTATTTTCCTATGAACTCGTACCTCATCAGCCTTTAGCTCACCCTTCTTTTCCAAATGTTTTATAAAATGTTTTCAGGTGCAGAGACTGACGCATACCCGAAAGCATCCTCCGGCCAGTGACACTTCGCTTCACGCGTGATTCACCACCTTTTTGAAAATGTATAGTTTTTGTTGTAAATAACTACTGTGGCACCTTTATTTTGTAATGTATATAAGTTTTAAAAAAAGATTGTTTATATATCTATAATGTTCGTAAAATGATTTTAAAGTTTGATTTGAAATTGGTCGTGGTGGACTTGATGTCCCATCAGTTGGATGGAGTAAATTTAAATCTGTTTTCTTACAGGTGTTGTAAATTGGGACATGTTCGAAAAATAGAGGAAACTCTGCCCGATTTTCTATAATGGGTTTAATGTTTAAAAGAAATTTTTTTTATTTTTATCCCACCATGTTTCATAAGATTTTAATGGAAAACGTAACTGTATAAATCCACGGATTCACTTTTAAAAAGGTTTAAAAGAAATGAAAGGTTTTTTTTTTTTTGCAAATCTGTAGGAGTGCTAGAGGGTCCCCCGAGTTAGGAAAAGGAAACTCGGGTTGGGTCCCTTCAATAACGGATGCTCCTGCCGAGAGGGAAACTCTCATACGACCCCCTAATGGTTGGGTCTCTATCTGGAAGCAATCTAAGAAAGGCCTGGATGCAAATGAATGTGTGGCTCTTGTGTCCACTAATGTATATGCATCATGATCAAGTATAGAAATAATACTAGTAACCACATTTGGAGCCGCATCTGCATCCGACTGAGTCACAACATAAACTCCGGGCCTCGAGCACGGTCTCGGCTCGCATCCGCACTACCTTTACCTCTACCATGACCACTTCTAACGCGCTGTACCTGTCCTCTCGCCTGAAACCTCTCCCCGAAGGCCTTCAGCGCCATCTTGTCGGGGTACTGGCCGGGCACGATAAGTTCCTTACACCAATCAACTTAAGCGGACACCCTTTAATGAAATGGCCTTCAAGCCACAAAGTGGGAAAACACTCAGATCGTATTTACACTCTCCAACGTGTCGCTTTGACACATATCACGACTCTGGAGGAATTGGTGTCATCGGCCGCAAATTGGCCCATCGATCCTCGACTGCAGGCGCTCCCAACCCGCACCTCGCCTCTCAACCTCTACCCTTGCTTCTCTTTCTCTGATCGACCAGAAGCCATTGGAAGTGCTCGTGCACCTATCTTACTTTCGCCACTCCGACATACATAGTCAGAGACTTCCTCTCAACCCTCGAGTGTTAACTCAATATATGGAACCAATCCGACTCAAATTTCCGAGAACCTCTTCATACCGATACCGACATGCCCTTTTGCTCTAATTTGAAGAACTCTTCAATCTTCGAATCCTTGTGACTCTGAGGAAAGAATCTGTCAGTAAACTCTTGTTGAAACTGGTCCCATGACATACCATCAGGATACCTCCTATCCACGACATCCCACCAATCCTTAGCCCTGTTTTCTATCAGAAAACCTGAAAACAGGATCCTTTGATCATCTATGCAGCCCATAACTCTGTAAATCTTATTTACTGGTCTCAACCATAACCAAAGCTCTTCCGATTGCCACTGCCATATGGCTCGTGCCCAACTTCGTGCTCTCTCTATGCACCTCCCAGCTCTTCAGAACCTCTACGTGGGTGGCTACGAGGTGGTCGAGGTCATATGTCGACGAGTCGCTATAGCTACTATCCGGAAAGCAATCCACACCCGCTATGCAAGAACAATCTTGAAACTGAGTCCCTCCGATGGCCCGTATGGTCTAACCGACCGCCGAGGTCGATTCATGGAGACGGTAGTAGGAACTTTAATTGCGTGCTCAACTCCTCAGTATCATAAAGACGCCAAAGCCTTTTTGAATGGCCTTAGGGATGACCTTGACGCCTTCGTGATGACATAGTGCTTATTCGCAAAATCAACCTGCTTAGTACTTTGAAACACTTAATATGTATGTACTTTGAATTCAAAATGCATGGTTGCCACAAGTGTATAAGAAAACTACGACGCTTAATAACACGTGCTCTCAAGACCGTTGATAATTAACTCGACACACCCCCACCTCACTACAGCGTGCGATGTGCCTAAGAACCCTACGTAACTCCCGTACCGATGCTTCCAACGACTAGAGAACTCGTGAAGCTGCCTGTTGCTGGCCGAAACCCGTATAAAAAAATTTTCTTTCTAAACTCGCGACGAGTAAAATTTCTAAGAAGATAATACCGTATATAGACATGTCCCAAAACCTGTAAATATAATTTACACTTCTAAAATATGGCAACCAATAACATTTCTTCAAAAGAGCCTCAGGCTCATCACATTTTCATAAAACAAAACTATGTACATACATATACACAACTATACAAGTGCAAAGTGTTTTATAATAAAAGTTAGTTACATTTGAGTAAATACAGCACATATAACTAGAAGTTAGGAGGACCATTATATGTCCCAAAGATTCTAAGATACCGTACTGGAAGATAATTTTAAAAACAAAAATAATGAGCTAAAAGAGCTTGGGTGAGTGTATGCTTTATAAAATAAGCCGCTTTTCTCGAAAAATGTCTAAAATCGTAAAAACGATATTTACAAAACACTTTCAGAAAACCTTGCTTGCTTTGCTATAAAAGTTTCTAAAACTTTTCGTAAAAATGCTTGCTTGCTTATCAGTGGTCGATTTTAAGCTGTATGTAAAATGCTTATAAATATAATAATCAACCACTGGAGGTCTTTCTTGCTTGCTGTAAAAACTTGATAGGTTACGTGCGTGTGTGAATTAAATTTGCCTACTATGCGCAAGTGCATGCGTTGTATACAAGTAATAAAGTAGTGAGTGAGGACATAGTTCCCACGACGAGGAATGAGCCTATTAATTACCAATTCTAATTTAGTCTTATACATTTGGATGACTCCAAGAATTGTTTATGATTTAATTAAACTAAAGTAAAAAACATAAAAGAAAATACTGGGGTTTGATTTCACCTAGTTTACATCCGAAGGATGTTTTAAGCAAAATATCATTTAATGGTTTTTAGGTCTTTATTGATGACAAGTTAATCTTGTGTAAATGTCTGATCTCTCGAGCATCGACACCCTATCTAAAAGCGATTTGTCATCTCTACTTGCCCTAAAACACAGAACTCTGGGATGCATTGAGTACCTACCCTTAATGCCAGCATTATAAAACCGTATCTCTACTTTGTGATTGATTATCTGAAATCATTCATGTCCCCTAGTGTTTATCATCTCTAGATCTCAAAACCCTAACCTAAAACATTCTATCATGGTCAAAAGTACAAATGAAATTAGAATGGAGATAAGACATTCAATAATAGCAAAAACTGAATTAAATAATTGAAACTAAAAAAATTAATCCATGTGATTACATGGCAAGTTTGCATCAAAACCCTGAAACCGATCTGAAACATTCTAAAGGAAAACAAAGAAAGGGAGAGAAAAAACTGGGGCGGAGACTGATGGCTAGGCGTCTCTCTGATCTCTCTCATGACTGCAAACCAATAACAAACCACAGGTTCTCCTCCCGAAACCTAAGGTGTCTCCACGCCTATCTCTTCATCTCTCCTCCCTCCAATCCCCTTTTTTTTTTTGTCTCACGAGGTCTAATTTATATCCCCCCATCAAATCCCCTCGGATGGGCCTTGAAATATACCAAATTAGGGCTCATATTAGTCCTGCGTAGGTGCAAATCCACGTAGGAGGCGTGAAAGCGAGGCGCTCCTGGGACATAGCGGGCGTAGGGTCCGCCTTGAGTGGCCCCACTATCTTCACTTTGTTTCTCATGTCTTTAGACCGCCAACTCTCTCACCCAAACATCGGGTGCTCGTTCTTGGAGCTCCTCTGAGCTTTTGAAGTGGGAATCCACATCCCACAGAAAAGTTCCATCAAATTGCATTTTGTAGATTTAAAATCGATAGAGCGAGCTTGGTTGGTTGGTCTTCCCTTTCTGATTGCTTCCTTGTTTTTGTTTAAACTCCCAGTGTGTATCTCCCTCATCCGGATTTTGAATTGAGTGATCTTGGTCTTGTTGGAAAGCTTGTGAAGTCTAGAATGTAGTTCTGGGTAGTTTAGAGCAATTTGATTTCCCATTGTCTGAGGAAAAACTGAAAGGTCGAATCTGTATCTTTGTGCTATGTTTCATTTGATTTTCCAATTTCATTATTAATCTTTGCTCAAAAATTTTTATACATAAATGGATATCCTAATCATAAATATGAACAATTTAAATATTAGGAACTTATTTAACATAAAACATTACTAAAACAAATTAAAACTTAGGTTGTAATGAGTATTTTATATATAATTTGTACCTAGTAAACACGAGAGACACGTGTCCTCTGCAGATGCTATGGGACCTCGTGTCCACATCACTATTCGGTAAAATCATGTCCGACTATCCCAAAAGCAGTCGAAAGATTCAACCCGGATTATCGAAAATAGTCTAAAAATTCAGCCCGAAGCGTAAGAAAGCAGTCACGAAAATTCTAAACTGTTACAAAAATTTTGGTGAAATTTCAAACCTCTATAAGCAAATCTCAAGCCATTAAATGACCTTTAGGATAGAAATAACACAAGTAGGAAAATTCCCTACCTCTTAGAGTTTGATGAAACGTTAAGATTTTGGTGCCCACGCGTAGCTCTCGTCTCGTAGACCAACTTTGCCTTTTACTCCGATGAAAACCTACGATCCGATTTCCATAGATCTTAGAGAGAAGCAAAGAAAGAAAGAAAAAACTCTCCCACTCTCTAATTCTCGTTCTCCACGCTTTCTCCCTGCCGTTTCTCCTCCTTTTCTTTTGACTTTTTTTTTCTATTATTATTATTATTTGGATATATAACTCATAGTATCTCATTTGAGTTCGTTTATACCCCAAGTAATTTATTTCTTTTCAATTCAATTTATTTTAAATGATTTAGCTAGTCATTTCTTGATTTGAGATTTTCGTAAAAATCTGAGTCCCACACAGATCTTAACGTGAGCTTATACCCGAAAATGTTAAACGTCTGATTATCTGAGTCGATGAAACACCCGAGTCACTAGATTTGTGAGGCAAGATTTAACGACGAAGTCCGTTTCATCATCCGAGATCTAGAGAATTTTCTAGGCTTCCTTGAACCATTATGGTAATTTGTTATTATTATTATCCTTTTGCAATTTTTGAAAATTTCTAAATTTTTTTTTCAGGTTTTACAGTGCCACAATTCTTTGAAAACTTTACAATTTTATCCTTATAAACAACGTTCAAAAATACTATTATGACACTCAATTAAGTAAGGAAGCTTTTGGTGCACATATGTGACGCTACGGTTACACGTACGGTACATTTTCTCGGTATGGGGCGTTACATGTGTGATTGGCCCAATGAATCGTTTACCATATAAGTATGACATGGGCAAGAAAACCATCAGAGGGTAGCATGTCATTTTTTCTACGTTCATTGAATCAATTATAAAAAGCTCGACCAAACATATATAAGAAATGAAAGCTAGACCAAATTAAACATGGGAAATGAATTAACTGATTGAATTTTTAAGTTTTCATGTTCAATTTTATCATTGTATAAAAGCTGAAGTTAACACAACTTTTATCTTAAGCATCTTGAATCTAAGCAGTAAAGAAGTAGATGTTAAATTGAGCACTTAAGTGATGGCTCCTGACCTGAAACTTAGTTCAAAGAGGAAAAAGAAGAAGAGCGAAATACAGGAATATTAGGATTCTTCACGACCCGATTAAACAATCCAAAAATCTACATGGAAAACATATATTTGGTCTCTTGCGAGAGTGCATCATTATGGGATGCATGCATTGTGCACAACCAGTCTTTCCCAGAGGAAAAGCGTTGCTCCACCTCGATCGTAGATCATTTCGCCCTCTTACTGCAAGCATTGTCTCTTTCTACACCATCAGCTCTCTTCTCTAAGAACACGCATGCACTCATACACACATCATTGTCTTTGTGTCCCTCAATAATAATCCCTTTACCATCTTCATTCTACAATGTATAAGCCGTTTTCATACTTGAAAATTTACCCGACCTAATTATAACATTAGTGGGATGATGACTAGAAGGTTGGTATGTACGATGATAGTATGAGTAGAGAAAGAATTTCTTTCACGATACTTTCTTCGAGGAAATACATTGTCAAGATGCCACAGCAATGTTTTGTTGAGCACGCATTTTCCATGTTTTCCATGAAATTATCTTATTGAAAATTGTTGTTGAGATGGCCTATGTATATTATTTTAAGGAGGCTAAGAAGGGGGATAACTGCAAATGCCCCTAAGTTTTGTCGTATGTCCCACTTTGCCTTGGAACTTTTTTGGTCTTAAGATACCCTTGACTTTACTACTATAACTCACCCATATCCCTTTAGTTAGAAAATGTCACATATAATTTAAATGCACAATTAAGAGCGTTTATTTTAGCACCACATATGTATTAGAGTTTCCGATACAGTTGACTTTTTTTTTAATAGGAGGGGCATGAGTGAACTACGGTAATAAATGATAAAGGTATCTTAGGACAAAAAAAAAATATTTTAAGATTATCTGAAAACCTTATAGTACCTTATCTTATCATTTGAGAGGTGTTGAATAGACTCACCAGGAAAGGAAAGAAAAACAATCGGCCACCTATTTCAGAGGGCCAGTGGCCATCACTAGCTTGCAAGGCTGAAAAGAAGAGTGCACCCCTTCTCATTGCTGTTGTGACTGTCTCCTAAGTCATATGTAATTATTTCTTCACCATCCCCAACCTTCACTTGTGGTATTGTTTGTCTGAAATTCTTCTCTCTCAAAAACTGATTTTTCAGCCAAATAAATGGGAGTTAGTGAAGAATAAGCTCAAAAGAAAAGGTAAATTAACCTTAATAGTAAACATCCACTACATACTATTCTTTCAAAGCTAATAGGGCTCCTTGAATCAAGATAGATGAAAATAATAACCAATTCTCTTTTGGGTGAAAGCAAGGTAAGTACTGGTTAGGATTCAAATATATCTTGAGTAGGTATGCATGATAAATGCTTGCAACCCAAAAATTAAGGATGGTAAGGTTGGTTTGACATGATTCATGAACATGACATGAGCCTAGCACGCTTTTTAGGATTTGGATTAAGAATAAATGAGTTTGGATATGACTTGAATAATTTGTTTAATAGATAGATAATTTTTTATCAACTTGTATAACATAAATTTGACCCAAATTGGCGATTTAATAATCTTTTACTAGCTTAATTTTAAAACTATTTAACGCAAATTCTACTCATTTATTTAGTTTCTAAATAAATAGGTCAATTAAATCATAAACATGTTAATTGAAATATTAATCATATAAAATATATACACAATCAAAAGTGCTAGTTGTGATGTTTTTTTTCTTTACAACCAAGATTCCTAGCATTTTAAGTTTGATTATCATATAAAATGATAAGTAGTCAGGTATTGAACCAATAACGAATGTAATTTATTTCATTGACACACCAGAATGAATTTTTGATAAATATACAATTTTGTTTTCATTGGGACTTAAACTTGATCCCCTTCCATTTTTATGCCCATCCTAAAGTTTAACCAATGAATTAGGCCTACTGTAGTCCTTAACCAATGAGTTAGGTCTCATTGTCACGTACCCGAATTATTTATTTCCTAGAAAAACAACAGGATCAATTCCTGACTTTTCCATGTGGAAAATTAAGGCTGCTTTCAGTTTATTCTATGATGCTTATGCATCATGAAGCCCAAAGCCAGCGATGTACAAATTTCCACATAGAAAAGTAACTATTGAACTTACTTTGAAAATCTCTCTCTCTCTGTGAATGAGCATATTTACTTTGAAAATTGACCGCGTATAGAAGGAGAAGACTCAACCCGACCACAGCGCCATTCTCTCTCTCTCTCTCTGCAGATGGTATATTTACTTCGAAAATTGACACTTGTATAGAAGGAGAAGACTCAACCAGCCTAGCGACATCATGCTATTGGTGGAAGTCGGTGAATTCTTTTTTGAGGTCAAATATTAAACGAGAAAACTTGTTTTACGGCGTGAAATATTAAACAAACAAGTTGGTGGTTTTTTTCCAAAATCAATAATATTTTTTCTTTTCTTTTTGGTTGATTGGTCATCCCTTTGTTTTTTAAATTATGTGTTGTTTACTTTTATGGTTTCTGAAGTTACAACCATTGATCGTACTATATATTTGAATAAAAAATGTCATTAGATTCAAATATTTGTAGATAATTAATTTGATTGGCAAGTCGCCTCAATTATCTCAAAACCTATTTTAAGGGGATGATTAGACCGTATGAGATTTCACCTTTGAAGTTTGAAAAAGTCTAAGATTTAGGTTTTTTATTTTTTTATTTTTATTTTTTCAGATTGTTGCTCCATAATTCTGTCTTTTTGTTAGTAGTAGACATGTCTAAATCTGCTAGTAGTTGAGATTTTTTTTTCTATTTTATGTTTGGTTGTCAGCCTACAAATAGGCATACTTATTTGGAAATGAATTGTGTCAGTTTTTTCACTCAATAATCTCTCATATTTTTATTTTTAGTATTGGTGACTCGAATTCTTGAGCCAAAGGAAGATTGCAGTCTAAAATAAAGGACTTGTCGTTCAAGTTATTGCTTGCCATGACAAGTGAGTCAAGAGGAAAAAGCATCAACCACTCTTCATCCTTCATACTTGCTTGTCATGACAAGTATCGACTCCTTTTTCATAATTCTTTTATTACAAGAAAAATCACTTTCCTCGATTAATATATATTATTAGAATAGACATTTAGTGACAGAGATGTTTTCATTTTATAGCGATCGAGGAGAGGTGTGTCGACAAAGTCTCATGATGGAAAATTTTCATTGCTAATAAAGAACTTTTAGCGACTAACCTTACAATGCATTTGGACCGCCGCGATTCCTAATGTATTAATTAGTCGAAAAATACAAATAATTAAAATTCAATAAAAAAGTTTTTGAACCATTTTAAAATCTTAATTTTCTTTTATTATTGGTGTTGTGTTTGCTTGTTTTGGATGGTACTTATTTAACCTTAAGCTTTTCCCTACATTTGAATAATAAATTAAATTGATGTTGTTCCTAGGAATCGAACTCTTACTTGTAATATTAATGACAATATATATTTAAAATTAAATTAAATTATTATATATTTAATGTAATTATGAAATATAAATAAATATAATTTTATGAATAGAACTATAGATATTTAAAATAAAATAGATTTATACACCTATTATAATTTTTATATTTTATAAAATATATTAAAAATAGGTAAATTTCTATAATATCTACTTTTAAATACTAAATATTATGATTGGATGTCAAAAATTATATCATACAGATTTCAATTTTTAAACAAAACAACTATAAATTTTTTGCAATTATTTTTTATATAATTTTTATCAATAATTTGATGAGCAGTAATTAATTTTTATGTATACCATTAAAAATAAAGTTTTGCATTAATACATCTGAAACTAAAAAAAATACATATGCTTTGTTAATACTTAAAGATCATATTTATCATAAAAATAAGATGCAGACATTTTATATTTATAAGACAACAATAATTTTTTAAACGGATTAAATTCGTCACAAAATATTTTTGGCAATGGATATTTATTGTTGTAATTATCGTTGGCAAATGGTTATATATAAGCGACAAAAATTTTAATTTGCAACGGGATAAGTGTGTTGGTAATTTGTGATGGTTGAAGTCCGTTGGCAAAGTAAATTTAGAGAGTCGACTTTACTCAATTTTCTTATAGTTAACGCACTTGCCGCGTGAAGCAAGCTCTTTATTTCGCGCGGGCTTGTCGAGTAAGCCCTGCCTTTTACCCCGCTTTGAAAGCAATCACGAGTAAGTACATGCTTCTTGAAGTGCGCTTCTTGCCTCTTGCAAGTGAGCTTTTAAGCTCTTGCCGTGTAGCATACGAAAATACCATAACAGTTTGATAACATGTTTAGGGTATAAAATAAATTAAATTATATTTTTCCGGCGTTTAAATTGATAAAACAAAAAAAATCAAGAAATAAGAGTAAATTATAAATTTACCAATTTAGGTCCCAAAGGTCATAGATAAAGAAGTCAATATGTCAAAGTGGAATAATGGGTTAAGTTGAAGTGTAAATGAAAGAGAAATGAAGGACCAAATAGCAAAAATGGGAAAAAAAACTTAATTAAAAGTGAAGGCCAAACAAGACCTTAATCTTGTAAAGAAAACACCAAAAAGTGGTCTTGTAAATAGGAGGTTCTCATTTGAACAAGGGAGGAAAGGAGAAACAGGGTAGAGAGGAGGAGAGGAGAGAGGCAATTCCTTGGTGTTTTCTCTCCATCTTAATAAGAGATCAAGTTTGGTTGAAGAAGAAGAAAGAAGAGAGGCTTGTAAGAGGTCAGGTGAGAAACTACTTCAAAGCCCCTCTTTTCTTTGTGTTTGGGTTTGGAGAAAAACCCTAGCTTTGTGTAAAGTGTTCTTGGATGGTTTTAGTTCAGTTTGAGGTTGTTTTGCATTGTTTTGATTGATTTTAAGGAATTTTTGTATAAAGGAAATGATGAAGTTTCAAAGGAGTTGTTGTCAAAATATTTTCAAAACCCTGTTTTTGTTTTGGCTATAAGTTAAGTTATAATCATCTAAATTGAGTGATTCTAGTTGGTAAATAACCATAAGAGCTAGAGCTACAAATAATAGAAGGAACCAGAAGCAAATTGTAGTTATAAGGCTCCCGAATATGGGCTTAAAAGTGACTTTTGGGTAGATGAAGGGTATGCTTTATTTTGGGTGTAGTTGTGGTGTTTTGGCCGTAGTTGGTTTATTCGCCAGAGATTGAGTGATTAAAGTGCGGGTAAACAAGACTTCTAGGAGAATAATTTACTTGAAGGAAGTGTATGCAATTTGTAACTCCAAAGTGCCCAGAAACCCGTCAAAATGGAGCTATGTTCAAGAACAATTTGATTATGTTTTGCAAATTAGAGTAGTCTGGATGTAAAATGCAATAAAATCTAGAATAACAGTAGGTAACCAAGTGAGCTGGGCATACCGACCAGTTTCGCATTAAAATGCCATAACTTGAGTTTGACTGATCCAAATGAGATGATTCCAATTCCTAATGAAAATATACTCATAGAGCTATCATTTTATTGAAGGAAGCATGAGCAAAAAATGGCTCATGTGTCCCCAGAAAATTTTTCAAGTGAAGGTGTATTGGGTAGACATCAACCCTAACCAAAAATCCTATATTGCACAACTGATTTTTTTTTTTTATTCTTGGGTTGTTCTTTGATTGTGACATATTTGTGATGAATTAGGGGTTGGTGACGAGGAATCTTGACCCAAGAACGGGATTCGAAGGATAGGAATCGAAGAGCGACAACCTTTTTGAGTTTGTTCTTCACACTTCTTTCCTTGTTTTTCGGTTTGTGTTTGTTTGACAAACTAAATCTAAAGGTTTATATGAATGATGCATTTGTGCTCCGTTTAGTCATAATGAATTGGTTTGTTCTCCACTTTTCTCCCTCTATTTCTAAAACGTTTGAAGAATTATGAAATAAGTGGATTTATTGAAATGAATTGCGATAAATTGCATATTGATTTGGTTTAAATTGATTTGTGACAACTGATTGTGAAATGAATTGCATATGAAAAATTGCATGAGTATTAAAAACCAAGTATTTGGATATAAATGTATATACACTATTGTAAATTGCTATAGATGATTTAGGCATAATAGAATGTTAACTATTAAGTTTGAGTTAAGGATAGATTGATATACCAATAAGGAATTGAATGAGGCAGTACTACGGCAGGCAGTAATGATGTGTCGCCGATCGTGCGATAGGGCTGATGTCGGTGATATTCCACGAAATGATTTTTAATAACCAGTCAACAACCCAGCGGGACCGTACTGTGTTATAAAACATTTTTTTTTATACCGGCTTGCAACCTAGTGGGACTGTGTCGGTGATTCGTTATCCTATGCATAGAAAGCCTATGTTAAATTTGCTTAAGGGAAAAATGAAAAGAAAATTGTGAAATGCATGATTTGTGTTAGAATGATTTATTACATATGAAACTGCATAATTGAAATGACTAATGAATTGTAATTTGAATGTATACGAAATGAAAATATACATATATGTATTGTACCGCATTGGTCATTGAAAAAAATTATACAAAGACATTGATTTAGAAAAATGCATGATTTACTAAAATTGAAATGAAGAGAGAAATGTATAGAACCACTAGGCATGAAAATGCTTAACACGTTGTTTTATCATCATGCAGATACTGAGTGAACAGGTACGAAGGAAAAGACCGCAGCGATTTAGAGTCAACGTTAAGGCCTCACGGAGTTGAAGTAAAGTTCCGACCATGCATTCACGAAATATATTTGACACTTTTTGTACAAATTCTGATTTTGTTTTGTAAATATTTCGGTATTGAAAACAGCTTATAATGTCGTAATGTATAAAGGCGGTAAATGGACAAAATGGGCATGAAATACCATATCGAATAAAAAAAGAGTTTTTTTGATCAAATGATGGGCCCCCTTTATGTTAAAGTGGTATTTACGTATATATATTTTCATTGAGTATTTGAAATGTGTTTAGAAAAAGAATTGTATTTGGATTTGTAAAATAGAGGACCGCGTCCCGGATTCGGTTTGGCCTCTAGGTCGGGTCGGGTCGGGTATAGGGGCATGGGCCTTTATAGCCCAGGCTTGTCACAGTAAGCACGCACAAACACACACACACACACACACATGCACACAGACACGCACATGCATACATGCACATGTACATGTACACACACACGTACATGCACACGCATACACGCACACTTACATGTACAAGCACACGTACATGTACATGCACATGTACACACACACATACACACCGCACCTTACATGTACACGCTGCATACGCTGCGATACAGGTACATGCACACACACACATACACACACACACACACACACACATACACGCACACGTACATGTACACGCACACGTATACACACACAAGCACACACACACGCACACACGTACATGTACACGCACACACACACGCACAAAAAAAAAAAAAAAGCACACATGCACACACAAAAGCACACGCACCACCCACCCAGCAGTTCGTGCCACGATGGGTGAGTATGGAATCAACGAAATTTACCATTTCCTAAGTTCCTCCTATTTGCCGTAGTCAAAGGCTCACTGCCGATATAGTGATCCCCAAGGTCGAACACGGGGATGGGTTTCTTATTACAAATGATTTGAGTGAAGTCAAAATTGGTGAATTAAATTTGGATTTTAAGGTTTAATTAAAAAGCGAGTGGGTTAGTGGTTTGCAAGCTGAAAAGAAATAAACTAAAATGTAAATAGAACTCCCTTGAAGCATTGGGTCCATGAGGTTAGATTCCTATAGTAGCGGGGTTCGGGGTCTATTTCCTCGCGTTGGGAGGATGACATATAGTCATTTCCGAGCAGGATCTTCATTTAACTTTAAAAACTAAACCTGTATTTCCCTTTTGGTAGAAAGCATTTATTTAGCATTTAAGGTTCCTACAGTGAAAATCTATCTTGACTCATCCTCTGATGAAATTACGTAAGGGTAACTAATGAGTCTCGATGGATCTAAAAATAGAATCCATGAACCACAAAGATTACCAAGTATTGATCAGTGGATGCACTTGTGATCGAAAATCTAACCGCAACCTACCTCGAGTGGCTCGTAATGGCAACTAATGGATATTAGTATCTAAAACTAATATTACACTAAGCCTAAGCTTGCCAAGTATTGGCGAAGAAGTACGTAAAAAAAGCTTTAAACCTAGAGTTAGAAGTTTTAGGAGCAGAAATGCAAACCAGCGCATGAAAAACAAAGGAACAGCGAGCGGCTGCGGATCAACTCCCGGTAGCCTTTTACTTCAAGAGAGTGGTTTTAGCCGCTCATCCTCCAAGTTGTCATCCTTGGAGGTGTTTGTAACGAAAGGAAGGAGAGAAGAGAGGAAAATGTAAAAGAAAATGAAAATTTCTGAGGTTGTCTTGAAAGATTAAAAGTTAGAGATTCTGAATCATAAGTTAGACATAAGTAGGCGTGTGTGAAATAATAAAAAAGACCTAAAATATGAAGTACCATAGGGACAGTGGCAATTATACAAGCGAGGTCGTTTGGAATCAAAATATCAAAATCGAGGCGGCCGTTTTTATTATGCGGGGAATTTTCGCTAGCATAGCGAAAATTTCATGCTAGCGAAATTTAAATGCTTCTTGAAAATCTGAATAGCGATAATGAAAATTTAAGCTATCTACGATGAATTTTTGCCCAGCTAGCGAAATTTCGCTAGCCTGGCAACTTGTGCATAAAAAATTTGCATTTCGGCCCATGCGCGATATTCAATATCATAGCGAAAATTCGGTGTAGTAATTACAGCTTCTGTTCATCAGCATTCCATGATTCACCTTCTGTAATTTCTTTGCTCCACTTTGCATCACACAACTTCTTTGCTTGCCATTTTTCTTCAATTTTCTTCACCTTTGAAATTCTTCATTCACGGCTTCTTTGGAAATTGATGAGCCAATATGAAATTGGTGAAAATCAACGGAGCTTTGGTTATGATTAGTTGACCTGATAATTTGGCCTCTGATTCTGAAACCACAAAAGCGGCCTCGGTGACACACCTACCTGACGGCGGGCGTCATGAAACCTCACGAAATCGACCATTACCTCTAACGACTAGAAATCCCTGTGAAGTGAAGCCGTATTGCTTGCTTAAACCTCCTATAAAAATTTTTCTTTTATTTTTCAAACTTAGGATTTGGTAAAATCTTAGCAGCGGAAAAATTTCGGCAGCATGACGGCTGCACATAGTCTAAATTCAAATCACAATATATCACGTTACACTTTATGTCAAAATATGGCGACCAATACCAACCACATTCCCATCGTACTAACTATGTACATACATATGTTCCATGTACAAGTCAAAGTATGTTCTTACATGATATAATTAACACACAACACTTATCTGATATGAGGACCAATCCTATTATGCTCAGTCTTGCGATGCACATGCACGGAAAATAGTTTTAAAATATGAAATAATGAAATTGCTTGTACCAGTGAGTGTATCTTTTATAAAAGGTTTTGCTTTAGGAGAAAACATCTTAAAATGTAAAAACTCTTTTACAGTGTGCCGAAGCCTTTCTTTGCTTTGCTTGCTTTAAAGTTTTCAAAACTTTTCTTTGCTTACTTCTTTTTCACTTGCTTGCTTTAAGTTTATGAAACTTTTAATACTTGTAAAACTTTGTTTTGCTTTTCTTTAAGCTTGTAAAATCTTATTTCTTGCTTGCTTAGAAGTTTATATTCTCATACTTTTCTTTTCTTGCTTGCTTTATCTTGTTTGAAAGATCTGCCAGCCTTTCCCACGAACCTTTGCTTTAAAGTTTCTCAAAACTTTTCATAAAAGCGGGAGCTTGGCTCGGCCAGCATGCTTTGAAAATAAAACCAGAACTTAGCTCAATAGATCGTTTGAAATCCTAAGCGGGGCACAGGCTCGACGTTTGCCTAAAACTCTTCGGAAGCACAGGTGGCCAAGGGAACCAATGGTTGATTTTCAAAACAGCATATCATCTTATAAAACATCAATAATGGAGGCCTATTTTGCTTATCATACCTAATTAATGAACCGCGGGAACACGTAGCACCAGCCCAGATGCGGTGGGACCTTTGTCCGCGTCACCTTTTTCCGGTGAATATGGTGGAATTGACCTCGTGTCGCCATCACCATACTTAGTTAGAGCTCATAACCTTATATACTCCTGTACGTGCCACGGTCTCCTTTAAATGCATAATGTATATCCTAAGTTTGCCGACGGGTGCAAAACTACAATGTATGTATGAAATCCTAACACCACCGTGCACGTACGGAATACCTCTGACCGGTTTGCTTGCTTAAAACTAGGGAAGGCCTTGTTTTCTCAAACTTTCTTTGCTTGCTTGCTTGAAAAATGGTTTAATTATTCAAAACCATTTGCTTACTTGCTTTCTTACTTGAAAAATGGTTTAATTCAAAACCATTTGCTTGCTTTTTATCTCATTGCTTGCTTCTTGAAAATGGTTTGCATTCAAAAACATAAAATACCAGTGTAAAATAGTTTATAATAATAATACACTAGTATTTGGAAAATGAGTTTAGAACACTCCTGTTTGCTTGTAGCAAGGCACAGTTCCGCACTTATCCAGCCTTTACTTTTAACTACTTTCAAGCAATACGACAACAAATTAATTGCATAGCAACGTACTTCCTAGACTTAGTCACACTCTTCTTACTCTTTTAAAGCTAAGGTGCTAAGGGTTCTATTCCAACTGGAATCACCCAATTCGAACACGAAGAAACTCAAGTGCGTCAGCAGCGGACTACTCTATGTCCCAAAGCTGATCACAGGAATTTTTTTCTTGCACATGGCCCCACTTTAGTGAATTTTTAGCCACTTAGGATCAGAATTTGACAATGCCTGCTTCTTAAGTTTGTTCTCCTTGAAGTCTATTTTAAGTAGCCACTTGAATCACTCGAATCGGATGAAATAGGGGAGTTATGGCCAAAATCTGGCCCAATTCGAAGCAGGAAAACCCGGTGAGGGTGTCTGCGTCTGACTTTGAACATGTCATAGAGTACAATTTTGCTTTTGGTGGGGTGTACCGGTACACTACTGTTCATGTACCGGTACAACTTCCATATTTTGCCCAGATTTTGTTATTTCTCCCACTTTTGATGCCAATTCCTCCTCTGACTTCTATAATTCATAATACGCACAAAAACTAACTTGAAATCATCTAAAAACAACTCCTGACATTTTGAATTGGTGCTTTGAACCTCAAACACAAAACCTTAAATTTGAAAAATCCAAGAACACTACACAAGGTCCACCAATTCTTCTACACATCATGTAATTTGATGATTCCAAGTTTCTTTTACATCAATTGGGTTTACTCTCATAGCCCCAACAAATCAAGGTTTGTGTGACCTTTACACAAAACCTAGACGAAAAGGAGAACTAATCTCCTTGTCGAAAACTTTGATTCAAATCAAAAACCCCCGAAAATAAGGATTTCCATACCTTGATCTTCTTCTCTTCCTTCTTCTTCCTTCTCTTCCTCTGCACTCTTAGCTCTCTCCTCTCACCAAATCGTGAACCCAAACACTTTTGGAGACGAAATGACATTTTGGCTTTGTTTTCCTCCTTTAAATATCACTTTCATTCAATTGCAATTTTAAACACTCATCTCATAAATTTTGTAATTGTAACTTCAGAATTCTACTGTATCTCTCTACCTTTGTTTTGATTTTTTCATATTCTTTTTGCTGGCCAGTGTGCACCTTGGTTTAATACCAAAATTAAGGTTCTATAATTTCTCATTTCATATTTAGTCTCCCAAAATATTTGAATGACACTTGGTACTCTTATACACTACTACGGTGTCATGTCTGTAGACTCTCTCGGGCAGGGTGTTACACTGGAATGCAATTATGAAGTGCAATAGGGGCCAAGAACATGTCAATTGGGTTAATTATAATAATTTAGTACACAAAAAGCGCACAGCACAGTAAAAATAGGTTTAATAGCACTTTTGGACCTTTAATCCACACCCCAACCTACGCATTGCTAGTCCATAGCAATGAAAGAAAAGTATTAAAATACATATAAAACTATAACAAAATACGCGTTCACAAAAATGGTACTTCAAAGGTTGTGAATGAGTAATGCCTAACCATAAGTAAAAAATGTACTTCAAGCCCGTGTCCAATGACTATCATGAGAGAATGAATGCCATAAAAAATTGAGTATTAAAAGAGCCTCTTTCTTGGTGAATCAACCAGAAACTTCCACCAAAATCTAAGTGTTTTGTTTGATCAGATCTAAGCCAATAAAGCGTCAAAGCCTGTGTCCCCACCCCAACTGGCTACTACCACGACTAGCATGCTAGCAGACTTAAATAGATCAGGGACCCACCTCTTATTCCACAATTATTTTTGCGTGTGGGTGCGTCTTTGAGGAATCGACCTCACCCAGTCCATGCGGGGATCTACCGATGACTCCCAACCAATTAAGGCTTAGGGCACCAAGTCGCAAGGATCTTTCGACCACAAACTCCTGAGTTTCACCGGACTTGAATGATTTGGGGGCTCAGCCTGACTTGCTAAACTCCACCCATCCACCCTGTGTATCGAACACTCAAATCGGTGGCTCCTGACGGTGAAGGTTGAGACCTTAGGGCTTTAAGGCTTTTCGCCATATACCCCTCGGACCGTGTTCGGGTTTCAAGGCAAAGTGTTGCAATTTTTATTCTTTTTCTTTTCTTTTTCTTTTCTTTTCTTTTTTTTTCTCTTCTTTTTCTCGTTTTTCTTCTTTTTCTTTTTCTACAGGGGTCCTTAACCTATTAAAGGTGGTCAATGAAACTAGGGTAGGTTATGCAAAGTAAAGGAGGTTCTTGCTTGAGTTTTCAACTATCATTGAAACCCCTCTTGTGCTCGTGTGGTTAGCTAAAGGGTGGAAGAAAAATATCGAAATCAATAGAATTCAACTAATCATTCTCTGACCAAACGAATCAATCTAGCATCAGTAGATTGGACAAGTTTAAATTTTCCAACTTGCAGTTAAGCCCGAAACCACGCAAAATTTGATTGCAAATTGGGTCCAGATTTTGAAAAAGTATTTGTAATGGTATAAACACCCACCAGAAAGGGACCCAGCAAGCCCTAAGCATCCTGCAAATGGGCTTGAACAAAATAATAACAAAACATAAATACAAAAGCCACTTCCTTTGCTAACTCTCACTGACCCGAACATCTCGGTGTCGAAATGGGGCTGGATTGGAATAGAGAAGGAAGTGTTACCTCTATAGTCAAGAGATGTGATCTATTGCTGGATAGGAAACTTATGAAGCTTTCATAAACACCTTATTCACTCGGTTTGGGCTTGAATAAACAAGTTGGAGGAGAAGAAAAAGAGAGAAAAAAAGTGACCAGTTGAGTGTTTTTAAAATTACGCTTTCATAATAATCTCAAAAATGTTCTTTCTGGCCATATTTGGATCTGCCTCTCTCTAAGCTTTCCAACGGTACGAGAACGCCTAAGCAGGTCGGATGAAAAAGTGCAAGAAAGCGAAACAAAATTAGGAGGCAAAAGTGGAGCCATGCATGAAAAAAATTCATTGCTCTGATAATTTTCGCTAGCCCTAGCCCCGAATTTAAGCTGAACTAAGCGAAAATTTGACATAGCAAAAATTTCGCTATGTTTCTTGAAATTTTAAGCTATGTCCCCAATATGAAATTTTTGATTTTTTTTTTTTTTGAAAAATGCAATAAAATAAAAAATAATAAAATAAAATAAAAAATAAAAAATAATATATATATATATATATAAAACATTTTTTTTTAAATTATTTTAAGAGATAAATTTTTTTTTTATATATATATAAAATAAAAATAATAATTTTTTGAAATAAAATAATATATAAAGAAAAAACAAACGATTTTTTTTTAATACTCTCAAAATAAAATATAAAATAAAATAAAATAAAATGAAGTATTGTCTTGTTGTTTGTCTGTGTGAAACCTTTATTTGATTTAATATAAATTTGTGCATTTATTCTACCATGGAAATGCCTTGTTCTAACGAAAATTTTCAGTATTTGTCTCCTGAAAATTTCGTAGGCTAACTAAATTTATTCTTCTTGAAATTTTCATCTATAAGCGAAATTTTTGCATTTCGCAGGATGCGGAAATTTTAAGCTATAGTTGCGAACTTCTGAAGCTTTCTGTACAACTGCAGATTTTCCATCAAGCAGAGTTTGCACAAAGCGCAAAATTAATGTAAGATAATGTAAGAAAAATTAGAAAAATTGCGAGAAAGTAAAATTAATCTAAAAACAAGAATTAACTAAAAATTAGAAAATCTAAGAAGAAAAATTAAATCAAGATAAAATATGATAAATAAAAATAAAACAAGGAAGAATTTAAAACAAAAGTGTGGGAGTGTGCTCCCCCCAAACCACTTCTTGACCTTTGGAGGCTCTTTGGAGCTAGCGGAGCTGCTAGAAATGTCGGGGTTTAGGTGTAAATCGAGCCAAACTTACAGACAACCAACGTGCCATGCGATGTGAGCGATTTCTTGAGTTGTTTTGATGTAGTGGCAAAGTTATGTACAAAGGCCACTAATCTATTGAAGTTTTGCATGGCCGGCAGTGATGGGTTGGACTTAGCCTTGGGGCTTGAGTCTTTGTGGGCTTTGAGTTTGTGATGATATGTACCCAACTGACGGGTGGGTTATAGGTGGCACAGGCATTGGCGATAGGTGTTTTGGGTTGGGATTGTAGTGTTGGTGGCTGATCGTGAAGTTGAATCGATGAGGGCGGGGAGTAAAAATTGTTCTCTTGTGTTCTTCCACTTTGCTTCCTCGATCGACTCATGGGGATTATCTTCTTCTCCATAGCGAGACAACAACACGATGTTTGAGGATTAAGAATTTTCTACGGGCTTCTTGTGGCTGCTGTAGACACGGCTCCTCCACCATGGTGCCATTTAGGCACTCTTCCTTTGGACTCTCTTCCTCTTGCTGAACAAGCTGATTGGTGAGCTTTAAGATGGATTCCTGCAGGATGTCCAATTTTTGATCAATTTCACTTTGGAACCCATCAAATTCCTTGTTCAAGGAGCTCTCAACTGTCTCAGTTTCTTGATTGGCCTGGACAGTCACTACCCTTTGCTCCTCTATGAAATTGTCCACTTGTTTGCTCAAATTCAGGATGGCTTGTTCAACAAGGGATAAGGGTGGTGGTTGTTGCTGCTGGGAAGTTGAGGTAAAATGTGGAGAAGCAGGAGGTATATAAGTTGAGGGAACGCATTATAGACGAGGTGCGCATCATCCATTGGTCTCTATGTTCTCCCTCATAGACCTATATGGGTTTGGATTTCTCTCTACGAGGTTCTTTTGCCCTTTGCCATGGAAGGTTCACACAGTCCCTCATTGTCATGTGCTCTAGGGTTACTCTCATGAGGTACTCATTATCTTGTTCTTCCATTTGATTCTAGATTCGAGCCCACTAGAACATGGATCTGCTTGAGAAAAATAACGAGCTGACACAAAACAACACCAAAAACAGTCCTGCAGGAAATTTTTTTTTTTTAATATGAAAATAAAATAAAAAATGACAATGAAATATAAAAAAATTCACCAAAGCTTGTATTAGGGATCACAAGTGTTTCCTGAAACTCGTCGGAAATGCACTTAGAGCTACCATCCCAGACAGCGCCATTTGGTCTAGTGCCACGGTAGGTGATGCGGAATCAACAAAATTTATATTCCTAAGTTCCTCCTACTGCCGTAGTCAAGCTACTGCAGTATAGTGGTCTAGGGTCGAACACGGGGATGGGTTTTCTTCGTACAAATGATTTGAGTGAAGTCAAAATTGGTGAATTAAATTTGGATTTTTAAGGTTTGGAGTAAAAAGCGTGGGTTGAGTGGTTTGCAATTTAGAAAAGAAACCAACTAAAAAAATGTAAAATAGAACTCCTTGAGCATTGGGTCAGCTGGGGTTGGATTCCTATAGTAGCTGAGGGTTCAGAGTGCATTTCCTTGCGTTGGGGAGGATGACATATAGTCATTTCCCGAACGGATCTTCATTTAACACAACTAAACCTAATAATTTCCCTTTTGGTAGAAAGCATTTATTTAGCATTTAAGTTCCCTACAGTGAAAATCTATCTTAACTCATCCCTCTGATGATTCGTAAGGGTAACTAATGAGTCTCGATGGATGCCAAAATAAGAATCCTTGAACCACAAGATTGCAAGTGACGAGTCAAAGTGGATGCACTTGCGGTGAAAATCTAACTTATAACCTACCTCGAGTGTGAAACAATAAAATGGCAACTAATGTGGATATTAGTATGTCTAAAGCTAAGAATACACTAAACCAAAAGCTTACTTAAGTAGCTAGAAAGTACATAAAAAACCTTTAAACCTAGAGTTAGAAGTTTGGGAACCAAAATGTAAGCTTCTTTGCATGAGAAACGAGACCACCAGCGACTGCGAGATCCTTCCCAGGTAGCCTTTTACTTCCAAGAAGGAAGTGGTTTTAGCCGCTCATCCTCCCGAGTTGTCATGGAGGTGTTTGGCAACCAAAAAGGGAAGAGGAGAGAAAGAGAGAAAATGTAAAGAAAATGAAAATTTGCGGGGCTGTCTTGAAAGATTAAAAGTTAGGGTTGCAAAAATCTATAAGTTGGCTTTTATAGCCAGCCCTGATGTGTGAAATGACAAAAGACCTAAAAATATGAAATTACAATAGGAATGATGGTAATTATACAAAACGAGGTCGTTTGGAATCAAAATATCAAAATCGGGGCAACGTTTTAAGCTGTCTACGGGAATTTTGGCTAGCATAGCGAAAATTCGCTAACTAAGCGAATTTAAGCTATCTCTGTTAATTTTAAGCTAGCTAAGCGAGGAAATTTCGCTAACTGAGAGAAAAACAAGCGTGCATAGCGAAAATGCAAAATTTGCATTTTAAGCTGTGCACGATATTTAACTATCATAGCGAAAATTCCAGCGTAGCGAATTTTGGCTTCCTGTTCATCACTGTTCCATTGATTCCTGCTTCCTGCGGCTGCTGCTCCACTGCATCCTGCAACCTGCTGCTTGCCATTTTTCTTCAATTTTCTTCCTGCTTTGAAATTCTTCATTCCTGGCTTGCTGAAATTGATATGAGACCATATGAAATTGGTGAAAATCAACCCGACTTTGGTTATGATTGGATTGACACGATAATTTGGCCTCCAATTCCTGCAAAAACTACAAAAACAGCCTCGGAATGCAATTAGAAGTGCAATAGGGATCTGAACATGTCAATTGGGTTAATTAAAATAATTAGTACACAAAAAGCGCTCAAAACCTATTAAAAATAGGGTTCAAATAGCACTTTTGGACACTAATCCCACCCCACCCACCCACCCACATCATGGCTTACACACACATGCCCACACCCGCACACACACACACACACACACACACACACACACACATATATAGAGGTTGAGAACATTGTAACTCTCTCTTCTTCTTCTTTCTCTCTCTTCTCCTTATACCATCTTTGATATAGTGGATTTATAGCTCCTCTGCCCGTGATTTTTTTCTATTCGAGTTTCCACGTAAATCTTGGTGTTCCGTCTTTTTTATTCACATTTTGTTCCATCGTATTTTCTTTATATTTTCTCCCTCTAAGTTCCACATGTTATGAGATTTAACAGTGGTATCAGAGCTGTCTTCCTACGGGTTGTGAGGAAAAGCCTTGAGTGTTTGAGTGAAAACACTAGTCAGGTTGAGTGAATAATTTTTTCGAACTTATGTGGTAAAAACATGTCTACTTGCAAAAGTGCTTCATCTAATGTTCCAATGTTCAATGGTGAACACTATCACATTTGGGATGTCAAGATGAGGTTTCATTTGAGGTCTCTAGTTTTGTGGAATGTTGTAATATCTGAAGCTGATCCATCGCCATTGGAAACAAATCGTACAATTGCTTAGTAAAAAGCATATGAGGAGGAAAAACTCAAGAAAGACAAAGCCATCACCTACCTACATTCTAGACTTGCAGACCACACCTTCACCAAAATCATGAACTTGGTAACACCTAAGTAGGTCTGAGACAAGCTCCAAAGTGAATTTGAGGGCAGTGACAAAGTCAAATGTATCAAGATCCTCACAGTGAAGAGAGAGTTCGAGTTGGTGAAGATAAAAGACGATGAATCAATCAAAGATTATTTTGGAAGATTAATGAATGTTGTAAACCAAATGAGGCTTCTTGGTGAGAATTTTTCATATCAAAAGGTGGTAGAAAAATTTATGGTTTCAGCACCTTAAAAGTTTGAACAAACGATCTTTGTTTTTGAAGAGTCTTGTGACTTGCAAAGTCTCACAATTGTTTAATTAACCAATGAGCTTCAAGCACAGGAGCAGAAGGTTTGGACGAGAAGTGATGAAGTTGTTGAAGGTGCTTTTAAAACAAATCACAAGAGAAGGAGTTCTAGAAACTTGCAAGGGAAGAAGCCTTTCAAGAAAAACAAAGGCAAAATTGAAGGATCTTCAAGGAAGGGAAACTTTTTACCTTTCTCTCATTGTAGGAGAATCAATCATGCTGAGAAGGATTGTTGGTACAAAGATAAAGCTCATTTTAATTGTAATTTATGAAATAAACTTAGCCACAATGAGAAGTATTGTAGAGCCAAGAAGAAACAATCTCAACAACAAACACAACATGCAAATGTGACTGAAGAAAATAAGGCTGATGATGAGCATATATTTATGGCATCGCAAGCACTCAGTTCTCATTAACCAAATACTTGGCTCATTTATAGCAGTTGTACCAGTTACATGACAAAACACTTATCTATTTTTACCTCCATTAGTATATCAGTTTAGCCAAAAGTCTAGATGGGAAATGGAGAAGTTGTGCAAGCCAAAGGAAAAGGGTTACTGTTAGCACTAAGAGAGGTATAAAGCTTATTACTAATGTTCTTTACATTCCAGAACTAGATCAAAATCTTCTTAGTGTTGTACAAGTGCTAAGAAAGGGATATGTAGTCTCTTTTAAAGAAATTTTTTGTTTTATCTTTGATGCACATGGAAAAGAGATAGTAAAAATTAAAATAAATGGAGATAGATTTTATTTGAACCTTGACTTAGTTGAAGGTCATGTCTTTAGTGCCAGGATTCATGAAAGTTCAGTTGTTTGGCATAAAAGATGTTGCCCCCTTTCGTGACACAAATTGCCCTAGGGTTCTACGTTAACTTGTCCAAGGACATGAGTGGATCCCGCCAGTCTGAACTTTCAAAGAATGGTCGTTCAGGGACACACATTTGATTTCTCACCCAGCATCATCAACCATTACTGGGAATGTGATGACATTTAAGAGGAAGATGTGGAGATACTTGAGACTGATCCAATGGTCTCAGTCATAACAAAAGAAAAGTAAGAACCTAGCCCTCGAGATACAACCTCCACTCATCTCATATCTCCACAAGGTATTCTATCCTGCACAAAATAGCAATGTGCAATTGGCTGCCAACCACCCATCGCATGACAGTATCGAAGAACTTCGCCACCCTCCCCTTCCATATAGGCATGAGGAGAAAGTTCAACCTGGGAAAGCTAATGTTTGAACACATCCTAAGACACGCTAAGAACAGTGGCTTGAGTATCCTTCTTTGATATATGGGATACTCACAGCACATAAGTTAAATCTTGTGAGCCCTATCGACAATTTGTGGCCTTCGGCAGCTAAGCTTTGCATCAACCACACGTTGTACGAAGGACATCATCTCCAAGATGTCCATTTTGGGAAGAAGCTAGCATCCCAAGCTAGAAAATTCAAAGGGAAAGTCCCAAAGACCATCTTATAGTCTGGACCAGCGATTACCTCCATAAGTCAACCTTCAACATAAAAAACATAGAAGCCGATCACTAATCTGGATAGGACAATGCAATCCTATGAAAGTCTGCTGGGTCACATTTATGAACAACATCAATAGGAAGAACTGCAGATCCAGGGCTTCTAGAAAATGCGAGAGGAGATGACTGCGACTTTGGAGGAGTTGAAGAAAACTAGGGCTTAGGACTCCAAATTTTCCATGTGAGAAGGAGATGATGTTGAGGAAGAGTACACAGACCATAAACCGTTTCCTGACCTCACCACCATCCCGGACTGCAATCTAAGAACTATGATCGCAGTCGAGCCTGGATTGCCCCATCAGACTTAAGCACTTTCTTTTAGGACCAAGGATGAAAATATCGGTTTTGACGGATATATCGGTACTTGGATTTTACGGATATATCGGAGATATATCGATGGATATTTTTACATAAATATCGGTAATTAAAAATTATTTAAAAATAAGAATATATTTAAGTTACTTATTAAAATTATTTTAAAAGCATAGAGAATGATAATATCAATTAGATTTGATTTTTTTACATTCGCTTTTCCCTATATTTATATTTGTTTATAAAAAATTTAAATGATTTTTATTAAAAATATATTTAATTAAGAAATAAATTATTTTTATATGATTTATAAAATATTTTATTAATAGTTTTTAAATTTGGAAATTGTAGTAACAACATAGAATCTGATATTTTTATATATTTTATATTTATATTTAGCTATTATAAATGATTAAAAGTATTCGCAAGCTTATTAAAAAATATTCGTAAATTAGAAAGACAATATATTAAAATTTTGCAATATATGTGCAGGGGCATCCTTGGCCTGTGGATGGGAGGTTGGAACCACTGCGCACGGGCGGGTTAGAACCCTGACATCAAATTCTCAGTTTATGTGCGATTGGTGAACCGGTAGCCGATTTATGAGCGGTGGTAGACAATGCGATTCATGAGCGGTGTGCGATATTTCGGGAAATATCGGAAAAAATCGATAAAAATCAAGATATATCGAAATTTCGTAGATAATTGTAAAAAGCCGAAATTTCCTTTGACCGACTATTGAAATATCGTGTCGACATTGGCGATACGAAATATCGTGAAATATCGTAGATATTTCAGATATTTCAATCCTTTGTTTAGGACCACGTTGGTCGAGCTAGTCTTTGACTGCCTTCATCGACACATTAACAGCTTCTGTAGATGACGACTAGCGTGCAGGCAGTAGACGGAGTGGAATCTTTGAGCCATTAGTTGTTATCTCCTTGATCCCCAATTCTTCAACGGGAGAAAATCGAATGATACAAGGGAAGAAATTATTATTATATTTTTGTAATATTTTTCAATTCCTTCTCATTGTATATGACCGAGATTTAAAAAGGTTTGTCTGTCAAATGAAATGACAATCTTCATCCCAAGTGTTAAGTGCCTCTTGCCTCCTTTCTTTAGTGCATCTTCTTGCCTCATTCTTCAAGAGGTGTTTTTATCGAAGACTTAAACAAAGGGGAAGATTGTTAGGTTTGAGATTATCCATATCTTCATCTTGTGGGTTTTACAAGAAGATGACTACTTCAAAGATCGAGTTTGATGAAGATTTTATGGTTTAAACATGGTGTCTTTAGATGAACCAGGAAGTAGTTCAGACTAAGACAGTCTCGCAATGCAAGGACGTGGCGGCCTCGAGAGGTCCAAATTAGGGTTTGAGTTGATATGGAACGTAAGTTAGTTCTGGAACATTGGAGGCCAAGGTAATTGGGGAGCAAGGTACCAATGGGCCTAGGATCAGTTTTGGCAAGTGGATAAAGATCAAATTAAGAGGATCCGATCATCTAAGCTATCGAACTAGAATTAGAAACAAATCAAGTTTATCTTCTGAAGAGGATACTCAGGGACCAAGTTTCCATATTCTGCTGGGATAACATAAAGGAAAGTTCAGAAAATAGAAGGTAATGTTGGAGTTATATTAGGATAATGATTCAAATTTATCAAAACTTTAAAGACCGAATTTCAAGTACAATAAATTTTGGAAGTTACTCAACATGGTTTTCAGGAGTAGAGCTTGAAGAAGAACAAGCGAATTCCGAATGTGTTGAAGAGTGTGGTTGGAGATACTAGATTGAGGTATTACACATTAAAAGCCTTTCATCTTGGGTGAAAGATGATGTTTCTATTTTCTTCACCTTATCTATGCAATGCAAGTATGAGTGTGCGATGTTGTTGAGAGGGGAATGAAGAGAGTTCATTTTGAATTCCATTATGAGTGATTACGTTAAAGAATGGTCGTAGGCAAAGAGGAAGTCTCGTACCACATAAGACTAATTATAACCTTGAAAAAGATAAGTGGAAATCCTACCCTATATCTATGGACATAGGCAATTTCTTAACCACGTAAAATAGTGTGTGTGCTTTTACTTTATTGCATATGTTTTGTATCTACTATCCACACATAGAGTCCCACAAGAGAGTTTGGACTCACTGCACTGAAGTCCGAATGACAACACAGTCCCAACATTAGGAACCATGTCCTATAACACACTTATATATGTAAAAAGTTATTCAAATATTTAATTTTTTGAACAAAAATATTAAAAATGAAGCAAGAATATACATATTAAAATTATTTTAATAACTATGGGGAATGATGATGCCAATTAAATTTTGAAAAAGAATATTTGAAATTCCTTAACTATATTTATATTTATTTATTAAAAAATAAAATTAATTTTGTTTTTTTGACTTCAATTATTTTTGTTAAAACATATTTAATCACATTTAAAATAAGAAATTAATTATTTTATGATTTATACAAAATATTTTATTTAAGAGTTAATTTATGAAAGTGATAATGTATTGAGAATATTTTGATATCAATATTAATTTATAATTAAAATTATTTTAATATTTTATATTATCAAATTGATTTTAATTTAAAAATTTGTAATTTGATTAATTATTTAATTTTTTTTTTTTTTTTGAAAAAGTATAAAAATTAATATAAAAAAATAAAATAAAGTGAGTAATATAGTTATTATTTAAAACTATAAGGTAAAAGTAACGTAAAATAAATTATATTTTTTATACATTTATAATTGATATTTTTTTTGACAATAAGGAAAGCTTTTCATTGAACTAAATCTAGAAACAATAAATTGATGAAGAGCACGAGTTGAACAACCCTCAACAACCCTTTCCTTGGATGGTTGTACGTACCTAACATCTCAACTTGAATGAGGAAAGATGCTTCAAGGCATCATACTGAAGTGTTAGTAGTTCTAAATGAAAGCTAGGCAAAGCAGCCTAAGGAGTTTAACGCTTGCACAAGTTGTATCCAAACTAGGACAACAACCATACCTGTATTGTACAACAGCGAAAGCTTCTACAAGTTAGACATCCGCATGACCATCACTAAATCACCAATTTCGAAACACCACCACACCACACCATAATAAGGAGGTGACAAAAAAACATGAAAAAACAAAATAAAATCCAGATATGTGTGAAAGAACTACTTTATTAAGAAAGAAACCATATTATTGAGAAAAAAAGGGGGAAATTAAAAGATGTAGAGGGATGATTTGAGGCCAAGAATGGTAAAAAAAATCACTCATCCTTGAAATCAAAAGGAACTGCAAGAGAAAGAAGAAGAGAGAGGAGCGACTAGGGTTTTTGTCTTATAATTGATATTTAATTAAATATGTAAATAAAAAATATTCGAAATAATGAGAGGAATATAATATGTTTGCGAGTTTTTAGGCGGGGTTCTAAACCCTAAGCAACTTATATTAAATATTTTAATTAGTTCTTGAGAAATAGGTCGAAATATTGGTTAAGCACAGATCAAATTCATATATATCTTCGATAAAATGGATAAATAACCGAAATATCCTTTAATCGATTATCATTGGAGGATATCGTTTGTGGCTTCACCAACAATCCAAATATCGACCGATATTTCAGACATTTCCATCCTTGGGTGGGATCCAATTGACTTGAGTTAACTTGTCCAAATTACAGCCCTATATATAACACAAAGGCCAATGTTCCAATTGGGTTTACTTCTGCGGATAGCAATTTTAGGTTCCTTTTCACAGTCTTTTTTCCCCTTATGCCCAGTAACTTTTAAATTTGTTGGTCCGAATGAATCATCTGAAAGAATTTTAGCAATAAAGTACTCAATATTCCATAAAGGAGGACGGACTCTAGGGTCCAAAAAGGAGGACGGACTCTAGAGTCCAAATGCATCCGCAGCAATATAATATTAAATCCAAGAAAGATAGGGAGTTTAAAGTCAAAGAATTTCAGTCATAGTAACGTGATGAACGGGGTTGCACTTTATCTGCTCCTCCTCTACTTTCTTCTTCTTTATGCCAAATTAATTTGAATGTGTTGATAAAGCCATCTCAAGTGGTTAAGAATTCAAGTTAGCATAAGGAGGAGAGGGTCTAAAGTTTGAGTCCCAAATGAGGAATTAATTTGGCAGAAAAACTGATTCTTATGATATATTCACGTTTTAAGTGAATAGATGTAAAAAAATATGTTATGAAAAGGGATGATTGATTTGGGACATGGATTAAAGGCGATAAAAGATAAAGATAGATAGTACAAAGTGCTGAGAGTTTTATTGTGGTTCAATTGATTATGCCTATATCTATGACTAAGAGAGAATCTTTCAATATTCTTAAAAACATAGAGTATAAGATTAAAGTATCAAAGTATTACGACGATTAGTAAAAATCATAAAATCAAAAACAGGGGAAACATTGATGCACGAGAATATTAATTCAAGAACATCAAGATAAATAAATCAACGTAAAAATACACTAGAGTATTAGTGTGGTTCAACAAATTATACCTACATCTATGAGAAAGAGAGAATCTTTCACTATTCTTAAAAACATAGAGTATAAGATTGAAGTATCAAAGTATTATGACGATTAGTAAAAATCATAAAATCACAAAACCTTCGATGCCACAAATAAAATACCTCATAAAACTTCAAATACCTTAAACGCTCACATTTGGGGGCAACCTATATTCTCTACATCTCCTCCTTTACTACATGTATTTCCATCATTTCAACTTAATTTCGTTGATATATATATATATATATATATATATATATATATATATATATATATATATATATATATATATTAAAGTTATAACATGATTATGAGGCAGTTGGGTTAGTAATTATATAAATTTTTGAAGCAGCTGAACCTGTAAACGATTTAGTTTAATTCATCAATATAAAGATTAAGGGCTTGTGTTGTGGTTCTTTTTTATAAAACTGTTTTTGAGAACAGGTTTGAAAATACAGAGAATACGATTTTTGTCTTCTTTGAAAACTTTTCATGTTCTGTTAATTTAATGTTTTTTATATTTTTCAAAATAAAAGTCTAGGGACCAATCATATTCTCTTTATTTTCCTTGTTTTTATTATTTTTTAGAATAAAAAATAGTTTTTAAAAATAGAAACCAAACATGTTTTAAATAATTTTAACACAAAGTGAGTATGTAAGTAATTTTATTTATATTTGAGATTTTTCATGAAACAATCAAAGGGATAAGATGTATAAATGTCTTTGACTTATAGTCGTATATCTAATTTAATCCCTGAGTTTTTTCGGTCCATTGATGTTCTCGATTTTAGTATTATTGCTCATTCATATCCCTATCTTTATTGACTTGAATGGATAAACAAACGGGAACTATTCATATGACACTCCACCTTAACAATGTCTTAAGACCCCGTTTATCTATTTATATAAGTTCATGACAACAGAGATAGAAATAAATTAATTTATGCACATTATCTCAACACCCAAATATAAGAAAACCATTTCTCTTAATCTTTTTCCCATCATGCCAGCGCTTTTCTCCATCAAGCCAGTGCTTTTCTTGGTCAAATGGATCCTTAGCAATAAAATACTCGATCCAAGAAAGACGTGGGCATTTATGGGTTTAGGGTCAAAGAATTTCAGTCAATGGAGTAATGTGATTGGCCAGGTCGATCTCTCTTTTTCTCTCTTTGCTTCTTTTATTCTTCTACTTATTTTTTAGATTCATGTCCCAAAATAATATTTTAAGAAAAAAAGGTTTTAAAATAATTCAAGTTTCAAAATAATATTTGAAACTGTTAAAACTACAAAGACTCTCCTCATTGACACGTTTATTATTTGTGTTGGTTTAAGTTGATGAATATTGACATGATTTGTATATTGACATAATATGAATATGATCTATGGACACCAATTACCACCCCTAAATAAGGTGTATTAATGTCCCCGACTTATAATCGTATATCTAATTTATCCCTTGAGATTTTTTAGTCCATTGATGCTCTTAATTTTAGTACTATATCTCATTTATGTCCCTATCTTCATAGACTTGAACAAATGGACAAACAGAAGCTAACCACATGACGTTTCATCTTAATAACGTCTTAACACTTGTTTATCCATTTATATAAGTCCGTAACGATAGATATATGAATAAGCTATGACACTAAAAGTTGAGAAGATCTATGGACAAAAAAGATCTGAGAAACTAAATTAGACTCAAAAAGTAACATTAATTTATGCACCTTATCTCAACAATCAAATATAAGAAAGCCATTTTTCTTAATCTTTTTCCCATCATGCCATTGCTTTTCTTAATCAAATGGATTCTTAATTTTCATATTCTGAATTTTGGATAGAGTTTAAAGTACAGAGTGAATGCTTAATTTCAAAATAATTCTAAGTTTCAAATTAATATTTGAAACTGTTTTTTTTTTTTTTTAATAAAATATTTGAAACTGTTAAAACTGCAAAGTTTCTCCTCAAGCCGTTTGCTCTTGCTCAACTCTTGCAAAGTAAAATAATTTTTTTTCCTAAAAGAATATTTAAAATGTTAAAAGAAACAACATAAATTTTTATAAATACAAAATAAGTTAAAATTAAATACATTTTCTTTCATTTCAAAAATTTTCAAATATATTTACATCTAGATATTATATATATATATATATATATCAAAAAGTAAATGTAATATTAATTCTTAACTTATTTATATAAATATTTTAAAAATTTTATAATATAAAAATTATATATCTATGTGACCAAATTTATAACCTTTTAAGGTGATTTAAAACATTGGTTTCCAAGAGAGACTCCAGATTTAGGGGGCATTTAGAGGGGCCCACACTAACGATCTTTCCAATACGTTTTCTAACTATCTCTCTCTCTTCTCCTTTTCTTCTTATACTGGTACTTCTTCTCCTTTATTCCAAATCTGAGTCTTCTTTTTTCTTTTTTGGTCCTAGAATTCCCATTGTGAACTGCATCAAAAGCTCTTGTTTACAAACCTTGAGGCAGTAAGGACAAGGTCATTTCAAAGAAGGAAAAGGTTAGCTTATGTTTATGAGGCAGTAAGGATAGTAATTACATCTAAGCTTTCACTTGGGGGTAACCTATATTCTGCATCTCCTCCTTCACTGCATGTTCATTTCCATCATTTTCAATTCAATTTCCTTGATACATACATGTATGTATATGGGGTATGCTTTTGATGGTCGCCATTTCTAAATCGCATATCTGTTTGATGAAATAGTAATCATTTGTAATGGTCTACCACATTCATATATAATAATCACTACAGATGTAATTTTGTATTTATTCAAAAAAAAAAAAATTATTGCTTTATTGATTGGATGTACTGTGAAATATTCATCAATTAGTGTTTCTTCAAGAAGAGAACATGTGGATGCTTGGAAAGTTAGTTTGGTTAATGTTTTTAGAAGGCATCTGGATTTATCTGTTTATTTATTTTTTCAAAGATTAGTTTTATACCAAGTCAATATTCTATCTCCTAATAAGGCCAAGGTGTGTCCTCATGGTGTATTCCCCCTTCAGTACTATTTATTTCCATCTTTAATAGGAGATTCTCAAGAAAGGAAAGGCAATTATATTTGCATTTATGAATGCCTTACTCATATGTGTAGGTCATTAGTTGGGAAGATTTTAGAAAATGTGGAGGCTTAATATTGCAGATGGAGGCAATGATCCTTACATCTTCAGCACCAACAACTTTGTGGGGAGACAAATATAGAGTGCAGTCCTGATTATGGAACTCCTGAAGAGGGAAAGCTCAGGTTGGAAGCAAATCATGAAAATTTTAGAAAAAATCGGTTTAAAGGTTAAGGCTAGCGACCTTCCTTTGGCAAATTCAGGTGATCTCATCTCTATTTGAATATTTGCAGCACATACAAACACATACATTTATGGAAAGTTGGAGGAGAAAAGGAACAGGAAGAGAATAGTGAGAGGGAAAGAAAATAGTGAAGGTTGATGATCTTATATCACCTTCTTCATTTAATTTCTTCTTCAAAAATATCCATTTTCCATAATTCAACAAAATGCAGGCTCTAAAAGAGAAGAATTTTAAACAAACAATACCACAAGTGAAGGTGGGTGATGATGAAGAAATTACATATGAGGCAACAACTAGAGCAGTAAGAAGAGGTGCACATTTCCTTTCAGCCTTGCAGGCTAGTGATGGCCATTGGCCTGCTGAAAATGCTGGTGCATTGTTTCTATTTCCTCCCATGGTGAGTCTTCTCATCCTTTTTCATTGTATAAATAGCATAGAAAAAATAACTGAAGAAATATTACACTAATTGTTTAGGTATAAAAATGTTACATGTAATTTATATTTATTAATGGGTCATGTTCATTTTCTGAGAGGGTTTGTTTCAATGGACAAAGGTTCCTTAGCTGTGTTTGCTGTGGGTGAGTTTCTGGTGTGAGTCTATATACATAAATCTTTGGCCACATGTGGTGGGTGTGAACGAAATTTTATAGTGAATTAATCCGTGTTTGCAAAAACTACTGTAGGGGTTTATAGAATTTTATACCATGACTCTTTGGAAAAGTGACAAGGAAATTATTTAATGATGCTTCTATAAATTGCTATACATATCAGAATTAATTTTCCCATTAATGGCTTGCAAAAGAACCACCATAGAATATAAGTCCCATTCCTACCACAATAAAGCCTTATTTTCTACCACGAAGCCCTGTTACTCACGGGTTCTTTTACAAATACCAAGATATATTACCACTTTAAGTTTAAATATTAGGAAGAAAGCATCATTATATATCTTTTCTACAGTAGTTGAATAAGGACCGCAGCCTATTTGACTTTGCCCTATTTTATTAAACCTCATATATATGAATCAAATGGAGGGTGATCCTATTTTGATGGTTTGATTTAAGAACAACTATCAATCCCAAATGATTGAGATAAGGTTTTGATCAGTTGAGTTGTTCTAGAATGGAACCACTGACAGTCCTCTTTTTCCATGTAAAATATAGGTCCATATCTCTATATGTTACAGGTATCACCAATGCTGTGTTTCCTGCTGAGCATAGAAAAGAAATTCTTCGCTACTTGTACAATCATCAGGTGCATATTTCCACATGGAACCTAATTAATCATCCTGAATTCACTCTATATCTATAAATCCCATTCTTTATTTACTATGAAACTGGTTTTTGTACATTATAGAATGAAGATGGTGGATGGGGACTTCACATTGAGGGAAACAGCACCATGTTTTGTACAACCCTCAGCTACATTTGTATGCGTATTCTTGGAGAAGGGCCTGATGGTGGTGAAGAAAATGCTTGTGCAAAAGGCAAGTAAATGGATCCTTGATACATTAGCGGTGTAACATTCATTCCCTCTTGGGAGAATGTGGCTTTCAGTATGACCATATTTAAATACTAGTTCACAGTTGTATATCCCATACGTATATTTAAAACCAAAGGATTCACATTGGTTAAGTAAAGTAGTCTACTAATGAATTTTGTGTATTGAATGTTACTTAAACATTTTTCAATTTTGTTATGATACTGTTTCCTTTTGCAGATACTTGGTGTGTTTGACTGGGCAGGAGTCAGCCCAATGCTCCCGAGCTTTGGATTCTTCATCTTTTTCTTCCCATACATCCAGGTCTGTGTAGTAGTTCTGATCAATTCAGTGCCTGAAGTTTACCATCTACTTTTCATTTCTGTGTTCATCCTATGATCTTGCATAAGAATAAATCATGGAAATAGGTTAGATCAATGTTTGAATTATTATTTGTTAAATAAACTTAAACAGAGTTCATTCAAAATGATTAAGCCATATTTAGGCATTAATCAATGGAAAAGCAGAAAAAAAGTGTTAAATTGAACTTGCCAAGCCAGAAAAACTGGAAACATACTGAAACTTATGATATCATTGCTGTCTTCTTCATATTTTCAATTATGTGAATGCAGAAATTTTTTTGCCACAGTCGGATGGTTTACCTGCCCATGTCATACTTATATGGAAAAGGTTTGTTGGCGATCACACCTATCATTCTACAACTCAGAGAAGAACTCCATACTCAACCTTACCATGAAATTAAATGGAAGAAAGTACGCCATCTTTGTGCAAGGGTAAGTTTTACTTCAGTTCTAAAAGGTTTCTTGTGTATTTCATGCATATGTGAACCACTTGAGCAAAATTATCTGTTGCTGCAGGAAGACTGTAATCCAACATGATGGAATCTGTTTTGGGATGAGTGTAATATTATTTACTGAGCCTCTTCTGACCTGTTGGCCCTTCAGCAAGTTGAGGGGCTCTTCAAAAAAATAATGAAGCATTCACTATGAAGATGAAAACAGTAGATACATTAACATAGGAAATACGGGGAAGGTGATTTTATTATGATAAGTTTAAAAAGTTAGTTGGGCATTGTTAAGTTAAGATGAAACCTTGATTTCACTGGGGCACTGATTTATGGGATGGTTGAACAGGTAATTTGTATGCTACCGCTTGTTGGGTCGAAAGATCCAGAAGGGATTATTTTAGGAAGCACCTTGCTAGAATCCCAGATTACATATGGATTGCAGAGGACGGAATGAAGATGCAGGTAAGATAACATTTCCAATCATCAATCACCATGATAGTTTCTGCTTTCAAGAGGTTTTCCCTTCCTCCCCTTTCCCTACTTTCCACCTTCCTTTTATTGTGGATTCAAGGACTAATTTTGATAACTATCAGTATGCAGGGCTTTGTAGTAGTCAGACATGGGATACTAGTTTTAATATTCAAGCTCTACTGGCTTGTGATATCACAGATGAAATGGGACCTACATTCATGAAAGGACATGACTTCTTAAAGAAATCTCAAGTTGTGCTTTGAATTTCATGAATAATTTCTTCACCTTAATCATAATTCTTTTTTTTTGTATAATTATTATTTTGTTGCCTTGAAATGTTGAAGGTTAGGGACTGAAAATCCTTCCGGATTTTAAGCATGTTCCGCCACATTTGTAAGGGAACATGGACATTCTCAGATGAGTGTGGTTGGCAAGCTTCCCGATTGCACTGCAGAAGGTTTGAAGGTAATTAGTTCTGTTTAAGACTTCAATTATGTCAAAGTTATGAACTTTAACCAAAATCCCACATGGTCTCTTATTTAAATCTCCTATGTTGTAGTGTTGTCTTCTTTTTCTCAATGATGCCACCAGAAATTGTTGGTGAAAATGGAAGTAATCGGCTATATGATGCTGTTAATATTATTGCTTTCTTTCAGGTGAGCATCAACTTTCTGGTATCCATACATCTATATTTTGAGAAGTATACATCTAAATATCAATTGCCCTGATTTTCTAACTGTTGTAGAGTAAAAATGGAGGTTTATCAGCATGGGAGCCAGCAGGAGCTCCACAGTGGTTGGAGGTAATTATTTCTTCTTAACTAACTACCATGTATAAGCATCATTTTGTCCAGCAAAGGAAGTTAAGAACATCAATGACATATACGCATATTTTGCTATTTTATCATTTAAGGGTAGAATAGTCTTTTTAGCTACATTCTCTTCTCTTTTTGTGCTTTAGGGTTTCCTTCGTTCTTTTCTTCATCACTTTTGTAATTGAGTTTGTTGATGAATATTGAATAGAAAATGGCTTGCATTCTTCCCCTCTTTCTTGTGCTCTTCTCATTTGTATTCTTCTTCTTTTTCTTGTGTTCTTCTAACATGGTATTAGAGCAGATTTTATGGGAAGAAATTTAATTTCAAATATGACTTTCGTAGATCGAATTTAATCTCTAACATGGTATCATGTGGTTATATCAAGAATTTTGGCGTGATTGTCTGAGTTTGGGTTTCAACAATTTCGACCTTGGATTTGTCTTTGTGTTTTTGGCATTTAGTTTGTTCTTTTTACTATTGTTTCTCTCTTTTACAATCTGTTCTTCGTTTGCCCTAATTTATTTTTGTTTCTTGATTATGCCTCTTTTGAAAAAAGAAGATTCGCTTCAATCCATGAGTGTGAGATTGGATGAAAAGAATTATTTGTATTGGAGTTATATTATGAGAAATTTTCTTAGGGGTAAAAAGTTGTTGGGATAATATTCTGGAACACAGTGTGAGCCTGATTGCAATCAAAATTACGTTGTTGATATAGATATGTGGGAAGCAAATAATGCAAAAATTATTACTTTGATTAATGATTATGTTGAGCATTCAATAGGCACATAGTTTGCTCAGTACGAGATAGTAAAGGAGGTTTGGGATCATTTGTATAGGCTATATACACTCAATCAAATTTTGCAAAGCTGTATTAGTTACAGATTGACATACGTGCTCTTCAACAAAGGAATATGAATGTTCAAGAGTTTTATTCTGCTATGACAGATCTTTGGGATTGATTGGTTCTTATAGAATCAGATGAATTAAAGGCATGTGGTGCCTATATTGCTCGTAGAGAGGAGCAACAATTAATGCAATTCTTGATGGCTCTTTGAAGTGATTTTGAAGGATATAGAGGTTCAATTTTGCATCATTCTTCACTTTGACAAGTGAGTTCATATGTATTAGTAATTCCTTCTAAGCTACCTCTTAAGAATCAAAACAAGACTTACACAAAGGTTACCTTTGACGAGTGCAGTTTTTGTAAGCAATAAAGGTCATTGGAAGGCTCAATGTCTTAAGCTAAGAAACCAAAATCAATAGCAATAACAATCTCAAGCTTGGAAGCTAGGCAACCAAACACAATCTTATACTACTAGACCACCTCAGGGCTACAAACCGCCACTATATAATATTGCAACAGTAGCCACATCAGGTTCTTTCACCGATCCTAGTACCCTGGTTGAGCAATTTAAAGTTTCCTCCCACTGTTACTTAATTTGTGTACGCCTCTTCTTCTATGAGTTAGTTGATTCTAGTTCTTCAAGTTTGTCGTCTTCTATATGGATCTTGGATTGGTGCTTCTCGTCACATGTCTAAATTCTTCTTATTTTGTTTCCTATCTCCTTCGTTTTCCTATTTTTGTATATTTGTTGATGGCACTTCTATGTCTTTAGCCGGGTGTTGGTTATGTTATTTACTCTAATTTGTCTCTCTGTGGTGTTTATCATATTCCAAAACTCATGTTGAATCTTGCTTCTATTAGTGGATTATGTGATTATTGTGATTTAGTCACCTTTTCTTCTTCTTCTTCTTGTTATGTAAGATTTGGAGTCTAGATTGGGATAGACCATAGGAAAGAATTATATAGGTTGGATGAGTTAAAAGTGCCCGCTAATGCTGTTGTTGGTATTGATTTGTCATCTTTTCGCTTGAGTCATTAATTCTTTTAGTTTTTTATTTATGGCATTCTTGTCCTGGTCATATTTTGTTCTCTCGTTTGAAATTTTTAGCGTCCTGGGGCTTTAGGAAGCTCTAAACTCATGATATTTATGATTATAGTAGATGTAAACTTACAAAATTATAAGGCTTTACTGATAAAATTGTTTATGTTTTTCTCCATTTGATGTGATTCATTATAATGTATGGGGGCCTTCTTTTGTTTCCCACAAAAGGAGGGTCTTGATTTTATGTTTCTTTATTGATGATCATACTCTCTCTAGTGTTGAGTTTATTTGATGAAACATGTTTTGAATTTTTGAGATATATGTGACCTTTCGTGCTCTTGTAAAAACTCAACATTTTATTTGACATCAAATGTTTTAGGTGTGATGTGGGTGGGGAATATACTTCTAATAAATTTCTTGAGTTGCTTGCCATGGGTGAAGCAATTAAAGTGAACTTCTTGTGCGGGAAACTCAAGGCAAAATGGTGTTCTTGAATGGTTCGCGTAATTCCATCAGTGGGTTCTAAGTAATATATATTGTCCTTCTTCCGGTGAGTAGGGCATTTTAAGATAGGGCCTTCGAGGACCTATATAGCTAATTGTTAACGAGGGAGAACCAAGCTGCCTGGACTTCGATCTTGTGGGCTTTGGCTCTGTTGTCCGGTAGTTCCCCCGAACTCAAATAGCGAACTATTGGAATCATCCAAAAAGAACCCGTCTCATCTATTTTATTTACTCGGTTGGTAGTGATCGACGATTCTGGAAGGTAGTACATGGGGAGGAGCATTGTTTCTTTTATTGATAGGAAGCGGCTATGGGCACGCCGAAATTAATCTACCTTATCATTACAGGAATTTCTGGGACATGCTCTGGCCAGCGGTGTGAAGGTTCTGAAGCGCAGTTTGACTAGACTCATACTTAATCATGTGAAATGATGATCTTTTACGAGGATATAGAGATTGCGAAGGGTTGAGAACTTTGGTTGACTGCCAGGCTGGCTTCATTATTTAGAAATTAAATCGAACGTATGACTGTTCTTATTACTTCCTTGATGGGGCTTGAGTTGGAGCCCGATGCGACTCAGATCCATCGTGAGCGCCTTCCCACATTCGGGATCCACCAAGCTGGGTTATCGACTTCATATCTGGCGGGAACCTTATTTAAAAAGTCGAGTAGTATTTGCCCTTTCATCCCAGGCGAGTTTATATTGGATGCAAACTCCTCGACAACCGCCCATGAGCCATGGCCTAGATCGGGCTTATGTATAGTGCTCCTTAAGGGGAGGTTGGTGAGCATCTGATGATAAGTGCGCTAGAAGTAGGGGCGAAGTTTTAAATGACTACCTTGAGGACCAGAGTGCTGCTATTCAAGGCAGATATGCTCGGAGTTTCGCCTCGACAAGGACTTGCCCTTGCACAAGGAATGAGTCTCTTCTTACATTGTTCGTCTTCTTTGAATAAAGTTGCACTTACTGATATGTTAGAAGCAGCTATGTAAAGATAGAGCGTCTCACGTATCACGGGTGTGAGAATTTGTGGATTCGGTGAGATATTGTGATGTACCAATTGCAGTCATAATCTGATTCTAGTGCCATTTGGGTTCCTTAAGGTGTGAAAGGCATTCAAATGATCATCTGCGGCGAGGATATGAATCTTTACAGGGCATGACCGACCGGTGGTTGTTGTGCATTTTCTAGAAGTGGGGGTCTGAGACTTCATTATGGCCTTGAATTTGGATGGGATTAGCCTCATCCTCAGGTGTTACCATCTGAGCCTAGGAATTTGCTCGAACTGACCTCGAATGCGCATTTCATAGGGTTAAGTTTCGTGTCTTCACAACAGATCAAAGGTTTCTTGCAAATGCATTGTATGGTCAAGGCGTTCTTTGGATTCTATGAGATATCATCGATATAAAATTCCATAGATTTACCTATTAGGGGTTGGAATACCATGGTCACGATCATTTGATAAGTTGTCCCTGAGTTTTTTGAGGGCCCAGAAGCGACATTCACGATTGTAGTAGTACAACTTGGAAGTAGAGACATGATAGAGGCTTAATTGGGTGCACTTAGGAATCTAGTGATATCAGGAGAAGGTATCGAAATTGACGGGATGCCATGCCGGTTATTGCGTCCTGTCGATCTATCAGGTGGTAAGGGGCTGTCATGGGACATGCGCCGTTGGATCGTGTAGTCAACACACACGTGCCATTTACCACCCTTTTTTGTTCTTACCACATTGGCGGTAGTTTTAGGATGCTTCGCACTCCCTTATAAACCATGTTGCTAGAAGATTGTCCACCTATGTTTGAATAATCGATGTCGATCTGGGTGGAACGCCTCACCTTTGGCTTATTGAAGCGGTTGAGCTGGGGGCGTTGTCTGAGAAGCCATCGTTGGAGCATCAGCCATATCAGTGTCTCAAGCGAATACATTAATGTTGTGTAGCAGCGCGAGTTGAAACCATGCTCTTTCTTCATTGGTCAGGAGGGAGCTGATACTTAGACCAATTTCTCTTAAATCTATCCACTTCTTCCAGTAGATTCCACACCAGTGGCTTCTTTTCTTCCTCCTAATTTGGGCGGCATACTGTGATTGCTATGCGAGTATAAGATTGTTTGAGGGAGGTTGCTCAGCACTTCCCTTTCTAGTCATGCAGGGTCAGTTGATAGCATTGTCGCATAGCCAGCTTGCTACTCAAAAGATCGACTTGGTTGTCAAATAACTTACCATTTGGTGGTATGTCGACGACACGACCTTCATGGAGTGTAGCCATGACCGGCCCACTATGGCATTATAAGGCCCCAAGTCTTGACAGATTGAAAAATAGGCCGGTTGGTGACTAGCGGGCATTCTGAGGTGTGACATCTGCGACATGGTTGTAGTTGGTTAAAGCGAGAGGAGGATTCGCTCGGCTGGTTATCATATAGGAGAATCTTCATTTGTGAAGGAATTTGGGAGTTGCGTGAAGTCGCAACCTTTGGCGGATCCCACCACCACCCCATGCATATCAAAACCATTATCTGAGAGGTGAGTACGATTGCATCATAATAAGGTCTGATGACCTTGTTCGAGTTAATTGGAGGCCCAGATATGGGGCCGTCTATGGGCTTTAGCCTTCTTGGTAAAACTACGTATGGACGACATTCACCCTGGCCTTAATCGTGGCCGCCCTGACAAGTTTCTTTTTCTGGTGCTTTGATTGTGTTGAGTCATCGTCAGGCGGCCCGATATGGTTATAGTCGATTACGGGTTTCGGTTGGATGGCTGCGTTTGGCTATAATTCTTCTTATAGGTTGCCTCGACTCTACCCCCTGTTCTACATCCCTAAGGTACCTTTGGAGGTGTCATGCCTTGATAAGCTTTTTGACTAGGAACTTCAGACTCCAGCATCGGTTGGTTTCGTTTCCATGGTCCCTGTGATAGTCGCATCGCAGGACTTATTTCTCTGAGTGGGGTCTGCTTGGATAGGTGGAGGCCATTTAATCCCGGTAGGTAGAATGAGATGACGGTCTTTCATATGAGATGTTCAAAGGGTAGTGAATTGTGGGGCTCTTTTTTTATTTATTTTGTCCCGGTCTCGGGTCACTTTCGGTCTTCGTTCTATTTGTTGGACTTGGATGGCTTTTTCCTTGACTTATCTTTCTCGGCTGGATGGTTTGTGATCATTACTGTTTAAGTTGGTGCTTGGATATTGTCTTCCAATGTTGAGTATCTATCTGCCCACCCGTATAACTCTTCCATTGTTGCTGGCGGGTCTAGAGATAGCAAGTGGAAAAAGGGGGTCTTCGGCCCAAAGCTTCTCTTGAAGTTCTAAAGGACCGCGTTCATGCTGTAAAATTCTATTTGTTGGACTGCTTGCCCGAACCTACTTGTAAAATCCCGTATAGACTCATCTTCATGCTTCAAAATTGTTTGCAAGGAACTAATGTTTCTTTTCTGGTGCACTGAGCACAAGTGTTACGAGATAAACACTCTCCAAAGTTCATTGAATGTGTTTATTGAGCTCTGAGGGAGCTTGTGAAACTAAGCTAGTGCAGGGCCGCCCTAAGAATTTAGTCGGAAAACTTTTGCATAATAGAAGGTCATTGTCGACATTCAAAGTCATTGCCTGGTTATAATGGAGCATGTGGTCATAAGGGTCAGTAGAACCGTCAAACATAGTGATAGTTGGAATGATAAACCTGTGGGGCAGCTCATAGTCGAGGATGTGTCGCCTTAGGGGGGAGGAGAGCATGTCATTGGGACTTCGAATCATTGCCATTGGTGGCATGTAGGGTGTGGGCGTTGCATCGAAGGTGGGATTACATCTATAAACAGATGAAATACTATCACTTGTTTCGGGCACGACGTTTGGGCGCCTTGCCCTCGCTTGCTTTCCTGCCGCGAGTGGAATTAGATTCTCCGGTGTTCTCTTGAATCACGAGGGTGGTGCGAGTGTCTGTGTGATGTGACTCCCGGTTGCTTTCTTGGGGGAGAGTTTGGTGGCTGCCCGGAGGATCATCGTCATCCGTTGGGGCATCTGCATCGTCAAGGACAATAGGATTCTTTCTCTTATTGCGTATGGTCGGGTGCTTTGCTTGCCCACCATCTTATGCTTCTCCTTCGCGAGTGATGTCTTTTTCTCTACCTAGGCACGGAGGCGATCATTTTCAAGTTGCGGGTGTGATCTGTGGATTCCCTCATCCCCACCTTGCTTGTTCCTTATGTTTCTTCTCACATCTTAGCATGGCCGCGGGGTGGTCATTGGGCGACTGAATCACCGGTTTGCTTGACATTGCAACTGTGTCAGACGAACCAAACGTGGGGAGGGGAACCATCGGAGCTACTGGTGGCGAAGGGTTATTAAGCTACAGGAGCGAAGCTCTTTGCGTCATCCCGATGAAGACTTTTGTTCGATTCCCACAGACGGTGCCAATTGTCAATACCTGGTTTGTCTGACCTTCAGGGCATCAGCGGCATGGTATAAATCTACAAAAGAAAAGGGGGTCCGACGGAGTGTGTTGGCCACCTCTCTGATGTTTAAGTTAGCGGGATGAAGGGAAGAAAAAGGAAGTCTGACCGATTAAAGGTTGTTACCTCTCCTTCATTCGAGAATTCTTTCTTTATACTTGAATTTATCTTTGATTTTTGGGAAGATAATCTCGTGATTTTGGTGGTGAGATCTCTCTTTCCTTATCAAAGACTAATTCTGTGAGGAGCTCGCGCCTTAGTACCTAAGCAGGCTTCGAATTATGGCTGGATGCGGAACGCGATCCTCCTGCTGCAAATCTTGATAAATCACATTTCAAATACTTATTTGTAAAGGATAATTATCCTTATGAAATATATCGTATATATCACGTTAACTTAAAGGGCATAATTTTGTTCTCGATACACATTTCATTCAATATGTGATATACTTTTATTTGCTCCATTTCCCACATTTATACATTCTGACATTATTAAGCGGGTTATAAATCTGAAAAACATTTACAAACATTTATCAAAGTTTAATTTTCACAACATAGTTTTAATACAAAAAGTATCAAAACGATCATGGGGTTTTCATGTATGCATGGTAGGAGCTTTACTTTACTCCATCATTTTGGCGATGACTTCTTGTGCGGTCTTTGCTTTTGAACTGTTTACTCGGTACCTTGCTTTGATGATAAAACAACGCGCTAAACGATCTTCATGCTTAGTGGTTCTATATAGTTCTCTCTTATTTTATTTTAACCGCAAATCATGCAACTTTTCTAAAGCAATGCTTTGAACCTTAATGAATGATCAATGTAATGCAATATATATATATATATATATATATATATATACATTCATTACAATTCATTGATCATTCGAATATGTACTTTCATATGCAACCATCATTCAAGCTCAAATCTGCATTTCACAAATATTCTTATCATTTTTCCCTAAAAAGAATTTAGCCAATGTTGTTGAATTAGTAGAATAACAGAGATGTGACACGGTCTATTGGGCGTAGTAGGTATAAAAGGTTTATAACGATGCAAGTCCATTTGGGGTCTTGACTAGTTATAAAAAAAATTATTTTGTGAACACTATGTCCCACTGGGCTACGGATTGGAGTGACACTATATTATCTTTGTTCATAGTACTGCTAGTTTGACCCTTATTGGTATACCAATCTATCCTTAACTCAAATACAGTGAATAACATTCTATTAAGGGCATTAAAATCGAGTCATGAAATTTACAATAGGGTATATACATTTATAATCAAATAACACATTTCAATACTCATGCAATTTTTTTCATGGCAATCATTTCATAATCAATTTTTTCAAATCAATTAAAATAAATCAATATGCAGTTTTATTGAAAATAATTTCAATAATTGCACAAACAATTTTGACACTTGAAATAAGAAGAGAAGAATAGAGAAAGAACCAAAAAGGTCGTTGCACTTCGATTCCTATCCTCGGAATCTTGACTTCAATTTGGGTTTTTCTCATAGCTAACCTAATCCCATCACAATTAGGAACAATAGCAATTGGCTTGTTTAGGTTTCTGAGTTAGGTTGTTTTCTACCCAACACACCTTACTTGTAAAAATTTTCTAGGAACAAATAAGCTCTATTTTACTCAACTTCCTTCAAGTCCATTATTCCTCTATATAAATATATTTATTCAAGTGAAATCATGCAATTGAACCTTGAAACTCAGGATATGTCTAAACAATCGAGGACTATTTATTTTCCAACATAGAATAACCAAAATTTGCCCAAAAACAGAGCTCCCTTTAGACAAATTTCTAGGTCTAATGGGGTCAAAATTTGAATACACTTATTTCAGAGAAATTTGTTTTCCTAGAAGTCTAATTTACCCAGAAATTTGAATCACTCAATTTGGACGAGTGAAACTCAACTTATGGCCTAAATACCAAAATTGTTCTGAAACACCATGTCGAAGTTGAACTAGAATTATTTTGAAAGCAGTCTCACTTTGATGAATTTTCTGCGTCCAATGGGATTCAAATTTGGATACACTTATTTTAGGGATATTTGTTTTCCTAGAAGTATAGTTTACTCGAAAATTTGAATAACTCAATTTGGATGAGTGATGACCAAGTTATGATCAAAACAAAAACATGGGTTTTGGAAATATTTGACAGCATCTCCCATAAAAACCCAACATTTCCTTTATACAAAAATTCCTCAACACCAATCCAAACCACAATACACCTTGAAAACTAACGCAATAAAACCCAAAACAAACAAATATGGAATTAGGTAAGGTTTCTAGCCTTGATTCTCTTGCAACTTGAAACCCTAGCTCCCATTTTCCCTTCTCTTCTTCCTTCCTTCTTTTCTTTTCCTTCATTTTACTTGCAAAACCTTGGATCAAATGGGAGACAATCAACCCAACAAGGTTTCTCCTTCTCAAAACGTGAGCCCCAAGCTCTCAAATGTGAATACTTGAAATGAGCTCCTTTTAAGACGATTTTGGTCTTATCCAATTTTATGTGTAAGGCCATGTTTGGCTAGCACACTTTAATAATCTTTTCTCATTTTTGCATTAAAGACCTCCTATTCTCCCTATTTGACATTCCACTTCTCAATATTCTCACTTTGGCATTTATTCTTTTTCATTTATGACCCTTGGGTCCTCATTTGACATTTTTACCAAATTTATTTGATTCCTGTAAAATTTCGGGTTTTTAATTTTATTTATTTATTTATTTTTATCATTTTTCATTTTTTTAGTAATTTAAACACCAGAAAAATACAATTTAATTTATTTTATACCTAAACATGTTATAAAACTGTTAGAGTATTTTCAGGGCGTTACAAATTCTTCTTGATTTTTGGAGAGATAATCTCAAGATTTTGGAAATAAACTTTTTTCTTATCAAATACCAACTCTTCCTTGTTAAGGGTTGATGTTTTTTTGAGGCGTATTGGATTCGGATGTTGGGAGATCCGTAGATAAACATGTTATGCACAATTTCCTCCTTAACATATTTATTTTTTGCCTAACCGCTTTGTATGTAGTAGGACCAGTGGTGGGGGCTGGGACCAGGGCCGGGTTCTAGGATGAAGTTGTCGTCGAGTTCCGTGTGGATCACAATGCAATAGGCTGGGCCGCTTTATGTGAGCGGGCGGTGTGGAGGAGAATCTGTCTTGGCGTAGGGCCTATTGACTAGCGAACTGGGCCCAAGGCCATGTTACTCACAGTTCCTTTTTTTTCTTTCTTGTGGTTCTTCTCCATTTGCATTTTCCCTCTATTTCTTGTGCTCTTCTAACAGTCATGTATGTCATATATTCTTCATTCCGGACTTCACTTGTTCTTCATGTGATTGAGATTGTTGAAAAATTATTTTAATTATTGCATGATTGGTAAAAATTTTAAAATTATGAAAAGTAGTAAGAATTTCAATCATTCATCGAGTCAGATGAATTTATCGTAGTGATCCTTCAGATGAATCATGTTGTTATTGTTAGAAATCTTTTCAATTTATATATTTAAACAACATAAGTTCCAGGAGTAATTAAATAAAGAAGAACAACATAAAATATAAAGAATTTACATTCCTTTTGTTGTTTTACTTTTCCTAGTACTTTCTATTAACCAAATAAAACCTTTCCTTTTTTTATTTATTTTTATTTTTTATTTTTAATTTTTCATTTTAATCTATAGAGCTGTTTGATTTTGCAGCTGCTCGACCCCTAGTGAATTAGTTGCAGACCTTGTTATTGAGCATGAGTAAGATTCTTGTATATATATATCTGCATATACATTTATATATTCTTTTTCCAACTCTTCATGCTTTAAGGCTAATAAGATGATATTTCTAGGTATGTTGAGTGTACTGCATCTACAATACAGGCCCTAGTTCTGTTTAAGAAGTTATATCCTCATCATAGGAAGAAAGAGATAAATGCCATCACAAATGCTGTGCAGTACATTGAAGACACACCCAGATGTTTGATGATGGCTCATGGTCTAATGTTCCTAAGCTAAACTATTAAGTTTCCTTAAAAACAAGCTCCTTTTGTTTTTTATTTTATTGTTTTTCTTGCATGCATTACATAAAATATCATTTGAACTGAGAAGAATTTGATAGGTATGGAAATTGGGGCGTATGCTTCATTTATGGTACGTACTTTGCACTTGAAGGGCTCGCAGCTGCTAGCCGGACTTACGATAATTGTCTTGCTGTTCGTATTTGTTGGCTTTCTAAATCCACAACAGGATGATGGTGGTTAAGGGAGAGAGCCATCTTTCATGCCTAAATAAGATTACTTTTATATGAATACATGTGAAGAATTTTAGTTATGTTTGACTCCCAAAATTTGAGGGAAAGACCGATCAAGGAAAAAAAAAAATTGGAAGTTTATAAATTATTCCTATTATGCTATTTTAAATTCATTTCTCTTATTTTAATTCTTCGATATAAAGAGTAAACAATTCGGCCTAAAAAGGTAATTAAATTAATATTGTGTTTGTTGATGTACAGAAATATATACCCCTAGAAGGAAATCGATCAAATTTGGTGCAGACTGGGTGGGCTTTGCTGGGGCTGATTTGTTCTGGGCGGAGTTAAATGAGTTGATTGTTACATTATTTATACAATTTAAATTCTAAAATTTCTTTTTCTGAAAGAAATTTTCTCTTTGATTTAACAGGTGGAGGAAAGACCAACGCCTCTCCACCGTGCAGCCAAGCTGTTGATTAATTCTCAAATGGAAGATGGTGGCTTCCCGCAACAGGTATTTCAGTTAAAAGATAGTTCATGATAGACCTAACAAAAAACGTTATTGCTTTTTGGTTGAATAGAAAATACTGAAATATTTGACTTTTTCTATCCAATTAAAAGTACCTTATTAATATCAATTAATAAAGTGAACTTATTATCAATAGGTTCACTTTAATTCCGCATGCAATAATTCTATAACGATCAATATGATCGACCTTTGAGATATGTGAAAACCTGAAATAAGTGACATGCCAAGCTACATAAAAAGATTTCACTTGAAACAATGGTTGTAAAGATCAAGGGAAAAATGTCATACCAAGAAGCCAACAAATTTATTACATTGTGTTCTCAAACTTTTTACTAACTTATTTTTTGTACCCAGGAAATCACAGGAGTGTATGTGAAGAATGCCATGTTACACTACGGAGCTTACAGGAATGTGTTCCCATTGTGGGCTATTGCTGAATACCGCAGGCAGGTTCCTTTGCCTTAGCCTTCTAGCTAGCATTGCCTTTCTCAATTGCATCTAAAATCAATCAGTTCAACATATGACTCAATAAAAATGGGAGACAATACTATCTCTTTACTATTTGTGATCTTTCATATATTTTTCTTTCCTATATATTTAGCCTATATATATATATATATATATATATATATATATATATATATGAGAGAGATGATCACGATTAGGGAGGACAATAGGTGGCATAGATAAATGTTATAACAACGGCAAGAAAAGATAGATAAATCACATAAGAAAACAGGCAATATGTTTGCTTGCTACTATTTTTCTACTAAAAACCTTTGACCACCATCCTTGCTATTGCTATTGCTATCATAGCTTAGGTAATTTGATGTCTACACCTGGATATTGAATTGAGACAAGAATGGGTTAGACAATATTGCTATACATAGTTTTAATTGAAAAGTATTGCCAGTCACTAGGGAGAGTGTTGAATTTACAATATTTGTTATTGTATGTGATTCTGATTTAATCTTTGTTATAATCAAGGTTTAAAATATCGCGATATATATACAATATATCGAGTAAACGATACGGCATACAATATTAACAATCGATTGATAGAAAAATCGGAGTTATTTTCGAAATATCAGCGATATATATCGGTTGAGGGTGATATATCATCTACAATTTTTTATTTTTCCATCGATTTTCATTGAAAATTTCCCAAAAAAAAAAAAAGTGTTTGACGACGGTGTCTCAACGATGGAGTAAACAACGGGAGAAGATGGGAGACATGGGAGAGAGAGAAAATGAAAATTCTTCATAATAATTTATATTATTAATTGTATCTCTTCTTAATAATTACTTGTCTTTCTTTATAATTACTATAATTAATTATTGTAGAAAATGAGGAAAAAGACCAACGAATGATTGGAAGGTCTTCCTTATTAATTAATATTATTAATTTTAATAATTAATGTTAAAGTTTTGATTCAAAAATAATTTTAATTAAAAAGCGATTAGCAAAATCTTTAATACCAAACAACTTTTAAAAAAAATTTTCTTAAATAAAAAATTTAGAAATGATTTATAGTAATTTTTAAAATATTCTAAAATAAATAAAAGTATGAAAAAATTAGCCATAATAAAATAAGTGAAAATAATTTTACATTCAAAAATTTTATTCCTCAAAATGTTTTAAAATACTTAAAATCAATTTTAAACACAATTATTCTAAAATATTATCATGTTTAAATTTTTTAAATAATCATTCTAAAGTAATTGATAACATTTTATCTTTCAATGTTTAAAAAAAAACATTTTATCTTTAAAAATATAATATTAAAAACTTAAATTTTGAAATTGAAGTTTTACTATTATGATTTTAAAATAATATGTTTGAACTTTAAATTAAAGTTTTGAGAGTTTTAACCAATTATTTTGTATAAATCACTTAGAAAATGAATTTTAATGGTTTTTAAAAATATAATTGAGATTATCATTTCTTATACTTTTAAAATAATTTTGATTTATAAATTGAATATATCTTTAAATTTTGAATAATTTGCAAATACCAAAATATCTATGATATATCTAATATATCCGTAAAATTCAAGTGCCGATATATTTATCGAAATCGATATTTTCATCCTTGGTTATATCAAAATTGTTGAATGTAAATTGATGAAATTATTAATTTATTTTGAATATTGAGTTAATTGTTGTGGGGAGAGAGTTGCTCACCTCAAATGAATGGATGCAGATTCCTTGAGAGTTATTACGAGAAAGTTTGGAAGATGAAAAGCAGGAAAAATACTAATGTTTTTGAAAATTGTTCTATAAAATGGTTTTTGAAAACACAAAGACACAATTTGGTGCTGAAAGGTTGAGTGTTCTCAGTGTTTTTCTATACCTGAAATGAGAACCAAACCGTTATTAGGTTCTCATTGTTTTTTTAGATAAAACAAAAACAAATTTGAAAATAGGACCAAATAGCCCCTAACCCATCTCATTGATTTCTCTACCAAAAAAAAGAAAAAGAAAAAACAAACAGAGAATAGGGTATGTAAATAGAAGATTTTGCTCAACAAATATCCTAACCAAATTTTGTCTGTACATACACCTCAGCCAGTTATTCTAACCAATTGATTCTAGAAGATCACATCCAACTATATTTGTTAGAAGAGCTTACATAAAGAAAAGCGGGGGGAAATTGTATTGTTGGATAATACTAGCTCAATGTTAGTCTAAACCTCTTGTTTAAACCACAACAATCTAATTTTGGAACAGTTGGGTATGCTCTAAAAGTCCCACATAGGATAGGAATAGGAAGATTTATGAGTATATAAATGAACGATATCGGTGGTATGATGCTTTGGGAAGGAGTCAAAACAAATCGCTGAGGTGGCCGAGTAAACGACATCATACCAATGTGAATAGAAAAAGGGGTTCATGGATTTTCCCTGACAAATTGGTGCGGAGAACATAGATCATGATGATGTTTTAGAGCATAGGGTAGGCTAAAGGTTTCTTTTGAAATGTAGAGAAGGAATAAAGTATCTCCGTTCTTCTTGTTTTGATTCCTTAGACTTGATATTGTATTCAGAGAGGAACATGGAGAACAAGGGAGACCATTGTGGTCTGATGTGTTGTGATCATTGGGTGTTTGATAAAAGGACTAAATGATTCATTCTCTTCTAATTGATTGAACTTTATGCCATTTTGCACCAACAAGTGGTGCGGTGAGTATGGATCAAACACGCGACCTTTAGATCTATCTTCTTTCGTCTTCCTCTTTTTCTTTTCACGAAAGTGAGTGAATCTTAGTTTTAGGGTTTCAACTTGGTCCGTGGGGTTTCAATGGCAACGACAAATTATGAAGTTGACAAGTTCACTGGTGAAAACGATTTTACTTTGTGGAGGATTAAAATGAGAGCACTCCTAGTTCAACAAGGGCTCTCGGTAGCCATTGATGAAGAAAGTATGATAAAATTTGAAGCGGCGGATGAGGGGAAAGGGTGAAACTTTGTTCTAGAGGAGAATTATTGGGTGAGCGCCAAAGTCCTCTTTGATGAGTGTTTCAGCGCTCATGTCGCACCGCGATCCTTACTACATTTTAGAAATACATTTTATATCTTAATAAGTGTATTGTGCAGATATCGATTTTGGATCTTGTGTGTAATGCGGGTGAATAGGGTGGCCTTGAGCTTTTGGAGCCGTAGAAGAAGTGGAAAACTAAGCGACAACGTCGCGATGCCAGCGTCATGAGGTTCATTGTGACCGCTAGCGTCGCGTGACGTGCGGTTAATAGAAGAAAGTCGAGGCGACCCGACATCGCTGACGTTCATGATACGCCCGAATTATAAAGCACTTGAGACCTAATTTTTGCAGGGTTATCGAAGAGCGTAAGGATGGAGTGTAGGAAACGGCGATTAGCAACTTTGAGAGATCAAAGAGACTCTGTTTTTGTATTCCTTTTCTCAAACTTATTCATGATATATAGAACCATGACTGTTTTTAATTTGGATATGTTCTAGAATTATTTGTAGGGTTTTGTTGAACCACTATTTGATTAGTAGCAGTTAAGGCGTAAATCTTATATTCGGTTTATTCATGATTTATATCGATTGTTATATTTCTTTGGTTTATTTTTTCCTTAGTAGCATCTGGCGGCAGTGACATGATCTTCTGCCCAGGTATCGGGTGAGATAAGGACTCCCGAGGATATGAATAGAAACCCTTGAGTGATCGGCGAGATAAGATATCCACGATTCAGGAGTGTGGCAATTGGGGTTTGAGCATTTGCGTTTGAGTATAGGGTGGGCGAGATGCACCCAACCCTAATGTGGCGAGATAGGCGAGATATACCTCGAAAGGGTATCTCGCCGACCACGATCCCCGTCATCGAGAAATCATTAATAGACTGAACAGTAGTTCCTCTAGGTAAACATCCATCAAATGAGCTAGGGGGAGGCAAAACCCTATTTTTCTCAAAAATTGATTTCACAGGTTAATTAGACTTAGTTTTAATTTGATACATTAGTTAGATATTCGTCAAGAGTTTAAGTCCAGATCATATCATAGGGCCAATTTCAGTAGTCAACGCACTTCTCCTTGTGGATCGATATTCGTACTTAGGTACCTTTATATAACTTGATACGGCCAGCGTGCACTTTGCGCATATAGGCGCCACCTGGCTTCGTCACACATCTTGCTTTGGCCTATCAATCGGATTGTCGGGGAAAGTTTTCGTGTAATATTGACAATAACGCAATTAGATATTACTATGGAATTTCATTTAATTTAATTTAATTTATTTTTATTTTTTATTTTGGCTATATAAGTGCTTATAATCTGGTCTTTGTGTTGTTACGTGTGACTATAGTGAAGGTTATTGTGAATGCATGCACAGACAGGGTCAAGTTGAGCTATCTGGTTTGATCTGACCAGAAGAACCACCGTTTATCGAGAACTAAGAAACAACAGCTTCTTAACCATGCTATACAATGAAGGACTGCGATCGGGACCCGAAACCGCAGCGACAAAGGGGGTCACAATGGGAATAATGGTAGGAATTATGCGCCTAGACCGTTTATACAACTAGATGATCGGGTTTATGTTCTTTAGAAGAGTTCACCTTCTGACCCTCTGATTGTTTAGTAAATATCGAAGACCACCCATTCGGGGCGAACAACCGAGCTGAAAGTTGTGACCATAGATGCTTGGAACATTCTGTTCCGGATTGCCCAGTGAGAATCAGAATACCTAACAACTTCATCCGAGTATGTGACCTGAAACAAGTCTGATGGGGTGGTGAAGAGGCGCTGGTGGGGTGTTTCCTCTCTCGCTCAGGTGATAAAGCTGCTAAACCTTTTGGTTGACAAGTCGTACTTAGATTCCATTACTTCATGGAACGATTTAGTGCAGAAGTTCTTGACAAAGTTCTCTTCACTTGCGAAAATTGCACAACTAATGCAAGAGATCAATACTTTTAGACAAATGGAGGGAGAGAACTTAGCCGAAGCATGGGAGAGGTTTCATGAACTGCTAAGGAGGTGTCCACACCACAGGTTGACTAGATGGATGCAAGTCCATACCTTCTATAACGGTCTGAGGGATGCGACTAGAATAGTGATAGATGCCTCAACAGGAGGTGGATTAATGAAGAAAACTATGGACCAAGCATATGAAATCCTGGAGGATGCTGTTACTAACACCAATCAGTGGCCTAGGGATAGGATTACTCCGGTAAAGGCTATGGGAGGCGTAGAGAACGAGGTTCTCAGCAATCTGGTTACTCATGTCGCGTAGCTCACTAAACAGCTCACTAAACAACAAGGTCTTTGTAAATCAAGATTCGAGACCCGGCCCATAGGAGTTATGTGAATTATGTGGAGGAAACGGCTGGCAATCGGAATGTTAGTCGGGATAGAAAAGCAGTGGGAACATGCCTGAGTATGTGTCGAGGTTCAATCGGCCACAACGACCGGTCGGTATGGGACCTGAATTTCGGAACCCGGAATCGGGGTGGGTGGCGTAATAATCTAAGTAATCAAAATTATGGATGGAGGAACAATCAGAACAACACACCATCACCCCAAGTGAGCGAACCACCACGGAGAAAAAGTGGACTTGCAGCAAGCCCTTACCAAAATGCTTACCTCTCATACCACCTTTATAGAATGAGACAAGGCTTGGTATGCAAAGCCAGACCACTGAATTAAGCAATCAAGCAGCATGATTTGAGAAACACGGAAGTGGCCAGGCAATGGCTAATATACTTGCGAGAGGCAGGCTCATACGAAGCAATTCGAGGAGAAAACCTGGGGTGATAGTAGGGAACATGTTAAGGCTATCACATTAAGATGTAGTAGAGAGCTAGCTACAGGGGCCTACCACAATTCAACTAAGAGAAGAAGGCCGAGGTAGTAGAGCAGGTTTGCTTGAAGATCGGAGGCGGGGAGCAGCCACAAGAGGAGAAGCAGTGAGACACGGATGGGAAGAAAGAAATTGAAAAAGCAGGCGATTCTGGTCAGGCCCAATGCACCGGTACCATATCCCCAGTGGTTGAGGCAGAATAAACTGGATAAGCAGTTTACTAAATTCATTGAAGTATTTAAGAAACTGCACATCAACATTGCATTCAGCCGTGCATTAGACGAGATGCCCGGCTACATCAAATTCGCGAAGAATACTCCAGAAAAGAAGGTTGCTCGAAATTTGAGGCAGTGAATCTTCTGAGAAAGAAGTGCTGAGTGCTATACTTGGAGGAAATTACATGGTATTTGAAGGATCAAGCGACTTTACAATTCCTGTAAGATAGGAATTCGATCTTTGAGAGAGGCCTATGTGATTTGGGAGCCAGTATTAACCTCATGCCCTTATCCATTTTCAGACGACTTAGTTTGGTGACTAGACCTTCTGATCCTGCTTGTAATTGACCGATAGATCATTAAAACATCCTCGGGGAGTCAAAGAGGATGTGCTAGTAAAGGTAGATAAGTTTATCTTCCCAACTGACTTCATAGTGTTAGACATGGGGAAGATAAAGAGATACCTATCATCTTTGATTAGATGATTAATACCCAAACTAAGTGCTATTTTGAGCTACAGTTTATTACGGGTTTCGCGCACGTGTACTAATCGCTTTAAATAGCAATTGATACATTGAGGTCAGGCTTTATTACGATAACATTTTGTAGCTATTTTTTAGTAATTTTGTAGGCGATGCGCAAGTTATCTTCAATCTGATTCAAACGATGAACTTGAGCGGGTCGAGAAGATGCATGAGTGAACGGAGGAAATTTGGAGCAAAAAGGCTGAAGAGAAGGAGGGCACAGTGAAAATCTTACAGGGTTGCGAAAATTTGCAACCTCTGAATTTATCTCGGGTTACGAAATTTACTTAACCTTTGCTCCCACTTTCTTTGTTAGTAGCACATTTTTGTTTGGCTTTGTACAGATTTGCCCTTGATGTAATTTTGGTTCCCTTAGACATTGTTGTAATTTCCTTGTTCTTGAGCACTATGGCTCGGTCACAGCTGTATTCAATCAATCTTTTAAGTCCATCAATCAATCAAAGAAAATTGGGCTCAAAGCTTCCTCTTCCTCAGCCCCGGTTTTATGATTTTCTCTCCCTGCTCCTTCATTTTCTTTTTTCTTGGTAGCCAAACCATGATGATGACAAATCCAAGGGATGTTGAGCTCAAAACCTATCATCATGAAAGGGGGAAGGCCACTGGAACAGTGTTAGTTTTGAGATAAAATTTGCATGTTCTCATGCTTTTCAAGTATGCATTTATGGGTATTTGTGTTCTTGCTTCTTACCTTAGGTTAAATCTCTTAGGCATGCTCTCCTAACGTGTTGGCAAGCTTTTGGGTTCGGTGGATCTTTATCGCTAGATCGTGATCTTACGATTATCCTATTAGTCAACTTTGTGAGGGTAGGTTAGGGGTGTGTTCTTACCATTTTGAGACATTACGCTCATTAAATGCATTTTCAAGAGGAAAACTTTTAGGTTTGAACTTTAAAGCTAAATGAAAATCAGGTTACTGGAAATGACTATGTCATCCTCCCAGCCTTGAGAAAAGACCCGAGCACATGTTAGCTTACTTAGAACCCTAAGCCCAGTGGCCCGAGACTTCAAGGAGTTCTCCTTTAACTTTTATTTTAATTTGTTTTCAGTTTCAAACATTCACACATTGTTTTTACACAAATCCTCAAATCAAAGATTAACCTGCCATTTTCAATCCACGCCAACTCTTCTCTCACGAAGAAAAGCCCATCCCAGTGTTCGACCCTAGACCCTTTATCTTAGTAACTGCCTTTCTGACATTAGTAACCCTAGGATACAAATTTTGTTGATTCGGTACACTATTGTGTGCAGATCAAATGGCGCAGATTACTGGGATGGTGCCACTAGTGCGAAGAGAAAATTTGTGAACTTGTGATCCACATCACAAGTGTAGGTGAATTCTCATTTCTTTTTGATTTTACCATTTTTCCCACTTCAGGTTCAACTGCGGGTGGTTTGAAAATTTTCTTGTCTCAATTTGTTTCCCTTTGTTTTGATTTTAGCTAACCAAACCCTTTAGGTAGCCTTGTTTTGTTGGTTTCTTGTTTGTGTAGTATTAGCGGCTTATGCGGTGGAATGGCTCAAGCTGCGGGCGGTGGAAAGGCTAAGTGCTCCGATTGAACAAGGGTGTGTCAGTTTGCACCATTGGATGGAACCCCACTTGAAGCGAGCGACGGGTTGAAAAGGGGCCCCGATGCCTACGGGTGTGAGGATCCATACACCACCAAGAATGCGCACCTCATGCATTATACCCCCTGCTGAGGATGTGGCAGTGAGGCCTTATCTGGTTCCCCTGCTCCCAACTTTTCATGGTATGGAAAACGAAAATCCATACACACACATTCGGGATTTTAGGAGATTTATAACTTTGAGAGTCTGTGATATGGAATCTTTAAAGTTGAAAACTTTCCCATTGACCCTCAAAATGAAGTAAAATTTGGCTTAATTCCCACCAGACCAGGACATTAGGAACTTCAGTGAGCTGCTGACAAATTTTTGAAGAAGTTCTTCGGTGCACCTGAACCAAACAATTTTGAAGCAATCTACACCTTTACGGCTCGTGACATTGAAAATTTTACGATCTTTGGGAAAGGTATATGGAGACCATTAGTGCCTGCCCTCACCATGGTTTTGAAACATGGATGCTGGTAAACCACTTCTACGATGGAATGTCCCCTACCATGAAACAACTCTTGGAGGGGACTTCCTCAGCAAGAATCTAGATGAAGCCATGGACTTCCTCAATTATGTGTTGAGAAACCTCGAAAAGGGATAGGATGGCTAGGAACCCAAGGGAGGTAAATGAAGCACACGATAAACCCAAGGGGAGGCATTTATTCGGCGGATGTGGAATTAAGGCTAAATTGTACTAGCAAAGGATGAAGGCAGCGAAGTGACGGGAGTACGGGGCGTGGCAGGCATCTATGCGGCCAACCATGTTTGGTGTCAATCTACCGGTCCAAAGGAGAACATTGTCCAGGAATTTCTCCCTCGGTAAGGGATTTGATGGTTGAAGAAATGCAAATGTTATTGGGCTAAAATAGGCCGCTGTGATCTGATGTCGCGACACCTAAATCCATTTGGAAGAACCCTGACCTCTTGGGGCTAAACCTCCGATTATATGTTCCTGGGCACTCGGTAGCAATAGTATGGGTCCACACTCTCGACAACAGCTGACCGCAGCCTCGTCACACATTGAAGCGAGCTATCATGAATTTGAGCAAGGTGGTGGGGTACATAGAAGGAGCGAAAACTATTAATGCTCCGGTTGAATCAAGAATAGAAAATGTAGAAAGCTCCACTTGAACAAAAGATGATGGGCTCCACAAAATTCTCAATCGAAAATTGATACCCTACAGGTCATCCGTGTCGGTGATGACTAATCGAAATAGCAGTCTTGGGAGGCCGAGGAGATTCCGCTTCCTAGACCTTGCTGATCTACAGGAGAGTGCATGAGCTGAGCTATGTAATGAGCTGCACCAAAAATGGATGAAGTCTGAGTATTATCACCTTGAGGTGGTAAGGAAATTGGTAGGTGCCCGAACTGCAATGGGAAAGACCCAGAGAAAAGAGTAGGCCGAACACATATTCATTAAGAAAGTTCGATGAAAAAGCATGCCTCCTCCATTAATGCTTTGAGAGGCAAAAAGGCCTCTGGCAAGAGAGGCATGGAAGTGTTGAGGCGGGTAAAGGTGAGAACATCCACTGTGATGTGGTCGAACGAGGTTCAGGCCTATGCTAAATTTCTAAAGGACTTGTGCCGCAATCAAAGAAGGGTTGGGCATTAACAAAGCCTTCTGGCTGAACAAAGTCCAGCTCTATCATCGATGTAAAACCTTGGTAAATCACAGATCCAGGTCCCCACCATCTCGGTCGACATTGGAGGATCTGCGCTAAATAGGCAACTGCTAGATTTGGGAGCTAAGCATCGACCTACTACCATACTCGATTGTCTGGCGGTTAGGTTTAGGAGGAGAAATTTGAAGCCTACCAACATTACCCTATACTTGGCGGATCTCGATCGGTAGAAAATACCAAGGGAATAATTGAGGATGTCTTGGTGAGTAGATAAATTCTCTTATCCTGTGGATTTGATGGTTCTTGTCTGAGCCGGTGGCGAGAGGGCATTAACAGTGCCCATCATCTTTAGGGAGGCGGTTTGGCCCATCTAATGCCGCAATCAGCGCCGGAGATGGGTCATGCGGCTCACAGCCGGCAGCATGACATTCGGGCGTAACCATTTTCACTTGAGCAACGAGGATAAGCAAGCGAGGATGAGAGTAGAAATCGAGAAGAAGTGCTGGTGGCCTGAGGTGTAGGAAAGCCACGGTTCTCAAAAGCGCAGGAAGAGTGAAGAACAAAAGCGGTTAATGAAGGGTCGCTTGCATCGATCCCCTCACCGCATCAGTCATCCCACGACACCACGGAGAGTAGGATGCTTAACACAAAGGAGCGAAGATGAACTCGGCTGCGGCACACCTCACTTTGAAGCAAGACTTCTCCTCCTAGACCCTCCATGAAACCTCTTGGGTGCACAACTGGGAGTGGTTCTTACAGGAACTTGGAAACCACTCCAAATTTTGATGGGATTTTTGCTTTACATTATTTCAAGTTTTAAATTAGAATTTTCCTTTATATCCTTAAATTTTCAACATTTACAAGCTTATCTTCTCATAATTTTTGGTTTTGTGTTGTTGCAGAGGTTCCAGTGCTGGGGAAGGGAGCCAAATTTTGCCTGAAATTTCGTAGTGCGGTCGCATTAACATCCTTGTTCATCGTCCGTGCGACTCTCAGTTTGCACATGACTCTTCGTTTCACGCTCCTGATAAATTTTATAATTTTTGAGCCATCGATTTATGGCCACTAAAGGCCATTAGTATCATGTCTTCTCACCCTCTTACCCCCTCCTATATAAACCTTTTTTCTTGATTTTCATTTCATATTTTCCCTTCCAGTTTAAACTCCCTCTCCCTCTCGAATTTGATCTCCTCTAGCTGACAATGGCGAAGACTCGTGGGGCTCATTCCTTCCGACCGCGGGTGCGCCGGACAACCTCCTGCTGGCACCTCCACTCGGGAGCATCGTAGTCGCGCCTTGATTCGGTACATTGGCATCCCTGACCCGGCCACTCGCCGCCTCCCACCTTGAAATTCTTAGTCAAGGCGATCGCCGTGCGATGTTGTGGGCTTCTCTCTGTGGCCTACTGAGAGGAGATATCCATACCGAGTTGGCCACGCTCCACACAACTCTGTCGCATCCCGGAGGCTAGAGGCCGGAGGGCCCCACGACCCAGAGGGCTCGGACTTGAGCCCGGGGTTGTCCACCTCGAGACCCGAGCACTCGCCCCACCTTATCGGGGCATTCTTTGGAGCCCACCGGACCTATCCCTGCATCCATTATTAGGCGTACTTTTCAATTTACGACCCCATCGAGAGATGGTGATTGCAATGGGAGAGATTTGCACGGGGAGGTTTACTACGATCTCCCGGCATTTGCCGAGGCCCCGGAGCTCCGAGACTCCATGCTCCTCGTGCAGAGATACCATCTGGAGCCGTTCATGACGTCGCGTCGATATTTTTATCCTCGGGTAGTCATCGAGTTTTTATCATACGATGACATCTAGGCGAAAGGCGACCTAAGCTGCTTTCTGCATTTTTCCGCCGACTAGTAGACGGGGATACTTTGGGCCTCGGGAGCATCTGAGTACCCGCTCTCCATCTGCTAGTGGTCCTGTAGCCATGACCGACTATAGGCAGTGGCCCACCATCCCTCGACCGGGGAGATGGTGAACTACTCTCCATGGGCCATTATTAGTGAACTATATTATTGATTTTCCCTCAGCCAGTATGCTTTTGATAGACCACATTTTGAGGTCTAATGCGACTTTCGCTCCGGCCTTATCGTTGGGAAAGGGCTATTTTGGAGCTATATCGTATTTCAAGGGCTTAGTTGATCAGTGAGTTGATTATGACGTCCTTGTTCCACTTCTAGGGCCAGTCCGCGCCGGAGTTTGCCACGTGGCTGAGTCATGCCTCTCTATTTCCCGCAGCTCCTATGCCGGGTGCTGGGCACATCGGGTTCCACTGGCCCGAGCCCCGATTGGACCATCGGCTGCGGCACAGGGATGCCCTTCTTTGTCGATGCGGTGGCAGGCCAGGCCTCGTGCCGCTCATCTTCCCCCTCCCGGGAC